>OX463758.1:30176926-30790039 GCA_949824845.1 Rhingia rostrata
AAGAAGTACACACGCACACATGAATGGTTGTGAGAAGGTTCGGCCTTTTGTGTCAAAAATTTCTGTTTTTGTAAGTCGAACCTATAACGCTCCAGAAGTGCCCTGAGATAATGCTTGCAGATGTTTAATGACAGTGAAAACATTTTCCGAGTAGTAAGAAACATATTCTGTAAAATTCTGTTTTCTTCGGAGCTTATATGAATGATGAACTCAAAAACGAAACTAAGAGCCATTACGTCAAAGTAAAAGTCACCATTTACGTCGCGTCGGAAGTGCCATCGGGTCTGTTTTTTTTTCCAGAGAAGCAGTGGGTCTAATCTAACTGGTGAGTTAAATAACAGGTGGCGCAAAAGTAATCCTACTATCAGAAAATGCTATAAATTTTGCGATTGGCCCCTAATGTCAGTTCTGTTTTGACATTTGTGTAGTAAACACATGCGAAATACACGTTAATAAACAATGTAACGCTACACTGCTCCAGAACGCGGAATATTGGTGACCATTTATTTGAGCAATAATCGGTCGGTGACTTTGGCACAACGTGAATTTCGTCGCAGATTTCCTAGCCGTCCAACGCCTACTGGTGAAACACTGCGACGTTTAGCCGCTCGCCTCGAAGAGACTGGCACAACACGAGATGCTGCCAGACGTGGCAGACCCCGGAGTAGCCGTTCTGCAGAGAATATTGCTGCTGTAGCCGAAGATGTCATGGAAGCGCCGTCGACATCGACCAGACGACGTGCCACGCAAATGGGTATCAGTTGACGGTCTTTACAGCGAATTTTGGTACACGATTTGAAGATGTTTCCGTACAAAGTCCAGACGGTGCATCAGCTGTTAGCTGCTGACCGCCAATCGCGTCTAACATACGCTCAAGCCATCCTTAATCACCACCAAGAGGAAGATGATTTTTCATCAAAAATTATCATGAGTGATGAGGCCCATTTCCATCTTAGCGGGTACGTAAACAAGCAAAATTTACGCTTCTGGGGCACTGAAAATCCGCGTGTAACCCACGAAGAGCCATTACACCCGCTCAAAGTCACTGTATGGCGTGCTGTTTTCGCAGGAGGAGTCATCGGACCTTTTTTCTTCGAAGACGTCGCGGGCCAAGCGGTTACTGTGAATGGTGAGCGCTACAGAGCAATGATCAACGAGTTCTTTTTGCCGCAACTTGATGAATTGGGATTGGAAAACATGTGGTTCCAACAGGACGGTGCAACGGCACACACTGCACGTGCCACAACCGATATGCTGAAGGATGCATTTCCCGGGCGCCTAATCTCCCGTTTTGGCGATTTGCATTGGCCAGCAGGATCGCCTGATTTGACCGCTCCAGACTTCTTTTTGTGGGGCTTTTTGAAGTCGCGGGTTTATGTCAACAAGCCTCAGACTCTTGCAGCTCTTAAAGACAATATCCAGCACTGGCCAGCAGGATCGCCTGATTTGACCGCTCCGGACTTCTTTTTGTGGGGCTTTTTGAAGTCGCGGGTTTATGTCAACAAGACTCAGACTCTTGCAGTTCTGAAAGACAATATCCAGCACTGGCCAGCAGGATCGCCTGATTTGACCGCTCCGGACTTCTTTTTGTGGGGCTTTTTGAAGTCGCGGGTTTATGTCAACAAGACTCAGACTCTTGCAGTTCTGAAAGACAATATCCAGCACTGGCCAGCAGGATCGCCTGATTTGACCGCTCCGGACTTCTTTTTGTGGGGCTTTTTGAAGTCGCGGGCTTACGTCAACAAGCCTCAGACTCTTGCAGCTCTTAAAGACAATATCCGTCAAGAATGTGAGGACCTATCGCCGGAAGTTTTGGCCAAATTGATGGAAAATGCCATAAAAAGGGCTCAAATGACAATCAACTGTGGCGGCGGCCATTTACATGACATCATACACTCGACTTGATGTAAAAAAAATTAAAAGACCAAATAAAAATAATCCACAAGAAGAATCAAAGTTTTTCATTTTTTTTAAATTACAGCCAAAAAACATCGGCAGGGTATTTTTTTGCGCCACCTTGTAGAACCACAATCAACAGATTTTTAGTGTCGCAAATTGATGAACTGTGAGTGAAGGAAATGTGGGTTCAACCACCCGAATGCAAGACGGTAATATACGTTTTTAATGTTATGTTTCCGTATCACGAAATGTCTCGTTTTGGTGTTTCCAACTGACCGGCTAGGTCACCCGATTTGACCGCTCCAGACTTCTTTCTTTGGACAAACAGAACATACTTATCGCATTTAGTCCTCGGCAATACCATTCAGAAAAAAAACCCAAATGGTCAACAACAATGGCGACTGATCTAATTTTTGAAAAGTGATTTTGAAAATATTAAACACCATCGGGTGAGTGTTTTCATTTCGTCCTGTAAAAATACGTTTTCATACAAATATTTTGTTTCGTTGTCGTGCAAATGCGAAGCAATATTAATTTAACCCATTACATGCCGGATGGCTAAACAAAATAAGCATGCAACTCGGTTATTATTATTCCCTTCAATAAAAATCTAATTTGCAGTGATTTAGCAAAATTGGAAACTCCAAACGTGTATGAATTTCAATGGCTATGGTCGTTTAATTTGTCCACACCCACGAAATATGCCACAATTGCAAATTGCGTTAAAGCACGAAACGACTTCAGAAGCGACCTGCTAGTTGAATTTATTTTGCATCCATTACCGTCTCTAAAGTCTTTAAACCTGATGTCATATTCATGAAACAGCAATTGTGTTTTCCGCTTATTTCACTATATCGTGCAAGGATATACACCGAACAAAATGACATAATGCACATATATACATATGCATTTTTCCAGTGTACGTGCTATTGTTAAATTACACTTTCATGAGGACCTCTGTTGAGTGCATCACTGCAAAACGATTTCTCCATTGCTGTGCTATAGGATATAGTGTCCATTGAACTCAGTGGCAATGAAAGTCCTGCCTTGCTGGGTCTGTATGTGCATCGGCACCAGTTAGCGCCAGCAAATCGCACTTGTTTGTACAAAACCTATTTAAATTTGTTATGTTTCCCGCTTTATTTTGTGGCAGAATCCATTTGCACAAAATGGTGTGGGAAGTTATTTTGCTGTGTCCTGTGAGTAAATCTACTCACCTCAGACACTATATTTACTTTTGACTTTTGAGACTTTTCGATATTAATGAGGACGAGCTAGAAATAGCTTATCTGCTTAAAATACACATGTAGGCATACACATTTCTAAAAATTTATTGTTTTGGGGCCAAAACCCTCAAAAAAAAGTTCGAACATATTTAACCTTCGTGTCAATACGAGGGCACCCGGGTATCCATTTGGAATTTGAATCAATAAAAACATAATTTCGCCCATAGGACTAAATAATGGCATTTTCAGTACCTTCTTGAAATATAATTCTGCATTGAATGGTGTATTTCATTTAAACTATTTCCGATCTGTAAATTTTCTAAAATACATTTTTCAACTCTAATACGGCGTTATATGCGAAGTACACCCGGGTACCCATAATCATATTGCACTGATTTGTATGTGTTTTTCGCGATTGAACATGTTTCAGCACAACTATTTGTGTTACTGCGTTTTATTGTGTTTCGTTTGAAAAGTTATACGATTTCATCATATTGTATCCTATTGCTGTGGAGTTCATACATTCATTATTTGGTGTAGGTAAATTGGAAATATGAGCAATTCGCAGCGGAAAACTTCGCTAGTAAATAGGTAGGTATATAAGAAATATACATCAATTTGTTCAAAATATAGTTTTGGCTGTGCATAAATGTATCTAAGAAAACACATATGATAATGTTTCAGACGGTCTTACGAACGACAAGAAAAATATATATGCAATTTGCTGGATGAATGCAGTGAATCCGACGCAGACGACTTCAGTGACGGTTCTGATGATAATTATGTTCCATCTAACCATCAAGCAAATGACGGTGAGTACTCGGACATAGACGACGTCGACAATAATGATGTGATTAAACAAGCTGAGAGTTCTGATTCTGATGCTTACGATGACGGTAATAATTATGAACATAGCGAGACTAATGAGGATGACCAAACGGCGCCTGAGATAAGCGATGTGTTACCAGCAAAGCCGATGGGCAGGCAAAAAAAAATTGAAGAACGGACCATATGGCTTACGAATCCGCAAAATCAAGCAACCCGAACGCCAAGCCATAACATAGTTCGAGGCAAAACTGGGGCTTTTCAATCAACTCAATTGCTGTCGGAATCAAAGCTGTTCAATTTATTTTTCACCACCGATATGTCAACTATTGTAGTTCGTGAAACTAACCGGAAGGCTGTGAGCGTTTATGCTATTATGAAAGCAAATAATCCTTCGCGAGAGCCTAAAGTTTGGAAGCCACTAACAACTCAGGAGCTTAATGGTTATCTTGGAATACTAATAACAGCTGGTGCCCACCATTCCAATAACGAACAATCTCTAGAGCTCTGGAAGGTTACTGCATTGCCATTATATCGGGCTACAATGAGCATCAATAGATTTTGGGCCATAAATCGATTTATTCGATTTGATAACTATCTGACCCGAATGCATCGACTGATAGACGACAAAGCTGCCCCAATTCGAGATTTATGGGACATAATGAATGCAAGTCTCAACAAGAACTATAGGCCATCAGAAAACCTAACAATCGATGAGCAGCTTTTCCCCTACAGAGGTAAGAACACAATTCACACAATACATTATACATACCATCGAAACCAGCCAAATATGGTATGAAAGTGTGGTGGGCTTGTGATTCAAAGACATTCTATCCTCTAAAAGGGGAAATATACACCGGAAAACTGAGAAATGGCCCACGTGAAACACAAGTAGGGGAAAAGGTAGTCAAACGGTTAGTTCGTCATTACGAAGGATCCGGCCGTAATATTACAATGGACAACTTTTTCACTACTATGGATCTCGCCGATTATCTATTGAGTAAAAATCTAACGTTGGTTGAAACGTTACGTGCTAATAAAGCTTGCATCCCAAAAGAAATGCTGAAAAATAGATCACGTAGAGTCCAGTCGTCTCTATTTGCGTTCATGGGTAGTAAGACCATCATTTCCTATGTTCCGAAAAAAGATAAAGCCGTTATACTTTTATCTACAATGCACCACGACAATGCCATATCGGATGATAAAAATAACCCCAACATCATAAAATACTACAATAGTACAAAAGGCGGTGTGGATGTAAAATGGTATCCACATTATTCTACAATACGAGCTACTAGACGGTGGCCAGTTGTGATGTTTTATAATATACTCGACGTTTGTGGATTGGCGGCCTACGTTCTTTATAATGAGCACAACAAAGCAGCTGCTATGAAAAAGGATAACACCGCCGAAAATTCCTGCAAGATTTGGGAAAGCAGTTGTGCATGCCGAGTATTCTGGAAAGATCCGAAAATCCACTTATATACCGGAATTTCAACACCAGAAATGGCATTGAAGCTATGCTTGATCCATCAACATCACGAAGAATACCAAGGGGCCCCGATGGACGTCTCAAAATACAAGGATCATGCCATGTTTGCTCTGAGCAACGCAAGCCCAGGCGAAAAACTAGAAAATGCTGCAACTTCTGTCAAAAACCTAAATGTGACCTATTGCGACATAGTCTGTACACCAGAATTACAAATTTTAGGACAAAACATAATCGAAAATATGAACGATCTATTTTGTTATAATATGTGGGAAACTTCTAGTAAATTTGTTTGTTCTAGTACAAAAAATGGGTTGAAAAATCACCAAACAACACTATTATTGTGAACAACGTGCTGTGTGGTAAGAATGCAGCGCTGCAATGCAACAAATGGCAGGACATGGACAGACTCTTTTTTTTTCGCGCCTCATTATATTTGAATTTTGGGCTCTTGTAGCTTGAAACTTGACAAAACCTATGAGCGACTACCGAAGTACGATGTATAAATCGTGCTGGAAGATTTTAACGTAAAGGTAGGAAGTGAAGACATCTTTAGCAGTAGTGTCGGAAAACATAGCCTACACAGCATTACGTCTGGTAACGGACTTAGGCCAATTGACTTCGCTACGGAACGAAATGCAATAACCTCGATATCCATAATAGGACGTGGCGGTCTATAGAGCAACGAATGATCAGCCAAATCGATCACATTGCGACAGACAGACGTTACGCATCCAGTATTTTGGATGCCCGAACAATCCGAGGAGCTAACATCAACTCGGACCAATACCTTGTTGTAGCCAAGTTATGAATGCGGATATCCACCACGCCACAACAATCCAGAAATACTGTGAAACAGTTTAATGTCGACAGACTGCAATCGCAAGTGAACGCCGAGACCTTCGCGCAACTCGTATCGCTTAAAGTCTCGATTAGCACCATACCACCAGCATCGAATAACGACGAACAATGGCAACGATGCTAGCAATTAGATCTGCGGCAACAGATGTGCTAGGCTTGTCGCGCCCACCAACAGGAAACCCGTGGTTTGATGAGGAACCCCGACAGATGATCGCAGCCAAGAACGATGCCTACAAGGCTAAGCTGCATGTGATGATGAGAGCAGCCATTGAGCTATATAGGCAGAGACGCAGAGAGGTAGAGAGAGGAGGGAAGAACACCGGATTTTTAAAAAGAAAAAAATAAGACCAAGAAAAGCGTGCGATCGAGGATGAGGAACTATGTTCGCAAGTTTTACCAAAGTGTAAAACGTCAAAGCCAAGAATTCAGGGCTCGAACAGCATCCTTTCGAGATGAACAAGAAAATATCGTAGTTGAGACAAAGTCGATGGTGGGGATATGGAAGAACCACTTCTTCAGACTGATAAAAGGCGATGACGAACAACATTCCGCAATCAGGCAGAACGAACCATCAATATAGGCAACGACAGCGAAAATTGCCAACCGCCCGACATGAGTGAAGGGATGATATAAGTATCTAAACTCAAGCTTAATGAGGCTGCCGGAAATGGCGCCTTCCCGCCGGTGGAGATGACTTGGTTAGTAACACCCACCAACTCATAAGTTGAATCTGGTCTGAAGAAAGTACGCCTGAAGAATGGAATCTCAGCATCGTTTGCAAGATCCACAAAAAAGGAGACCCTCTGGTCTAAACCAACTACAGAGGCATAAGTCTCCTCAACATCGCCTACAAGATTTTATCTAACAGTTTACCAACAACCTGATTAGTGTGGTATTTGACTAGGAAAGTCCACAACCGGGGAGTCCAAGTCGATACACATCACCTATTCAAGGATTTCAAAGCCGCATACGACAGCATCCGAACTATAGAGAGCCATGTCTAGTTTTGTTATACCGATACAGCTCGTCTGTTTGTGTAGGATGACGATGGAGATTTCTCACTGCTCCATTAGGGTCGGAAACGACCGAACCGATTCATTCGATACCAAAAAAGGTTTTAGGCAAGGCGATGCGCTGTCATATGATTTCTTCAATTTAATTCTTGAGAGGATTGTGCAAAACTCACAAGCCTACAACAGATGCACAATTTTCCAAAAATCGGTGCAATTAATAGCATACGCCGACGATATAAACATCATTGGAAGGGCCCAACGTGATGTCGTAGCCACGTTTGCAAGTATAGAGAAAAAAGCGCCAAAAATGGGTTTAGCGGTAAATAAATTGTTTCACGAGCTTGATGACATATGACACTGTCTTGATGAAACCACAAGTCAACCAAGTTCAACTTAGCCAACTGGGGCAAAAAAGTCGCTTATCATGGCTCGATATCGTTCGCCGTTGACGGTAACGTTTCTTGATGAAACCACATGCCAACCAAGTTCAACTTAGCCAACTGGAGCAAAAAAAGTCGCGTAACATGGCTCGATCTCGTTCGCCGATGACGGTAACGTTTCTTGATGAAACCACATGCCAACCAAGTTCAACTTAGCCAACTGGGGCAATAAAAAGTCGCGTATCATGGCTCGATATCGTTCGCCGTTGACTTTAACGTTTCTTGATGAAACCACATGTCAACCAAGTTCAGCTTAGCCAACTGGAGCAAAAAAAAGTCGCGTATCATGGCTCGATATCGTTCGCCGTTAACGGTAACGTTTCTTGACGAAACCACATGTCAACCAAGTTCAACTTAGCCAACTGGGGCAAAAAAAAGTCGCGTATCATGGCTCGATCTCGTTCGCCGTTGACGGTAATGTTTCTTCCAAGGTCGCCTTTGAAGCAAAATGGACCGATGATGCCACCAGCCCATAAACCACACGAAACTGCCATTTTTTTCGGGATGCATCGGTAATTCTTGTATGGCATGTGGCTGTTCATCACTCCAGAAGCGACAGTTTTTCTTATTTATGTATCCGTTGAGCCAGAAATGAGCCTCATCGCTGAACACAATCTTTCGATAAAACATCGGATTTTTATGGAGCTGTTTTAAGGCCCATTCACCACAAATTTGACGTTGTGATAGGTCATTCGGCTTCAATTCTTGCTTAAAATGAATTTTTTAGGATTTCAAACCCTAATCGACACATAAAATTTTCCATAAGGTTTAGTAACACATGCCCAATTGCTGAGAACGGCGACGAATTGACATTTCACGATCTTCATTAAAACTGTACGGTACGGCTGCCATATTCTCTTCGGTGCGCACTTTACGCATGCGATTCGATGGTTTAATGTCCAACAAAGTAAATTTGGTGCGAAATTTGGTGATAACAGCACGAATTGAATCAACAATTCGATTATGACGACCATAATATGGTCGTAACAATCGGTGAACATTTTTCGCAGAGCACGAATTATGATAATAAATTTCAATAATTTGCAATCGTTACTCGTTTGTAAGTCTTTCCATGATTAAATGGCAGAGTATACTGAAAACTTTTCACTTTGACAGATAACGTTTGGACGGCATTACTAACCAGTGCGGCCAATCTGTAACTCGTAAAAAATCGCCCGTTATAACTTTGAGGTAGTACGGGACTTTGTTTAACTCGGCTCCTCTTTGGGGTAAGAAGGCAATTCAGTAGTAAAGCCTTCACTCGGTCATCAGAATCCTGCTCTACGGGGCTAAAGCATGGACCGTATCAACAGTGGACGAAGAAATACTTGGTCGATTTGAGCGTGAAATTCTTCAAAAAAACCTTCGGTCCCGCGACATGCCCCTGGTAAAAAAAAACTCCGCATTGGATCTTTAAGATGGATAGGACATGTATCACGAATGGACACCAATACTCCGGCTCGCAGGGCCTTCGAACCCCAGCCAGATTTCGGACGCAGTAGAGGAAGAACTCACCTTCAGTCCCGCGATATGCCCTTGGTGAAAAAACTCCTCATTGGATCTTTATGATGGATAGGACATGTGTCACGAATGGACACCAATATTCCGGCTCGCAGGGCCTTCGAACCCCAGCCAGATTTCGGACTCAGTAGAGGAAGACCTCACCTTCAGTCCCGCGACATGCCCTTGGAAAAAAAAAACTCCGCATTGGATCTTTAAGATGGACAGGACATGTATCACGAATGGACACCAGTACTCCGGCTCGCAGGGCCTTCGAACCAAAGCCAGATTTCGGAAGCAGTAGAGGAAGACCTCACCTTCAGTCCCGCGATATTCCCTTGGTGAAAAAACTCCGCATTGGATCTTTAAGATGGATAGGACATGTATCACGAATGGACACCAATATTCCGGATCGCAGGGCCTTCGAACCCCAGCCAGATTTCGGACTCAGTAGAGGAAGACCTCACCTTCAGTCCCGCGATATTCCCTTGGTGAAAAAACTCCTC
This sequence comes from Rhingia rostrata, assembly GCA_949824845.1. NCBI lineage: Eukaryota > Metazoa > Arthropoda > Insecta > Diptera > Syrphidae > Rhingia > Rhingia rostrata. The sequence continues at coordinate 30,186,686 of OX463758.1, forward strand.
ATTGGATCTTTATGATGGATAGGACATGTATCACGAATTGACACCAATACTCCGGCTCGCAGGGCCTTCGAACCCCAGCCAGAATTCGGACGTAGTAGAGGAAGACCTCACCTTAAGTGACACGCACAAGGCGACCTCAAGCAACTTGGAGTGAGCAACTTGGGGCAGTTAGCTAAGGACCGGACCAAGTGGTTCATTCGGGACTGTAGCGACACTTCAGTAAGTAAGTAAGGCCGTGTGACAATTGCGTTAAAATTTTAGCCAGTGGTTAAATTCTCACATTAATATGGTGCCTACAGACTTCAAAATTTTAACCTGGTAAACAGCTCGCTAAAATGTATCCAGTGGCTAATTTTTGACATTTGATATACCTATCGAGGGGTGACAGAGAAGGAAAACAACCGTAGAAAGATCAAAAATTAGCCAGTGGATAAAGTTTAACCCCCGTTTTAACGCAATCGACACACGGCCTTACTTTTGAAAAATATTAATTTATTTTATTGCTAAAAGATTTTTATTTCTTATTTTTATAGGTTTACAAATATATTGCCAATCAGGCAGACGGCAATGCCATGCAAACTAATTTATTCTGGGGCCTTTTTTTGTAAAATTAATTATATCTCAATCTCAACTAATAACGGGTGATCCAAGTAGAGATACTTTTTTCAATAGCCTTTTTTGACAGATCACGTGTGAGTCGTGTCATGCTGTCATGTTATTTTTGTTTAGTATTGTTTGGCATTTCATAATGGAAAGACGCATTAACAACAACATAAAATTGTTCAACACTATTATGAAAATTCACGTTCTGTGAGGAATGTGTTTCGTGCACTTCGCTCAACTTATGGTCAACATAATCGGTCTACTGAGCGTACTATTCGCAACACCATCACCCATTTTGAGACCCAGCATTCATTATTCGATAATATTCGACCGAATAGACCACGTCCAGCACGCTGTGAAGAAAATATAGCGGCCGTAGCTGAGAGTGTACACGAAGACCGTAGAGAGTCGATTCGGCGCCGTTCGCAGCAACTCGGACTGACGTATGGAACGACTTGGTGCATTTTACGTCAAGATATTAAATTGAAAGCGTACAAAACACAGCTTGTGCAACAACTGAAGCCGCTCGACCTTCCCAAGCGACATCGCTTCGCTCTATGGGCTCTTGAAAAGTTCCAAGAAGATCCGACGTTTTCGAGGCAAATTTTGTTTAGCGATGAGGCCCATTTCTGGCTCAATGGGTATGTAAACAAACAAAAGTGCCGCATTTGGGACGAAGAGCAAACCTGAAGAGATTGAAGAACTGCCAGAAAAAACAACGGTTTGGTGTGGTTTGTTGGCCGGTGGAATCATCGGTCCATATTTCTTTAAAAATTATGCCGGTGCGAACGTAACCGTCAATGGCGACCGTTGTCGTGCCATGATAACCGACTATTTGATGCCTGAAATTGAAGCTCGTGATCTCGGCGACATTTGGTTTCAGCAAGACGGCGCCACTTCCCACACATCGCATCAATCAATGGACTTATTGAGAGAACATTTCGGTGAGCACATAATTTCACGTTTTGGGCTGGTCGATTGGCCACCAAGATGGTGTGATATCACACCGTTAGACTTTTTCCTGTGGGGATATTTAAAGTCAAAAGCTTATGCCGACAAACCCGCTTCGATTCAGGCCTTGGAGGAAAACATCACGCGTGTCATTCGCCAGTTACCAGTCGAAATGCTCGAACGAGTGATCGAAAATTGGACTCAACGGATGGACCATCTGCGACGTAGCAACTGCCAACATCTGATAGACATAATCTTCAAAAAATAAATGCCAAAGAATGTTCTTTCAAATGATAATAAACATTCTCCATTAAATTTGAATTTTCTGTGTTTTTTTCTTTAAAAAAGTAGGGAACCTCGAAATGGATCACCCTTTACCATAATATTCGTTCTTATTAATCAAAATGTCCAAAAATAATTAAAAATATATTTGTTTAGGTGCACGTATTTTAATTAATTCGTTTTCCACTCATTTACGTTTCGTGAAAAAAATCGAATGCAATGTCACTTTGATGGCATCAGCTAATGATGCTTTCATGTATTCTAGATTAACTTTCGTCCTGTATTATTATAAAATGGAAATATGAGCCAATTCGCGTATTTACATTCATCCAAACGTTAGTGTGCGCTCACTGGCAGTTGTGTAAAAATATCCTGCATATTGAACTGCAATTATCGCTTATTTTGACTTCAACGGAGGATGAGAAAATTTTACCGCATCCTAAATAAATCACTTACCGCAATTTAGGAAGTTCACAATATACCCAGTCGGTAACATCATCCAGTCTGACCTCTCGATGTGATGACGCCAGATCCGATTTGTTTCCAGCTAACACAATGGGAATATCCTGCGGATTAAAAATTAATTTGAAAGTTGTTAGCATTGAAAGCAAACAGTTACAATTAAATACAAACACACTAAGGAGTAGTTGTAGGATAATATGGTAGAAATACTCATGCATATATGTATGTATATGTGGATGCAGTTGATGTGAAAGTGACGTGCAAGTGCGAATGTGATATTTACCTGAAAATCGGCTCTCTGTTCCCGGATTTCCTCAAAACACTGTTTCACGCACAGAAAGCTGGAGGCGGACGTTGTTGCATAGACGAGTAGGAATGCGTGGGCTGTTGCTATGGACAAGCGTCGCATTGCTGGAAACTGCATATCCCCAGAAGTGTCTAGTATGTCCACCTGTTTGGATAGATGGAAAATTGGTTTCATTTTGTTCAGTGATGCGGTCTATCGAATCAAAGTGACTATTTTTACTTCTGCAGTAAATGAAGTATGAGAAAGTATTGTGACCAATATTGTACAATTTTTACCAATTTATATCTTTTGAGGTTCATTGAGTCAAAAAAAAAATTTAGTTTTCAAAAATATGTACGTCTGCTGCTTGTAGTCTTTCATTTGTGATGTTCCCCTAGAGTGGTTTATAGGATCGGAGTTAAATGCATTTTTTAATCGATACCTCAAAACCTTGATTTTGACAGAAATGTATAATTAGGTATATACACTGGTTGTTGGATATTGTTGAACGAAGGTAGACTCTGATTGCCCAGTGGTTGTAACTCTGACTACACATCAAGTGCTTATTTTTAACCTCCAAGTGGTTACCATCGGGTTCTAGTCTCATCCAACCGGATTTGACTTGAACAAGACGAAAAACAGCAACTCTATACGCAACCAGGTCGGAATGGAACGGAATGAATACCCTGCTGTCCCAGGCGAACCTAGACAAGCTGCTTCGACATATTCAAACAACAGGATGTCGAAGAATGCCCAGTGGGTACTAGTCTCATCCAACCGGATTTGACTTGAACAAGACGAAAAACAGCAACTCTATACGCAACCAGGTCGGAATGGAAAGGAATGAATACCCTGCTGTCCCAGGCGAACCTAGACAAGCTGCTTCGACATATTCAAACAACAGGATGTCGAAGAATGCCCCTTGAACCGAGATGGTGGCGGATGAACCGAAAGGCCAACGTGTCCTAGGGGTATCTAATAAATTGGCACTGGCCCTCCAGATTGGGGGTTGTGCTTTGGGTTAACTACCCATCCATTTAAAAAAATTTACGTTACGAAGCATCCAGTAGCCTCGGAATGGACTGATTTTATTGTTGAAGACCCTTCTATATGAGAAAAAAAACAACGGCGTTCGTATCTGCATCTGGAATGTGAGAACATTAATAAGGAGAGTTGCAAGCGAACAACTAGCGGAAGCCCTAAGCTGCCACAAAGCAGACATTACTGCCATCCAGGAAATACGATGGGATGGGCCGTGCAAAAAGAGGATGAAAAACTCTGACATCTACTACGGCCCGTGTTATAGTCAGCAGAAACAGCGACTATTCGGATGCGGGTTTGTTATAAGTGCCAGACTTAGGCAAGAAGTCTTATGTTTCCAAGACATTACCGAACGCATTGTAACAATCCGCATTAAGGCAAAATACGCCAGCATAAGCTTTACATGCGCCCAGGACTAGATGTTAGAATAGTGGTGGAAGATTTAAACACAAAGGTAGTTGGAGAAGACATCTTTAGCAGTAATGTCAGAACATAGAGCCTCCACGACAACACGTCTGGCAACGGACTTAGGCTGATTGACTACCGCTACGGAACGAAATTTCACTATAGCCAGCACACGGTTTTTTCAGCTCAATATACGTAAGTTGACGTGGCGATCTCTAGATCAACGAACGGTCAACCACATTGATCACATTGTGAATACAAGAGACACGCATCCAGTATCTTGGGTGTCTGAACATGCCAGACCACTACCTTGTTGCAGCTGATTGACTACCGCTACGGAATGAAAAGCCAGACAAATAGCAAAAACAAGGCAGCAATCGAGGATATAGAGAGGTGCCACTGCAGGAACAATGTACCAAAGCTCGGACAGCGCCCTGTCAAGATAAATAAGGAAATATCGTGGTTGAGACACAGTCGATGCTAAGAATATGGAAGAACCACTTCTGCAGACTATTTACCGGCAATGACGAACAAAATTACCCTGTCAGGCTGAACGAACCATTCAATATTGACCACGATAGCGAGAACTACCAACTACCCGACCTGAGTGATTCGAGGATAGCAATATCTAAACTCAATAAGTCTGCAGGAGACCACGGCCGTCCCGCTGAGCTTTATAAAGCCGGTGGAGTTGACTTGGTAAGTAAAATCCACCAACTCATAAGCCAAATCTGGTCGGATGAAAGTATTCCTGAAGAATGGAACCTCAGCATGGTTTGTCCGATCGACAAAAAAGGAGACGCTCTAAACTGCGCCAACTACAGAGGCAAAAGTCTTCTCAACATCGCCTACAAGATCCTATCTGCCGGAATATGTGAACGCCTGAAACCATTTATAAACAACCTGATCGGCCATTATCAGTGTTGTTTTAGGCCAGGAAAGTCCACAACCGATCATATTTTCACACTTGGGCAGATCCTGGAAAAAACCCAAGAACTCCAAATCGATACCCACCACCTGTTAATCGATTTCAAAGCCGCATTCGACAGCGTTTATAAAGACGAACGGACGAGTTTGGGCGGCATACCAAAACTTGAAATGGCTCTGTAATGTCAAGTTTTGGTATACCGCCCAAACTCGTCCGTTTGTTTAGGATGACGATGGAGAATCCTCTCGCTCCATCAGGGTCGGAAGTGACCTCACTCACACCTTAAATATCAGAAAAGCATGTCGATCCGCTGTAATGTGATTCCTTTAACTTGATTTTTGAGAGGGTAATGCAAAACTCACGAGCCAACAGAGGCACAATTTTCCAAAAATCGGTGGAACTACTAGAAAACACCCACGATATTGACACCATTGGTAGGACTAAACTAGATGTCATAGCTACGCTTGAATAGAGCGAAAATGGGGCAATAATGGGTTTTAGCAGTAAATGAGGGTAAGACTAAGTATATGCTGTCAACACGAAAGGACACACAACACCGACGAATTGGACAGAACGTCACCATTGACAGGTATAAACTTGAGGCTACTTTGTCTACCTCAGCTCCGCTATTAACTCTGACAACAACACCTCGTCAGAAATTAAACGAAGAATTACTCTTGCCAACCGTTGTTTCTTCGGGCTAAGAAGCCAATTTAGTAGGAAAGCCCTCACTCGAACTACTAAGGAGATCCTATAGAAGAGCCTGGTCATCCCAGTCCTGCTTTACGGCGCTGAAGCATGGACCGTCTCAAAAGCGGATGAAGAAGTCCTTGATCGATTTGAGAGGAAAATTCTTCGGCTCGGTTTACGTTGACGGGCTATGGAGACGAAGATTCAACCAAGAACTATACGATTTTTACAGTGACATGCTCTGGTTGCATTGAACGTTTCAGATGGCTAGGAAATGTAGATGGAATGGACACCAAATACTCCGGCTCGCAGAGTCTTCGATTATCCGCACGACAAAAATCCAACATTTTGGGGACATTAATTGCAAGCATGGGATGGGATAGGGTATTAAACGATCCACACAGCGGATTGTAGCCTTCTCATCTGTTTTTTTTTTATTTTTACATATTTGAATCCGACACGAGACAAAATGTTTGTTGAGATGGGATGTTTTCAGGAACGGGCAAGAACTACCCCCGTCCGACGAGTTAAGCCGAGCAATGGCAAGCGTGCTTTGCCCACTTCTTCAGCATCGAAGTTGCCCCCGTGGCTTATCTTGACTCGCAACAAGTATTCAGATGAAGTAGTGATTCTAAAATGATTTTGCACTCATTTCAGTTAAAATTATTTGAATCAAAATATAAATTCCTCTCTTACTGATAAAAGCTATCATTTATCACATTTGGTGTGTTCCACATAATTGACTTTTTGCAGCAAATGTTGCCATAGTCACACCATCAAATATAAAACTCTCTTCTAATCTGGGGAAGTTTGTTCGAGTCGTGTCGGACCTTTTATTTTGTCTGCAAATAGGCGTTGATTGCAAACTTTTAAAGTGTTTAGAAAAAACTTTAGCAGATTAAATACTAGCAGCCGTGATAAGTTTGTACGCATTTGCTTTTATTTGGGCATACGCCATACTATACCTCCTACGACACTTTGACCTTAGAATCATGCTATCCGGTCGAGAAGTTGGTATTTAGTTGTCTATCTATCTTTTCCTAAAATGATTTTCGTTGCCCCATATGTGCATGGATATATGTATCCAGGAATATAGAGGTGAAGAAAGCCTGCTATGGGTCGAATAGTGCAGTACGATTTGGGATAGAATCAACGTAAAAAGAGGACAATTGTGTTTTCTTTTTATCTTATTGCTGAAAGGGCAACAGAATTGTAGGTTGTTGACATTTTTTTTTTAAGTTCAAATCGAACGTTACAAATATTCAACGCAATTTTCCTTAAAATATTATGAAACTCATAAAGGAATATTCAGAAGTTTTTTAAGTAACTAGCCAACCTTATGAATGCTCAAAAAATATTAGTTTTACGTTCCTGAATTTAAAAAACAAAAATTCAAAAAAACGTACGTATGCACCAGAAATACTTTGAACCTGATTTCTTAGAAAAAAACCGTAGGTTGAAGTGAAACTTCGTGCATCGATGTTCCTCAACTAACAGAAGTTCATTCTCATCAAAAGAACTGTTGAATTTTTCGCTTAATTTTCCGCTATGATGCCTTCACTTCAAGTGACTGCTCATAAATGAAACGACGCACAAGCATAACCAATTCAAGGAAAACAAACAGAAGTCGACATTGGCCGCTTTCTGGGTTTTAGTTTTAGCAAGTTAACTTTGCGGATGCAATGTTCTCACCATTTAAGTCACGTGACATTTGAGGACCACCCGGATTTGTCATGATACATGATAAGTGCGAGTGTTGATAACAAGACGAAAAACAATGAATACCCGGCCCGCTGTCTCAGGCGAACCTTTGACATATTCGGACAATAGTTTGTCGAGGAATTTCAAGAGTAAGTCAGGCCCCTTGAATAGAGATGGTGGCGGATGGACCGAAAGGCCAACGGTAGCACTCAATCCCGTAGTGGATACTGATGGCCCGTTTCCTGGGAGTTTCTAATAAATTGCAACTGGCCCTCCAGATTGTGCTTTAGGTTAACTACCCACCCATGGAAAAAACTATAAGTTAAGGAGCAACCAATTTTTTGATTTTATTGTTGACGACGACGACATAAATGCAAAAAGGACAACAACGTTCGTATCTGCACCTGGAATGTGGGAACAGGAGAGGTGAAGCGAACAATTAGCGAAAGCCCTTATCTGCTTAAAAGCAGACATTACTGCCATCCAGGAAATACGATGCGATGGGCCGGGCAGAAAGAGGATGAAAAACTGTGACATTTACTACGGAACGACTATTCGGATGCGGCTTTGTTACAAGTGCCAGACTTAGCAAGAAGTTTCATGTTTCCAAGAAATTAGAGAACGCATAGTAACAAATCTCATTAAGGCCAAATTCGCCAACATAAGCCTTATATGCGCTCGCCTCCCAATGGTGGAAAAAGATGATATAGCTAAGGATTCCTTCCACGAGCTCCTTGCAAAACCTATAAGGAATATTCAGAAGTTTTTTAAGTAACTAGCTGTTGGTTCCCAACAAATCCCATAAATATGACAACACTAATCAACACCAGAACAGAAAAACACAAAATTGAAAATTGTAAAATTGTAACAAAATGTAAACACTAAACACATTTGACATTGAGGCACGACAAATCGGCAGATTGAACTAGTCATCGAGATAGCTATCAAAATTATAACGAATATCTCAGATGACTAGTTTAAATATGACCGATTGACAAAACAAAAGATTAACTCGCGCGCGTGCGTTCACGAATTTTATTCACGTAAAACTCGTAGAAACCGAAACGAACGAAGTAAACACGGGAAATTAATTAAAGGAACTAAATGTCAAATGTACAGTGTCAATAAACATTACAATGCACTCTCTCACTCTCATAAGTAAATCTAAAAAACGTCACACTGGTTGTCGGACAATTAACATCAACAACCAAGTTAATATAAGGAGATAAGGAGAGAATGCATTGTATAATATAATGCACCACCTCTAACCATCACATTACATAGGGGGCATTAATGTTTAGAATAGGTCACACACACATGTAATCATACATAGTTCTCATGAAGCAAAAAATAACGTTTAGGAAATAAATAAATCAAAATCCAAGTTCAAGGCTAAAGTGCACTGACCGAATCATTTTGGAAATGAAACAATGTTCCATGTACAGTAGCGATCAACGGCGATGCTTCATGGGAACTAGTGTGAACAAATTACAAACACTTGTCATCTCATAGTCAACCGATCAACATCATAATAAAATTATAACGAGAAATTGAGTGTCGAGTTTTTCATTCGCGCATCTTTCGTTAACGCTTTGTTACAAGACAACAATCTTGTAACAAATATTTCTAAGTTCATCTTAGCTTAGAACACTAGCCAACCTTATGAATGCTCAAAAAAATATCGAAGTACGATGTTAAAATCCTGCTGGAAGATTTCTACGCAAAGGTAGGAAGAGAAGACAGTTTTAGCAGTATTTTCAGAAAACATCGATTTAGCCGTCACACGGTTTCCTCACCACAATATCCATAAGAGCACATGGCGATCTCCAGATCAACGAACAGTCAACCAAATTGATCGCATTGCGATAGACAAGAGACACGCATCCAGTATTTTGGATGTCCGAACATTCCGAGGAGCTTATATCGACTCGGACCACTACCTTGTTGCAGCCAAGTTTAGAATGCGGATATCCACTACGCCACAACAATCCAGAAATACTGTAGAAAAATGTAATGTCGAAAGACTGCAATTGCAAGAAACCGCCAAGACCTTTCCGCAACGAGTATCCCTAAACCTCTCGATTTACACCATACCACCAGCATCGAATGTCGAAGAACTATGGCAACGATGCCAACAAGCCATTAGATCAGCCGCAACTGATGTGCTAGGTTTCTCGCGCCCACCAGCAAGAAACCCCTGGTTTGACGAGGAATGCCGACAGATGATCGCAGCCAAGAACGAGGCCTACCAGGCTAAGCTGAAGGTGAAGACGAGAGCTGCCGTTGAGCTCTATAGGCAGAGAAGAAGGGAAGAACACCGGCTTTTCAGAAAGAAAAAAAAAGCAAGAAAAACGCGCGATAGAGAGGTGCCACTCCAAGATCGATGTTAACAAGTTCATCAAAGTGTAAAACGTCAAAGCCAAGGGTACAAGGCTCTAAGAGAACCTTGTCGAGATGAACAAGGAAATGTCGTAGTTGAGACACAGTCGATGCTGAGTATATGGAAGAACCACTTCCGCAGACTGTTAAACGGCGACGACGAACAGCATTCTGTCAGGCAGGACGAACCATTTAATATTGACAACGACAGCGAAAACTGCCAACCACCCGACCTGAGTGAAGTTAAGATAGCAATATATAAACTCAAGCTTAAGAAGGCTGCCAGATCTTAACCACCAACCAACTCATAAGCCGAATCTGGTCGGAAGAAAGTATGCCTGAAGAATGGAACCTCAGCATCGTTTGCCCGATCCATAAAAAAGAAGACCCTCTGGCCTTCGCCAACTAAAGAGTCATAAGTCTCCTCAACATCGCCTACAAAATCCTATCTTCCGTAATATGTGAACGCCTGAAACCGTTTACCAACAACTCGATCGGCCCTTATCAGTGTGGTTTCAGGCCAGGAAAGTCCACAACCGATCAAATCTTCACACTTGGGCAGGTCCTGGAAAAAACCCAAGAAGTCCAAATCGATACCCACCACCTATTCATCGATTTCAAAGCCGCATACGACAGCATTTATAGAGACGAACTATACATAGCGATGTCTAGTTTTGGTATACCGCCCAAGCTTGTCCGTTTGTGAAGGATGACGACGGAGAACTCTGGCTGCACCATCATTCGATACCAAAAGAGGATTATGGCGAAGCGATGCGCTGTGACTTCTTCAAACTGATTCTTGAGAGGATTGTGCAAAACTCACGTGCCAACACCAGAGGCCACAATTTTCCAAAAATCTGTTCAACTACTAGCATACGTCGACGATATTGACATCATTGGTAGGACTCAACGTGATGTCATAGCCACGTTTGCTAGTATAGAGAAGGAAGTGGCAAAAATGGGTTAAGCAGTAAATGAGGGCAAGACGAAGTATATGCTGTCAACACGAAAGGACACACAACATCGACGAATTGGACAGAACGTCACCATTGGCAGATATAACTTTGAGGTAGTACGGGACTTTATATATCTCAGCTCTGACAACAACATCTCGTCAGAAATTAAACGAAGAATTACTCTTGCCAACCGCTGTTACTTCGCGCTAAGAAGGCAATTCAGTAGTAAAGCCCTCACTCGAACTACTAAGGAGATCTTATATAAGACCCTGATCATCCCAGTCCTGCTCTACGGCGCTGAAGCATGGATCGGTTCAAAAGCGGACGAAGAAGTCCTCGGTCGATTTGAGAGGAAAATTCTTCGAAAAATCTTCGGTTCCGTTTTAAGGGCGAAGTTTCAACAAAGAAATATACAGCGACATACCAATGGTCAAAAAAAAACTCCGCATCGTACGTTTACGATGGCTCGGACAATGTAGAACGAATGGACACCAATACTCCGGCTCGCAGTCTTCGATTCCCAGCCAGACGTCGCGGTCAGACGCACAAGAGGAAGACATCGTCTTAAGTGGCGCGCACAAGTAGAAACCGACCTCAACCAACTTGGAGTGCGCAACTTGAGGCAGTTAGCTAAGAACAGGTCAAGTTGGAGAGGGGTGTTGGTTGGGGCCCAGGTTCATTCCGGACCGTAGCATACTTACATCTTTAAGAATTGCTTTTCGGAAACATACTACCTAAAATCATAAAAATTGTCAAGAACTCAACTCCGAATTCTCACCCCCACCACAATTTATATGTCCCTATAGTGCATTTGACTAAAGAGTTCCATTGGGGGCAGTTATATCACAAGTATCAATAAATTTTCACCAAAAAAAGCTTTTCTTTATGAAAATATTTTCATCTGCATCAATATACATACTTTACCTAACCAACATCTGTGTTCACCAAGGGTAGCCGAATAAATAAATATGTAGGCTCCACTTGCCTGATAGAAGCATGAATTAATAAATTCATAAAAATTCATATCACCATCGTGTTGAGAAATCCATTAGAGAAATTAAAATGAGCAAAACAACTTGATTGAACCATTTATATAAAACGGGAGAAATGACTTGTCGCAGTTCATGTTTTCCGACTTGTCAACTGCACAAAGAATTTGTCCTACATTCGCCGCCCACCGATGTAATCCAACCTTCATTCCCAGGTACTCCGCAATACACTTTCCTGTGTTGAAGAAAATTGCACAGGAAATTATTCCAAACTAACGATCTCCATGGAGTCAGGCGTAAGGACTTTGAAATGAGCGATCGAATTAATTACTCTTCGTGTTACGTATATATCGCATCACTTCATCTTGAGAAGGCGCCATTAATCAAATTTCCGCGGGTATTAAGTAAAAGGATAATAGAGGATAATCTTCGTAGGAAAGTGGTACACGTGTACGGGGGGGTGAATAAAGCTCAGCACCGGATGAGTACTACTTCATTAAATGTGAATCTAAAAGTAGGATCTCAACCCTAGCATTAATGAAGGTGTTTGTCTTCTATACACTTATTTCCGGTGTTAGTTAAATGGAATACACAAAAAAAAAAAACGAGTGGTGGGTGCACGACTGGGTCGTACGCAACTTTCTCTTTCTCATAATTTGGCCAAAATACACAAGAATACAAATTTTTACGATTGATTACGTAAAGTGAGTCGAAATGTGATATATGAACGTTGACATTGACATTGACATCACAGTAATTCGCACATGAATGCATCGAACTACAGACACATAACAGCACTGGCGACTGAGGCCATCGGCTGGGATATATGAACGTTTATTCTGGCATTTGAAGGAATCCGGGTTTTTCAGTTATTCCTCAAAACTGAAAATTTTCATTACGGACAATTGGACCAAAACGGACTGTATGTTTGTTTGGAGTTTGAATACCGATTTCCTCAAAATTCTCACAGGACCAATCTTGGAGGAGCAAATGGCCATAGTTTTTTTTTCGATATCTCAAAAGGGCAAGCCATTTCCGACAGCGTGGTTATAAAGGGTGATCCATTTCGAGGTTCCCTACTTTTTTAAAGATAAAAACACAGAAAATTCAAATTTAATGGCGAATATCCCCACAGGAAAAAGTCTAACGGTGTGATATTACACGATCTTGGTGGCCAATCGACCGGCCTAAAACGTGAAATTATGTGCTTACCGAAATGTTCTCTCAATAAGTCCATTGATTGATGCGATGTGTGGGAAGTGGCGCCGTCTTGCTGAAACCAAATGTCGCCGAGATCACGAGCTTCAATTTCAGGCATCAAATAGTCGGTTATCATGGCACGATAACGGTCGCCATTGACGGTTACGTTCGCACCGGCATAATTTTTAAAGAAATATGGACCGATGATTCCACCGGCCCACAAACCACACCAAACCGTTGTTTTTTCTGGATGAAGTGGCAGTTCTTCAATCTCTTCAGGTTGCTCTTTGTCCCAAATGCGGCAATTTTGTTTGTTTACATACCCATTGAGCCAGAAATGGGCCTCATCGCTAAACAAAATTTGCCTCGAAAACGTCGGATCTTCTTGGAACTTTTCAAGAGCCCATAGAGCGAAGCGATGTCGCTTGGGAAGGTCGAGCGGCTTCAGTTGTTGCACAAGCTGTGTTTTGTACGCTTTCAATTTAAGATCTTGACGTAAAATGCGAAAAGTCGTTCCAAACGTCAGTCCGAGTTGCTGCGAACGGCGCCGAATCGACTCTCTACGGTCTTCGTGTATACTGTCAGCTACGGCCGCTATATTTTCTTCACAGCGTGCTGGACGTGGTCTATTCGGTCGAATATTATCCAATAATGAGTGCTGGGTCTCAAAATGGGTGATGGTGTTGCGAATAGTACGCTCAGTAGGCCGATTATGTTGACCATAAGTTGAGCGAAGTGCACGAAACACATTCCTCACAGAACGTGAATTTTCATAACAAAGTTGAACAATTTGTAAACGTTGTTCACGCGTAAGTCTTTCCATTATGAAATGCCAAACAATACTAAACAAAAATAACATGACAGCATGACACGACTCACACGTGATCTGTCAAAAAAGGCTATTGAAAAAAGTATCTCTACTTGGATCACCCGTTAGAGCCTCCAATATTAAGTAAATATTTAATGGCATATATTTGGAACACTAAAACAGTGAGAGTTTTAAAATTTATCCAGGCATATTGGTTTTGATTTTTGATTCGTCGTACAAAAAATGGGCTGGATTGGAAAAGTGGGGTTTCACCTCGCATACAAAAAAAAATATCTGCAGTACCATGGAAGCGTCTGTCTTGAAACTTTGTTTGAGCATGTGTATTCCTACTCTGAGCAGTTGAGTAAAAAAATGACTTGGTAGAATAAGTAGGCGTGGCACCTCCCATGCAAAATAAATATTTAATGTAATAGCTGTCTGGAACACTATAGTGGTGAGTGACTTGAAATTTCGTCCAACCATATTGGTTTTGTTTTTGATTCGTCGTACAAAAAATGGGCGGGATTGGAAAAGTGGGGTTTCACCTCCCATACAAAAAAAAAAAAATATCTGCAGTACCATGGAAGCGTCTGTCTTGAAACTTAGTTTGAGCATGTGTATTCCTAATCTGAGTAGTTGAATAAAAAAATGACTTGGTAGAATAAGTAGGCGTGGCACCTCCCATGCAAAATAAATTTTTAATGTAATAGCTGTCTGGAACACTATAGTGGTGAGTGACTTGAAAATTCGTCCAACCATATTGGTTGTGGTTTTGAGTCGTCGTACAAAATATGGGCGGGATTGGAAAAGTGGGCATGGCAAAAAAATAGAAATACAAATTATTGGCGCAACAGGCTAGTTAGTACCCAGGGACGAGCTTTCTCACAACGAATCATGTGTGCGTGTGTACTTCTTGCACGATGGTGGGACCTCCTGTTCTATGCCGGCTCCGAACGGCGAATTTGAGATAAGCTTTTCATGACGATTGATACTACTCGGATGATTTGTCAGATCATCACGAGGAGGGCCATTGCAAATCATTTAAGTTGTTGCTTCGGCTGGGAATCGAACACAGACCTTCTGCGCGGCAGTTCATCGCACTTACCATCGCGCCACTGAACCGGTCAGTGGGCATGGCACTCCCGTATAAAAACAATATATATGCAGCACCATGAAACTTAGTGTGAGCTTATGAATTGCTAATGTTTTTGCTAAAAGCGATTAAATATTAACATTTCGCTCGAGTTTTTTTTTCTTGTTTTTGTTTTTCCTGTGTGAACATTTATTTTATCGACATATATCTGTAAATAAAAGATGTGTACTTTCGAAAGACATATAAATTTCTATATTTACTATTGATACAGGTACCATTTTACCTCGTTTTTACTTAGCATTATAAAATATACGTATTTTGTTGAAAAGGCGTTTATATTGTAAGTGTTATCTATGGATACGAGTTAAAGCGAATTCAGCTTGAATTTGTAGAGCAATAAAATTCAAATATTTCTTAAAAGATTTCCTTAAATAAAACTCGCGCATAATCGCTCCAAAAGATTTGCTATCAAATTTAAATTGCGCGTGTGGCAAAAAACTTAATAAGAACGAAGTAGAAACATTGAGACTGCCTAAATAGGCTGTGTGGACGAGTTTTCAAAATCCTTTATGTTTTGGCCAAAACATAAAGAAAAAGAGGGCGTGATAGTCAACGGATTTCAAAAATGTTTACACGTGTTCCGCTGGGAGTACCAAAGAGCACGTGTACCAAATTTCAACATTTTTGCTAACATTTTGAGGGCCAAAAACTGGTGGCACATAGATGGACAGACAGCTAGCGATTCTGACTCGATCCATATATGTACTTTAATTTATATTTAGCTAATTTTTTTTTTTATTAATGTTACAAGCTCTGTATCCAAACTAATGTATTTCTTTCGTATGTATTTCTATTAAAACAATTTTTGTTTGCATATATTATTGATAAAAAATAAAAATTTTAGCATAGTAACTAAATAAATCAGCTTAATATGAGCTAAAACTATTTTTTAAAACGCAAGAGTTTTATCCTACCATATGTTTGTATGCAGATTTTAAAAGAAAATACTCCTCTGTGCGTCATACAACAAATGGAAGGGATCAAAAAAAGAGGGGCATGGCAACTTCCATACAAAAACAAAATATCTGCAGTACCATGAAAGCCTTAGTCTTGAAATGTGCGTCATACAACAAATGGAAGGGATCAAAAAAAGAGGGGCATGGCAACTTCCATACAAAAACAAAATATCTGCAGTACCATGAAAGCCTTAGTCTTGAAACTTAGTGTGAGCTTATGAATTGATAATCTGAGTAGTTGGCCAAAATATGATTCGTTGCACCTGCCACGCAAAGTAAATATTTAAATAGATAAATGTATCACTAAGATATCTTGGTAGTCCCTAAATACCGGAAATCCCGAACTCAAAAATATTATAAATCCCAAAATCCAGAACCCCAAAAACCAAAAATCTCGAATACCCGAAATCCCAAAAACCAACAAATCTAAAATCTCGAAAATCAAAAATATCGAAAACCCCAAATCGCAAAAACTTAAAATACCGAAAATCCAAAATCGAAAACCCGAAAAACTCAAAATTCCCAAGCCCAAAAACTCTAAATCCCGAAAACGCGAAATCTTGAAAGCCCGAAATCCTGAAAATAAAAAAATCCAAAAACCCAAAAACTTGAAATCAAAATCCTGAAAACCCGAAATCCCGAAAAAAAAACTGAAAATACCAAAAACCTAAAAACCGAAAATCCCGAAAACCCAAAACCTAAAAAATCAAAAATCCCGAATATACAAAAATTTAGAATCTATAAAATCAAAGTCCCGAAAATTAAATAAACCCTAAAACCCAAAAATCCAAACTCCCAAAAACAGTAAATCCCGAAAATCTAAAATCAGGAAAACACAAAATCCTAAAAACCAAAAATCCCGAAAACACAAAATATTAAAAACTTAAAATCATGTATCCCCGAAAACCTGAAATTCCATGAAATCCAAATCCCCAAAACCCAAAATCCAGAAAATGCAATTTCTTGAAAACCAAAAACATAAAAAAACAAGCTCGTTAGTACCCAGGGCCGTACTTTCTCACAACAAATCATGTGTGCGTGTGTACTTCTTTTCTTGCACGTTGGTGGGACCTCCTGTTTTATGCCGACTCCGAACGGCGAATTTGGGATAAGCTTTTCATGACGATTGATACTACTCGGACGATTTGTCAGATCATCACGAGAGGAGTGCCAGTGGAAAATAATTTAGGTGTTGCTACGGCTGGGAATCGAACACATACCTTCTGCGCGGCAGTGCATCGGACTTACCAAAAACCACAGAAATCCAAAATCTCGAAAACTTAAAATACCGAAAACCCAATACCCAAAACTGAAAATCGAAAATCCCGATATAATTTTGTGACCAGTCGCCTTATTCTTTTTTGCCACGCCCCTTTTTTTGTTTTCTATAAAGTTTGAAATAAAACTTTCGATACGAGAACTTTCGGGAACATTGATAATGTTAACGCGAATATTTCGTCATTTCATTTTAGCCCATGGCCTTTTATTTGGGGCCATTTGCTATATAAACCATTTGTACACCATACCCCATAGGCCATAGCACATGAATTAAAAAAAAAAAACAGACAACATAATTTTATATTTCAACCTCATAAGGTATTTTTCCACCCACTATTTGGGACATTAGTTCCATAGATGGGATGGGAATGGATGGGATATGGTATTAAACGATTCACACAGCGGATTGGCCTCCTCATAAGTTTTTTTTTTAATGGCCTGTAGCTTTTAAAGAATTTTACAATATATGTGTATCCAAGCACACTGGGTAAAAGCTAGTTATGTAAATAAAGTTAATTCAAAATCGTTAGATCAGTTTTCGTGAAAATTGAGGTTATGTGTAATTTTTATATGGTAGGTACCCTTAACCACATGTCCAAAAGCAAATAAAAAATACCCTGGAATTAGTATAGAAAAAAACCCTTGATACCGTGTTTGAACAGAATCGGTCAAGCCGTTACAGCAGGAGAGACAATAACGACAGAGAGACAGACGAACCGACGGACCGATGAACCTACGGACGGAATTGCAAAAAAAATCACGTTTTTTGGGTTCCGCTATCATCGTAATGTTAGAATCAATCAAAATATCGGGTTCTTCAACATGGACGCTACAAAAGTTGAGCGACAGGGACAGCAAACGACGCCATATTGCCGCCCTTTTGACATTTCTCTTCAGTAAGGTTTGCCATTTCATGATGGAAAGATTATACGATCCAACAACGAGTCGAAACTAATAAAATTAACAACCGAAATTCGGAGTCAGTGACCTCAACGTTAAGAGCGCTACCTCCAATTTATGGTCGTCATAATCGTCCTAGCGGATCAACAATTGAGCGTCTAGTGGAAAAATGTTAATCCACAGGCACAGCACAAAATGTTCCAGTACCAGTGAGACAAAGAAGTGCCCGTAGTGTCGAGAATATTGCTGCCGCTGAGGCTTCAGTTGAAGAAAGCCCAAATGTGTCTCTCACACGTAGTTCTCAAGCGCATCTCTGTGACGTCGTTGTGGCGAATTTCGCGAAAAGATCTTGGCCTACATCCTTACAAGATTAAATTGACACAAGAACTGAAGCCGCTTGACCACCAGAAGCGTCGAATGTTCGTGAATTGGGCTGAGCAACAACTTGAAAATGATTCGGATTTTCATTGAAAAATCATCTTCAGCGATGAGGCTCATTTCTGGCTGAATGGCTTCGTCAATAAACAAAATACGCGGTATTGGTCAGGCAGCAATCCACCCGCACTCCATGAGTCATCATTGCATCCCGAAAAAATACGCGTTGGTGTGGTTTATGGGCCGGCGGCTTCATTGGGCCGTACTTCTTCCGTGATGATCAAGACTGGCACGTTACTGTGAATGGGAATCGCTACCGTTCAATGATAACCGAATATTTTTGGCCACAATTGGATGATATGGACTTTTAGGACATGTGGTTCCAACAGGACGGCACCACAAGCCACACAGCGAATGCCACAATCAATTTATTGGAAACCAAGTTTGGAGAACGTGTTACCTCACGTGGTCCAGTCGCTAGACTATTTCCTGTGGGGCTTCTTCAAGTCTATGGTCCATGCCAACAAGCCAGCGACGATTGATGAACTTCGTACGAATATCGAACATGAAATTGCAGCAGTATCGGCCGATTTATGCTTGAAAACCGTCGAAAATTGGGTTCAGCGTCTGGACTTCTGTAAGCGTGCCCCTGGTGGCCATGCAAAAGAAATCGAGTTCCATACATAACGGCATCAAACGTACTTTCACAGGAATAAAGAATTTAATTGAAATCCAAAACCGTTTTTGTTTTATTTAAAAAAAACTTTTGTAGCGCTCTTATTCAAAAATCCTTTAGGTCGAATTTTTTTTTCACGAAAACAATGCACTTCTCTTTTTAAGTGAAAGCTAAAAAGTGAAACAGTATAACACCCAAAAGGCAAAGAACGGGATATTTAACATTTTTTTTTTAAATCTATTCCTTAAAGTAAAGGACACAAGATAGAGTCACTCACAAATCCACACGACGAAACATTTTTTTCGCTCGACAGTGGTAGGATACGTAGGTAAAAGCTTTGTAAAGCGATCCGAAACATGTGGTTTTTACACAAGGATATACGAAAAGGGTTGGATTTCCTTTTTATTTAGGTTATAGTGTAGAAGGATGTTGATGTTGCAAACACGCTTTAAGAGTTATTGCTTCCGTTTCATGTTGAATATGTGCGCGGGGTTCCTTTTTTTATTTTCTTTATTGGAATGGATACATTTTAATCTCAATTGGTATCGTATAGATAATAAGGAAATGCACAGATTTTGTTTAGTACCGTGGGAATAAGCACGGTTTGGCGCTATCACAGATCGCTCAAAAATAAAAAAAAATCAAGTCATTCAAACATGTTTGAGGGTGATTCAAAATTTAAATGAGGGAGCAAAACGATCTAAGTGGAAACAGCTAAGAACTTGACTTGCGCCAAATGGCCTTTAGCCTCATATGCTGTACGATAAACACAGTTTTCTCTTAAAATAGAAAAAAAATGAACAAATTTTTGGCGCTACAATCTCGGATGAAAGTATACCTGAAGAATGGAACCTCAGCACCGGTTTCCCGATCCACAAAAAAGGAGACCCTCTGGTCTACGCCAACTGCAGATATCCTATCTGCCGTAAAATGTGAACGCCTGAAACCGTTTACCAACAACCTGATCGGCCCTTATCAGTGTGGTTTTAGGCCAGGAAAGTCCACAAACAATCAAATTTTCACACTTAGGCAGATCCTGGAAAAAAACCAAAAAGTCCAAATAGATACCAATAACCTATTCAAGGATTTCAAAGCCGCATACGACAGCATTTATAGAGACGACCTATACAGAACCATGTCTAGTCTTGGCATCCCTCCCGAATTCGTCCGTTTCTGTAGGATGACGATGGAGAATTCTCGCTGCTCCACCAGGGTCGGAAGCGACCTTACCGATACTGACACATGCGATACCAAAAAAGAAATTTAGGCAAGGCGATGTACATGTGATTTCTTCAATTTAATTCCTTGGAGCCGTTTTCCGACGCACAGGGTAATATGAATTATTTAGCTCATTGTTGAACAGCGAGGCGTAAATATCCACAGCTTCGGGGGGTAAGTGTCGCAGTACAATGTTGGATGTACCATCGACTTCCGATGACTTCTTTTTCTTTATGGAAACGAAGATGATCTGGAGTTGCACTTTCGAGATGAACATGGGACTAGACCCACTTCGCTCGGCGATGATTGCGTTTGTCAAGTTTTCGTCATTTAACCGGGTGAAACCACGGTTCTTGGTTCTCGCCATTGCGTAATGTCATTTCGGAGATAGAAATGATGGAAGATGGCATTGTTTTCAAAGACGCGGTTCGGGTGAATACTATCATTCACCTTATATACTTTCTGCAAAACCGCCCCCACTGCCTCCACTTTCTCCAGACGAGCTTCAATAACTGAAATCGTCGTCAAAGATGGTTCCCCCCGAATCGATTTCTGATGCCGTAAGTATGTTTGTATTGTCAGGCTGTTAGTTATGGTGCTTAATACAAGGTGGGCCAAACGAGATCACCCTATTGGAAGATACTCTTATTTTTGCAAATGTCCGACAAAGTCTTATGTGTTTTGAAATTTGTGGACAAGACAGATGTATGTATATATGTTGTGCCGAGAATATTGCCGCTGTTGTCGAGCTGTCGCCGAAAACATCGACCAGACGCCGTGCCTCGCAATTAGCCATTAGCCGGTCGTCCCAAAGGCGAATTTTGGTCAAAGACTTGCGCACGTTCCCGTACAAAGTCCAGTCCGTGCAAGTCCAGTCAAGCCATCCTTTTTCGACCAAAATCATTAAGAGCGATGAGGCTTATTTCCACCTCAGCTGGTACGTGAACAAGCAAAACTATCGCTTGTGGGGCACCGATAATTAACGAGTTATGCACGAGGAGCCATTACACCTGCTGTTCACGTTAGAGGAGTCATTGGGCCATTTTTTTGCCGAGAACGCCGCTGGCCAAACGAAAACAGTGGACGGTGCGCGCTATAGGGCCATGTTAACCTAGTTTTTTCTACCGCAATTGGACAAATTAGGACTGGAGGACATGTGGTTCCAAAAGGACGGAGGAACGTCACACACGGCGCAAGCCACAACTGATATTCTGAAGGCGGCGACAACATCGGATGACTTCTTTTGGCCCACCTTGTACATGGAAGGTCGTTATGACCTTTCCTCCTAAAGATTTTATTAATTTGTGGAAATATACAATATACGACGGACTATGTGGCGCCATGGTTGGTGCGATGAACTGCCGCGCAGAAGGTTTGGTTTCGATTCCCAGTCGTAGCAACACCTTAATGATTTTTCACTGGC
Source organism: Rhingia rostrata (assembly GCA_949824845.1). NCBI lineage: Eukaryota > Metazoa > Arthropoda > Insecta > Diptera > Syrphidae > Rhingia > Rhingia rostrata. The sequence continues at coordinate 30,208,346 of OX463758.1, forward strand.
CCTCCTCTCGTGATGACAAATCATCCGAGTAGTGTTAATTTGTCAAGTAAATCTTATCTCGAATTCGCCGTTCGGAGTCGACATAAAACAGGAGGTCCCGCCATCGTATTGTTGTGCCTGTTGCACCAAAACTTTGTATTTGTGTTTTGGAAACATACTCAGGTCTCCAAAATTTATGGCCTAAATTCTGTTTTTCCAAAACAAACTAATGGACAACAGGTAATTCCCTCGTTCAATTGGTTGATGTTTTCGATCGACGCCTTCAGTGTACTAATCTCCAAGTCGCGTGTGTTTGAGTACATCGCACCAACCCTCTCGACACTCAGCACGTCCCTTTAAACACAAAATTTTTCTTTTGGGTTTTTCGACCCAACCAAATTGGTTAAAATTGTTAAATCACCCACATAGTGGCGTTAATGCAATGTTACAATGAGAAATGACATTGAACGAGATTAAGCCCTTTTTTACTAGTTTTTTACGAAAAGTGTAAAGTTGATGAAAAAAATGAAAAAAATTATATCGGCAACTTACTACCTTCAGAATGTCACCCTGCCTCGAAAATGCTGTTGTCATATTCAATTTTTGATTTCAAAACTTGCAAGGTTTTTAGTTTATTGTAGCAATAGCGAGACTTAAAATATTCCCAAAGGAGCAGGTTGACATTAAAGTTTCATGGGGCAAAATTACCCCGTGGGGCTTATTACTTTTTGGAAATGCAAATAAGTCCCGCGGCTGTGAGTGCCTCTTGCTTTTGGAGTTTGTTTCCTTTGCATGCATCTCAACTCGCACGCAACCCAATTCTAACAGTGAGCCCAAGAAAGTGGTTGAAGGGGAACAGCATGCCCCCGACACGCATATAAGGGGTGTTTTTTAATAGGTTGGTTTTTCAAAATTTTGTTGTTAAATCGGGCAACTCTTATGTCATTTACATTCAGTTTGGTTTGCCATTTCATCATGAACAGGTTGACAAATGACCAACGCTTGCAAATCGTGAAAATTTATTTCGAAAATAATGGTTCCGTTCGCGAAGTTTACCGCAAGCTCCGTCCATTTTTTGGTCGACATAATCGTCCATCAGAGCAAATAATTCGGTTAACCATGGATCGCACTACGTTTACTCTATGTGATCATACGCATCCGCAGAGACGTCGAACAGTGTGCACCGAAGAAACAATTGTCGCTGTAGAGCAAAGTGTTGAAGAGGACCCGAATGAATCGATTCGCCACCGTGCACAGCAATTGGAGTTTTGTCCATCAACTTTATGGAAGATTTTGCGCAAAGATCTTGGCTTACGACCTTACAATTTCCAGCTTGTGCAAGAATTAAAGCCGCAAGATCATGCAACGCGTCGTGATTTTGGTGTATGTGCCGAAAATGAGATTAATTTCGATGCTGATTTTCATCGCAGAATTTTGTTGAGTGATGAGGCTCATTTTTGGTTGAATGGCTACGTCATCAAGCAAAATTTCTGCATTTGCAGTGAAGAGACATTGAGATCCTTGAGACGCCATTACATCCAAAAAAAAACTGACTGTTTGGTGTGCTCTATGGGCTGGTGGAGTCATAATTCTTCCGAAATGATGCTGGAGAGTCAGTTACCGTTCATGGAGACCGGTATAGAGCTATGATAACCGACTATTTTGTTCCCGAATTAAGTGGCATGAATGTGGATGAGATGTGGTTCCAACAAGACGGCACTACATGCCACACAGCGCACGTCACAATCGATTTATTAAAGGAAACTTTCGGTGAGCGCATAATTTCGCGCAATGGACCTGTCAATTGGCCACCAAAATTTGACACCATTGGATTATTTTCTTTGGGGATTATGTGAAGTCGCTCGTCTACGCCAACAAACCAGAAACATTAGGGGACTTGGAAGCCAACATTCTTGGCGTTATTGCGGACATACGGCCCCAAATGCTCGAAAAAGTGGTTGAAAATTGGAGCTCTATACTTAGCTTTATTCGAACCAACCATTGCGGCCACATGCCCGAAATCATATTCAAACATTAATTGCATAAAAATATCCTTCCGAAAAAGCCACATTGATGGATATTAAAACAAATTTCTTGTGTTTTATTTCAATTCGAAGTTCTCTACCTCTAAAAAAATTAACACTCGATACAAAAACTTGAATAGAATACTAATTTCTTCAAATGGCAATAACAGCCGCTGGTGTTATTTTTTTTTGTGACGAAGCTCATTTCCAGTTCGAAAAGTAAAAAAAGTCCCACGGAATATTCCCTCTTTTTTGGGGGAATTCAGCTCAATGGGGCCTAATTCCGCGGGGGTTACTGCACTGCACCGTATTTTGAAACAAAGGCTTCGTGTGTCAAATTGCATTATTAAAGCTCAAAATTTAGGCCAAAATGTTGGTGACTTACGGACAGACAGATATTGCTTCATCGACTTAGCTAGCAATTCCGAGTCAATACATGCACGTAACGATATATCGAAACTAATACATATATGCAAATGGAGAAGGGTATACAAAATACGGGCATTGTGTTGGAAGTTGGTTTGATTGAATTTAATTACAAAGTTAAAACTGTGCGAAGAATTAGTTATTTAAATTTTCAATATTAACTTAATTTCCTGCTATAGCCATCGCTTCAGAGAATCGCAGAAGTTTCATTTACTTTCAGATTCCCGATACCCATTTGCAACACCACACCTAAATATCTAAAAAAAGGAAACGTACAATGATAACGGTTATTGAAATTAACTCCTTTGTGCAAGTGTCTTTTATTCGATAATTAACAAAGTTTCAAAAAATAACGTTAAAATCGAAAAAATTTAGTTTCTCTTACGGGTCAGCGAGTTTTAGGAAAAATGTTTCAAATGAAGAAAGCTATCTACGTTTACGGGTTAACTTTTCCTTGTTGCAAATGATATTAATTGGCGATTTAAGAAAACTTCTTCCATCCTTTTCATCGATCCATTAATTAACTGAAGAAGTACTTTGAAGTCTGTAACGAATATAAAATTATGTACACGACCTGCTCCTGTTTCATTTTAAACGACTCTTTCGTAACAACGAGTTGCTTGGTAATTTTTTTGAATGAAAAATAGACAAATCGTCGCTCGAACATTGTGTTGCCGTAAACGTCATCTTAATATTTTTGGGAAATCGTATTTAAAGTTTTGACAGCCTATGACATGAAAACCATCCGCTGGGATATTTGTTTTTAGACAGGATATTCTTACAGAAATCAACTTTCAAAAAATGTAAAACACTTTTAGTTCTTAAAATATTTAAAATTTATTACAAAATGAGTTTCCCGTATAGTGACGTATATCAATATTTTCTTTTACTCATACACATACGTCAAAAGTGGGTACATACGACATTCTAATACTACATGTGTAAACAAATTTATTTACTTATGGTCGCGTGTCAACTGCGTTAAAATTTTAGCCAGTCGATAATTTTTGATATAAGTATGGTGAATACTTACTTACTTACTTAAGTGGCGCTACAGTCCGGAATGAGCCTGGGCCTCAACAAACATGCCTCTCCAATTAGCCCGGTCATTAGCTAACTGCCTCCAGTTGCGCTCTCCAAGTTGGTTGAGGTCGGTTTCTACTTGCGCGCGCCATTTAAGGCGAGGTCTTCCTCTACTGCGACCGACGTCTGGCTGGGAATCGAAGACTCTGCGAGCCGGAGTATTGGTGTCCATTCGTTCTACATGTCCTAGTCATCTTAAACGTCCAATGCGGAGTTTTTTTTGACAAGGGACTAGTCGCTGTACAGCTCGTATAGTTCGTGGTTGAATCTTCGTCTCCATAGCCCGTCAACGCAAAACGGGACCGAAGATTTTTCGATTTTTCCTCTCAAATCGACAAAGGATTTCTTCATCCGTTTTGGAGACGGTCCATGCTTCAGCGCCGTAGAGCAGGACTGGGATGATTAGGGTCTTGTATAAGATCTCCTTAGTAGTTCGAGTGAGGGATTTACTACTGAATTGCCTTCTTAGCCCGAAGAAACAGCGGTTGGCAAGGGTGATTCTTCGTTTAATTTCTAACGAGGTTGTGGACTTTCCTGGCCTAAAACCACACTGATAAGGCCCGATCAGGTTGTTGGTAAACGGTTACAGGCGTTCACATATTACGGAAGATAGAATTTTGTATGCGATGCCTCTGTAGTTGGCGCAGTTTAGAGCGTCTACTTTTTTTGTGGATCGGGCAAACGATGCTGAGGTTCCATTCTTCTGGCATAATTTCTTCCGACCAGATTCGGCTTATGAGTTGGTGGATGTTAATTACCAAGTCATCTCCGCCGGCTTTATAAAGCTCGGCAGGAAGGCCGTCATTTCCGGCAGCCTTATTAAGCTTCAGTTTAGATATTGTGAGGATTCACTCAGGTCGGGTGGTTGGCAGCTTTCGCCGTCGTTGCCAATATTGAATGGTTCGTTCTGCCTGACAGCGGAATGTTGTTCGTCATCGCCGTTAAACAGTCGGCAGAAGTGGTTCTTCCATATCCTCAGCATAGACTGTGTCTCAACTACGATATTTCCTTGTTCATCTCGACAGGATTCTGTTCGATCCTTGTATCCTTGGCTTTGACGTTTTACACTTTGCTAAAACTTGCGAACATCTTTCCTGGAGTGGCACCTCTCTATATCCTCGATCTCGCGCTTTTCTTGCTCTTTTTTCTTCTTTCTGAAAAGCCGGCGTTCTTCCCTTCATCTCTGCCTATAGAGCTCAACGGCAGCTCTCGTCTTCACCTGCAGCTTAGCCTTGTAGGCCTCGTTCTTGGCTGTGATCATCTGTCGGCATTCCTCGTCAAACCAGGGGTTTCTCGCTGGTGGGCGCGAGAAACCTAGCACATCAGTTGCGGCTGATCTAATGGCTTGTTGGCATCGTTGCCATAGTTCTTCGACATTCGATGCTGGTGGTATGGTGTTAATCGAGAGGTTTAAGGATACGCGTTGCGCGAAGGTCTTGGCGGTCTCTTGCGATTGCAGTCCTTCGACATTAAATTTTTTTTACAGTATTTCTGGATTGTGGTGGCGTGGTGGATATCTGCATTCTAACCTTGGCTGCAACAAGGTAGTGGTCCGAGTCGATGTTAGCTCCTCGGAATGTTCGGACATCCAAAATACTGGATGCGTGCCTCTTGTCTATCGCTATGTGATCAATTCGATTGACCGTTCGTTGATCTGGAGACCGCCATGCCCCCTTATGGATATCGGGGTGAGGAAACCGAGTGCTGGCTATAGTGGCATTTCGTTCCGTAGCGTCAATTAGCCTAAATCCGTTACCAGACGTGTTGTCGTGTAGGCTATGTTTTCCGAAAGAACTGCTAAAGATGTCTTTTCTTCCAACCTTTGCGTTAAAATCTCCCAGCACGATTTTAACATCGTACTTCGGTAGTCGCTCATAGGTTTTGTCAAGGAGCTCATAGAAGCAGTCCTTAGCTATATCATCTTTTTCCTCCGTTGGGGCGTGAGCGCATATAAAGCTAATGTTGGCGAATTTGGCTTTGATTCCGATCGTTACAATGCGTTCGCTAATGTCTTGGAAATATAAGACTTCTTGCCTAAGTCTGGCACTTATAACAAATCCGCATCCGAATAGTCGCTGTTTTTGCTCACTATAACACGGTCCGTAGTAGATGTCACAGTTTTTCATCCTTTTTTTGCCCGGCCCATCCCATCTTATTTCCTGGATGGCAGTAATGTCTGCTTTGTAGCAGTTTAGGGCTTCCGCTAGTTGTTCGCTTGCACCTCTCTTGTTTAATGTTCTCACATTCCAGGTGCAGATACGAACGTCGTTGTTCTTTTTTCGTTTAGCCGTATCGTCAACAATAAATTCAGTCCTTTCCGAGGCTATTGGTTACTTTGTAGATTTTTCCATGGTTGGGTAGTTAACCCAAAGCACAACTCCCAACCTGGAGGACCAGTTCCAATTTATTAGATACCCCTAGGACACGGGGCCATCAGTATCCACTACGGGATTGAGCGCTGCCGTTGGCCTTTCGGTTCATCCGCCACCAGCTGTGTTCAAGGGGCCTGACTAACCCTTGAAATTCCTAGACAACCTGTTGTCCGAATATGTCGAAGCAGCTTGTCTATGTTCGCCTGGGACAGCAGGCCGGGTATTCATTCCGTTCCGTTCCGACCTGTCTGTTTATAGTGTTGCGTTTATCGTTTAGCAAGTCAAATCCGGTTGGATGAGACCAGTACCCGATGGTTACCACTTGGAGGTAAAAATAAGCGCTTGATATGTAGTCAGAGTTACAACACTGGGCATTGCCAAGTTAAAGCCAAGCTGAGTCTACCCTCGTTCTACAACACCCAACCATCGAAAAATCGTCTTCCCATGATGGATATCTCCGAGGGATATCGCGTTTTTTCAACGCGATTAAGGAAATGTGGATACTTTTCTAAAAAAATGATTATTTTGAGAAAATGGATTTGTCGTATGACAATAAAACCCAACACACTTCTAAATGTTTGGAAAAGTTCGGTCGAGTGGTGTTCGACTTTATAAGCATATACCAGTTTGATCCCGCACCAGAGTGGACACGAATCTTACGAGCCCAATTTAATTTTCGTGTCCTCTATGTTAAACTATCTTATGGTAATTTTCTAATGGATGTATCTATGCAAATTAAGTTTCGATTGCTTATTTGAGTATAAAATAATAACGGCACACTTACTCAACTATTCAACAGTTCCATTGAAACCAGTGAAATGCGCCATATATCCAACCGAAACAGTTTAATTCTTGCATAACAATTCAATAATAGCTTGCCAACTCATTGTCTTTAATCTCACCAGAGAATCACGTGACATCACGTACCAAATTGATTCATGAAAACCAATTAGTATCTACAGATATTAATTAGGGAATGACAATTCACGTTGAAATTTTGCTCTCGTGCTGGATATTTACAGATTAATTTCCGTCTAAAAGGCGTCATTTTAATTGGAAAAAAAATATTAAGGGAACCACAAGCCCGACGTGCCATCTTTCTTTTGACCAATACACATAGCGGTAAAATCTAGGACAAAACTTGTACAAATAAAGCAGCAAACCTCGTTGCAGAGGAAAAAAAAAATATTTAATCCTAAAATTTAGTTACGAGCTACGGTATACCCCATAAAAAGCAAAGCGCACGCGATATGCCCAAAAATGCCAAGGCAATAACGATTCTGCTCTGCTAAACTACGGATTTATTAGAACGCGAAAAACCAACACACTGAATGCTGTTTCTAACTAATTAATGCCGCCCCCAATATTAACAGCAGTTTTACGACGCCGATTTTGTATATCTGTCCAATTTGTAATGGCCCACGGTGAATGTAAATCGATACAGGTGTATACAGGACATAAACAAAGCAAAACACTAAATGTAGCGTTTGCTATAAATCTTGTATCATGTTAAGAAATGTTTTGAAGGTGTATATGCCATCGAAGTTTCAACGACAATAAACTGGCGCCCGGTATGAGGGCGAGGTCAAACAGTAAGAAGTTTTGTTCACAAGTAATAACTGCGTCAAAACAATTAGGGAAGATACTATTTTTAGACGAAAAACATGGAAGGGTGCATTAGAAAGGTAGTGGTGCGTACTTGCTTCTAGCAAAATGTTTCCTAACAATATTTGAAGAGGTACAAGCATAGAGCTTGAGGTAAAGTGGTCATAAGGGGTTTAATATAATTAGTCGTGAGTTTTTGTTTCGTTTTTTCATCCGCATAAATCCGTGAATTGCTTATATCTTCCTCTTGATGTCTTTAACAGGTTAAACGATTCCCAATTAAAAGACAATACGATTGTGTGATACAATTCTTAAGGGAATAGCCCACTTTTCGAAGGCTAATTTCGGTCTGGCAAAAGGAGGAGTAAAATCAATGACAATAAATTCTGCATGTTTTATACAATTCGTATACTAACATGTTATACAGGGTGGCGCACGAATCGTGCTACAAAAATAAAACGTAATAACTTTTTTTCTGTGTGAGTAATCGGCTTATTTTTTTTTTACTTTGTAGGTTACTATTTAGATTTATAAAAATGGATGCTTGGGATACGGAGAAAAGAATTTGGATAGTGCAACGGTACCATGCTTTGCAGTTCGTCATTTCCGTCCAAAGGGAATTTAGGCGGGAGTTTGGCGGCAATCCCCCGAGTAGATGGACCATTATGAGGTTTGTAAACATGTTTTCCGAATCTGGAAGCATCGCACGAAGGCCGTACCATCGAGATGCCAATGTTCCGGTTCAGGATACAATCGCAGCAGTAGCATCTGCAATACAGGCGAATCCGAGCGTTTCGACCCGAAACTTATCGGGACAAATTGGAGTTAGTAGACGGTCATTACAACGGATACTTCATGACTATTTAAGCTTGTTTCCGTACAAAGTCCAAATTACTAGCAAGTTAAACCCTCAGGATTTGCCTGTTCGCCTGGAATTTTGCCAAAAAATGATATCAATGGCCGAAGAAGACAACACATTGATCAATTGTTTGTTCATGTCTGATGAGGCCCATTTTGATCTTAACGGCAATGTAAACAAGCAAAATTGCCGTATATGGAATGAGTCTAATCCAGAAATGCTCCATGAGACGCAACTGCACCCAGAACGAGTCACTGTGTGGTGCGCAGTTTCATCAAGGTGTATTGTCGGGCCGTACTTCTTTGAAGAAAACGGTGTAACCGTTACTGTCAATGGGGACCGTTATTTAAAGATGTTGAAGGAGTTTTTTTTACCCAGAACTGCGCCGAAGACGTATACCATTCAACAGCGTTTGGTTTCAGCAAGATGGAGCAACTGCACATATAGCCAGACCAGTTATGGCGGAGCTAAACAAAAAATTCGCAAACAAATTAATTTCTAGGAACTCCACTCTTCGCTGGCCCCCAAGGTCACCTGACCTGACTGCACCAGACTTCTTTTTATGGGGTTATGTCAAGCAAGAGGTGTATAAAACGAAGCCCAGGAATTTAACTGAATTACAGCAGTCCATAACGACAATAATTGAGGCGATCCCAACTTCAACTCTTCAGGCCGCAATGAATATTTTTTTGATCAGGTGCCGCATATGCGTGGGAGAGCGTGGAGGTCATTTGCGATCTATAATCTTTAAAAACAACTAACTATTTTAAATAAAATTTAATTTTCTAACCAATAAAAAAAAATTAAATGAAATACATCGGTTAAAAAAAAAGTTATTTGAATTTCTTATTGTAGCACAATTGGTGCGCCACCCTGTACAAATAAGTGACAAAATTAGGCAATGAGTAGTATGCCTCCGTGATATCAGGGAGGACCACGTGACATCGCATCAAGGACCACGTGTCAACGGAGTAGAACAATGACATCACTAAGAATTATTTCTTAGCTCGACAATAGTTTTGACAAATTGCAGGAATGCGATGTTAAAATCGCGCAGAGATAGGAAGAGGGAACATCTGTAGCAGTATTGTTGGAAATCACATGTAGCGTGAGCCTTAAATTTTTAATGCATACCATCGTTATGAATTCGATAAGTAGTCCTTAAGCTAGTCAATTTTTTTTTTAAACATTGTGTTACGCGAACAAGGAAGTGATGGTTGGTGCGCAGAGGGTCTGGGTTCGATTCCTAGCCGTAGCAAAATCTAAATGATTTTTCACTGGCTTCCCTCTCATGACGATCTGACAAATCATCCGAGTAGTATCAATTGTCAAGAAGAGCTTATCTCAAATTCGCCGTTCGGAGTCGGCATAAAATAGGAGGTCCCGCCGTTGCGCTAGAAGAACACACGCACTCATGGATGGTGCTCGGCTTTGGGTACTAACTAGCCTGTTGCGCCAAAAATTGTTTTATTTGTTTTTGTTAAGCGAACATGGTTGGGTGTTCTAAAACGAGGGTATACTCTGGTCGGCTTTAACTTGGCAATGCCCAGTGGTTGTAACACTGACTACGCTTGCTGAACTATAAGTGCAAGTGTTGACAACAAGACGAACAACAGCAACGGATATAAACAGCGTGGTAAGAATGGCACGGAATGAATACCCAGCCTGCTGCCCCAGGCTAACCTAGATGACCTATTTCGACATATTCGGACAACAAGTTGTCTAGGAATTCCAAAGGTTAGTCAGACCAATTGAACAGAGATGATGGCGGATAAGATAAGATAGACAAGAAGCATCATATATATTCGGAAACGACGGATTTTATTGTTGACGACCCTGTTAAACGAAAAAAGGACAATGACATCCGTATCTGCATCTCGAATGTGAGAACATTAAACAGGAGATGTGCAAGCGAACAACTAGCGGAAGCATTGGCCTAAACTGCTACAAAGCAGACTTACAGCCATTCAGGAAATAATATGGGATGGGGCGGAAAAAATTAAGAACTGTGGAATCTACTAAGGACCATGCTATAATGAGCAGACTACATGGAGGCGGATTTGTGATAAGTGCCAGACTTTGGCAAGAAATCTTATGTTTGCAAAACATTAGCGAACGCATTGTGACAATCCGCATCATAGTCGAATTCGCCAACATAAGTCTTATATGCGCTCATGCTCCCACGAAGGAAAAAGATGATAAAGGTAAGCATTGCTTCTACGAGCTCCTTGACAAAACCTATGAGCGACTACCGAAGTACGATATTGTAATCGTGCTGGGAGCAAAGTTAGGAAGAGAAGACATCTATTGCAGAAAAGTCAGAAAACCCGACAACACGTCTGGTAACGTATTAAGGCCAATTGACTTCACTTTGGAACGAAATGCCACTACAGTCAGCATACCGCTTCTTCACCACGATATCCATAAGGGGACATGGCGGTCTCCAGATCAACGAACAGTCAACCAAATTGATCTCATTGCGATAGACAAGATCCATGCATCCAGTATTTTGGATGTCCGAGCATTCCGAGGAGCTAACATCGACTCGGGCCACTACCTTGTTGCAGCCAAGGTAACAATACGGATATCCAACACGGCAAAACAATCCAGAAAAACTGTGGAAAAGGTTAATCTCGAAAGACTGCAATCGCAAGCGACCGCCAGGACTTTCGCGCAACGCGTATCCCTTAACCTCGCGATACCCACCATAGCGCCAGCATCGAATGTCGAAGATCGATGGCAACGACCATTAGATCAGCCGCAACTGATATGCTAGGATTCTCGCGCCCACCAACAACAAGCCATTGGTTTGAAACAAAAGATTATAGCAGCCAAGATCGAGGCCTACATGGCTAAGCTGCAAGTGAAGACGAGAGCTTCCATTGAGCTCTATAGACAGAGGAGAAGGGAAGAACACCGGATTTTCAGAAAGAAGAAAAAGAGCAAGAAAAGCGCGCGCTCGAGGATATAGAGAGATGCCACATGGCTAAGCTGCAAGTGAAGGCGAGAGCTTCCGTTGAGCTCTATAGACAGAGGAGAAGGGATGAACACCAGCTTTTCAGAAAGAAGAAATAAGAGCAAGAAAAGCGCGCGCTCGAGGATATAGAGAGATGCCACTCCAGGAACGATGTTCGCAAAACGGCGATGACGAAGCACATTCCGCTGTCAGGCAGAACGAACCATCAATATTGGCAACGACAGCGAAAGCTGCCAACCACCCGACCTGAGTGAAGTGAGGATAGCAATATCTGAAATGATGGCCTTCCACCTGAGCTTTATATAGCCAGTGGAGATGACTTGGTAAGTAACATCCACCAACTCATAAGCCAAGTGTGGTCGGATGAAAGTATGCCTGATAAATGGAACCTTAGCGTCGCTTGCCCGATCCATAAAAAAAGAGACTCTCGCTTGCAAGACCCAACAACCTGATAGGCACTTTTTAGGCCAGGAAAGACCAATCAAACTTGCACACTTCGGCAGACCCAAGAAGTCCAAATCGATACCCACCACCAATTCATCGATTTCAAAGCCGCATACGACAGCATTTATAGAGAAGAACTATACAGACACAGAGCCATGCCTAGTTGTGGTATGACGACCAAACTCGTCGGTTTGTGAAGGATGACGATGGAAAATTCTCGATGTTCAGGGTCGAAAACGACCTCACCGACACATTCGATACCAAAAAAAGGAGTTAGGCAAGGTGATGCGCTGTCGTGTGACTTCTTCAATCTGATTCTTGAGAGGATTGTGCAAAACTCACAACCACTAGCATACGCCGACGATATTGACATCATTGGTCGGACCCAACGTGCTGTCATAGCCACGTTTGCTAGTATAGAGAAGGAAGCGGCAAAAATGGGTTTAGCAGTAAATGAGGGCAAGACGAAGTATATGCTGTCAACACGAAAGGACACACAACATCGACGAATTGGACAGAACGTCACCATTGACAGATATAACTTTGAGGTAGTACGGGACTTTATCTATCTCGATTCCGCTACTCTGACAACAACATCTCGTCAGAAATTAAACGAAGAATTACTCTTGCCAACCACTGTTTCTTCGGGCTAAGAAGGCAATTCAGCAGTTAAGCCTTCACTCGAACTACTAAGGAGATCTTATATAAGACCCTGATCACCCCAGTCCTGCTCTACGGCGCTGAAGCATGGACCGTAGCAAAAGCGGATGAAGAAATCCTTGGTCGATTGGAGAGGAAAAATCTTCGGTTTCGTTTGCGTTGACGGGCTATGGAGACGAAGATTTAGCCAAGAACTATACGAGCTGTACAGCGACATGCCCCTGGTCAAAAAACTCCGCATTCGACGTTTAAGATGGCTAGGACATGTAGAACGAATGGACACCAATATTCCGACTTGCAGAGTCTTCGATTCCCAGGCAGACGTCGGACGCAGTAGAGGACGACCTCGCCTTAAGTGGCGCGCACAAGTTGAAACCAACCTCAATCAACTTGGATTGCGCAACTGGAGGCAGTTAGCTAAGGACCGGGCTAAATGGAGAGGCATGTGTTGTCATGCCCAGGTTCGTTCCGGACTGTAGCGCCACTTAAAGAGGTAAGTAAGTTCGGTGTATGCATTTAATCACGTATTCTATCAACCTTCCGAAAATCGCTTTCCAAAACTGGTGTACTGATTCAATTCACAAGTTGGGTACTACTCGAGTTCAAGAAATTGGATAAATCGTATCCAAAAAAATCATCAAATTTCGCATTTAAAAAATAAACGAAAACTGCAACAGTAAAATACCAAGAAATTATTAGATTCGCCTAACACCGACAGTTTATATGAAGCTAAGCGGTTGACATTGCCACCGCATGGACGACTTCAAAATAAACACATCATGGTGATCCGAACACAGTCCTGCGCGACGCAGCCTACAACACTTATCCCATGAATAAACTAATTCCAAGTTAATGATGCTAACTAATCCGCTTAGCTATCTCTGATGACAAAACCCCAACCACACCATCAATCCGGTTTACCTTTTGTTTTTTTTTTGCGAGCCCGATTCGCTGGTATATCTAGCAAGGACATTCTCTAAGTACCCACTTGTTTGCACAATTCGCATCTCCAGATAATTTTAAGCGTAAGCCAGGTGGTGGCTTTTTTATTTATTTTTTTATTTTTGTTTAAGGATTTAAGCATTGTGCACCGATTACTTATGCACACAGGGTAGCAGGATGTAATATAGTACATGTCGGTATATAACGTTCATAATATGAATGCAAAAAAGGACTTACCTTTAACGTTACTCCACCTAGGTCATATTCCCTGTTATATAAATCCTCCACCGTAGCTCGGTACTTGTCTGTGTACGTTTTGAATAGGAAACGCTTGAGGATGCAACTTTTTCCAACCCCAGCACCGCCGAGTATCACCAGTCTTATTCGTTCCAGGTCTGACATTATTACGATAATGGGTACACCTTTTTACTATATTCTCCTTGAAGTGAAACTTAAGCGTTGGAATCACGATCTCGGATGTTTATTAGATGTAACGGTATATTCTTGTTTTGATTAAATATGCTTTCTGATTCTCGTCCTTCTTTTGGTGTTTATACGTCTTTTCTGGTGGATTCTCTTAATAAGCTGTTTTTATGGGACAATACATGTGTGCGCTCGGTAGATAGTTTTTGTATCTGAGTACACGTTTCTCCATTGCAAACTCTTGTCGACTTTAACGGTTCGCTAAAATAAGAAAAGTAATTTCGGGTTACTACATATTTTTGTTTCGTTGTTTTTATAAGTAAGAACCGTTACAAAATATTAACAAGACGTGAAGGTTGTATAATTAACATCAGCGGAAGGATTGGATAATCCTTGGTGTGGAGTTGTTATACTTACTTGCACAATGATATCGCACCTTGAGATATGACTTAAGTTCAGCGATTAAATTTAAGGATCAAAGGTGGATTACATTAGTTGGAGGGGTTTTTTTTTATAATTTTTATATAAAATTCCAAGTTGTATCTAATTATGCTTGCGGGTTTTACCTGAAGCCACCTTAGTAAAGAGAAAATTTTAATAATTCAACGTAAGGAATTGATGGAATTAAATGTTGGCAATGCTTGGAAGGATAACAACTTTTGGAGTGCAGATGGTGGTTAGTATGCTGCACTAAAATGTGCGTTTCATTATATCTGCTGAAATTCAACATCAAATACATAAAGGGTGATCCATTTCGAGGTTCCCTACTTTTTTAAAGAAAAAAACACAGAAAATTCAAATTTAATGGAGAAAGAACATTCCTTGGCATTTATTTTTTGAAGATTATGTCTATCAAATGTTGGCCGTTGCTACGTCGCAGATGGTCCATCCGTTGAGTCCAATTTGTGATCACTCGTTCGAGCATTTCGACTGGTAACTGGCGAATGACACGCGTGATGTTTTCCTCCAAGGCCTGAATCGAAGCGGGTTTGTCGGCATAAGCTTTTGACTTTACATATCCCCACAGGAAAAAGTCTAACGGTGTGATATCACACGATCTTGGTGGCCAATCGACCGACCCAAAAAGTGAAATTATGTGCTCACTGAAATGTTCTCTCAATAAGTCCATTGATTGATGCGATGTGTGGGAAGTGGCGCCGTCTTGCTCAATCCAAATGTCGCCGAGATCACGAGCTTCAATTTCAGGCATCAAATAGTCGGTTATCAAGGCACGATAACGGTCGCCATTGACGTTTACGTTCGCACCGGCATAATTTTTAAAGAAATATGGACCGATGATTCCACCGGCCCACAAACCGTTGTTTTTTCTGGATGAAGTGGCAGCTCTTCAATCTCTTCAGGTTGCTCTTCGTCCCAAATGCGGCAATTTTGTTTGTTTACATACCCATTGAGCCAGAAATGGGCCTCATCGCTAAACAAAATTTGCCTCGAAAACGTCGGATCTTCTTGGAACGTTTCAAAAGCCCATAGAGCGAAGCGATGTAGTTTGGGAAGGTCGAGCCTCGAGCGGCTTCAGTTGTTGCACAAGCTGTATTTTGTACGCTTTCAATTTAAGATCTTGACGTAAAATGCGCCAAGTCGTTCCATACGTCAGTCCGAGTTGCTGCGAACGGCGCCGAATCGACTGTCTACGGTCTTCGTGTACACTCTCAGCTACGGCCGCTATATTTTTTTCACAGCGTGCTGGACGTGGTCTATTCGGTCGAATATTATCCAATAATGAGTGCTGAGTCTCAAAATGGGTGATGGTGTTGCGAATAGTACGCTCAGTAGGCCGATTATGTTGACCATAAGTTGAGCGAAGTTCACGAAACACATTCCTCACAGAACGTGAATTTTCATAATAAAGTTGAACAATTTGTAAACGTTGTTCACGCGTAAGTCTTTCCATTATGAAATGCCAAACAATACTAAACAAAAATAACATGACAGCATGACACGACTCACACGTGATCTGTCAAAAAAGGCTATTGAAAAAAGTATCTCTACTTGGATCACCCGTTATTATTGGTGCATAAGGCTAGTTAGCCCCCAGTGTAACTATTGGGTTCGGTTTTTAAAAAAATCGACAGTCATATTGTCGACTTTCGAAAAGTCATTGGAAAAATACCATATGGTGTGAATGTCAACTCGTATAAAGTCGATTCTGAGTAAAAAGTTCAACAGTGGCAAGGTGCTGTGGCATAAGATTAAGCGCCATAAATTTATAAATTTGGCCTTATGTCGCTTTATAAAAGTTAGATAAGACAAAATTCTAGCATTGGGCATTACGACACTTCGATAAAGCGACATTTGGCAAAATCTTAGGTTCTTAAGAATCTACAAGAAGATCCATTGGCTCTAAACTTGAATATTTTTTTGTCAGCTGAATGGCATTTTTCTAGCTGAAGAGGTTCGAGAGCCACCATTTTATCCAGACAAAACAAGAATTTGGTGTGGTTTATGGCCTGGTGGATACATCGGTATAGGAAAGAAACTGTATTCTGACTGCAATTAAAGCTCATGGTCTCGACATTTGATACTAAAAAGGCTGCATTACGTACCACGTAGCCCATGAAACAATGGCGAGAATAATTCGGCGAACAGTTAAGTTCACGCTTTGGATCGGTGAACTCTATATGGATTACTTGCTTACGTACTTAAGTGGCGCTACAGGCCGGAATAAACCTGGGCCTCAACCAACATGAATCTCTAATTAGCCCGGTCCTTAGTTAACTGCCTCAAGTTGATTGAGGTCGGTTTCTACTTGTACGCGCCACTTAAGCCGAGGTCTTCCTCTACTGCCTTCGACGTCTGGCTGGGAATCGAAGACTCTGCGAGCCGGAGTATTAGTTTTTTGACAAGGGGCAAGTCGCTGTACAGCTCGTATAGTTCTTGGCTGAATCTTCGTCTCCATAGCCCATCAACGCAAATGGGACCGAAGATTTTTGGAAGAATTTTCCTCTCAAATCGACAAAGGATTTCTTCAACCGCATTTGAGACGGTCCATGCTTCAGCGCCGTTGAGCAGGACTGGGATGATCAGGGTCTTATATTGGATCTCCTTAGTATTTCGAGTGAGGGCTTTACTACTGAATTGCCTTCTCAGCCCGAAGAAAGAGCGGTTGGCAAGAGTAATTCTTCGTTTAATTTCTGACGAGATGTTGTTGTCAGAGTAGCGGAACCGAGATAGATAAAGTCCCGTACTACCTCAAAGATATATCTGTCAACGGTGACGTTCTGTCCAATTTGTCGATGTTGTGTGTCCTTTCGTGTTGACAGTATACACTTAGTCTTGCCCTCGTTTGCCGCTCCCATCACGTCGAGCCCTACCAATGATGTCAATGTCGTCGGCGTATGCTAGTACTTGCAACGACTTTTGGAAAATTGTGCCTCTGGTGTTGGCTCGGGAGTTTTGCACAATCCTCTCATGAATCGAATTGAAGAAGTCACATGACGACACATCGCCAAAATCCTTTTTTGACATCGAATGTGTCGGTGAGGTCGTTTTCGTCACTGATATGGCGCAGCGAGAAAAATCCATCGTCTTACTACACAAACGGACGAGTTTGGGCGGTATACCATAACTAGACATGGCTCTGTATAGTTCGTCACTATAAATGCTGTCGGAAAAGGCTTTAAAATCGATGAATAGGTGGTGGGTATCGATTTGGAATTTATGAGTTTTTTCCAGGATCAGCCGAAGTGTGAAAATTTGATCGGTTGTAGACTTCCCTGGCCAAAAACCACACTGATAAGGGCCGATCAGGTTGCTGGTAAACAGTTTCATGCGTTCACATATTACGGCAGATATTATCTTGTTGGCGATGTGTAGGAGACTTACGACTCTGCAGTTGGCGTAGACCAGAGGGTCTCCTTTTTCGTGAGTCGGGCAAACGATGTAGAGGTTCCATTCTTCGCGCATACTTTTATCCGACCAGATTCGGCATATGAGTTGTTGGATGTTCCTTACCTAGTCCTCCCCGCCGGCTTTATAAAGCTCAACGGGAAGGCCGGCATTTCCAGCAGATTTATTGAGTTTAGGTACTGCTATCCTCACTTCATTCAGGTCGGGAGGTTGGCAGCTTTCGCTGTCGTTGCCAATATTGAAGGGATCGATCAGTGTCCACTGCAGGATTGAGCGCTGCCATTGGCCTTTCGGTTCATCCACCATCATCTCTAGTCAAAGGGCCTAACTCACCCTTGAAATTTATAGACAACTGTTGTCCGAATATATCGAAACAACTCGTCTAGGTTCGCCTGGGACAGCAGGCCAGTTAATCATTCCGTTCCGTTCCGACCTGTCTGTTTATAGTGTTGCTGTTTTTCGTTCTGTTATCAACACCACTCGCACTTATCGTTTCGAAAGTCAAATCCGGTTGTATGAGACCAGTGTCCGATGGTTACCACTTGGAGGATAAAAATAAGCACATTGGATGTATAGTCAGAGTTACAACCACTGGACATTGCCAAGTTATAGCCAATCAGAGTCTATCCTCGTTCTACAACACCCAACCATTCCATATGGACTAGATTTCAAAATTGGAAGCCAAACATCGCTCGATATGCTCGAATTGGATGGACCAGTAACGTTTAACATATCGAAATATAGAAATTTAGAGAACTTTATCCGGATGTTAGTGAAAGTCTCAAAAATTATTTTGCTGAATTAACGTTGGATGGACCGCTCAACCTTCTACTCAATACACAGTTTGTTGCAAGTATTTGATTCAATAAAACACAAATTATTGTAAAAATGCATGCTTAGCAATCTTAAGGACCTTCATGAATTCGTTCCCGCTCCCTGATTGCTTTCCAACACTTTCCACTGAAACACTTCATCCACACCCTTGATGAGCTCGGAATATTTGCAACACTTGGTAGGGTGTAGTTTTTTTGGTCTCAATTTTATGTCTCATATCTCATGTCACAGACAGCTTGCTGCTTAGACGCACAGAAATTTGGCAGTTGATAAATTACTATAAATTTCAACAGTCATTTTGTCAAAACTGTATGTGCTTTGATTTACTTTTTAAATATAAATAAACCAAACGAATTCATTGTAGCTCGTGGCATTTGGAAGATACATTTTTAAGCAGGTAGAAGGCACGTGCGAGTAATGTATTCTGGGATAAACATTGTAACAGGAGGATATTAATATAAGGAGACGCAATAAACATTCGGAGTAAAAGCAAACGCTGCCTTTAATAATATTCATTGCAATCCCATCTAGGCTTGATGGTTGATAAGAGTACATGAGAAGGCTACAATCCGCTGTGAAAATCATTTAAAAACCCTATCCCATACCACCCATATAATGAATTTTCCCAAAAAGTGGGCGTCGCTAAAAAATTAAGGCGGAAATGCCACAACATAATGTTCTGACAGTTTATCAAAATATTTTATGGATCAACAAAAAAAAAAACATGAATAACCTATACCATACCATTCCATCTTTAACAGTGGGAACCCAAAAAGTGGGCGTGCTGAAAACTGAATGTGGATGAAATAAAGAACATATAATGTCACCATCGGGATAGGGGGTGTAGAATATTCCCGAACTAAGGTATGCCTGTCGTAAAAGGCGATTTAAATCAAAAAATTTGAAACTTTTCGAAAAAGTTAAAAAGACAAGAACCTGCAATGAACAAAATAAAAGATTTCAATACCCCAGGTGGTAGGGCAGTTTAAATTACAAATCCACCTTCCAAGGAGGTCGGTACCATGGATTCTTTCTGAGAGCATTTATTGCCTAGTAGCAACGAGTATAGAACTTCATATAGTGCGCATCTCATGAAACGAATTTTT
Source organism: Rhingia rostrata (assembly GCA_949824845.1). Lineage (NCBI taxonomy): Eukaryota > Metazoa > Arthropoda > Insecta > Diptera > Syrphidae > Rhingia > Rhingia rostrata. Next base: position 30,227,947 of record OX463758.1, read on the forward strand.
TCTATGTGGGGTACTGATATTGATAATCCAGTGCTCACATTGCTACCCAAGCATCAAACAACAGCCTTGGCGTCGCATACGATCTACGAAATTTCCCCTTCGCACTTACGGGCCGCGTCACAAACGTCTACGAAATTTTTAGCTGTGATGGGTACTCTATGTAGTCATACAGATGACGCACTGCATACAAGAAAAATTGTTCTATGGCGAGTCGTACGGGCACGGCCCGCCATATGTTTGGATTTCGTTTCTCATGTGTGCACGTGCACCCCGTCCTCACGTACCATGAAGCCGGTGAGCAAAAGTTTCTGTTTTTTTGTTCTCAATGATGCGTCATCTGTATGACATTATAATCTTTGCTAGTAGCAACCCTTTCGGAAGATGTGAAAGGGTCGAAAGAATGCCCCCATACAAAAAGGTAGATAACTACAGAAACCTTAAGGCCAAACTTTCAAAAGCCTGTGAAGGCAGAGATGGGTTCAAACAATTAAATGAGACACAGCGGAGAGAAATAATTAATCTGAAGAAGGAGTTGCAATTGTTGAAATGGTGAAAAAAAGAAAAAGAGAAGAATACAAACCAAGAAAGACAGTGGAAAGTCGCAGAAGTGATTATGGTTCTCAAAGCAGGAAAATCACCGAATGCAATAAAATCTTACAGACCGATTTCACTTCCAATAATTTCACAACTTTTTGAAAGGATATTACTCGGTCGCTTACACCCACTTATTGATCAGAAACGCCTTTTACCTGACCATCAATTTGGGTTTAGAAGTAAACATTCGACTGTGCACCATGTTCATCGAATTACTGATGTAATAGAGAAAGCTTTCGATAAAAAGAATATTTGAACAAACGTATCAAGCTCAGCAAGCTTTTGAAAAGGTCTGGCAATGAGGCCTTCAATACAAATTAAGACAAGTTCTGGCTGAAAAATTCTATAAAGTCCTCGTGTCGTATCTTGAGAGAAACTTCCGTGTGAAAATTTGAAACGAATATTCAGAGTACAAAGAAATAATGGAAGGAGTATCTCAAGGAAGCTTACATGGACCACTATTGCTCCTCTTATTTTCAAATGATATCCCAAAAACAAACGAAACTATAGTTGCCAAGTTTGCTGACGATCCAACTATACTAGCAGTTGGTACAACAATAGAGGAATGAGATATGAAATTACAAAACGCTCTTAGCGAGGTTAATGAATGGCGGATTGCACTTAACGAGAGCAAATCGATTCATGCAGATTTTTCCTAACGGGTGATCCAAGTAGAGATACTTCTTTCAATAGCCTTTTTTGACAGATCACGTGTGAGTCGTGTCATGCTGTCATGTTATTTTTATTTAGTATTGTTTGGCATTTCATAATGGAAAGACTTACGCGTGAACAACTTTTACAAATTGTTCAACTTTATTATGAAAATTCACGTTCTGTGAGGAATGTGTTTCGTGCACTTCGCTCAACTTATGGTCAGCATAATCGGCCTACTGAGCGTACTATTCGCAACACCATCACCCATTTTGAGACTCAGCATTCATTATTGGATAATATTCGACCGAATATACCACGTCCAGCACGCTGTGAAGAAAATATAGCGGCCGAAGCTGAGAGTGTACACGAAGACCGTAGAGAGTCGATTCGGCGCCGTTCGCAGCAACTCGGAATGACGTATGGAACGACTTGGCGCATTTTACGTCAAGATCTTAAATTGAAAGCATACAAAATACTGCTTGTGCAACAACTGAAGCCGCTCGACCTTCCCAAGCGACATCGCTTCGCTCTATGGGCTTTTGAAAAGTTCCAAGAAGATCCGACGTTTTCGAGGCAAATTTTGTTTAGCGATGAGGCCCATTTCTGGCTCAATGGGTATGTAAACAAACAAAATTGCCGCATTTGGGACGAAGAGTAACCTGAAGAGATTGAAGAACTTCCACTTCATCCAGAAAAAAACAACGGTTTGGTGTGGTTTGTGGGCCGGTGGAATCATCGGTCCATATTTCTTTAAAAATTATGCCGGTGCGAACGTAACCGTCAATGGCGACCGTTATCGTGCCATGATAACCGACTATTTGATGCCTGAAATTGCAGCTCGTGATCTCGGCGACATTTGGTTTTAGCAAGACGGCGCCACTTCCCACACATCGCATCAATCAATGGACTTATTGAGAGAACATTTCGTTGAGCACATAATTTCACGTTTTGGGCCGGTCGATTGGCCACCGAGATCGTGTGATATCACACTGTTAGACTTTTTCCTGTGGGGATATGTAAAGTCAAAATCTTATGCCGACAAACCCGCTTCGATTCAGGCCTTGGAGGAAAACATCACGCGTGTCATTCGCCAGTTACCAGTCGAAATGCTTGAAGGAGTGATCGAAAATTGGACTCAACGGATGGACCATCTGCGACGTAGCAACTGCCAACATCTGATAGACATAATCTTCAAAAAATAAATGCCAAAAAATGTTCTTTCAAATGATAATAAACATTCTCCATTAAATTTGAATTTTCTGTGTTTTTTTCTTTAAAAAAGTAGGGAACCTCGAAATGGATCACCCTTTATAATTCAAGGAAATGGCTGACCAAGCGCTTTAATTGCCTTCAATTAATTCCTCTTTGGTAGAATATTGCCAGCCAGATTCGTAAACTTTGCGAACCAGTCAACCCCATACGTTTTCTATTATATTGATGTCCGAGGAGTAAGGCGGCCACTTCAATAAATCGACGTTTTGTGCTTCAATCCAAGACCTAATCACCCGGGCAGTGTGAATCGGAGCATTGTCGTGTTGGAAACGCCATGGCACATTTCCAAATAAATTTTTAAAATGGGGAAAAGCTGGTTTCCAGTATGTTTTATAAGTGTTTGCATTCATATTTGTGTTCAAAATCTGCAGCTCGCACGTACCGTAGTAGGAGCTACGTGGGGAGCTATCCCCACACCATCACACCGCCCACACAACTATGAAGTCGATCCAACTGATGTTCCTCCTTCCGAAGATCATGGAAATATTAGTTGTATCCATCGGGTCCTTCCAAATTAAATTTCTTTCCATCCGAAAAGGCAACATAGTGCCAATCAGATTTCCAGGCCATGTGCTCTCGTGCGAAATTTAATCGCATTTTTTTTCGAGCATCGTTAAGTGGTGGTTTTTTCTTTAGTTTTAATCCTTTCAATTGTGGAGCATTCCTTATCACCCTTTGAACAGTAGATAAGCTCGCTTTAACACCAACATTTGCCCTGATCTTTGCAGTAGATTCATGAGAGTTGGATGCGTTTCTCAAAATTGATCTCTTATCAGCATCGGAAATCACTTTATTATTACCGCCTTTATTATTTCGACCATATCCCGACTTATTACGTAAAAAATTGTATAGTCCAAAATCCTGAAATAGAAAATACACTTTTCGACTTCTGCCAACTTTTTTTTATATTTCACTTATTGAAAGCCTGAGCTCTTTATAAGCTTCGATTTTTTGCTTTCTCTTCAACCGATAGCATTTTTCCTTTACCCATATTAAAAAAAAAAGATCACTTGAGCAGTAAATAAAATTTGGTGCCAATACGTGTTCAAATTCCGAAGATAAATGAAAGACAAGGTGCATGTGCTAACCTGATGGCGCTGTTTTCTTTTAGTTTTAATGGAAATATGAGCTTATATTTCCATTAAAACTAAAAGAAAACAGCAAAAACCATATAACGGTACATACATACAAAGATGAGAAAAATAGAAAACAAAAAAGTATCTGCAAGTTAACAACAGCAAAATCAGAAGCAATCGTATTAGGCTGATGAAGCTGTGCTAACCTGATGACGCGCAGTGTATGAAACGAATTACAAGTTCTGCCTAACAATTTAAGCATTTTTTTGGATTATAGATAAGAAAAACAGCTGCCGAGATATCATACAAATAATAAAAAAAAAAAAAACTAGAAATCCAAACTATCAAAAATAGTATTTTTCACATTTACTAATCCTGTACAATCCGTGTTCAGAGATAAGTTGCGGCATCGAATTCTCATTTTTACCGCGTTTGCAGTTTTTCACATTTTTGGTGACAATAAAAATTGTACAAATACCAAGGTCGACAAAGTAATAAAATGTGTTACATATTAATCCTGCGGGCTTTATATGAACAACCTAAAAGTATATAAAAAAAAATCAGACGTGGAAGGCAGTAAATTAACGCCATGGCGTTGCTGATGTAAGAAAATAGCATCGCATCACATTTTTATTGACATCCGCATGTTCTGTTTAGGATGATTACTTGTTTGCACTTCTGTTGAGGGACACTTTACAGTTATTTGTCATTGGCCTCTGGTGGCATGTATTCACTAAGGACAACATTTCGTGATACACTCAGATAATGTTAGCACATGTGCTGCAATGCTCTTTATTGTTTCACACACGCTTTTTGCACACAAATACATTTGAGATATCAGTAATCATTAGGTATAACAATAACATGTCTCACTTAGAAGAAATGTCCTTGGAAATATTAAAACGACCGCATTTATATAGCACACTAGTGACTTATGTGCATATGTACATATATCTATCGGGTTTTTCAACAGGGACGCTACAAAAGCTGAGCGACAGGGACAGCAAACGACGCCATATTTCTTGCCGCTCTTTTGACATTTCTCTTCAGTAAGGTTTGCCATTTCATGATGGAAAGATATACGATCCAACAACGAGTCGAAATTATTAAAATTTACAACCGAAGTTCGGAATCAGTGGCCTCAACGTTAAGAGCGCTACGTCCAATTTATGGTCGTCATAATCGTCCTAGCAGATCAACAATTGAGCGTCTAGTGGAAAAATTTGAATCCACAGGCACAGTACAAAAAGTTCCCGTGCCAGTGAGACAAGGAAGTGCCCGTAGTGGCGAGCATATTGCTGCCGCTGAGGCTTCAGTTGAAGAAAGCCCAAATGTGTCTCGCACACGTCGTTCTCAAGCGCATCTTTGTGACGTCGTTGTGGCGAATTTTGCGAAAAAATCTTGGCCCACATCCTTACAAGATTAAATTGACGCAAGAACTGAAGCCGCTTGACCACCAGAAGCGTCGTATGTTCGTGAATTGGGCTGAGCAACAACTTGAAAATGATTCGGATTTTCATCGAAAAATCATCTTCAGCGATGAGGCTCATTTCTGGCTGAATGGCTTCGTAAATGAACAAAATACGCGGTATTGGTCAGGCAGTAATCCACACGTACTCCATGAGTCATCATTGCATCCCGAAAAAATTACGGTTTGGTGTGGTTTATGGGCCGGCGACGTCATTGGGCCGTACTTCTTCCGTGATTATCAAGACCGGCACTTTACTGTGAATGGGAATCGCTACCGTACAATGATAACCGAATATTTTTGGCCCCAATTGGATGATATGGACTTGGAGGACATGTGGTTCCAACAGGACGGCGCCACAAGCCACACAGCGAATGCCACAATCAATTTATTGGAAACCAAGTCTGGAGAACGTGTTATCTCACGAAATGGTCCAGTCGCTTGGCCGCCTCGGTCGTGCGATTTGACGCCGTTAGACTATTTCCTGTGGGGCTACGTCAAGTCTGCGGTCTATGCCAACAAGTCAGCGACGATTGATGAACTTCGTACGAATATCGAACGTGAAATTGCAGCAGTATCGGCCGATTTATGCTTGAAAACCGTCGAAAATTGGGTTCAACGTGTGGACTTCTGCAAGCGTGCCCGTGGTGGCCATGCAAAAGAAATCGGGTTCCATATATAATGGCATCGAACGTACTTTCACAGGAATAAAGAATTTCATTGAAATCCAAAACCGTTTTTGTTTTATTTAAAAAAACTTTTGTAGCGCTCTTATTGAAAAACCCTTTATTAGCATGTTTTCAATTACAAGATTGCGTGGTCCGGTACGTGAATATTGGCAATGGGGTAAGTGTTTTGAAAGATTGTCTGGCTAAACTAAAGAAAAATAAGATGAAACTTGTACTCTCAAGTGTTACAAAAGTGATTTTCCATACATTGGGGTATAAAAGCTGGTAGAGTTCCGCGACACTGCATTTGTCAAACAAGATTTATGAAGACTAAAAAAATGTATACACAGTGGAAAAACTGTTCCATTTGCATTCAATGACAATAAAGAAGCTTTCACTCGATTTGGAATCGAACAGGATACTAGAGGATCTCCCAAATTAGAGGTGTAGACGTAGCTGCCTGTCAATTACAGATGCAAATGGCGCTCAAATCATTAGTAATGGAAAATGACATAGGATTTCAAGAAATATTACCGTTTGGTTTATTTGTATTTAGTCAGTTTTTGTTCAATGGGAAAATAGCCGTTCCACGGGAGTATTGAAGCCACAAGAAGTGGGAAGATTTCTAACAAACGAAAGGAAATTGGAAAGAAATAAAGAAATGCGAGAGTACTTGGATCTAGGACACATTATGCAGGTACCTACTAACTTGAAGGCAAAATATTACCTACCCCACTGTGCGAATTGTTGAATACCCTACCCTACTCCATGATGGCTGGGTGTTGAAGAACGAGGGTAGGTTCTGATTGGCTTTAGTTTGGCAATGCCTAGTGGTTGTAACTCTGAATGCACACCAAGTGATTATTTTTAAACTCCAAGTGGTAACCATCGGGTACTGATCACATCCAAACAGATTTGGATTGCTAGACGATAACCGCGAGTGTTGATGACACGACGAAAAACAGCAACACTATAAACAGCCAGGTCAGAATGGCATGAAATGAATACCCGGCCTGCGTTACCAGGCGAACCTTAACAAGCTGCTTCGACATTTTCGGACAATAGGTTGTCTAAGAATAACAGGCCCCTTGAATGGAAATACTGGCCGATGAACCGAAACGCCAACAGCAGCGCTCAATCACGTAGTGAATACTGGTGGCCCGGTGTCATATGGGGTTCTAATCAATTGGAACTGACCCTCTAGGTTGGGTGTGTGCTTTGCGTTAACCACGAAGCAACTAGTAACCTCGGAAAGGACTGAGTTTATTGTTGAAGACACGTCTAAACGAAAAAAGGACAACGACATTCGTATCTGCACCTAGAATGTGAGAACATTAAACAGGAGAGGTGCAAGCGAACAACTAGCGGAAGCCCTAAACTGCTACAAAGCAGACATTACTGCCATCCAGGAAATACGATGGAGATGGGCCGGGAAAAAAGAGGATGAAACACTGTGACATCATCTACGGACCGCGTCATAGTGAGCAGACAGCGACTATTCGGATGCTGATTTGTTATAAGTGCCAGACTTAGTCAAGAAGTCTTATGTTTCCAAGACATAAGCAAACGCAATATAACAATCCGCATCAAGGCCGAATTCGCCAACATTAGCCTTATATGCGCTCACGCCCCGACGGAGGAAAAACATGATATAGCTAAGGACTGCTTCTATGAGCTCCTTGGCAAAACCTATGAGTGATTACCGAAGTACGATGTTAAAATCGTGCTGGGAGATATTAACGCAAAGGTGGGAAGAGAAGACATCTTTAGCAGTATAGTCGGAAACCATAGCCTACACGACAACACGTCTGGTAACGGACTTAGGCTAATTGACTTCGCTATGGAACGAAATGCCACTATAAACAGCAAATGGGACATGGCGGTCTCCAGATCAACGAACGGTCAACCAAATTCATCACATTGCGATGGACAAGACGCACACATAGAGTATTTTGGATGTCCGAACATTACGAGGAGCTAACATCGACTCGGACCACTACCATGTTGCAGCCAAGGATATCCAACACGCCACAACAATCCAGAAATACCGTGAGAACATTTAATTTCGAAAGCCTGCAATCACAAGAGCCCACCAAGACCTTCGCGCAACGTGTATCCCTTAACCTCTCGATTAACACAATACTACCAGCATGGAATGGCGAAGATAAATGGCAAATTGGCAACGATGCCATCAAGCCATTGCCCACCACCAAGAAACCCTTAAACCACGGGTTTCTTGGTGGTGGGCAATGACGGAGGAATGACGACAGATGCTCGCAACCAAGAACGTGGCCTAAAGGGCTAAGCTGCAGGTGAAGACAAGAGCTGCCATTGAGCTCTATAGGCAAGGAAGAAGGGAAGAACACCGTCTTTTCAGAAAAAAAAAGAAAAAAGAGCAAGAAAAGCGCCCGATATAGGGGATATAGAGAGGTGCCACTCCAGAAAAGATGTTCGCAAGTTTTACCAAAGTGTAAATCGTCAAAGCCAAGGATACAAGGGTCGAACAGAATCCTGTCGAGATGAACAAGGAAATATCGTAGTTGAGACACAGTCTGTGCTAAGGATATGGAAGAACCACTTCTGCAGACCGTTAAACGGCGATGACGAACAACATTCCGCTGTGAAGCAGAACGAAACGTGGTTTAAGGAGGAATGACGACAGATGCTCGCAACCAAGAACGAGGCCTAAAAGGCTAAGCTGCAGGTGAAGACAAGAGCTGCCATTGAGCTCTATAGGCAAGGAAGAAGGGATGAACACCATCTTTTCAGAAAAAAAGAAAAAAGAGCAAGAAAAGCGCCCGATATAGGGGATATAGAGAGGTACCACTCCAGAAACGATGTTCGCAAGTTTTACCAAAGTGTAAATCGTCAAAGCCAAGGATACAAGGGTCGAACAGAATCCTGTCGAGATGAACAAGGAAATATCGTAGTTGAGACACAGTCTGTGCTAAGGATATGGAAGAACCACTTCTGCAGACCGTTAAACGGCGATGACGAACAACATTCCGCTGTGAAGCAGAACGAAACGTGGTTTAAGGAGGAATGACGACAGATGCTCGCAACCAAGAACGAGGCCTAAAAGGCTAAGCTGCAGGTGAAGACAAGAGCTGCCATTGAGCTCTATAGGCAAGGAAGAAGGGATGAACACCATCTTTTCAGAAAAAAAGAAAAAAGAGCAAGAAAAGCGCCCGATATAGGGGATATAGAGAGGTACCACTCCAGAAACGATGTTCGCAAGTTTTACCAAAGTGTAAATCGTCAAAGCCAAGGATACAAGGGTCGAACAGAATCCTGTCGAGATGAACAAGGAAATATCGTAGTTGAGACACAGTCTGTGCTAAGGATATGGAAGAACCACTTCTGCAGACCGTTAAACGGCGATGACGAACAACATTCCGCTGTGAAGCAGAACGAAACGTGGTTTAAGGAGGAATGACGACAGATGCTCGCAACCAAGAACGAGGCCTAAAAGGCTAAGCTGCAGGTGAAGACAAGAGCTGCCATTGAGCTCTATAGGCAAGGAAGAAGGGATGAACACCATCTTTTCAGAAAAAAAGAAAAAAGAGCAAGAAAAGCGCCCGATATAGGGGATATAGAGAGGTACCACTCCAGAAACGATGTTCGCAAGTTTTACCAAAGTGTAAATCGTCAAAGCCAAGGATACAAGGGTCGAACAGAATCCTGTCGAGATGAACAAGGAAATATCGTAGTTGAGACACAGTCTGTGCTAAGGATATGGAAGAACCACTTCTGCAGACCGTTAAACGGCGATGACGAACAACATTCCGCTGTGAAGCAGAACGAAACGTGGTTTAAGGAGGAATGACGACAGATGCTCGCAACCAAGAACGAGGCCTAAAAGGCTAAGCTGCAGGTGAAGACAAGAGCTGCCATTGAGCTCTATAGGCAAGGAAGAAGGGATGAACACCATCTTTTCAGAAAAAAAGAAAAAAGAGCAAGAAAAGCGCCCGATATAGGGGATATAGAGAGGTACCACTCCAGAAACGATGTTCGCAAGTTTTACCAAAGTGTAAATCGTCAAAGCCAAGGATACAAGGGTCGAACAGAATCCTGTCGAGATGAACAAGGAAATATCGTAGTTGAGACACAGTCTGTGCTAAGGATATGGAAGAACCACTTCTGCAGACCGTTAAACGGCGATGACGAACAACATTCCGCTGTGAAGCAGAACGAAACGTGGTTTAAGGAGGAATGACGACAGATGCTCGCAACCAAGAACGAGGCCTAAAAGGCTAAGCTGCAGGTGAAGACAAGAGCTGCCATTGAGCTCTATAGGCAAGGAAGAAGGGATGAACACCATCTTTTCAGAAAAAAAGAAAAAAGAGCAAGAAAAGCGCCCGATATAGGGGATATAGAGAGGTACCACTCCAGAAACGATGTTCGCAAGTTTTACCAAAGTGTAAATCGTCAAAGCCAAGGATACAAGGGTCGAACAGAATCCTGTCGAGATGAACAAGGAAATATCGTAGTTGAGACACAGTCTGTGCTAAGGATATGGAAGAACCACTTCTGCAGACCGTTAAACGGCGATGACGAACAACATTCCGCTGTGAAGCAGAACGAACCATTCAATGTTGGCAACGACAGCGAAAACTGCCAACCACCCGACCTGAGTGAATTGAGGATAGCAATATCCAAGCTCAAGCGTAATAAGGCTGCCGGAAATGACGGCCTTCCCGCTGAGCTTTATAAAGCCGGCGGAGATGACTTGGTAAGTAACGTCCACCAACCCATAAGCCGAATCTGGTCGGAAGAAAGTATGCCTGAAGAATGGAACCTCGGCATCGTTTGCCCGATCCACAAAAAAGGAGACCCTCTGATCTAAGCCAACTACAGAGGCATAAGTCTCCTCAATATCGCCTACAAGATCCTATCTTCCGTAATATGTGAACGCCTATAACCGTTTACCAACAACCTGTTCGACCCTTATCAGTGTGGTTTTAGGCCAGGAAAGCCCACAACCTCGTTAGAAATTAAACGAAGAATCACCCTTGCCAACCGCTGTTTCTTCGGACTAAGAAGGCAATTCAGTAGTAAAGCCCTCACTCGAACTACTAAGGAGATCTTATACAAGACCCTGATCATCCCAGTCCTGCTCTACGGCGCTGAAGCATGGACCGTCTCAAAAGCGGATGAAGAAATCCTTGGTCGATTCGAGAGGGAAATTCTTCGCAAAATCTTCGGTCCTGTTTGCGTTGTCGGGCTATGGAGACGAAGATTCAACCAAGAACTTACGAGCTGAGCAACATGCCCCTGGTCAAAAAAACTCTGCATTGGACGTTTAAGATGGCTAGGACGTGGAGAACGAATGGACAACAGAACTCTGGCTCACAGAGTCTTCGATTCCCAGCCAGACGTCGGACGCAGCAGAGGAAGACCTCGCCTTAATCCTATTAGAAACCGACCTCAACCAACTTGGAGTGCGAAACTGGAGGCAGTTAGCTAAGGACCGGGCTAATTGGAGAGGCATAGCTTCTTTCCGGAATGTAGCGCCACTTAAGTCAGTAAGTAGACAATTCCATTCTTTTTGTTCAAAAACAACGTTTTACTGAAAACTAGGCGTGGCAGTGAATGGCTTTTGAAAATGTTTGTATTTGTTCCCTAGACATGAACAAGGATCCTACAAAATATAATTTTTCTAGCTCAACATTTAAGGGTTAAAAATCGGTGCCGTACAGGCGGACGGACGGACGGACAAACAGACAGGATGGCTTATTCGACTCGATTCTGGGTCGATGTATATATTTTAAGGTATACCTACATTTTTTTCTAGGTTACAAATGATGTATCAACACAAATACTCTATGGGGTAGGGTACAAACATCTGAAGCATAAGAGGTTCACTTTCTGGCAAATTATCATAAATAAGTCGCGTAAAAAAAAAAACATTGTCTGGAACAAAAGTGAATTGTGAACATTTTTTCTAATCCATGGGTTGACAGTTCAGCCATTAAATTGCCGTCATAATGAGGGTATCAAGTGTCTGGTAAGTTCACCCCCCCACAAGCACATTCTGCTAGATAAGAGCCCCAAAAAAAAAGTCGACTCATTAAAATCAGAAATAAGAACGTTCACCCTGTTTAAAATCCTGTGGCATTCCATTTAAATTAAAAGCTGCAGCTGTCATTAGTCTTTACTGCAGGTAACACACATTTAATGTTTGTTTTCCATTTAACAGGTTATTACACACAACGTTAGCGGAAGGGCAAAATAGAGAACCCCTACGCGTATGCTTTTGCCAGTCGTTGGCAAACGGCACCCCATAACCACACCACAATGACGCAAACACGGTACACGCTAATAGTGAAAACTTTTGAAATGTATCCTTTGTGTTTTTACATTACATGTCGCCAAGTGTGTGCTTACATTCGTGCTATCTGAAGTATGTCTGGCAATACAGTTTTTCCCTAAGATTTGCATAACAAAATGGTAGCAGGCAGGGGGGTTGACATTAAACATAAGAGAAACATTACGATGGTATGGTAAAATGTCCTTTTATTTAAAATTTTTATTTCTGAAAAATGGATTGTATTATGAAAACCAATTTCGTACCACCGTCTGTAGTTGAAGTTGACACTTGAAATGAAATGAGAGACTTAAGACATGAAAATAATTGGTCCAGTTTGACTATTCTCACAATCCAGGCAATACTTCAAGTCGGTTGATGGGAATCAACGGATGCTGAAAGTAATTGCTTGCTTAAGGGTCGTTTAGAGTCGTGGGTTCCAATTTATTTCTGTTAGGTGAAAATCATTCCAAGATGTTCGCTTTTGGTGTAATTAAAAAAATTGGTTTAGTCTGGTAATGGATTGAAGGATTCTCATATAAAATATGGTGAAAACTATTTTTGTCTTGATTCTCTGCTGTAGGAAAATTCCAGGGATCAAAATGGAACGAAATCAACCGATATTTCGGAAGGAAAGATGGTAAAGATCGAATATTCCCGGCACTTGTCCAAAAAAGCAGCGCACAAATAACCCTGTTTTTCATCAAACATCTTCAGAGTTAGCTTTACATACCAAAAAAACAGAATCAACGTTACGGCTGCAAAAGGTCCATCCATCTATGGTCCATCGTAGTAAATGAGCTGCTAAACATACAAAGAAATGATGGTTTCTATATCCAAGGATACCCCAATGACATTGCGATCCTAATCAGAGGTAAATTCAAAGAAACAATCTCAGAACTCCTACAGAGGGCACTAAATCTCGTTGCTGACTGGTGCAAAAAAGCTGGAGAGAGGTAACTGTCAAGTTTAATCTGAAAGCTGGTTGTTGACCAAGTAATCTTCCAAAATCTTACCGTCCAGTTAGTCTCACCACGCTTTTCCTTAAAATAATGGAAAAAATCATTGATAGACAGATAGGGATGGTCCATTAAACAGTAAACCATTAAGCAAAAACCAATATGCCTATCAAAGAGGAAAACCGACAACTCATGCTCTTCAGGAACTCACCACCCGAATTGACAAATCCCTAAGGAGCAAAGAAGTTGCAGTGGGCTGCTTCCTTGACATTGAAGGAGCTTTAGACAACACCGAATATGCCCAAATATACAAATGCATCCCTAACACCGGGTAAACACGAGCTTCGCACGCCACCTGGGGACAGGCCACGTAGTGTGGTGATCACACCTCCGCAAACCAAGAGCTTTTAAAAATTCCCGAACTCAAGGTGTTTGGAATACGTGCCGAGGACTGAATGATGCAGGGAACTGAAATGTATGCATCGAGAACGTAATGTCCCTATAAGATACCGGGCGACTTCTTATAGTAACCAGCCTTACACCAGCATGGGAGCTCTGCAGATGTGGACCATCTTTCTCGCCTTACTCGTGGGATCTACATGAACAAAATAACAAATGAAAACAAAAAATAACGGAACAAAGAAAAACTGACATGATAACGGAGTCAGAAGAAGAATCTCTACTCCGATCTCCAGCATCGCATATGGCGACAGAAGAAGTTATCTTCTCATCTCCATCGAATGCTTGACGGCCCCCATCCGACAGATACTAGGGAACTAAATGTACCCAGTATCGAGGAAGCAGCTAGTACATGTGCAGAAAAACCTTGGCAGAGGTATGAACACTTCACTGGAGCCCAAAGCCGTTATGAGAAAAGCCTTGGCAGAGGTATGAACACTTTACTGGAGCCCAAAGCTGTTATAAGAGATCTCTTATAAGAGATGGTTATACACCCGAATAGGCGAAACGATTAGAAGAGCAAGATATGAGCTTGTTCTCGCGAAAAGAGAAAAACAATAAGAAGAACAACGTAGTAGGCACAGCGCCAGCAAACGCTGCCGTTCCACAGTCAGCCTCCAATAGTGGAAATCAGAAAAAAAAAAAAAAAATCACACACGGAGTTACGTTAAGACACATGTGGAGGTATGAACAAATCCTACTCAGCTGCTACCCATAGTCCAAGTGGAGATAAAAAAAACCCAATTAAGCCCGGCGGTACAGAGAATACACCTAGCACATCATGACTTAAATGACCCAATGCAAGGTCGCTTTCATGCACTCCATGCACCCGAAGCAGACCAACAAATAAAGCTAGGGAGAAAGAGTCTACTAGAAGAGATGAACAAAACCGACAAAAAACGTCCAATCCTACGATTTGTAACCAACTCAGCTAGAGATGGATAGCTGTGGATCACCTGCCACGACACAGAAACCAAAAACTGGCCCATGTCGGCGGTAAGAAAGATCAAATTATTGAAAGATGCCAAACTGCGTGTAACTCAGGGACACGAAGTTCCCAAGTTACATACCGGCGTTCCCTTAGTTCCGGATACTGACAACCTTACCAAGGACATCTTCCTAGCTCGGATTGCCAAACAAAATGAAAGAATATTCACAAAGAACCAGCGAGTCCCCAGGGTCACAAAGGAGAAGATCGGAGGTGAGACTATCGTCATTGTAGTAGATGAGGTCTCGAAAGATTGCATCACGAAACAAAGATGTAAGCCATTCCTTAACTTCTCGCAAATCCTTATGTGAATAAAAGGATTAACGAGACAGGAACAAAAAAAGAAAAACTTGAGGCCAACCTGAAGGCAGAGCGTCAGCTCATCCAAAATTTAGCGCCCAAAAAAGACTCTGCTCGATGCGAGAAAAGAAACTATGTATCTGCTAAGCCCCAAAGTCCACTTGACATAGAAGGAGCTTTTGACGACACCAAAAATGCCCAAACAGACAGATGCATCCATAACACAGGAGTAGAGAGTAAATGGATAAAGCACATGCTAAACAGTAGAAATATAAAAAAAAATATGGCAAAACAGAATCAACGTTACGGCTGCAAAAGGCTGCCAACAGTGCGGTGTTTTATCTCCCCCTACTATGGTCCATCGTAGTAAATGAGCTGCTAAACATACAAAGAAATGATGGTTTCTATATCCAAGGATACCCCAATGACATTGCGATCCTAATCAGAGGTAAATTCAAAGAAACAATCTCAGAACTCCTACAGAGGGCACTAAATCTCGTTACTGACTGGTGCAAAAAAGTTGACTTAACCGTCAAACCCGAAATTGTATTCACGAAAAGACGGTATCGGGATCAGCTTAAAAAAAACCAATCTGCTTGGTGAAACAAAAAAGTTTTCAAAAGAAGTCAAATACCTGGGACTAACTCTGGATGAAAAGCTGGAACTTTGGAACTTTCACTTCACAAGAACCATAGACAAAGCCAGCGGAAGTATTTTTTTTTTTTTATAATTTGGACGCACTCAAAGGTGACGAATACCCTTTAAAAAGGTAAGTGTCCGAACTGACTTTGGGGAGTCACTTTGTGTTCATTAAATTCGAAGAAATTTCAAGATGGTGCATACTTTTAGGCGTTTCAACCGACCTTCTTTATTTCGTTTGAATAGAAGTTACATGGATTTTGGCTGGGATTGAATGCGCAATCTTTCACTCAACAGGCGAACACATTACCATTACACCGCGGTCTAATTTATAAAAGCTGGGTTATAAGCCCCAAAACCATTACTAGACCAATTGTCACATATGCAGCTCCCGCATGATGGAACAAAAAAAACGAAACAAAAGTCAACACAAGACAAGCTCAACAAACTTCAAGGACTAGCATGTGAGAGCGCAATGAGAGCAACTCCCACAAGTTATCCTAAACCTTTCATCTCTACATCTTCAGATAATATAAGAGAAGCCATGAAAAAAGCTTTCATGCTCATATCTGATAACGCCGATAACTCCAAGCAAAATAAAGATGAAATACTTGGAATCACCATGACAGGTAAGTGTCTACCCAAATTCAACTTCAGCCAAATCTTCAAGGTAACATTCCCAAATCGTCAGAACTGGGAACAGAATAAACCAACATTTTGCCAACGATTCTCATGTATGGTACACTGATGGATCAAAACCAAATGAAGGAGTTGGAGCTGGGGCTGGGGCTGGGGCTCCAAGCATGGACAAATGTAACTCCGTATAAGCAGAAATCCTTCCTATAGAAATATGTCTCAGAGAAAATCTAAATAAATTCATAAAAAGCAAGAACGTATCATGTATATATTCTCTCTGATAGCAAACCAGCACTCCTAGCCTTACAAAGTCACGAGATAACATCAAAACTAGTATGGAATTGCTTCCAACTACTCACATCGCTAGCCAGCACAATCACAGTACATGTCATCTGGATGTCCCGACACAGTGGACACGTAGGCACGATATATTGCGGCGGAAAAAGCAGGAACTCTCAAAGGAAAGTTACCTTCCAAACATTCATTACTCGTTATAAAAAACAATTTATAGATAAGTCGCATATTTAGTTGCAATACAAATACAAAAAGGGTGGTGGTTTTAGTGAATAAAAATTTCACCCTACTTTGGACACGTGCTATGAACATGATTGCAGGGATGCCATGTGTCCAGTTTTACAAAGGAAACTAAAAAATGAAAGAGAAAAAAATTCGTACTAGCAGCTAAGTATTCTACATTGCGTGTACTTAAATATACAAAGCCTTATTAATAACTTCAGCGAAATTCAATTATTAGCAAATCAAAAACAGCCTCACCTAATTTGTTCGAGTGAGACACACATGACTGAAGATATTGATGAATCAGAAGTTATGTTAAATAATTATAATTTAAGTTAATTCAAGTTTTAAGTGTATCGAGACACACCGGAGCTGTAATGTTGAATTTAATGGCAACGTTATACAGGACAATAGTTTGATAGCGCGTGAATTTAATACCTACTTTGTTAAGAGTGTAGAAGACATTGTAAATCAAATTCCTCAAGAGAATTATCAGTGTAACATAAGTCAAGCCGAGACTATTTTTAAATTCAAACTCATACTCGTTAAAGACATCGTAAACTTTCTCCATGTCCATGGGCACAAAGAAAGATTTCAACTTTATGAGTGCAAACATGCTATAGTCCGTACCAAAACAGTTGGCCAACGGTCGATTGCGCAGAGAGAGGATTTAAGAGAACAAAAATGACGCGAAAGAGATTTAATTACTAAGCGTTTTTGCCTGTAATTTACAATGCATAACCCAACTTTACAGTGCTTAGAACTAAGATGCTGTTGAATATCTAAATAAACTTAATTTTTTATTATGAGGTCGACTTTTATACATTTCTACCTAGAAGTCCGATTGTATTTGAAAGGGTTCCCAACCCTTTTTATGGTTTATGGTGTGACACTGCAATTTACTTTACTTTGCGTGCCAATATCAGTACCTACATGATCAATATGCACGACACAATTAATAATGATCAACGAAAGCATAATGAGCAAATAGGGTTTAAATCTAAAACCGTACACCTTCATACAGACACAGTCACACAATCAATTCATGTGCAATGTTTTGCTTAATCTATCCGACCGTGATCACATCATACTCCTACAAAGAACCGACAAGACAAAAAACGAAACAATATATTTTCCTCCAAGTAAAGTTGACATATAATGGTCTATATTTTTCCTCCGCTCCTAATTTCAGTATAAAAGAAGGAAAATTAAGAAACCACCCTCAGTGAGATCGCGACAGCGATCTTGAACACAAGGCAGGGTATACGTCGTTTTTTATTATGGCTCCGCCCATTTTAGTCTCTTTATGCTTGTTTTTGCAATTTTAAGAGATTGTAAAACACATTTTTAGAGACCTGCGCAGTAGAATGGCCAACTGTTTTGGTACGCGGTATACTAGATGGAATAGAAATTATAGGCCCAATTTTACGAGAAATGTTTAATAAATCTATGAAGTGCGGTTGTTTTCCAAAGAGTTGGAAGGAATCCATGATTAGACCCATACCAAAAATAACCAACACTACTTTATGCGAAGAATTTAGACCAGTAAATATGTTACCATTGTACGAAAAGTTGTTTGAGAAAATAATAGAAGCCCAACTCCGAGACTACATGGAGCAAAATAATTACATCATGGAACAACAATCAGGATTCAGAAAGGGATATTCATGTGAGACTGCTTTAAACTGGTTGATTGAGAATTGGAAACAGGAAATAGACAAAAAAAAAGAGTAATGGTAGCCGTTTTTCTCGACTTTAAGCGAGCTTTTGAGACAGTAGATCGTGAAATTCTATTGAAAAAACTGATAAAATATGGAATTCAAAATAATGAGTTAAAATGGTTTAAAACATATTTAAATCATCGCACACAGCGAACAATGGTTAACAACGAAATATCAGACGCAACTGAAATAAATATTGGAGTTCCTCAAGGTTCTGTATTGGGTGTATTTCTGTTCCTTATATATATAAACGATATAAACTCTGTCGTTAAACATAGTAAATTGTGTATGTTCGCAGATGATGCACTACTATTTATTAGTGGCAATTCAAACATCGAGTGTACTAATAAAATAAATGATGATCTTAAATCGTTAAACAACTGGCTCAAAGTTAATAAATTAAAACTTAATATAAAAAAGACAAAATATATGAGTATAAATTCTAATGACGGTCTTAATGTAAATGTGGATGGGCGAAAACATTGAGTTGGTTAATGAATTTAAATATCTTGGTGTCGTGATTGATGAAAAATTTAATTTAAAAGCAAATATTGACTATGTTTGTAAAAAAGTTTCAAAAAAGATAAATTTTTTTAGTAGAATTCGGGATAAAATCTCAACTAAAACAGCTGTTAACTTGTATAACTCTTTGATAAAACCTCATTTTCAATATTGTTCAACAATTTTATATTTATCATTCGAATCGGACATACTAAGATTGCAAATTCTACAAAATAAAGCTATGAGGATAATTTTAAAATGCAGGCGATTAACACACATAAATTATATGCTAGATAGACTCGGATGGTTAAATATACGACAACAATTAAAATTTAATGTACTTGTGTTTATATATAAAATGAAAAATCAAATCCTACCGAAATATTTATCAATTAACTTAAATTATATAAGTGATGTTCAACCATATGAGCTAAGATGTGGTCTAAACTTTAGACTACAATTTAGATCATCAGTACGTGCACAAAACACCGTATATTTGAAAGGTCTAAAACTATTTAATGCACTCCCTACCCAATTAAAATCCATATCAAATTTAAACAAATTCAAAAAAGTACTAAAATGTATTATAAAATCGGACAATCAATTTAATTAAATATAAAACGAAATTTTATCAAAATGGCTTATATATGCCAAATAGAGCCAATGCACTCTCTACCCAAAAACCCAAACTCCAAAATAAAATGATAAAAGATACTCTTAACTCAATATTATAATATAAATCATGCTAATAAATAAATAATATATATGGTCCGTCCCACGCGCAGTTTGGACGGGGAAGAGGGCGTGGGCATAATAATTTCCACCGGCCCACGGAAAAAAAAAATTCAACATGCATAGACTGACGTCTGAACAACGCTTTCGAATTGTGGAAATTTATTTTGAAAATCATGGTTCTGTGAAATACGTACCGCGCACTACGTCCATTTTGCGGTCAACATTATCGTCCATCAGAGCAATATTAAGTATGAAACGTTTTCGCACCACGTTTATTCTAAATGATAATACGGGTCCACAGAGACGTCGTACAGTACGTACAGAAGAAGTCTTGCTGCTGTAGTGCGTAGCGTAGAGGAAGACCCGAATCAGTCAATCCGCCTTCGTGCACAGAAATTGGATAGGTGTTCATACACTTTATGGAAGATTTTGCGGAAAGATCTTGGTTAACGTGCTTACAAAATCCAACTCGTGCAACAATTGAAGCCACAGGATCACCCAGCAAGGCGTAGATTCGGTGATTAGGCCCGAAACAAGATTGCCTTTGATCTCAATTTTCATAAGCGATTTTTTTTTAGCAATGAAGCTCACTTTTGGCTGAGCGGAAGCGTCGATAGAGAAAATCGTAATTGGAGTGATGATAATCCTCAAGTGTATGTTGAGAAGACATCGTTACATCCACAAAAACTGACTGTTCGGGATGCTTTATGGGTCCGTACTGTTCCGTACTTCTTTAAAAACGATGATGTCCAGAACGTTACAGTCAACGGTGACCGCTATAGAGCTATGGTAACTGATTTTTTCGTTCATTAGTTGAAAAACCATGATGTACAGGAGCTGTGGTTTCAACAAGACGGCGCAACATGTCACACAGCTCGAGCTACAATTGATTTGTTGAAGGAAACGTTCGGCGAGCGCATAATTTCGCGTTTTGAATTGGACGCCAAGATCGTGTCCTGTGAATTGGCCTCCAAAATATTGCCATTTAACGCCGCTTGACTTTTTTTCTGTGAGAGTATGTTAAGTCCCAAGATAGGCCCAAAACGATTGACCGCTCGAAGGACACCATTCGCCGCGTTATTACCGATAAACCATACACAAAATGTTGGAAAAAGTCATCGAAAATTTGAACTCCGGATTGAACTATGTCCGAGCAAGCCGTGGAGGTCTATGCCAGAAATCATATTTAAATCATAATGCCAGAAAATTATCTTTCGAATAAAAACACCCTTTAGTTACACTCACAAACGTTAGAGGGGTTCCCGATGTCTAGCTTCTCGTTTTAAAAATGTCATCATATGAAAAACACCTGAAGGCAACTCCCCCCAATTCCAAAAATACACCTTCATTATCCATACATCAAAAATGCAATCAAATGTACCTGCTTGGATTCAAGGTTCAATTACTAACTCCAGACTTCAGGTACACTCCTTAGCTTAAACACATCTATGCCACCAAAAGAAAGCCAGTCCCATCGATATGCTGGCATTTCAACACTCAGAGGGAAATAGCTATTTTAGCCACATACATGTTACCAAATTTCGCATCCATATATCTAGCAACATTCACTTGATTCCTTACAAAAATGGATATAGCTTGACTGGACTTACCAATGAGTTTCATAATTTGATCTCCCTCACACACAATCCCACATACGATAATTTACTCATTGACGGATACCACACTTTCGTGTATACCGCTGCACCAACGTCCTTTCTCCAACCAACATCCCAACACGAAACCATCCTTTTTTTGCCCACCAAAGTACGTTCATCCGTTCAATACACACAGCCGTCCGCAAATAAGTTTCTTTTTTTTTTGTGCCACCCTGACTGTTTTACCTAACCTAACCTTACCTAGACCTTAAGACCTTAAACTATGTAAGTTGGCCATACAATTTGTAAGTTGACTTACAAATTGTGTAAGTCAAATGTTTTTGTCTAACTTAGCCACCACAACGGGTTTTCCTGTTGAAACCTACTCTAATGGTCCCAATCGGGCACAGTCATGCGCTGATCCGCAGGCGCTCTCCTCCGCCCTGAGCGACGACGTCTCGGTCGTGCAGGAGTCGCCTATCCACAGTTCATAGGAAGACGTGGTAGATTAGCGGAACCGCCGATCTATCCTGTATCAGCCCTCTACTATCCAATTATAGGAAAGCTTCGGGCGGTATAAAGCCATTTTGACGCATACTCTCAAAATATTTGTCATTGAGGTAGAAGGCCCCAAAGTGAGACTATTGTACGAAGCCATCGCTCTTGCAGCGTGATGCCCAATGAGTTTCAACAAAAAAAATTGTCTATTCTGTTAATGTTGGCCCCGTTGTATAGGACCTGGTTGGAATAATATTTTGTGTAGTCAAATACTGGTGTTCCGTGAAGTCAATGCAGCTTCTCAAACACCCGTATCTTTTCCATTTGAGATGGGGCAACGTCGAACCACACCGGGCACCTATAGGCAATCGTCGGCCTGATGAGGGTCATGTAGCAAATCACCTTCAAACTGCTGTCAAGGCGACTGCTACGCAGCAATCGTCTTGTCAGGGCAAACGATCCCCTAGCTCTCGCCAGAGCAGCATCTACATGTCTTCCGAAATATAGATACTGATCTAACCAGATGCCAAGGTACTTTACTACACTTTTACTCGCCAGTGGCTGTCCGTTTGGTCCCACGATCACCAGCTTTCGCCAGTTCTTTCTCGTATCCCAAGAGGCCCTAGACAACGGTGTCCTAAACAGGATAGTTTCTGATTTCTGAAAGTTTATTTTCAACTTCCAGTCATCACAATATCTCTGGATCTTGTCGAAGTCCCGCTGCAAAAGAGTTCGAATGACTACGACAGTAGAGGCTGTTCTGTAAGCGATAAAATCGTCCGCAAACGCCTGAGTAAGGCTACCTATCATATCACTGGTGTAAATGCTGAAGAGAATCGGCGAGTTTACCGCTCCCTGTTGCTGACCATTTTTAATGAAAAATTTTGTGTTTGAAGTTACATTGCCACTTTTGACAACAAACGTTCTACCAGTCAGCATGTCTTGAAGCATATATAGCAGTGGTTCACTTATGCCAAGTCTGGTCAGCTTTAGATAGAGGCCCTCTAACCATACGGTGTCGAAAGCTTTCTCTAAATCAACCAGACATGCATCCCGTGCACAGTTTTTTTTTTTTCGGCTTTGTTCCATTGTATATCAGAGACGGTTTGGAGGCGGCATTAATACAGTCATGTCCCGCCGTGAAACCAGACAGGTTCTCTGGTATAATATTATTGTCCTCAGACAACTTAAACAGAGTTCGATTGAGAATCCTTTCGAAAACCTTGAAAACCTTGGAAATTCGCCGGCTTTTTTTCTTTACTTCTTCCCACCGCATGTTAGATTTCTTGTTGAAGCAAAAAGGCGGCAAAGTTAGAACGAAGACAATTTTTTTAGCGCTTAAACTTCAAATTTGAGAAATTAATTTAGTTATAAATAATTGCTAATTGGCAGTAAACAAAAATAAAAAGTTTTAACTTGCTTCCTAACAACCAACATCGTGATGTTTTTATGTTTCATAAAATCCTCATCACATCGTCCCAAAAGAAGTTTCACTTCAAAAATGTATATATGTACCTAAGCCCAAAGCGGCCCTATTTCGTTTTATGACTTTTCAACTCACCAGAAGTAAAAGCCGTTTTAATGAAATCAATCATATTCAGGTTCACTTATTAGACTGACATAGGAATATTATTCAAGCACTATGAAAACGAAGGGTCCAGGGTACAGGAAGCATATTTAACAGAACCCAAGGGATTGCTACCATACAAATTTCTCGTTACACATATGTTATATTAAAATATTCCTTATAGTATGACGAAAGTATCTCGAACCATCATAAAAATAAAGATACTACTACAACATAACCCCAAGCGAATAAAACACGTTCTGCTCCCATGCCTATCGTATATTGCGAGCAATAATTCAAAATAACACCTATTGCAGGTCGTGCCATATACATAGGGTTTGTCTGGGTAGGCACATTGTAGGCATATAAATCTGCATGAATCCACCCTTAGCAGATATTCTGCTGCTGGTTTCTGCTATCCAGTCTTATCAATCATCTTACATAACACAATGGACACACTATTTTGGGTGGTCAGGCGTTTTCACGGCGACTTGTGATTGTCACAGAGTAATGGCGTAAGTTACGTTGTTATGGGCTACAAAAGACACAAATTAATCGATTCTTTTAGGAACAGATTAAAGCTGGAAAGTAACCTAACAACGAAACGAAGTGCTATGTAATATACCAGGTGGCGCAAAAATAGCCTTCCGATGTTTTTTGGCTGTAATTTAAAAAAAAAATTCTTCGTGTGGATTATTTTTATTTGGTCTTATAATTTTTTTTACATCAAGTCGAGAGTATGATGTCATGTAAATGGCCGCCGCCACAGTTGTTTGTCATTTGAGCCCTTTTGATGGCATTTTTCATCACTTTGGCCAAAACTTCCGGCGATAGGTCCTCACATTCTTGACGGA
The DNA here is from genome assembly GCA_949824845.1 of Rhingia rostrata. Taxonomy (NCBI): domain Eukaryota; kingdom Metazoa; phylum Arthropoda; class Insecta; order Diptera; family Syrphidae; genus Rhingia; species Rhingia rostrata. The sequence continues at coordinate 30,251,954 of OX463758.1, forward strand.
TATTGGCTTTAAGAGCTGCAAGAGTCTGAGGCTTGTTGACATAAGATCGCGACTTCAAAAAGTCCCTCAAAAAGAAGTCTCGAGCGGTCAAATCAGGCGATCTTGCTGGCCAGTGCTGGATATTGTCTTTAAGAGCTGCAAGAGTCTGAGGCTTGTTGACATAAACCCGCGACTTCAAAAAGCCCCACAAAAAGAAGTCTGGAGCGGTAAAATCAGGCGATCTTGCTGGCCTGTGCAAATCGCCAAAGCGGGAGATTAGGCGCCCGGGAAATGCATCCTTCAGTATATCGGTTGTGGCACGTGCAGTGTGTGCCGTTGCACCATCCTGTTGGAACCACATGTTTTCCAATCCCAATTCATCAAGTTGCGGCAAAAAGAACTCGTTGATCATTGCTCTGTAGAGCTCACCATTCACAGTAACCGTTTGGCCCGCGACGTCTTCGATGATGCACCGTCTGGACTTTGTACGGAAACATCTTCAAGTCTTGTACCGAAATTCGCTGTAAAGACCGTCGACTGATACCCATTTGCGTGGCACGTCGTCTGGTCGATGTCGACGGCGCTTCCATGACATCTTCGGCTACAGCAGCAGTATTCTCTGCAGAACGGCTACTCCGGGGTCTGCCACGCCAGGCAGCATCTCGTGTTGTGCCAGTCTCTTCGAGGCGAGCGGCTAAACGTCGCAGTGTTTCACCAGTAGGCGTTGGATGGCTAGGAAATCTGCGACGAAATTCACGTTGTGCCAAAGTCACCAATATTCCGCGTTCTGGAGCAGTGTAGCGTAACATTGTTTAGTAACGTGTATTTCGCATGTGTTAACTACACAAATGTCAAAACAGAACTGACATTAGGGGCCAATCGCAAAATTTATAGCATTTTCTGATAGGAGGATTACTTTTGCGCCACCTGTTATTTAACTAACCAGTTAGGTTAGACCCACTGCTTCTCTGGAAAAAAAAAACAGACCCGATGGCACTTCCGACGCGACGTAAATGGTGACTTTTACTTTGACGTAATGGCTCTTAGTTTCGTTTTTGAGTTCATCATTCATATAAGCTCCGAAGAAAACAGAATTTTACAGAATATGTTCCTTTCTACTCGGAAAATGTTTTCACTGTCATCTGCAAGCATTATCTCAGGGCACTTCTGGAGCGTTATAGGTTCGACTTACAAAAACAGAAATTTTTGACACAAAAGGCCGAACCTTCTTACAACCATTCATGTGTGCGTGTGTACTTCTTGCAATATGGCGTGACTTCCTGTTTTATCCCGACTCCCGGCGGCGAAATTGAGAGTGGCTTTTTCAGACAATTGATACCACTCGGATGATTTGTCCGATCATCACAAGAGGAAGTTCATCGCACTAACCATCGCACCATCGCACCATCGCACCACTGTGAACGTCGACTTACCTGAGAAAAATAATGGAAAACATATTAGAAGGCTACAATCCACTGTACGGATCAATTTATACCCTATCCCATTCCATCCTTAAAAAGTGGGCATGGTTTGAAATGATATATGGAAGAAATGTTTAAATTACCATAACCAATAATTTTGCACAACACATTTTTCGAAATGCTCAAAATTTTACGGAAAAACGTTTTTTTTTACTGAAAACTCCCTCAAAAAGTTGCGTTTCCAAAAAACCTTATATGGACGAAATATAGATATTGGGATTGAGTACATATGTTGTTCAGTCGCTTTTTTTAAATTCCTTGCCTTCTTAAGTGGCGTTACAGTCCGGAATGGACCTGGGCCTCAACTAACATGCCTCTCCAATTAGCCCGGTCCTTAGCTAACTGCCTCCAGTTGCGCACTCCTAGTTGGTTGAGGTCTGTTTCCACTTGTGCGCTCCACTTAAGACGATGTCTTCCTCTACTGCGTCCGACGTCTGGCTGGGAATCAAAGACTCTGCGACTGGGATAATCTAGACCCTGATCTGAATTGCCTTCTTACCCCGAAAAACAGCGGTTGGAAAGAGTAATTCTTCGTCTAACTTCTGATGAGATGTTGCTTTCAGAGTTAATATCGGAGCCAAGGTAGGCAAAGCTATGTACTAACAGAAAGCTATACTTGGTGACAATGGTGACGTTCGGTCCAATTCGTCGATGTTGAACAAGTAAGGACACCCAACATCGACGTCTTACCGTTTCCTTCAATATACTAGCAAACGTGGCTATGACATCACGTTGGGTCCTACCAATGATGTCAATATCGTCGGCGTATGCTAGTAGTTGCACCGATTTTTGTAATATTGTGCCTCTGGTGTTGGCTTGGGAGTTTTGCACAATCCTCTCAAGAATCTGATTGAAGGAGTCACATGACAGCGCATCGCCTTTTTTTTGGTATCGAATGTGTCGGTGGAATCGTTTCCGACCCTGAAGGAGCAGCGAGAATTCTCCATCGTCATCCTACACAAATGGACGAGTTTGGGCGGTATGGGCTTTCGTATGCGGCTATTAAATCGATAAATCGATGAATAGGGTGGGTACCGATTCATAGTTCTAGGGTTTTTTTCATTTTTTGCAGAAGTGTGAAGATTTCTCCAGTTGTGGATTTCCCAGGCCTAAAACAACACTAATAAGGGCCGATCAGGTTGTTGGTAAACGGTTTCAGGCGTTCACATATTACGGAAGATAGGATCTTGTAAGCGATGTTCAGAAGACTTATACTTCTGTTGTTGGCGCAGTTCAGAGAGTCTAATTTTTTTGTGGATCGGGCAAGCCATGCTGAGATTCCATTCTTCATACTTTCATCCGACCAGATTTGGATTTTGAGTTGTTTGATGTTACTTAACAAGTCATCCCCGGCGGCTTTATAAAGCTCAGCGAGAAGGCTGTCATTTGAAAGCAAGTCATTTTCGGCAGCCTTCTTAGGCTTGAGTTTAGATATTTTGCTATCCTAAGTTCACTCGAGTGGGGTGGTTGGCAATATTGAAAAGTTCGTTCTGCCTGATAGCGGAATGTTGTTCGAAATCACCGTTTAACAATCTGCCGAAGTGGCTCTTTCATATCCTCAGCATCAACTGTGCATCAACTTCGATATTTCCTTGTTCATCTCGAAGAGATTCTGATTGAGACTTTTATCCGTGGCTTTGGCGTTTTACAATTTAGAAAAACTTGTGAACATCGTTCCTGGAGTGGCACCTCTCTATATCCTCGATCGCGCGCTTTTCTTGCTCTTTTTTCTTCTCTCTGAAAATCCGGTATTCTTCCCTTCTTCTTTGCCTATAGAGCTCGATGGCAGCTTTCGTCTTCACGTGCAGCCCTTGTAGGCCTCGTTTTTGGATGTTAGCATCTGTCGGCATACCTCATCAAACCTGGGGTTTCTTGCTGGTGGGCGCGAGGAACCTAGCACATCAGTTGTGGCTGATCGAATGGCTCTGGTTCTTCGATATTCGATGCTGCTGGTATGGTGTTAATCGAGAGGTTAAGGGATACGCGTTGCGCGAAGGTCTTGGCGGTTTCTTGCGATTACAGTCTTTCGACGTTTAATTTTTTTACCGTATTTCTGGATTACCGTGGTGGATATACGCATTCTTACCTAGGCTGCAACAAGGTAGTGGTCTGAGTCGATGTTAGCCTCTCGGAATGTTCGAACATCCAAAATACTGGATGCGTGCCTCTTGTATTCGCAATGTGATCAATTTGGTTGACCGTTCGTTGATCTAGAGATCGCCATGTCAACTTACGTATATTGAGGTGAAAAAACTGGGTGCTGGCTATAGTGACATTTCGTTCCGTAGCGAAGTCAATTAGCCTAAGTCCGTTGCCAGACGTATTGTCGTGTAGGCTATGTTTTCCGACAATACTGCTAAAGATGTTATCTCTTCCTAGTTTTGCGATAAAATCTTCCAGCACGATTTTAACATCGTACTTCGGAAATCGCTCATAGGGGTCTCATAAGAACGGAGAAAGCTTGAATTAAAAAAAAATCGAATGTGAGTTCACAGGCGATAGAAGTAAAACTGTAGATGTTCTGCTTCATTTCTCTATCTCACTCTCTCTCTCTGTTTACCACCTCCAGTCCATTTCTTTCGAGATGAGGTAAACTGACAAAATGACCATTGCCTTGGGTACTTTTTGACAATTCGCAAGCTCTTTGCTTTACGTGAGAGTTATATGCAACTATATCTCAAGAAGCGGGAAACCTATGTTTCAAACTATTTGGTTACAGCAAAACATTGAAATTAGTAGAATATGAGAATGGGGCATCCGACTACAGCAACCCATATCACGATTTCGACATTAAATCCGCAATCAGAATACCAAGTAGAGACGAATGTTCGTCAGAAAATGTGGTATCCAACAAGGAAATAGCAATCTATACCGATGGATCTAAAATGGAAATAGGATTGAGCTCAGGGGTCTACTCCAATCGGGTTAAAAACATCCATTCGTTTGCGAACTTTTGCAGTGTTTTCCAAGCAGAGATCCTAGCCATACTCGAAGCTGCCGAATCGGCTAGAGTCATGGAAATATCACATGAGGATATCCCCATTTACGTAGATAGCCAAGCGGCCATAAAAGCTCTGGCATCCAATACAAAAAAATCACGAGTAGTGGCGCTCAGAGCTAAGTGCTCTATGTAGCCACAGAACAAAGTCCAAATTATCTGGGTGCTAGAGCATAGGGCATAGGGTATGATGTTCAAAAAAACGAGCAAGCAGACGTGAAAGCTACCCAGACAGAGTTCCAATCACTGGGCATTGCCAAGTTTAAGCTAATCATAGTCTACATTCGTACTACACATCCAACCCCATCTAGATGGTAAATAGGGTAAGCTGCAGTTGTATTGTTGCCATTATAACGATGAGGGTAAGAAAAAGTCTAATCGTTAGCTGAATCTGCCCAAGGTGTTCATTCTTCCAAACGGACGCCACTCAAAGACCATTCACAATCTCTTTCTTGTTTATTTAACTATCCGCAAGGACAAAGGACTGCGACTGGTACTGACTCCTGACTTTTGTATTTCCAACTTCATAAATGTTGAACCACCCTGCAGCTGTTCTGCGATTTAATCGCAAGCGAAACGAACATTTTTTTCGCTTGTTGAAATGTAGGAATAAGATTACTTACGAAGCATTTATGCGCGGTTTCGCAGAGCTCCCAAATAACAAGGAGCTTATGGTTTGAGATGAACAGCATTAATTAATTTATAGGTTATACAGCTAAAAGCTATTTGTTGGTGTATGAGGCCTCCCTTTGAGTTAACGACAATTTTATTGCGTGACAGCTTGCTGTTAATTTTGTTTTTTTATTCAATCGAATTTATTGCTTTTGATAAAAATGCAGCTGAGGAGTAAATTAGAAATTTCGGAATTAAATATAAGAAGGTTGCGATAGACTGGTGATAAACTTTCATTTTGGCCGTAAAACAAGAAAACTCGTTAAAATTAACGTTTTAGTTTATTTTGGGTAGTTATTTATTTTTTGAGTTTCCTCAGAGCCTCTTGAATTGTTTTGATGTATTTAAGTTCCATCCCCCCGATATGTTTCTTTCATTAGTAAGATAATAACGAGTGTTGCTTTCTAGAAACTGGTAGCTCTAATAGATGGTTGGGTGTTGTAACAGCAACACTATAAACAGCCTGATGAGAATGGCACGGAATGAATACCAGGCCTGCTGTCCCAGGCGAACGTAGACAAGCTGCTACGACATATTCGAACAACAGGTTGTCTAGGAATTTCAAGGTATGTAAGGCCCCTTGAACAGAGATGGTGGCGGATGAACCAAAAGGCCAACAGCAGAACTCAATCCCGTAGTGGATACTGATACTAACCCGGTGTCCTAGGGGTATATAATACATTGGAACTGGCCCTCCAGGTAGGGGGTAGTGCTTTGCGGTAACTACCCACCCATGAAAAAAATCCACTAGTTACGAAGCAACCAATATCCTCGGAAAGGACGGATTTTATCGCTGACGACCCTGCTAAGCGAAAAAAGGACAACGACGTTCGTATCTGCACCTGCAATGTGGGAACATTAAATAGGAAAGGTGCAAGCGAACAACTAGCGGAAGCCCTAAACTGCTACAAAGCAGACATTACTGCCATCCAGGAAATACGATGGGATGGGCCGGGCAAAAGAGGATGAAAAACTGTGGCAACTACTACAGAACGTGTTATAGTGAGCAGAAACAGCTACTATTCGGATGCGAATTTGCTATAAGTGCCAGTCTTATGTTTCCAAGGCATTAGCAAACACATTGTAACAATCCGCATCAAGGCCAAATTCACCAACATAAGCCCTCTAGGCGCTCACGCCCCAACGGAGGAAAAAGATGATATAGCTAAGGACTGCTTCTATGAGCTCCTTGACAAAACCTATAAGCGACTACCGAAGTACAATGTTAAAATCGTGCTGGGAGATTTTACCGCACAGGTTGGAAGAAAAGACATCTTTAGCAGTTCTGTCGGAAAACATAGCCTACACGACAACACTTCTGATAACGGACTTAGGCTAATTGACATCGCTACGGAACGAAATGCCACTATAGCCGTCACACGGCTTCCTCACCTCGATATCCAAAAGGGGACATGGCTGTCTCCAGATCAACGAAAGGTCAACCAAATTGATCACATTGCGATGGACAAGAGGCACGCATCCAATATTTTGGATGTTCGAACATTCCGAGGAGCAAACATCGACTCGGACCACTACTGTTTTGCAGCCAAGGTAAGAATGCGGATGTCCACCACGACAATGCAATCTAGAAATTCTGTAAAATAATTTAATGTCGAAAGAATGCAAACGCCATGCACCGCCAAGACCTTCGCGCAACGCGTATCCGCGTATATCGATTAACACCATACCACCAGCATCGAATGTCGAAGAACAATGGCAACGACGCCAACATTCCATTAGATCAGCCGCAACTGATGTACTAGGTGCCTTGCGGCCACCAGCAAGAAATCCCTGGTTTGATGAGGAATGCCGACATATGCTCGCAGCAAGGAACGAGGCCTACAAGACTAAGCTGGACGAGAGCTGCAATTGAGCTCTATAGGCAGAGAAGAAGGGAAGAACACTGGCTTTTCAGAAAGAAAGAAAAGAGCGGGAAAAGCTCGCGATCGAGTATATAGAGAGGTGCCACTCCAGGAGAGATGTTCGCAAGTTTTACCAAAGTGTAAAACGTCAAAGCCAAGGATACAAGGCTCGACCAGAATTTTGTCGTGATGAACAAGGAAATATCGTAGTTGAGACACAGTCTATGCTGAGGATATGGAAGAAGCACTTCTGCAGCCTGTTAAACGGCGATGACGAACAACATTCCGCTGTCAGGCAGAACGAACCATTCAATGTTGGCAACGACAGCGAAAGCTGTCAACCACCCGACCTGAGTGAAGTGAGGATAGCAATATCTAAACTGAAGCTTAATAAGGCTGCCGGAAATGACGGCCTTCCCGCTTAGCTAGCCGGCGGAGATGACTTGGTAAGTGGCATCCACCAAGTCATAAGCCAAAACTGGTAGGATGAAAGTATGCCTGAAGAATGGAACCTCAGCATCGTTTACCCGATCCATAAAAAAGAAGACCCTCTGGCCTTCGCCAACTAAAGAGTCATAAGTCTCCTCAACATCGCCTACAAGATCCCATATGCCGTAATATGTGAACGCCTGTAACCGTTTACCAACAATATGATCGACCCTTATCAGTGTGGTTTTAGGCCAGGAAAGTCCACAACCTTCTAACTTCGGCAGATCCTGGAATTATCCTGAGAAGTCCAAATCGATACCCACTACCAGTTTATCAATTCCAAAGCCCCATACCACAGCATTTATAGAGACCAACTATACAGAGCCATGTCTAGTTTTGGTTTACCGCCCAAACTTTTCCATTTGTATAGGATGACGATGGAGAATTATTACTGCTCCATCAGGGTCGGAAACGACCTCACTGACACATTCGATACCAAAAAAGGATTTAGGCAAGGCGATGCGCTGTCATGTGACTTCTTCAATCTGATTCTTGAGAGGATTGTGCAAAACTCACGAGCCGACACCAGAGGCACAATTTTCCAAAAATCTGTACAACTACTAGCATACGCCGACGATATTGACATCATTGGTAGGACCCAACGTGATGTCATAGCCACGTTTGCTAGTATAGAGAAGGAAGCGGCAAGAATGGGTTAAGCAGTAAATGAGGGCAAGACGAAGTATATGCTGTCAACACGATGGGATACACAACATCGACGAATTGGACAGAACGTCACGATTGACAGATACAACTTTGAGGTGGTACGAGACTTTGACTACCTCGGCTCCACTATTTACTCTGACAACAACATCTCGTCAGAAATGAAACGAAGAATTACTCATACCAACCGCTGTTTCTTCGGGCTTTCAATAGTTAAGCTCTCACTCGAACTACTAAGGAGATCCTTGAAAAGACCCTGATCATTCCAGTCATGATCTATGGCGTTGAAGCATGGACCGTCTCAAAAGCGTATGGAGCTTGGTCGTTTCTGGAGGAAAATTCTTCAAAAAATCTTTGGTCCAGTTTGCGTTGACGGCCTATGGAGAAGAAGGTTCAATGAAAAATTATAAGAGCTGTACAGCGGCATGTCCCTGGTCAAAAAACTCGGCATTGGACGTTTATGATGTCTAGGACATATAGAACGAATGGACACCGAAACTCCGGCTTGCAGAGTCTTCGATTCCCAGCTAGAAGTCGGACGCAGTATAGGAAGACCTCGCCTTAAGTGGCGCGCACAGGTAGAAACCGACCTCAACTAACTTGGGTGTGTAAATGGAGGCAGTTAGCTAAGGACCGGGGTACTTGGAGAGGCATGTTGGTTGAGGCCCAGATTCATTCCGGACTGTAGCTCCATTAAAGTAAGTAAGTATGACTAGCCACATAGACCTGCGGTCAACCTAAGCATTAGGTGTTTATATTATGTAATGCAATGAGAAGTACGCTCAATGTCAGGTTAGTAAGACAGGGGATTCCCATTTGTAGCCCCACTGAGGCCTAAGACGGTAAGCAATGCGGTAGACGGATGAGTCGATTACAATAAAATGGTTCAAAACAATGTTGAGGGAATCACAATTGAGAAACAGTTGGAGAGAGATGGTTCCTATTGCCAGTACCCCCATGCTGGCAATAGGCGTAATAGAAACCCGAAATCCATAACCCACAAGAGGAAGTAAATTTGGTACTTTAATTCGACCCCCCAAAGCTATTCTGCATAAACAAACAAGCAATCACTACAACTTGCCGCTGTCATTTCTGAGGAAGCGTCGTATATTTATGTCAACATTGTCCAACACACAAAAGTGTTGTTTCAATCTCAAAACCTCTCCAGTTTAAGGAGCCATACAAACAAGAAATCGATATAATTTTATTCACGGAGCGATGTGTGCGATATATGACCAAGAGAATGAAGAAATCCGTGCCATGTCTTATCTCTCATTGGCACAGCGGACCATCCAAGTAAAAATGATTTAAGACCCACCATGATGACGTAATATCAATTCCCTTAGAATTTATGTTTATATTTTGCAAGTCATTATCAATAAAACTTAAGTCGCTTTCAAAGTGTGCAAGCACAAGACCTGTATAAAAGGAATATATCGACATAACGCTTCCCCATTGGAGAGGTTTAGAATACTAACCCTCAAGGATGCTGATTTTCCTCCTTTTGACAACAAAGTTTTTTATTTCAATTATTAAATAAATTAGATAAATCCTTATAAAGAGTTAATGCACATACTAAGATCTGGGTTCTTCCCATTATCTGTTGATTGCAGATTCATGATGTTTTCTCACCACGAAATTTACACCGATGGACCGTTTTGACCGACCACAACTGACACTTCTCATATATCATTGGATTTGCCTTAACTTCCAAACTCGAAGGAGCCAAACATTTCAAACCACAAGAGAAAAAAAAAAGAAAAATCAGAATTCCAAGGACGTATCCATCTTCACGAAACCGTTTACGACTTATTGCGGACAAAAGATTGCCATATCTACTCATTGTGCTCAGGAGTTCCATCGAGATGTTAAGCCATATGATTAGGGATTCTTTGCACACAAGCTCGAACAGAGAAGCATTAACATCGATAATGTATACTTGGAGGCAAGATGTACATCCTTTCAGGTGGCACCTATGTGTGTATGAATTGAATAATTTATACGACTTATTGAATACACCGAGAGTTTACTCAGTGACATGAATACTAAGTTCCTCACACTCTACTGAACTTGCAACCACCCTCTGCTGGTGACAAATAACTCGAAACATTTTATTGTAAGTTTCATGGTTAACACCATGCGATTAATTTTGTATGTACCCACGTATGTGTACGTGTGAAGTAGACATTGTGCTAAACGGCGACAACGGCGCGTGAACCCTCCTCACATAAGAATGAACAAAAGCGTTGATTTGCATCCTTTCATCTGTGATTTCCAAATATAGATAAATAGTCTAGGGTTTAGGCACGAAGAACTAATACTTGATACTCTTTTTGTAAAAGGACTTATTTATAGGCTGGTATTTACCCCTCAGCGGTTTTTTAGGAGTCGCATGCAATTAATATACATGTCTGCACGCAAATAGTGTGAGAGCTTGAAATTTTTATTGAAAAAAGGATCAAAGAAAAGATTAAGGCGTGTTTCAAGGGTAGGCTTTAGATTTTCTATCATGTCACTTCAAATTCAAGATGAAATGGGGTAGACCCGTAAGTCTATTGAAGCATTCACCAAAGCCTTTGACCTGATTTAAAATTTTCAAAGGAAGTGGCCCATCAGGGATAAAAGGCATGTCATGTATTGATTGAGTAAAATTCCGTTTACTGAAATATACGGGGCGGACCAAAATATAACATTCTAGCAAAATATAACCTCTGGAAATGGGTGCAGCTGTCATTTTAGTTTTAATATCTGTGAAGTAGAGTCGAGAAGACATGACTAAAGTCGAAAATCTATGACTCCCAAAATCGCGGAATAGCCGCGATGACTTTTTTTTTTACCAAGCAATACATCGTTTGTCCGATCTACAAAAAGGGACGCTCTGAACTGCGCCAATTACAGAGGCATAAGTCTCTTCAACATCGCCTGTATGACGTTATCTGCCGTAATATGTGAACGCCTGAAAAAGTTTACCAACAATCTGATCGACCCTTATCAGTGTGGTTTTAGGCCAGGAAAGCCCACAACCTCGTTAGAAATTAAACGAAGAATCACTCTTGCCAACCGCTGTTTCTTCGGACTAAGAAGGCAATTCAGTAGTAAAGCCCTCACTCGAACTACTAAGGAGATCTTATACAAGACCCTAATCATCCCAGTCCTGCTCTACGGCGGTGAAGCATGAAGCGTTTCAAAAGCGGATCAAGAAATCCTTGGTCGATTCGAGAGGAAAATTCGGTCCTGTTTGCGTTGTCGGGGCTATGGAGACAAAGATTCAACCAAGAACTTACGAGCTGAGCAACATGCCCCTGGTCAAAAAAAACTCCGCATTGGACGTTTAAGATGGCTAGAACATGTAGAACAAATGGACACCAATACTCCGACTCGTAGAGTCTTCTACTCCCAGCCAGACATCGGACGCAGTAGAGCCTTAAGTGGCGCACACAAGTAGAAACCAACCTCAACCAACTTGGAGTGCGAAACTGGAGGCAGTTAGCTAAGGACCGGGCTAATTGGAGAGGCATGGCTTCTTTCCGAAATGTACCGCCACTTAAGTCAGTAAGTAGACTATTCCATTCTGTTTGTTCAAAAACAACGTTTTACTGAAAACTAGGCGTGGCAGTGAATGGCTTTAGAAAATGTTTGTATTTGTTCCTTAGGTATGAACAAGGATCCTATATCGCAAATATAATCTTTCTAGCTCAACATTTAAGGGTTAAAAATCGGTGCCGTACAGGCGGTTTTAGGACTGGAAAGTCTACAACTGAACAAATTTTCACACTTTGGCAGATCCTGGAAAAATTCAAGAAGTCCAAATCGATACCCACCACCTGTTCATTGATTTGAAAGTTGCATACGACAGCATTTATAGAGACGAACTATGCGGAGCCATGTCTAGTTTTGGTATACCGCCGAAACTCGTCCGTCTGTGTAGGATGACGATGGAGAATTCACGCTGCTCCGTCAGGGGCGGAAACGACCTCATCGATAACATTCGATACCAAAAAAGAGGGTTTAGGCAAGTCGATGCGCTACCATGTGACTTCTTCAATATGATTCTTGAGAGGGTTGTGCAAAACTCACGAGCCAACACCAGAGGCACAGTTTTCTAAAAATCGGTACAAATACTAGCATACGCCGACGATATTGACATCATTGGTGGGACTCAATGTGATGTCACAGCCACGTTTGTAAGTATAGAGAAAGAAGCGGAAGAATGAGTTTAGCGGAGAATGACGACAAGACGAAGTATATGCTGTCAACACAAAAGGACACACAACATCGACGAATTGGACAGTACGGGACTTTTGTCTACATCGGCTCCGCTATTTCTTCTGACAACAACATCTCGTCACAAATTAAACGAAGAATTACTCTTGCCAACCGCTGTTTCTTCGGGCTAAGAAGGCAATTCAGCAGTAAAGCCCTCGATAGAACTACTAAGGTGATTGTATTTAAGACCCTGCTCTATGGTCGTCTCAAACTCAGATGAAGAAATCCTTGGTCGATTTGAGAGGAAAATTCTTCGAAAAATCTTCGGTCCCGCTTGCGTTGACGGGCTATGGAGACGAAGATTCAACCAGAACTATATGAGCTGTTCAGCGACATGTCCCTGGTCAAAAAAACTCCACCTTGGACGTTTATGATGGCTAGGACATGTAGAACGAATGGACACCGAAACTCCGGCTCGCAGAGTCTTTGATTTCCAGCCAGACGTCGGACTCAGTAGAGGAAGACCTCGCCTTAAGTGGCGCGCACAAGTAGAAACCGACCTCAACCAACTTGGAGTGCGCAACTCGAGGCAGTTATAGCTAAAAACCGGGATAATGTTGGTTGAGGCCCAGGTTCATTCCGGACTTTAGCGCCACTTAAGTAAGTAAGTAAGTGCAATCACTTTTACAATCATGCAACACTCGTGGGAATAAAACAGCTAAATATAAGCTTACAGCGCCCACTAAGGGCCGATAAGTTAGATTAAGTAAACCAGTTATTGATAAGTTAGATTTAAGCATTTTTGTCTAGTAGTAAGTTAATGTTTTAAGTAAATAAAAAATGAATTTAAAAGTAAAAAAGATTTTTTCGCAAAGATCTTGACTTACGACCTAACAAGATCCAGCTTGTGCAAGAATTAAAGCCGCGAGTATGGGCCGAAAATGAGATTGATCTCGATGCTGATTTTCATCGCAAAATTTTGTTCACTCATGAGGCTCATTTTTGTTGAATGGCTACGTCAACAAGCGAAATTCCCGCATTTGGAGTGAAGAGAATCCACATGAGACCCTTGAGACGCCATTACATCAATAAAAACCGACTGTTTGGTGTGCTCTATAGCCTGGTGGAGTCGTTGGGCCATACTTCTTCCGAAATGATGCTGGAGAGTCAGTTACCGTTAATGGAGACCGGTTTAGAGCCGACTATTTTGTTCCCGAATCGGATGGCATGAATGTGGGTGGGTTGTGGTTCCAACAAGTAGGCGCTACATGCTACGCAGCGTACGTCACAATCGATTTATTAAAGGAATCTTTCGATGAGCGCATAATTTCGCGCAATGGACCTGTCAATTGGCCACCAAGATCATGTGATTTGACATCATTGGATTATTTCCTTTGGGGATATGTGAAGTCGCTCTTCTACGCCAACAAACCAGAAACTTTAGGGCACTTGGAAGTTGGAGGCCAACATTCGTGGCGATATTGCCGACATGCGGCCCTAAATGCTCGGCAAAGTGGTTTTCAATTTTCAAACCAAGTGTCTAAAATAGTACACAAGTGTAGTCAGAAATCATCTAACCATCGAAATATACATATCACACCATCAATCTATTTAGAGGAAGCTAGCGAAGCAGAAGTGTACAACATGTTGTGCAGTTTAAAATCCGATAAGGGAGCAGGAGCAGATTGCATTAGACCGATTGATTTGAAACTTAACGCTTTATACCTAACTCCTGTAATTAAAACAATTATAAACCGAAGCATAAGCCAATGCTGTGTTCGTAGGTTACTTAAGACGTCAATAATCCGACCAGTATACAAAGGAGGAGTGAAAAGCCAAATGGAAAATTATAGGCCGATCACAATTCTTTCTGTTATAGACAAATGTTTAGAAGAAATAATAGTAGGAAGAATAACGAAATTAATAGTAAAGTATAGAGTCCTACAACCAAATCAATATGGTTTCCAAAAAAATAAAAGCACTGGATTACTATTGGGAGAACTTTCGAGTGTGGTGAACGCAAGTCTTAACAAAAACCACCATGTACTAGTAATGTTTCTAGACTTTAGCAAGGCCTTCGACACATTGAGCCATGAGAAGATAATAGAAAGTCTTAATAAAATTGGTATAAGAGGGACCTTAGCGAAGTGGATAGAAAGCTACCTATCAGGAAGAACCATACGCGTAAAAGTTGGAAACGCTGTTAGCCAAGAAAAACAATGCTTATATGGTGTACCACAAGGTTCAAAACTTGGACCGATACTTTTCATCTTGTTCACAAATGAGCTACTTCGTGTATTTAAACGAAGTACAGCTTTTGCATATGCAGATGACATTGCAATTGTTGTCAAGCACAAGTGCCTGGATACGGCTATAGGAATAATGCAAGACGAATTTAATAATGTCTCAAGATAGTGCCATGATCAAGGGCTGGTTATCAATGCTGTTAAAACAAAGATGATGCATATACGCATGCCACGTCAACCTGAAGCGTCAATACGTATATATCACCAAAACGAAGACTGTTCAACCACAAGCAAAAGTGATGCGCTATTGAAGTAGTGAAATCAATAAAATATCTAGGAATCATAATTGATGATCACTTCTTATGGCATGAACACATAAATAAAATACGGATGCAATTAAAAAGTGCTGTTTTTGCGATGGTGTATCTAAAAAGATATACTAGCGTTGATGTCCAAAATCAAGTATACCTTTCTCTCGCTGAATCTCGCTTAAGATACGGAATATTAGCTTGGGGAAATGCATCGAAAACCCACCTAGATAAGATACTAAATATTCAGCATCGATTATTTAAAATAGTTAGTACTAACCATTTTAATTTAAAGGTATTAGATGTTAACGGCATATATAAGATGACAGCTTTATTACAATACTATGACGATCAACGATACCAACAAAATATACGCCATAATCTCAATACAAGAAGAAGAGCTCAGGGATTGCTGGAAACACCTGAAACCTATAACATCTATGGGAGAAGACATCCAAGCTACGCCCTACCAGCAATAATGAATGTACTACCAGCAAACTTAAAAAACATTTTAAACTTTAAAAAACGCAAAAAAGATGTAAAAAAGTATCTTTTAAACATACATCATGTATATTAACTCCATATGAACATTTGTGAATGACTAAATTTATTGAAAATTGTAAATTAATTATAAATACCTACTCTTTCAAATTTCCACAACCGATAAACTGTGAAATATTATCAATATAGAATATGCAACCACCTGCAGATAAGCAATAAGCTTCGCGGGTAAATGAATTATTATAAAGTTTTAAAGAAAGAATAAAGAAAGAAAAAAAAAAAAAAAATTGGACCTTTAGGCTTGGCTTTATTCGAACCAGCCGCGGCGGCCACATGACCGAAATCATATTCAAACATTAATGGCATAAAATTATCCTTCCAATGAAGTCAAATTGATGGACATTAAAACGATTTTCTTGCGTTTTTTCTGAATTAGAAGTTCTATACCTATAAAAAAAAACACTTTTTACAACAATATATCCCCTTCAATGACGCGCACACTTAGATAACGATCCAAACCAACTAATAGTTTGTAAGGCAGTTAGCTACGACTTGGATAGTACCAGAAGCATATCAATGAAGGCCCAGGTTCATATAATTACTTAAAACCCATACAATGCAGCTCGCATCATAAAAACTAATTAACTCCCTATAAAATAAAATACTCCCTTGAATATTCTGTCACATTGCCTTAAGCGTTTTAGCACGTGCTTTTTTGTAAAATCTGTACGTTTTTAAAATCTCTTACATCGCTCCATGTCCCAAAAGAATGTCTTATCGAATTATTCCTATAAACCTTCATTACCATACCGAATAACTACCTACAGTTTGAAAAACTAATCAATGTTTAGCTTCCAGCTGCGTCACATTCAGCTGGATTTATGAATGACGAATTGCAATGCAAGTGCATTTTTGTGTTAAAGGGGAAATCTCCCATGAATCCGGATGGAAAACAAACATACACACACAAATGGAAATGCTGTTTTCGTCCTGCATGTGATGCAATGTGCAATCTAATATGGGAAAACTGATGGACGATTTAATTTTAAAGGAAGTTTACATGAAAACCATGCCTTCAGTACATAACCAATGGTGAGCAGACATTTTAAGGAAAAATTGTTTGGCAATCTATCTACCTATCCAACGCAGTGATGCTAAGCAATTTTGCGTCTCCCGATAGACCAAGGTATATCGTTGACGTAGCTACAATATTGAGCCAAAAAAAAAAAAAAAAGTGACGTTCTCAATCCCATTTAAATCCGATAGAGATGAATAGACAGCTAACTCGACCATAAATCCTCATCAGCGTAGAAGTTTCTATCTCCCTATCCGGGACAGCAACGAATTCCCATTTTCGGTCACTCTTTTGTACCGTTCTATGGTAGTGAATATTTTGTGAGTATGCATGCATGTACGAAACACGATGTAGCTGTTTCGTATATATAGGACCCAAGCGAAACATTGTTACTCAACAGGACCGACACGGTGTCCTTTTTTATATTTTATATTACCGCATGACAAGGGACACAGTTCCCATTGCCAACCGTACGTGTACATGGGTTTCAGGCCCACTGACTGTTGGGCTCTTACACACCATGTGTTGGTTATGACACCATTAGCAGTGTCGATTTGTAGATCAATTGCGTTGCTTTGTTATTTTATGTGACAATTAAGTGAACTCTAAAAAAAATAAAGCTTGGGTCTCACATTAGAGCTTTAAAAAGGTTTTAGATCGGTAAAACACGAATTCGACTTGTTTTCGAAGAACATCATGAAAGATATTTCAGTGTCATGAAAGATATTACAGAGAACGTAATAATGTGGATGTGTCATGTTGTTTTGCAAATGGCGTCATTAAGCCTTGATGTAACAGATGGAGAATTAGGTAACAACAATGAATGAAGCGTTATATGCCTTAGGAACACGAAAATACTGTTACTTCTTATTTTACCGATTTCCAGTGTGTTGTTTTAACGCAGCGTAAATTACGTCCTCGTTTTCTTGGTCGTTCTGCACCATGTCCTTTATATGTTACTGACTGAAATACTTAAGTGGCGCTATAGTCCGGAATGAACCTGGGCCTCAACCAACATGCCTCTCCAAGTACCCCGGTCCTTAGCTAACTGCCTCCATTACGCACCCAAGTTAGTTGAGGTCAGTTTCCACTTGTGCGCGCCACTTAAGGCGAGGTCTTCCTCTACTGCGTCCGACTTCTAGCTGGGAATCGAAGACTCTGCGAGCCGGAGTTTCGGTGTCCATTCGTTCTATATGTCATAGACATCATAAACGTCCAATGCTGAGTTTTTTGACCAGGGACATGCCGCTGTACAGCTCTTATAATTTTTCATTGAACCTTCTTCTCCATAGGCCGTCAACGCAAACTGAACCGAAGATTTTTCGAAGAATTTTCCTCCAGAAACGACCAAGCTTCATACGCTTTTGAGACGGTCCATGCTTCAACGCCATAGATCATGACTGGAATGATCAGGGTCTTTTCAAGGATCTCCTTAGTAGTTCGAGTGAGAGCTTAACTACTGACAGCCCGAAGAAACAGCGGTTGGCATGAGTAATTCTTCGTTTAATTTCTGAGAAGATGTTGTTGTCAGAGTTAATAGTGGAGCCGAGGTAGTCAAAGTCTCGTACTACCTCAAAGTTGTATCTGTTAATGGGGACGTTCTGTCCAATTCGTCGATGTTGTGTATCCCATCGTGTTGACAGCATATACTTCGTCTTGCCCTCATTTACTGCTAAACCCATTTTTGCCGCTTCCTTCTCTATACTAGCAAACGTGGCATTAACATCACGTTGGGTCCTACCAATGATGTCAATATCATCGGCGTATGCTAGTAGTTGTACAGATTTTTGGAAAATTGTGCCTCTGGTGTTGGCTCGTGAGTTTTACACAATCCTCTCAAGAATCAGATTGAAGAAGTCACATGACAGCGCATCGCCTTGCCTAAATCCTTTGTTTTTTTTTTTTATAATTTACACGTAGTCAAGGGGTTATGAATGTCCTTTAAATGTTACCATAGTACGAGCGTTAGAGAAGGGGAAGAAAGAGAGGATAGAAAAGATTTTGGATGTAGTCGAGACTTAAACTCCATGGGTGGTGTCCGAACTAGCTTCGGGGAGTCACTTTTTCTTGTGTTCGTTAAATTTGAAGAAATTCAAGATGGTGTGCATACTTTTAGGTATTACACCGACCTTTTTATTTTTTTTTTAAATAAAAGTGAAATGGATTTTGGTTGGGATTGAAAGCGCAACCTTCCACTCAACAGACGAACACATTACCACTACACCGCGGCCACCCACGAATGGTGTAAGTGAGGTCGTTTCCGAGCCTGATGGAGCAGTAACAATTCTCCATCGTCATCCTATACAAATGGAAAAGTTTGGGCGGTAAACCAAAACTAGACATGGCTCTGTATAGTTGGTTTCTATAAATGCTGTGGTATGGGGCTTTGGAATTGATAAACTGGTAGTGGGTATCGATTTGGACTTCTCAGGATAATTCCAGGATCTGCCGAAGTTAGAAGGTTGTGGACTTTCCTGGCCTAAAACCACTCTGATAAGGGCCGATCAGGGTGATGATAAACGGTTTCAGGTGTGCACATATTACGGCAGATAGGATCTTGTAGGCGATGTTGAGGCAACGTATGCCTCTGCAGTTGGCACAGCTCAGAGGGTCTCCTTTTATGTGGATCAGGCAATGATGCTGAGGTTCCATTTTCAGGCATACTTTCATCCTGCCAGATTTGGCTTATGAGTTGGTGGATGTTAGTTACCAAGTCATCTCCGTCGGCTAGCTTAGCGGGAAGGCCGTCATTTCGGTCAGCCTTATTAAGCTTTAGTTTAGATATTGCTGTCCTCACTTCACTCAGGTCGGGTGGTTGGCAGTTTTCGCTGTCGTTGCCAACATTGAGTGGTTCGTTCTGCCTGACAGTGGAATGTTGTTCGTCATTGTCGTCAACAGTCTGCAGAAGTGGTTCTTCCATATCCTCAGCATCGACTGTGTTTCAACTACGATATTTCCTTGTTTATCTTGACAGGATTCTTTTCGAGCATTGTACCCTTGGGTTCAATGCTTAACACTTTGATAAAACTTGCGAACATCGTTCTTGGAGTGGCACCTCTTTATATCCTTGATTGCGCCCTTTTCTTGCTCTTTTTTCTTTTTTCTGAAAAGCCGGTGTTCTTCCTTTCTTCTCACCTTATGTCAGCTTAGCCTTGTATGCCTATGTCGGCATTTTTGCTGGTGGGCGCGAGAAACCTAGAGCTTCAGAAGAACATAACTTCTTCGACATTCGATTTTGCGTACCTGGGTTTTTGAAGTTCCTCTTACCACATTTAGCTGCGTCACAAAAATCATAAAACGACTCGGCTCACAGCATAATACTGCAACTGGTAAGAAATGGGTCTGCACCAATTATCAATATGCAAATCCAGAAAACGAGCGCAGGTCAAGATCCTAAAGACAATATTAAGTGGAAACCATTGATGTAACTTATCAAGGAGGTTCTGATCTAGACTTTCAGACTTCCCCACAACGAACTGAACTTCATATTGAAGAACAGATCACTTAGAAGCAATTACTAAAAAGACATCCAATAACTATCAATAAAAAACCCATAACCTCAATCTAAAAAGATTTCTTGGGTATCTACTTACTATTCCAAGCAATCTCAAAAAAAAAAAAAAAAACAGACGGCATTTGGACGACTTCAAACAAAGGATCCTTAGAACTACTAATGGACATCCATTTCCTAAATAGTTCACAATAGTTCACAAAAGATAAAATACCTTGGGCAGTACTGAAATTCAAAATCTTTAAATCGGCGGGACCTGATGGCATTTCACCAGCTACACGACCCTTTGAATCGCACCGTTCCGTGGATGATAGCTATCCTCAAGGGCTGCATCGGGCTGATTTACATTCCCATGGTTTGGAGGAAAGTGAAAGTACTAGTCATACCCATAGCTAAAAATAGTTCTCACGTCAATCCGAAAGACCTGAGACCGATCAGCTTTTCATCATTCTTTCTGAAAAACCTGGAAAGATTGATTGACATGTATCTCCGCATTGATGTAAATCAGCTATCTGCATCCCGTCATGCTAACTGCAAGGGAAAATCTGTAGAAACAGCTCTCACGCATTAGTGCACATCATCGAAAAGTCGCTGTGCTGCGAGGAGTATGGTTGCTATGCTTGCATTCCTAGACAAATAAGTTGCCTTTAACAACGTCAATTCGGGAGCGATCATTAAAGCGCTAGCATCTCTAAAATTCGATCACGCACTTGGAATGATGTAGAGGGACCCCGCAAGGTGGAGTCCTGTCCCCTCTTCTCTGGAAATAAGTTGTAAACGAGCTTTTACTCATACTGAAAGCAGACGGATGCCACATGATTGCTTACGCAGATGACGTTGCTGTCGTCATGCTTCTTAAAAAAGGGCTACATAAACTTTCCAAATGGGCAGTCAGCTGTGGACTGGGTATCAAACCCAACAAGACTGAACTGATCCTGTTCGTTATAAAATTTAAAATTCCTCACATTGACGCACCGCCACTAAATGGAATAGGACTAGTCTTCTCAGACAAAGCAGAATACCTGGGACTTATTTTGGACAGGAAGTTTAACCGGTAGCCAAACATAACAGAAAGAGTAAAGAAAGCGACAGTCGCACTTTATTCCTGCAAGAAAGCCAGAGGTATAAATGAAACCTCGTATCACGCATTGGCTCTATATCTCTGTTATAAGACTGATACTTTTTTTTATGGAGTAGTAGTCTGGTGGACACTGACAGCGCTAAAGATAGCTCTAAGCAGCAAAAAAACTGGCCATGTTCCAATGAACTACGTGTCTGTGTATCGGTGGTGCACTCCGTACTACACCCTAACCAGCATTAGACAGTCTTTTTCACCTACTACGCCTAGATATTTTCGGCAAGCAAATGGCAGCTAGTTCAACCATAAGTCTTAAAGCCATCCAACAGTGGTCAAATATTCAATCTGGCGAACGAACCTTATCAGGTTAAACTTTGATATAAGTTTCCGGGTCACAATCCCCAGACAGAACGTCATGGGAGAGTAACGAACTTCTGCTAAACGATTCGATCTATTTTTATACCTATGGCTCCAAAATATGTAAATGAAGGAATGGGTGCTGGTGTCTTCTCCATCAGGCTAAGTCTCAGCCTATATTTCCGTCTTCATGATCACTGTTCCAGGCGGATCGCTTTTGCAGGCGGATCACTGTTGCAGGCGGAACTCATAGCGATCAAAGAAGCCTTATCCTGGCTGAAAGAAAATGTAATATATGCCAAGGATATTAGCAGAGGACAGCCAAGCGGCCATCAAATCCCTGGAAGCAATCTCAACAAATTCTAAGACAACCCTAGACTGCCGATCATCTCTACAGGAAGTGTCAAAGCATTTTAACATCCACCTGGGTGCCTGGGCATAGTGACATTCCAGGGAACTGTAAGGCTGATGAACTCACCAGACATGGGACTAAATTACCAGTTGTACCCGACACGGGTGCACTAGATATCCCTATGTCTATATGTAAAAGCTTACTAGCACAACATGCTAACAGCAAATCAAATCTAAGATGGAGTCTTGGCACGAAAACAACATGCTAACAGCAAATCAAATCTAAGATGGAGTCTTGGCACGAAGTGTCAAATAACATAACAAATTTCGCCAAAGCTGGATTTGAGAAGATCCAAGTTACTGATTTCGCTTGATAGATCGTACAGCGGAACTATAGGTGTCATCACTGAATACTGGTGAAGCAGACCCGCAAAAAGGCTAGGCCTTCACTTAAATGACTTCTGTACGAGCTACATGGACGAAGGTGAAGAAGAAACATGATTTCATCTTCTTTGAAACTGGCCGGCCCTATCAAACAAAAGGCGGCTCTGTCTTACTACTTTCAAATCTCAGCGATTTGACAAAACGGAAACGAAAAGTCTCCTCCGTTTCACTAACAGCTTAGAATGCTTTTCTCACGGATAGTAAGGAGAATGGACAAGATCCAAGTGTGCTGGCGAACTCGCTGGCAGCCACTCTAACCAAACCAAACTTCCATTTCTGTTGATATTGCAACACAGAATAACTAGACTTTTACCCCTAGTCTGAGGAACCTAAAATATTTACTAAACCTAGGCTAACCCACATATTGCCAGGTGTACTAAGCTTGGCGAACGACATCTAAAAACTGTTTTCCCCATTTCGCATTTACGAAATAAAAGGACGACTAACCCTTCCGTCCCAATGTTTGATCTTTGGATAGCAAATATTGATCTGCAAATCATTTACGAGCAGTGGAACTTAATAGCAACCAAATTAATTGAATACTAAAGCGGTTCTACACGAAAGTCGGATTGTAAATTTAATAACATTGCGGCTGTTCTCACCCAACACGTTTGTAATTGAGGATTCCTTGTCCTTGTCCTTGTCCTTGTCCTTGGTGGGCAATAATTTTAGATATGTCGTAGGGGAGTTCCGGTGTTGCATTTTATATATCGAAGTGTTTCTCTTCGAATAACATGAATATAAAGCAAGCTATTGAATTTCGCATTGATGGGAGCATTGCATGGTGTTCATTTTTATAGCAGCAAAAGACTGCGTAGGGTAGCCCTACATTTCAGCATGGTAGACTCCATTTACGGTCGTTGGTAGATAAGAAATTGTATACACAATATTGAAGCTTGAAAGTAAATTCACAACAAGGTTGTTTGGTCACTCTTACACATTGAATTTTGTATGCAGAAAAAAAGATATCGACGTCTGTTTAATATCCGAAACTCACACAAAGAGTAATTCCAACCTACAGATTAAGGTTTACCTCGACTAACATGCTCTACATCCATCCACTAAGGTTAGAGGTAGAGCATCACTATATAAAGGGGTTTTCAATAAGAGCGCTACAAAAGTTTTTTTTTAAAAAAAAAGACAAAAACGGTTTTCGATATCAATGAAATTCTTTATTCCTGTGAAGGTACGTTCGATGCCATTATGTATGGATTTCGATTTCTTTTGCATGGCCACCATGGGCACGCTTACCACGGGCTCCAGACGCTGAACTCAATTTTCGACGGTTTTCAAGCATAAATCGGCCGATACTGCTGTAATTTCAAGTTCGATATTCGTACGAAGTTCATCAATCGTCGCTGGCTTGTTGGCATAGACCATAGACTTGACGTAGCCCCACAGGAAATAGTCGAACGGCGTCAAATCGCACGGACGAGACGGCCAAGCGACTGGACCATTTCGTGAGATAACACGTTCTCCAAACTTGGTTTCCAATAAATTGATTGTGGCATTCGCTGTGTGGCTTGTGGCGCCGTCCTGTTGGAACCACATGTCCTCCAAGTCCATATTATCCAATTTAGGCCAAAAATAATCGGTTATCATTGAACGGTAGCGATTCCCATTCACAGTAACGTGCCGGTCTTGATCATCACGGAAGAAGTACGGCCCAATGAAGCCGCCGGCCCATAAACCACACCAAAGCGTAATTTTTTCGGAATGCAATGATGACTCATGGAGTACGTGTGGATTGCTGCCTGACCGATACCGCATAATTTGTTTATTGACGAAGCCATTCAGCCAGAAATGAGCCTCATCGCTGAAGATGAGTTTTCGATGAAAATCCGAATCATTTTCAAGTTTTTGTTCAGCCCAATTCACGAAAATACGACGCTTCTGGTGGTCAAGCGGCTTCAGTTCTTGCGTCAATTTAATCTTGTAAGGATTTAGGCCAAGATCTTTTCGCAAAATTCGCCACAACGACGTCACAGAGATGCGCTTGAGAACGACGTGAGAGAGACACATTTGGGCTTTCTTCAACTGAAGCCTCAGCGGCAGCAATATTCTCGCACTTCCTTGCCTCTGTCGGGCACTTCCTTGTCTCACTGGCACGGGAACATTTTGTACTGTGTACAAATTTTTCCACTAGACGCTCAATTGTTGATTTGCTAGGACGATTATGAGGACCATAAATTGGACGTAGCGCTCTTAACGTTGAGGCCACTGACTCCGAATTTCGGTTGTAAATTTTAATAATTTCGACTCGTTGTTGGATCGTATATCTTTCCATCATGAAATGGCAAACCTTACTGATGAGAAATGTCAAAAGAGCGGCAAGAAATATGGCGTTGTTTGCTGTTCCTGGCGCTCAACTTTTGTAGCGTCCCTGTTGAAAAACCCGATAGAAGAGTGTATCAAACTTTCGATATAAATTAGAAGACGAAACAATGCAAGGTTGTTCTATACAAGTCAAACAATCCTTTCTGAAAATTTCTTCTACTTACTGCCCACCTTGATGCAAGGGTGAGAAAATTGCATTTGAAAACTTTTTAATTCCCTTGGACAGCGTTTTGTCATCGGAGAGGACTTTAATGCAAAACATACATTCTGGGGATCTAGATGCATATATCATAGAAAGGTGGGATGCTCTACGATGTAGGTAGCAAGTACAGCACCGATTTTTTTTTCTACGGGAAACCCAACTTACTAGGCAAATGATTTTACAAAAATAACGGATTTGATCGATTTTTTCATCATAAAGAGTCTGCCGTCCAATCGAATCAAAGCTGAAGAATGTTTTGATCTCTTCTTCGGTCATTCTAACAACGAGCGAGTCACTCATTCGAAATGAAAACCCACCTTGACTAACAAACGCGAAAACCAACTGGGAAGGCTTCAAAAACGATATTGAATGGGTGTATCGCTTAGATCTCCATTGGAACTCGAAGTTGCGGTTGATTGCTTTATCGATACCGCTCAAAGAGCAGCATGGAATAATACTCCTCAACAACGCAAAATAGAGGGCTATAGTCTTATCAAGTACCCATTGGAAATAAAAGATTTGGTTAGACAAAAAAAAAATTTATTAAAATTTACAACCGAAATTCGGAGTCAGTGGCCTCAACGTTAAGAGCGCTACGTCCAATTGATGGTCCTCATAATCGTCCTAGCAGATCAACAATTGAGCGTCTAGTGGAAAAATTTGAATCCACAGGCACAGTACAAAAAGTTCCCGTGCCAGTGAGACAAGGAAGTGCTCGCAGTGTGGAGAATATTGCTGCCGTTGAGGCTTCAGTTGCAGAAAGCCCAAATGTGTCTCGCACACGTCGTTCTCAAGCGTTGGGCATCTCTGTGACGTCGTTGTGGCGAATTTTGCGAAAAGATCTTGGCCTACATCCTTACAAGATTAAATGGACGCAAGAACTGAAGCCGCTTGACCACCATAAGTGTCGTTTCTTCGTGAATTGGGCTGAGCCACAACTTGAAAATGATTAGGATTTTCATCGAAAACTCATCTTCAGCGATGAGGCTCATTTCGGGCTGAATGGCTTCGTCGATAAAAAAAATACGCGGTATCGGTCAGGCAGCAATCCACACGTACTACATGAGTCATCATTGCATCCCGAAAAATTTACGCTTTGGTGTGGTTTATGGGCCGGCGGCTTCATTGGGCCGTACTTCTTCCGTGATGATCAAGACCGGCACGTTACTGTGAATGGGAATCGCTACCGTTTAATGATAACCGAATAGTTTTGGCCCCAATTGAATGATATGGACTTGGACGACATGTGGTTCCAACAGGACGGCGCCACAAGCCACACAGCGAATGCCACAATCAATTTATTGGAAACCAAGTTTGGAGACCGTGTTATCTCACGTGGTCCAGTTGCTAGAATATTTCCTGTGGGGCTACGTCAAGTCTATGGTTTATGCCAACAAACCAGCGACGATTGATGAACTTCGTACGAATATCGAACGATATTGGCAGCAGTATCGGCCAATTTATGCTTTAAAACCGTCGAAAATTGGGTTCAGCGTCTGGACTTCTGCAAGCGTGCCCGTGGTGGCCATGCAAAAGAAATCGAGTTCCATACATAATGGCATCGAACGTACTTTCACAGGAATAAAGAATTTCATTGATATACAAACCCGTTTTTGTTTTATTTAAAAAAAAACTTTTGTAGCACTCTTATTGAAAAACCCTTTACTTAGTTTTATCGCATAATTATGAATCCTTGCAGCCATGTGCGATTACAATTTTCCTCAATTCCCATGACAGCATTCTGGTGTACAATTAAAGTGAATCCTGACCTAAAGTATGCTTTTCATCCAAACATAAAGGCACCATTCCTCAATTCCGTTTCTTCTTCGTACGTGGGTAGTAACAACTTTCAGACACATTTTGATGCGCATTATTACACACCAAAATACATTATTAATGATTATTTGATTACTCAGCTCTAAGGAGCTAATTTGATGCCATTAATGGCTTTATTAACAAGACAATTCCTCCCACAAAAATGACAAAACTTTGTTCATTTGAATGAGCTTCCTCCCCCGTCTGTATTTTAAAAATCATAAAAACAGAACACACCAAAAAAATTTGTCAAACTTTGGCTACAAAATAATGTGTCCCGGGGATGACTGTGTTTTCGGCGTATGGTAATCATTCCAAGACTCGTTCCAAGACACGTTGGTCGACGAACATAAATCACATAACTCAAGAAAATTAAAATGAACTCACAAAATTTAGGACTTGTCGGTTGGTGGCTACAAACATTGTCATCTACATTTTACATTCTGTGTAACTTTGTTGGTTTCAGGCGGACATAATTAATGCAAATGTTATGTAAATAACTGCTTCTGCAGGATTCTCGGAATTCTCCCCGAAATCAATACCTAGATTCGGATAAGACCGCATTATAATACATTTCACTGGGGATAGATGACACACAAAGTACATGGCTCACTACCTCTCGGTGTGGGAACATCAAAAAAAAAAAAAAAAACCTAAATAATTAATTTATCATAATCCAATCTCAGCGAGACATTATCCCATGCAGTGTCACGTATAAAAGGATCTGCTAACGGTAGGGACGAGCATGACAACCACTACGACTACGACTGCGATGATTATGATGCGATAGCAATGGCTGGTGATTTGCACCAACATGAATGACTTTGCAGATCCTTCATATTATCCCTCCACAAATACACTTCTACAACTTTCTACATTCATCAGAAAAAAAAAAAAATTAGATGAGTTTATTCGCATTAGATGAGAGCTCGTCAGTTAACCCAACGAACAAAGTGACGTTCGGCGTGTTCGAGCGAGTATGTAGGTTAATCGCATTTCAAATACATTTGAACCCAACGTCACCCGAGGCACGGCAATGGAAGCTGAATATATTTCTATGAATGTAGTTATGGAGAGCAAACAAAAAAAAAATCGGAAGTTTCTTCCCATTTAAGCATCACTAAGGAAATCGATACTAAGGACGAAAATAAAACAAATGTAACAGCAAAAAAATAGGGCAAAGGATATGGGTATTGAAAGGGTTGTTTAGAGAATCTGTTCCTTCCGAACCCAGGAGGAATAAATTGTTGTGCATCTGTTCAAAAACGCTTTAATAAAAAGAAGACCCCTATGCAAATCGTTGTGAATATCCAAACACAATTTAAATAAAAAACATATGAGAAGGCTACAATCCGCTGTGCAGATCGTTTAATACCCTATCCCGTTTCATCCTTAAAAATATTAGTATCCCCAAAATGTGGTCATGATGGGGATGAAATATAGAAAGTGGCATTGTCTGCACATCATCTTCAGATTCATATCATAGATAGTATCTAAATCTTTTTTTGGTTCGATAAAATTCGTATTTTTATTGTTTATCACTCCAACTACTAAGGAGATCCTATATACGACCCTGATCATCCAGTCCTGTCCTACATCGCTGAAGCATGGACCGTCTCAAAAGCGGATGAAGAAATCCTTGGTCGATTCGAAAGGAAAATTCTTCGAAAAATCTTCGGTACCGTTTGCGTTGACAGGCTATGGAGACGAAGATTCAACCAAGAACTATACGAGCTGTACAGCGACATGACATCTAATCAACAAATTCCGCATTGGATGTTAAAGATGGCTAGGACATGTAAAACGAATGGACATCAATACTCCGACTCGCAGAGTCTTCGATTTCCAGCCAGACGTCGGATGCAGTAGAGGAAGACCCCGCCTAAAGTGGCGCTCAAAAATAGAAACCGACCTCAACTAGCTTGGAGTGCGCAACTAGAGGCAGTTAACTAAATTAAGTTTTTTTTTTTATTTTTGGAAAGCTGATTTTAAGATCTTCTGTGGTAACATAGAAGAAACCTCAGAGGCTTCTAGACTCCGCAAAACACTCGCCACCAATCCACCTATATCTAGCTACCTACTGAAACCAGATGGTCAATGGACAACACCCAGCAAGGAAATCATTGACCTTCTTCTGGAAACCCACTTTTTTTGAAGCTCCTCTAACCCCGTTGATACCGAACCAGAGTTGTTCGGTACATCCATTCCATAGACTTACCTAATCATCACCAAAGAAAAACTTCTTTGACCCCTTAAGAGCTTCAAAACCATTTAAATCCCCTCGACCAGATGGTATCATATCTGCGGAACTCCAATACAACCTTGAGATCCTGCTGCCTTGGCTTCTAACCATCATGACCAACTGTCTAAGGTTAGTACATATCCCCGAGACATGGACGGAAGTCGAAGTTATATTCATAACTAATTCATCCCCAAAACCAGGAAAGAGCACTCGCATAAGTCCGAAGGATCTCCGTCCGATCAGTCAACCTTCTTTTCTGCTTAAAACCTTGGAAGGACTAATTTGTCTACAACTCCGTATCAGTATAGAGCTGACTGCACTTCCCAACTCCCAACATGCATACTGCAAGGGTAAGTCGGTTGAGAAAGCGCTTCACGCACATTGACCTTCCCAAACTGACTACCAGTATAGAGCCGACTGCACTTTCCAACTCCCAACATGCACCCGGTTTTGTACCACCGCTACCGTGACGCGCGTGACAAGCGGCTAATCCGCTCCGGAGCTCCTCCGATTTAGCACGGCGGTATCGTATCGCGATAGGATCGATGCTGCAAAACAGCGCACTGAATTCTGGTGGCTATATGAGGAAGGTGATTCTGCACTTCCTCAGGACTTTGCGGACTTTTAGTCCAACTTTATGTTTAAGATTTTAAAATTAGGAACAAGGTCTGGGGCGGGGCTTGTGCACCATATTGGCGTACAAGGACTCGATCAGTATGGCGACCACTCGGGGCATATGAGAGTTAAAAGCTTGGTATAGCGGATGCTTAATGCACATTTAACAATATCCTACAGCTCTAGAATTATGACCACAAAAAACTCTTATGCTTCAAGATATTAGAGAACGCATTGTAACAGTCCGCATCAAGGACAAATCTGCCAACATAAGCCTTGTATGAACTCACGCCCGACGAAGGACAAAGATTATATGGCTAAGAATTGCTTCTACGAGCTCCTTGACAAAACATATTTTCGACTCCCGAAGTACGATGTTAAAATCGTGCTGGGAGATTTTAATGTAAAGGTAGGAAGAGAAGACATCTTTAGCAGTATTGTCGGAAAACCTACACGACAACACGTCTGGCAACGACTTAGGCTAATTGACTGCACTACGGAACGAAATGTCACTTTAGCCAGTACACGGTTTCCTCACCTCGACATCCATAAGGGGACATGGTGGTCTCCATGGCGGTCTCCAGCACTCGCGCTTATCGTTTAGCAAGTCAAGTCCGGTTGGATGAGACTAGTACCCGATGGTTACCATTTGGAGGTTAAAAATAAGCACTTGATGTGTAGTCAGAGTTACGACCACTGAACATTTGCAGAGTTAAAGCCAATCAGAGTCTACCCACATTCTACAACACCTAACCAGATCAACGAACGGTTAACCAAATTGATCACATTGCAATGGACAAGAGACACGCATTCAGTATTTTGGATGTCCGAACATTCCGAGGAGCTATCATCGACTTGGACCACTGCCTTGTTACAGCCAAGGTAAGAAGGCGAAAGACTGCAATCGCAAGAGACTGCCAAAACCTTTGCGCAACCTCTCGATTCACACCATACCATACAAGGAAATATCGTAGTTGAGACACAATCGATGCTGAGGAAACGGCGATGACGAACAACGGCTGCCAGAAATGACGGTCTTCCTGTTGAGCTTTATAAAGCTGGCGGAGATGACTTAGTAAGAAACATCCACCAACTCATAAGCCAAATCTGGTCGGATGAAAGTATTCTTGAAGCATGGAACCTCTGCATCGTTTGTCCGATCCACAAAATAGGAGATCATAGAACTACGCCAAGTCTCCTCAACATCGCCTACAAGATCCTGTCTGCCGTAATATGAGATCGCCTGAAACCGTTTAGAAACAACCCGATCGGCCCTTATGCGTGTGGTTTTAGGCCACAACCAATCAAATTTTCACACTCCGGCAGATCCTGGAAAAAAAAACAAGAAGTCCAAGTCAATACCCACTGCCTATTCATTGATTTCAAAGCCGCATACGAGCGCTTTTATTGAGACGAACTATACAGAGCCATGTCTAGTTTTGGTATACAGTCCAAACTCGTCCGTTTGTGTAGGATGACGTTGGAGAATTCTCGCTGCTCCATCAGGGTCGGAAACGACCTCATCGACACATTCGATACCAAAAAAGGATTTAGGCAAGGCGATGCGCTGTCATGTGACTTCTTCAATCTGATTCTTGAGAGGATTTTGCAAAACTCCAGAGCCAACAGCAGAGGAACAATCTTTCAAAAATGTAGGCAAGGCGATGCGCTGTCATGTGACTTCAAGTGACTCCCATGCCAACACCAGAGGCACAGTTTTCCTCAATTCCCCGTAGCATACGCCGACGATATTGACGATATTGTCTGGGGGTTCAATCCCCAGCCGTAGAAAGACCTAAATGATTTTTCACTGGCCCTCCTCTCGTGATGATCTGACAAATCATCCGAGTAGTATCAGTTTCCAAGAAAAGCTTATCGCAAATTCGCCGTTCGAATATGAGGTCGTGCAAGAGGTACACACGCACACACGAATGGTTGTGAGAAAGCTCGGCCCTCGGTACTAACGAGCCTGTTTCGCCAAAAATTTGTATTTGTATTTGTCACCATTGACAGATATATCGGGACTTTGTCGGCTCCGCTATCAATTTTGACAACAACATCTCGACAGAAATCAAACGAATCTTGCAAACCGCTGTTTCTTCGGGGTAAGAAGGCAGTTTAGTGGCAAAGCCCTCACTCGAACTACTAAGGAGATCCGACATAAGACCCTGATCATACCAGTCCTGCTCTACTTGGTCGTTTCGAGATTTAATTTCTTTAAAAAATCTTCGCTCCCATTTGCGTTGACGGGCTATGTAGACGAAGATTCAACCAAGAACTATACGAGCTGTACAGCGACATGCCCCTCGTCAAAAACCTTCGCATTGGACGTTAAAGATGTCTAGAACATGTAGAACGAATGGACACCAATACTCCGGCTCGCAGAGTCTTAGATTCTCAGCCAGACGTCGGACGCAGTAAAGGAAGACCTCGCCTAAAGTGGCGCGCACAAGTAGCAACCGACATCAACCAACGTGGAATCCACAACTAGAGGCATGTTGGTTGAGGCTCAGATTTATTCCGGACTGTAGCGCCTCCTAAGTAAATAAGATATGCAATACCATCATATGCCTATGACACAACGTCCAAGCACATAAGACCTAGTAACTCGCTCTATTTACTTTCATTGAAAATTCGTTTTACTTGACCAAAACAAATATCGATTAACGATAACTATGTGATGTGGTATGTACGGGCTTTAAACCTTACCATTAAAATATTTTTAAAACGCGGATATTGCTATTTCCTGCATAAACTCAAAATAAATTATTCATTTTCAATAATGATGGTGTCGTCCTTTCCACGACCGACTATGCTGGTCAATGTTTTAACACCAATAAAAAATGTTCAATTAATTTTAGCTTGTGGGCTTATACATATGTAATGTCTGGTTAAACATAGCGCAAGCAAACATGATAGCAATGGGGCAACACAATACCAATTGAAAGCTTCATCAATATATTGTCTGACATGTGATAATTAACTTTAGAAGATATAAATTCATGATGGATAATCTGGTATTAACATTTGGCTGGATTGTTCAAAATATTTTATCATAATAAAAAATATGCAAAGGGAAAAACGTATACAGGGCCAGTTTTTTCTTGTCTAAGACATTTTTGTTATAAAGGGTGATAGTTTAAGCGAAGTTTTTTTTAAAAACAGAATAAAACACTAAAATTTGCATCAACTCGCAGGGCCATTTCGAGTGATAAGCTGCTCACCAAATTCATCCTTCAACATTTCCATTGCTGATGAAACCACATGTCAACCGATGAAACCACATGTCAACCAAGTTGAACTCAGCCAACTGGAGCAAAAAAAAAAAAATTCGCGTATCATGGGTCGATATCGTTCGCCGTTGACGGTAACGTTTCTTCCACGGTCGTCTTTGAAGAAAAATGTACCGATGATGCCACCAGCCCATAAACCACACCAAACTGTCGTTTTTCAGGATGCATCGGTAATTCGGGTGCCTATCTATTCGACAAAATTCATTTCGCAAATCTTACTTCGCATTTATCAAAATAAATTTTGTTTACCTCGCAATATTTATTTCGCAAATTTCCATTCGGTCTTTGATTCATCTTGCAATTTGATCATTTCGCAATGCTTCTCCCGCGCATTTGCATTTCGCTTATGATTAGACAGCAATTTGTTGTTTTGAAAGAATTTGTTTTGCTAACTGTTAATTCCCGTTATTTTACGTCGTCTTTTATGTAATTGGCAAAATAACACTTGGCAATCATTCGTTTTGCAAACGCCGCCGGCCGTGGTTAAAATTGAGATTTCGGAAAATGAATAGTCCGCAAAACGTTTGTTTCTTGTTTAAATCAATAAGAAACAAGGATAAGCTTAGTGTTGAAGGTTTTTCTTACGACTTTGAGTACATAAACAAAGAAAAAAACTACGCTTGGTGTTGTGAACTCAGAAAAAATATTCATTATAAGTGCAAAGGCCGTTTGGTTACCAACAAAAATAATGGAGTGCATAAAGTAATAACTAAAAGCAATGAACACAACCACGAGCCTTCTGCTACTCGGAAACCTGTGGCGGATGTGTTGTTCGAGATTAAGACGCGCGCTAAATGTGGTGAAATCGTGAAAAGTGGCAAGGTATTGCAAGATGCAATTGCCTCCTGCAGCCATGAAATTGCTGTAAATCTACCTGGAAGGTCAGCTATGTTGCAGCAGTTAATACGTGTGCGAAAAAAGACACTTAGTTTACTGGTAGAACCCACAACATTGGACTTTGTTATACCAAATGATATAAAATATTTATGCGGAGAACTTTTTATTGTTGAAGATGTAAAGATAGACGAGGGACGTATTGTTATAATGACAAAAACAGAAAACTTAAGACACATGGAACAAAGTCAATTTTGGATGATGGACGGTACATTTAAGATTGTTCCGTCTGTATTTTACCATCTTTATACCATCCACTGTGACGTCGACTCAAGTTTAAAAGCATATCCAAAATGGTCTACGTACTTATGTCGGGCAAAACAACCAAATTGTACGATGCGTTGTTTAGGAGTCTAAGTGAGTATGCGTCAAGGCAGGGCATACGCTTGAATCCGAAAGTATGCATCATGGACTTCGAAAAAGCACCAATAAATAGTATTAGGCATTGTTTGAAGGATTGTGTGCCCAAAGGATGCAGTTCATTTATTTCAATCAATCTATCGACATGTCCAAAAATCTGGCTTGCAGACAAAGTACGGCTCTGATCCGGAGTTTTCGATGAAAATTCGGCAGATAGGCGCATTATCATTTTTGTCACCCGATCGCATTCCTTTCGCCTTTAACAAATTAAATGAAGTTATGCCCATTGAGACAAAAACGATTATGGACTGGTTTGGGGAGTACTACGTTTTTGGTAAAAATGGAAATCCTGCAAGTTACCTACCAACATTTTGGAGTATTTCATATCAGTTTGGTATGAAAATGCCCACTACTCAAAACTATGCGGAGTCCTTTCATAGGCATATGAACTCAGTAGTAGGCACTGCAAATATAGGATTCTATAAATTAGTAGGTGAAATAAAAAAAGAGACAAAAAACGTAGAAGTGGCAATTGAAAAAGTAAGCAGGGGTGATGATATTCCACAAAAGAAAAGAAATTTTTTGGACAAAGACAGCAGAATAAGAAGTATTTTAGAAAAAAAAGATGACTATTCTGATCTTGGCTTATTAAAAGCACTTGCCTCCAATATAAAATTATATTAATTCTTATAAATTATTCATTTAATGTAAATATGAATATTGTTTATCGATTTTTGTTAATAAATTTAAATTTAATTCTGAATTAAAACAAAAAATAAGTTTGACAATTTTTAATTCATAAAAGATACAACAAAAAATTGTTTTCATTGTTTCCCTTTTCATTATTTTGCATAGTATTATTAAGCTTTTAAATTGTTTTGTTTTGCAATCTATAACATGTTAATAAATTTCGCGCGAAATTTATTAACAAGACAACGAATTGCGAGATGATCATGGCGAAATGATAAACAGCTAAACAAAATTCCGCGAGTAGACCCCTACCCCGGTAATTCTTATATGGCATGTGGCTGTTTATCAATCCAGATGCGACTTCGTATCCGTTGAGCCAGAAATGAGCCTTACCACTGACCACGGTTTTTTTTAAAAAAAAACTGCGGATTTTCACAGAGCACGAGTTTTGATAATAAATTTCAGTAATTTGCAATCGTTGCTCGTTTGTAATAAGTCCATCCATGAATAAATGGCATAATATACTGAAAAACTTTTCACTTTGACAGATGACGTTTGGACGCCATTACTAACCAGTGCTGCCAACATGGAAAACTTAAAAAATCACCCATTAGTTAGAATGGTCGCTTTTGGGGATTTGTGAACTCGAAGAGAAAAACAGACGGATATCCAGCCAACTTCTCTTACAAAAAAAGAGCCGAAACGTTTATATCAAAAATCCAATTTATTCACTTAAACTAATAATTACAAAAATTGTCGCACGTGGAGAGGAACGGATGGATCGATTCCGATGTCAGCGTTATTAACTCTGCGGAAGAACGTTGAGGCCAATTGACATTTGATATGTTTGCAGAGTTGTGTCTTTACAACATAAAACGTATTACAATCTTAATACCTAGTACATAGTGGTACTATGGGCTATTCTGATATGACGAATTAGTCGCCACACTACTCCCCTCCTAGTTAACTAGTTAACGAAAGAAAAAAATTTAAATTTAAAAATACTTATTGGGAATTCGAACTGTTCTTCCCGATCGTGTTGTTAAACCAGGTTGTCGTGTTTCTTCTTTGGTGGACATCTTTGTCGAGGGAGCGTTCGGTAAGCTCTTCGGACGCTCTACTGTACCAGGGGAAAATGCTGCTGATGTCGATGTATCTTCATGATACATGAAGGCTGTCTTTAATCGGTCGATTGATATTTTCGCAGCGCGACTTTTTATTTTGACCTTGAAGTATTTTTCACTTCTCTCCAGAATTTCGAAGGGACCATCATAAGGTTGTTGAAGTGGTGGTTTTACTGTATCATTGCGAACATATACATGTGTCGCTGTCTTTAGGCTTGCAAGACCGCAAGCCCAAAAGTATTGATGGTAACACTTCGCACCAGTCTTGAGTTTGATAACATCGTATAGGAGTTTTGAGAGCACGATGCCACCTCTCTATCATCCCATTCGCTTGGGGGTGATAAGGAGTAGTTCTGATGTGCTTAATGCCGAGCAGACGTGTTAGCTCTTTGAACACACATTGCTTTCGAACTGTCGACCTAAGTCTGTCGTTATCCTTAGGGGAACACCAAACCGCGATATCCATCCAGAAGGCAATGCCCTTGCTACGGTCTCTGCTGTTATGTCTGGCAATGGAAAAGCCTCCGGCCACCGGGAAAATCGGTCGATACATGTTAATAGGTATCGGTTTCCTTGGGATGATGGTAATGGCCCCACAAGATCAATGTTGATGTGCTCGAACCGACCTTCGGGTGGAATGTAGGTTGCTAAAGGTGACCGGTTGTGTCTATGAACTTTACTTTTTTGACAGTACGGGCAACATCGGACGAAGTTGGCAATATCCTTGCGCATACCTGGCCACACATAACGCTCGGTGACGATTCGTGCAGTTGCTCGCCTGAGTCGGATGTGACTCGCTCCTGAAGTTCCTTGTCTGCGGCTTGTTCAGCAGCGAGGTCTTCTATATCGATAACCTTAGAATTAAGTTCTTCCATCCGGGACAAAGAGTCAGCTACGTTGTTGTCAGCACCTTTGATAAAACGTATATCCGTACTAAATTGAGCGATGAAGTCTAATTGTCGATCGCGTCGTGGTGATGACTTTGCTTTGCATTTTTGCTTAAATGCGAAAACAAGCGGCTTGTGGTCTGTTTGTATGCTGCATTCTCTGCCCTCAATAAGATGTCGGAAATACTCCACGCCTAAGTATACTGCTAACAGTTCGCGGTCGTACGTGCTGTAGCGTTGCTGGGTCGCTGTTAACTTTTTGCTAAAGAATCCAAGAGGCTGTGGAGCGCCATCAACGATCTGGTGAAGTACTGCACCGACAGCAAGATCTGACGCGTCTGAGCTAAGTGATAGCGGTGCGTTAATTACTGGGTGCGGTAAAAGCGTTGCGTTTGCGAGATCTGTTTTGCATCTTTGAAATGCCGTTTCTGCTTCATCCGTTCATACGATAGGTGTTATGTCGTTTTTTTTTTGCTGCCGCTTATAAGGTTTTGAAGCACTGCTTGATTGTTGACAGCATTGGGTAAAAATCGACGATAAAAGTTGATTGTGGCCAGAAATCTCTTAAGTTCATTAGCCTTGTTCGGTTTAGGAAAATTCATGATAATTTTTACCTTATGCACTGGTGGTTTGATTCCGTCTCCGCTGATACAGTGACCCAGAAAGCAAACTTCGCTCTGGCCTAAAACACACTTCGATCCGTTGATTGATAGCCCGTAAGCACTCAACCGTTGCAAAACTTCCCGTAAATGATGCTCGTGTTCGCTGATGTTATGGGATGCAATGCAAATATCATCTACGTATGGAAACGCAAATTCTTCCAGTCCTCGAAGTACCTCGTGCATATGACGCTGGAAGGTCTGCGCAGCGTTGCACAGCCCGAATGTCATATAGCGAAATTCGGAGTGAGAAGTGAAAAATACTTCAAGGTCAAAATAAAAAGTCGCCTTCAGCCTTCATGTATCATGCAGATATACAAGTTCTCAAATTCTATCGAACCTATTCGCAGACAATTTCAGTAAATCATTTATTGATACCCCTCTAGCGTTAGACGAACGTTTCAATTGTCTGAATGAATGTCCTTAAATCAGTTCCAGCATCGTATATTATTTTTTATTTTAATTCATTTTTATTTTATTTTTCTTAAAACTAACTTACATGCTAGACAAAAATTCATGAAAAAACTTACTTATCGACTACTTAACTAACTTACTTGCCCTATGCGGGCGCCCTAAATTATACGATAACTTAATTCTAATGCCTTTCGGCCTATTATCTAATATATAAATATAGAAGTGACACAATTTTTACCAAGAAAACTTTGAAAAACTTGGTTCCTCGTCTAAAAATAACTTAAAAACTAGAACAGCCACAGCAGGCGGTGTGCCACCATGACGGCTTTACACCTCAACCTTAGACTAAAACTATGTAAGTCGGCCATAAAATAACAATTTTAAGTCAACTATCTTTCACACTCATCCAACCACCACAACATTTTCTCCTGTTGTGACCTACTCCGACGGTCCCAATCGGACGCACTCCTGCTGAACCGCAGGCGTTCTCCTCCGCCCTGAGCGACGACGTCTCGGTCGTGTAGGAGCCGCCTATCCACAGTTCGTCTGAAGACGTGGTAGATTAGCGGAACCGCCGATCTTTCCTGTATCAGCCCTCGACTATCCAAATATAGGAAAGCTTCGGGCGGAATAAAGCCGCTTAAACGCGCACTCTCAAAATATTCATCATTGGGATAGAAGGCCCCAAAGATGAGACTATTGTTCGAAGCCATCGCTCTTGCCGCGTGAAACCAAATGAGTTTCACCAGAAAATTGTCTATTCTGCTTATGTTGGCCCCGTTGTATAGGACCTGTTTGGAATAGTATTTTGTGTAGTCAAATACTGGTGTTCCGTGAAGTCCAATGCAGCTTCTACAACACTGCCTCTCAAACACCCGTATCTTTTCCATTTGAGATGGGGCAACGTCGAACCACATCGGGCACCTATAGGCAATCGTCGGCCTGATGAGGGTCATGTAGCTAATCACCTTCAAACTGCTGTCAAGGCGACTGCTACGCAGCAATTGTCTTGTCAGGGCAAACGATCCCCTAGCTCTCGCCAGAGCAGCATCTACATGTCTTCCGAAATATAGATACTGATCTAACCAGATGCCAAGGTACTTTACTACACTCGCCAGTGGCTGTCCGTTTGGTCCAACGATCACCAGCTTTCGCCAGTTCTTTGTCGTATCCCTAGAGGCCCTAGACAACGGTGTCCTAAACAGGATAGTTTCTGATTTTTGAAAGTTGATTTTCAACCTCCAGTCATCACAATATCTCTGGATCTTGTTGAAGTTCCGCTGCAAAAGAGTTCGAATGACCTCGACAGTAGCGGCTGTTTTGTACGCGATAAAATCGTCCGCAAACGCAATAGCCTGAGTAAGGCTACCTATCATATCACTGGTGTAAATGCTGAAGGGAATCGGCGAGTTTACCGCTCCCTGTTGCTGACCATTTTTAATGAAAAATTTTGTGTTTGGAGTTACATTGCCACTTTTGACAACAAACGTTCTACCAGTCAGCATGTCTTGAAGCATATATAGCAGTGGTTTACTTATGCCAAGTCTGGTCAGCTTTAGATAGAGGCCCTCTAACCATACGGTGTTGAAAGCCTTCTCTAAATCAACCAGACATGCATCCCGTGCACAGTTTTTTTTTTTTTTTGGCTTTGTTCCATTGTATATCAGAGACGGTTTGGAGGCGGCATTAATACAGTCATGTCCCGCCGTGAA
The DNA here is from genome assembly GCA_949824845.1 of Rhingia rostrata. Classification (NCBI taxonomy): domain Eukaryota; kingdom Metazoa; phylum Arthropoda; class Insecta; order Diptera; family Syrphidae; genus Rhingia; species Rhingia rostrata. Next base: position 30,291,419 of record OX463758.1, read on the forward strand.
ACCAGACAGGTTCTCTGGTATAATATTATTGTCTTTTCGAAAACCTTGCTGATACTCGGAAGGAGACTTATCGACCGGAAATCCGCCGGATTGGAGTTGTCCCTTCCCTTTTTCGGGAGAGGATGAACCACCGCACTGGATAATACGCATTATTCAGCGCGTTGTTGAACAGCGTGGCGTAAATGTCCACAGCTTCAGGGGGTAAGTGTCGCAGAACAATGTTGGATATACCATCGACTTCCGCTGACTTCTTTTTCTTTATGGAATCGAAGATGATCTGGAGTCTTACCTTCGAGATTAACAGGGAACTAGACCCACTTCGCTCGGCGACTATGGCGTTTGCCATAGAACCGGGTGAAACCACGGTTCTCAGATCGCGAATGCTATCATTCACCTTATACACTTCCTGAAAGACAGCCCCCACTGCCTCCACTTTCTCCTGAGGATCTTCAATAACATAGAAATCGTCGTCGAAGACGGCTTCCCCCGGATCAATTCCTGCTGTCAATAGTATGTTTGTATTGTCAGTTATTCGTTGGAGCTTAATACACTCATTCGGTTTCACTGCAAGAGCGATGGCTTCGAACAATAGTCTCATCTTTGGGGCCTTCTACCCCAATGATGAATATTTTGAGAGTGTGCGTTTAAGCGGCTTTATTCCACCCGAAGCTTTCCTATAGTTGGATAGTCGAGGGCTGATACAGGAAAGATCGGCGGTTCCGCTAATCTACCACGTCTTCAGACGAACTGTGGATAGGCGGCTCCTACACGACCGAGACGTCGTCGCTCAGGGCGGAGGAGAGCGCCTGCGGTTCAGCAGGAGTGTGTCCGATTGGGACCGTCGGAGTAGGTCACAACAGGAGAACATGTTGTGGTGGTTGGATGAGTGTGAAAGATAGTTGACTTAAAATTGTTGTTTTATGGCCGACTTACATAGTTTTAGTCTTAGGTTTAGGTGTAAAGCCGTCATGGTGGCACACCGCTTGCTGTGGCTGTTCTAGTTTTTAAGTTATTTTTAGGTAGTTTTAATTAATTTTAAGTAGTTTAAGCTAGTCGATAAGTAGTTTTAAATTAGCATGTAAGTTTAAATAAAATAAAAAAAAGACAAGGAACCAAGTTTTTCAAAGTTTTCTTGGTAAAAATTGTGTTACTTTTATATTTATATATTAGATAATAGGCCGAAAGGCATTAGAATTAACTTATCGTATAATTTAGGACGCCCGCATAGGGCAAGTAAGTTAGTTAAGTAGTCGATAAGTAAGTTTTTTCATGAATTTTTGTCTAGCATGTAAGTTAGTTTTAAGAAAAATAAAATAAAAATGAATTTAAAAAAATACAAGGTGGCGCAAAAGTAGCCCTCCTATCAGAAAATGCTATAAATTTTGCGATTGGCCCCTAATGTCAGTTCTGTTTTGACATTTGTGTAGTAAACACATGTGAAATTAACGTTAATAAACAATGTGACACTACACTGCTCCAGAACACGGAATATTGGTGACCATTTATTTGAGCAATAATCGGTCGGTGACTTTGGCACAACGTGAATTTCGTCGCAGATTTCCTAGCCGTCCAACACCTACTGGTGAAACACTGCGACGTTTAGCCGCTAGCCTCTAAGAGACTGGCACAACACGAGATGCTGCCAGGCGTGGCAGACCCCGGAGTAGCCGTTCTGCAGAGAATATTGCTGCTGTAGCCGAAGATGTCATGGAAGCGCCGTCGACATCGACCAGACGACGTGCCACGCAAATGGGTATCAGTCGACGGTCTTTACAGCGAATTTTGGTACATGATTTGAAGATGTTTCCATACAAAGTCCAGACGGTGCATCAGCTGTTAGCTGCTGACCGCCAATCGCGTCTAACATACGCTCAAGCCATCCTTAATCACCACCAAGAGGAAGATGATTTTTCATTAAAAATTATCATGACTGATGAGGCCAATTTTACATCTTAGGGGGTACGGAAATAAGCAAAATTTACGCTTCTGGGGCACTGAAAATCCGCGTGTAACCCACGAAGAGCCATTACACCCGCTCCAAGTCACTGTATGGTGTGCTGTTTTCGCTGGAGGAGTCATCGTACCTTTTTTCTTCGAAGACGTCGCGGGCCAAACGGTTACTGTGAATGGTGAGCGCTACGGAGCAATGATCAACGAGTTCTTTTTGCCGCAACTTGATGAATTGGGATTGGAAAACATGTGGTTCCAAAAGGACGGTGCAACGGCACACACTGCACGTGCCACAACCGATATGCTGAAGGATGCATTTCCCGGGCGCCTAATCTCCCCTTTTTGGCGATTTGCACTGGCCAGCAAGATCGCCTGATTTGACCGCTCCGGACTTCTTTTTGTGGGGCTGTTTGAAGTCGCGGGTTTATGTCAACAAGCCTCAGACTCTTGCAGTTCTGAAAGACAATATCCATCAAGAATGTGAGGACCTATCGCCGGAAGTTTTGGCCAAAGTAATGGAAAATGCCATAAAAAGGGCTCAAATGACAATCAACTGTGGCGGCGGCGGCCATTTACATGACATCATATTCTCGACTTGATGTAAAAAAAATTAAAAGACCAAATAAAAATAATCCACAAGAAGAATCAAAGTTTTTCTTTTTTTTTTTAAATTACAGCCAAAAAAAATCGGAAGGTTATTTTTGCGCCACCTTGTGTAAACGGATCGCGGTAGCAACTTGTGGCAGATATCCATTATGGATAGGTTGCGATGCAGCTCTAACCCTGTCTTACAAATGTAAGGAGCACTCACCGTTTTCTTAGGGATGAACATTTCTGGAACTGGTGACCATATAACGACTCCATCACTTGGTTGATTGCCGGGCGGAATTTCTTCTGAATCATGGTCACTCTGTTCTTCTTCAGTGGAATCTTCAACGGAACTAGATACCTCGTTGTCTTCAGATTCTTCAGTCTCTTTTTTTTTGTAAACTATCGGGCACGTAGTCTGCGTCGCTGCCAGAAGAAAAGTCCTCATCACTGTCATCCGTAAAACTAGCGTTTGCCAATTCCGCAATCTCATTTTGTTTCAAGGGAAAAGGCATTTTCTACATAAAAAACACAAAATTCACTTTTAATAAAAATGTGCCTACAGGACTGTTGGTGCAAATTTTTACCACTAAAAAAGACGGATGGTACGCATTTGTACCAATGAGAAAAATTTGCAAATAACATAACCAAACATAAAATAAATATAATATGGACGTACCTTATAAATTCTAATCACTTCCTACAACTTTTTTCTGGAGTACTTAGCTTATTTTAGTGTCCTTGAGATGAAACAACCACCAAATATCACAAGAGCGACTAACCTCTTACACGATCTTCAGCCAAACTACGCATACAAACATGAATGTCTAGACACGTAAAATACACGAACGACTGTGAGATCAATTAAATACCGTTACTCAAATGTCGCTGAACGGTGTGGTAGATTTTTAAACCAAAAGGGTTAAGAATTTACGATACTAGGGATGTGTATACATTTTGTGGTACTAAAACGTACCAGCCGTCACGAAAGGGTTAAATGATGGGAAGGGTATGCTTACTTGGGCCAATATTATTGAATGTTAATGATAACCTATACGATATATATATGCCTCGTGCTATTCAAGGACACAGTTTACAACAACATTTGAATGGCTACAATGCCTTAAAATGGGATTACCCTGCAAAGCATCAGCATTACCTTCCTCATAGACACACAACCTAACCCTTCAACAAGTACCTTGTATTTATCAAATTTGCTAACAGAATTTCTGCAAATAAATAATAATAATAATTGACGTCATTCTGCTGGGATATGGGTACTTTAACATCCCACGAACTTAAGAAAGTGGGATGTGAAAGTGTCCATATCCCAGCCACAGAACCACAGAAGTGTTTTCCATTAGTAGGTAAGCAAAACACATCCTCCAACTCATCTTACTAGTGCTTAAGTAAATGACACCCAAGAACACATGTGTTAGATACCGTTATGCCATGAAAACAAAGACATTCAAAGGATATCACGCAGTGATGAGCACATTTTGTCTAATTTTTCATGCCGTCACATCAAATATTTCACAAAATGTTTCTAAAAACAAGACGAAGCTAATATGATACTTAGTTGATGATATAACATAAGGACCTTGTGGTCATAAATTGTAAAATTTAACAACAGGATTGAAACGACTGAAAGCGGAAAGTTATGACGATAATTCAACCCGCTATACGACTTGAGCATGAATATATCTAAATCGGGAATGAAATGTTTGAGTAAATAAATGAAAGAGAGCTGCAGGAAGATCAGGAAAGGATGGTTTTTCTCAGCAAACGATAAAGAGAAGGAGACTGGTAGAATGTCGATAGGGCTTCAGATCAGCTTGACTCTAAATTACTATCAGAAACCTACAACTATTTTGCATTCAATACTTATAAAGCGTTTTCGACTCGTAAAAAAGGATCATTCGGGATTGAGGTATCTGTTTTGAAAAAAAAAAAACTCATCTGATAATTCTCAGAAGAGAACTTTATTTCAGAATCACTCAAGAGGCCAAACACAGATAACCTCCTTATATTGCGCATAGCTGATTGTTGTTGTATCATATCACCGTCGTTTGATAGTTCGCCAATACACTTTCAGAAAAGTGGTCTACTGAGCTTGCACCATACCTCTTTTATGCAGTCAATTCGAGACGAAATATGCTTATTGGTGTCATTTTTCATAACCAAAACTATTAAGCTCCGACACACTATTGTCAAAGAATAGCGAATGATAAGTCTGATCTTCGTTTTGCAAGCATTCAAAAAGCGGGCATTAATATTTGCAGTGAGCTAAACCCATGGTGCTACGAAAATGCCTAGAGGAAAGGATTAAGTGTCGGAAGGGTGTTACACAACGTTGTAAGCACAATAAACATCACGTCTGGTAACGGACTTAGGTTGATTGACCTCGCTGCGGGACGAAATGTCACCATAGCCAGCATTTTTCCTCACCCCGACATCCATAAGGGGACATGGCGGTCACAAAATCAACGAACGGTCAACCAACTTGATCACATTGTGATCGACAGGAGACACACATCCAGTAATTTGGATTTTCAAACATTTCGAGGAACTAACATCGACTCGGACCACTACCTTGTTGCAGCCAAGGTAAGAATGTGGAAGGGGAGATGGCGGTCACCAAATCAACGAACGGTCAACCAACTTGATCACATTGTGATCGACAGGAGACACGCATCCAGTAATTTGGATGTTCAAACATTTCGAGGAACTAACATCGACTCGGACCACTACCTTGTTGCAGCCAAGGTAAGAATGTGGATATCCACCACGCCTTAACAATCCAGAAATACTGTCAAAAAAATTTATGTCAAAAGACTGTAATCGCAAAAGACCGCCAAGACCTTCGCGCAACGCGTATCCCTTAACCTCTCGATTAACACCATACCAGCATCGAATGTCGAAGAACACTGGGAACGATGGCAATAAGCCATTATATCAGCCGCAACTGACCCCTGGTTAAATGAGGAATGCCGACAAGGCTAAATTGCAGGGGAAGATGAGAGCTGCCGTTGAGCTATATAGGCAAAGATGAATGGAAGAACACCGGCTTTACACTAAGAAGAAAAAATATTAGGAAAAGCCCAGGATCGAGGATATAGAGAGGCGCAACTCCAGGAAAGAAGTTCGCAAGTTTTACCAAAAGTGTAAAACGTCAAAGCCAAGGATACAAGGCTCGAACTGCATCCCTACGAGATGAACAAGTAACCATCGTAATTGAACACAGTCGGTTCTAATGATATGAAAGAACCACTTCTGCAGACAGCGATGACGAACAACCTTCAGCTGTTAGGCTGAACCATTCAATATTGGCAACGACAGCGAAAACTGCCAACCACCCTAACTGAGTAAAAAGAGGAGAGCAATATCAAAACTCAAGGTTTGTAGGGCCTTCCCGCCCAACTTTATAAAGCCGGCGGAAATGACTTGGTAAGAAACGTCCACCAACTCATAAGCCAAATCTGGTCGAAAGAAAGTATGGCTGAAGAATGGAACCTCAGCATCGTTTGCCCGATCCACAAAAGAGGAGACCATCTGAACTGCGCCAATTACAGAGGCGTAAGTCTCCTCAACGTCGCCTACAAGATCCTATCTGCCGTGATGTGTGAACGCCTGAAACCGTTTACCAACAACCCGATCGGCCCTTATCAGTGTGGTTTTAGGCCAGAAAAGTCCACAACCGATCAAATGTTCACACTTCACCTTCACAACGGATCTAATTTTCAAACTTCGGCAGATCATGGAAAAAACTTAAGAAGTCCAAATCGAAACTCACAACCCATGTATAGATTTCAAAGCCGCATAAGACAGCATTTATAGAGACGAACTATACAGGGCCATGTCTAGTTTTTGTATACCGCCCGAACTCATCCATTTTTGTAGGATGACGATGGAGAATTCTCGTTTCTCCATCAGGGTAGGAAACAATCAAACCGACACATTCGATATCAAAAAAGGATTTAGGCAAGGCGATGCGCTGCCATGCGACGTATTTAATTGGAATCTTCAGAGGATTGTGAAAAACAAACTCCAGAGCCAACACCAGAGGCACAATTTTCCAAAAATCGATGCAACTACTAGTATACGCCGACGATATTGACATCATTGGTGGGACTCAACGTGATGTCATAGCCACGTTTGCTAGTATAGAGAAGGAAGCGGCAGAAATGGGTTTAGCAGTAAATGAAGGTAAGACTTAGTATGTCAACACGAAAGGGCACACAGCATCGACGATTTGGACAGAACGTCACTACTGACAGATATAACTTCGAGTCAACACGAAAGGTCACACAACATCGACGAATTGGACAGAACGTCACCATTGACAGATATAACTTTGAGGTAATAGGAGACTTTGTCGGCTCCGCTATCAACTCTGACAACAACATCTCGTCAGAAATTAAACGAAGAATTACTCTCGCCAACCGCTGTTTTTTCGGTCTAAGAAGGCAATTCAGTAGTACAGCCCTCACTCAAACTACTAAGGAGATCCTATTTAAGGCCCTGATCATCCCAGTCCTGCTGTACGGCGCTGAAGCATGGATCGTCTCAAAAGCGGATGAGGTCGATTGGTCGATTCAAGAGGAAAATTCTTCGAAAAAATCTTCGGTCCAGTTTGCGTTGACGGGCTATGGAGACGAAGATTCAACCAAGAACTTACGAGCTGAGCAACATGCCCCTGGTCAAAAAAACTCCGCATTGGACGTTTAAGATGACTACGACATGTAGAACGAATGGACAACAGTACTCCGGCTCACAGAGTCTTCGATTGCCAGCCAGACGTCGGACGCAGCAGAGGAAGACCTCGCCTTAATCCTAGTAGAAACCGATCTCAACCAACTTGGTGTGCGCAACTGGAGGCAGTTACCTAAGGACCAGGCCAATTGGAGAGGCATGTTGGTTGAGGCCCAGGTTCATTCCGGACTGTAGCGCCACTTAAGTAAGTAAGTAAGTAAGTAACGAAGAGCTCCGCGAGGAATGTATGACCTAAAAAGTGCTCCTCGACCAAAAAAGATTGGGAGCCGCTGCCTTAAATATTGGACCTCGCCAGCCATGAATGCTAATCAACACCCGATCAAGTCTATCATTGCACGTACTATGAAATATAGAGATTCTATCCGTAACCGTACAACACGAATGTGGAATGCCTAACCAAACTCTGTTTTTCCTCCACATTACAGTTTACAGACATTTAAAACCATTGGCACATCGGTTTCACCTCCTTTCTTCTCCTCAGTTTCCTTAATGGCCGCACTCTGCTCAAACGCCATAAGGGTATTCATAAGCCCTTTAGCGCGTGCTAATTATAAAAAAAAATGTTTGTCCAACTAAGACCGACACGAACAAAACTACTTTTTCACAAAAAAGCAAACAAGAAAACGAACTTACTGGCGATGTATTTCAATCGATATGCAATCTACAGCAATTCAAGGCTATAGATAGCTCGTCAATAAATACATGTAGGCCCGATATTTGTGGTGCGCTCATTTCGAATTATAGTTTCGCGGTATCTGAAAGAATTGTTTTTATGTATAAAATATAAAAAAAAATTAACTTTCTCTGTACTTGTTCTATCGAACATAAGAAAGCTCTACTTTCAGTCCCCCTGCTTTTAAAACTACTGGCGACAATGATTGTTCCCTTTCAATAATTCAACTTCAATCTCAATGGTCTCTGTGTTTTTTTTTTTTTTGTAGAATTATTAAGCGCACATTTACTTATATATGTTGAGACCTGAGGGGTACCTCTAGGGAAACCTCTAATTAGCTAGGCATTTAAGAAATTCCAACTGGTTAACGATTACTTTTAAAATACTGGACCTTGCGGACGACTGCCTTTACTGTACGTTCCGTTCAAAGGTGGTTTGGACTTTATTTAGCATTAAATGTAAAAAAAAATAATAAAAACCCGTACCCACTCGTGCAAATAATTTTGAGAAAAAAAAGGCCTTTAGCAAAGCCACGTCGCTGTAAAGAGGGTACGTTTTTACATGTAGAAATTACGGCAATAATTCATAATTGCCAAAAGTTTGCATTAAACATTTTTTTTTATGAACAGGGGGGTGAAATATAATCCAAGTGAATAATCCGTGATATCCTTTTTCAGCCGCATTGCGGGCATTGCGGAACTATACTATGCTGGTGGAGCAGTGGTAGGCCGCGGTGTATTGGTAATGTGTTCGCAGTTGGTTGGATGATTGTAAATTCGGTACCAGCTTAAATCCATGAAATCATAAATTAATGAAATAAATCCAGGTTTCGAAATACTTTTTACAAAAATTGGCGACCACAGGAACAAATAGTGATTTTGCAAAAATTTAGTTCCATCATCACGCATGGAGTACCTAAGTCTTCAGTAAGTACCCAACATCTGTGGCTGATGAAAGCCGCTACCAATAAAAATTTAACAACTCTTTTTCTATTTAATGAGTCTGGTTAACTTTTTTTTTTTTTTTTGATTGATTTTTAGATTTAACAAAACATGGATAACTGGGACACTGAAACAAGAATTCGGATTGTCCGCCGCTATCTCACACTGAAGTTCGTAGTTTCAGTTCAAAGAGAGTATAGGCGCACGTTTAGCGGCATAGCGGACCATAATGAGACTTGTTAACAATTTTTCCGAGCATGGGCATCGAAATCCTTCAGTTTGGACGAAGGAAACAATCGCTGCTGTAGCTGCTGTCATACAAAACAATCCAAGGGTTTCAACAAAAAGCTTATCTGCCCAAATGGGTATAGGCAGACAGTCATTGCAGTCAATTATGCACAATTATTTGGACTTATTCCCATAAACATTTTAAATGGCCAACAAACTAAACGGAATTTTGCCAGAAGATGCTTTAAATTGAGGAAAAAGACGGAAACATGTTGAACTGCCTTTTTATGTCTGACGAGGCCCATTTGGATTTAAATGGCAACATAAACTAACAAATTTGTCGAACACGGAGTGCTTCCAACCCACGGATACTCACTGAGACGGAATTGCATTTACTTCGAGTCACAGTGCGGTGTCAGTTTCATCATGCTGCATCAGGCCCTATTTCTTCGAAGAAAACAGTCACAGCGTTACAGTTACTGTAGACCGTTACTTGAACATGATTTTATGCCTATTGAGTTTTTCTATCCAGAATTATGCCGAATGAGAATTTTTTTCAACTCGGTTTGGGTTAAGCGAGATGGTGCAACTCATCACATAACCCGGGCTGTTATGATAGAATTGCGACGAAAATTTCCCAATAATCTGATATCAAAAATTATAAAGCCATACAGATGATGCTTACTTACTTACTTAAGTGGCGCTACAGTCCGGAATGAACCTGGGCCTCAACCAACATGCCTCTCCAATTGGCCTGGTCCTTAGGTAACTGCCTCCAGTTGCGCACTCCAAGTTGGTTGAGATCGGTTTCTACTAGGATTAAGGCGAGGTCTTCCTCTGCTGCGTCCGACGTCTGGCTGGGAATGGAAGACTCTGTGAGCCGGAGTACTGTTGTCCATTCGTTCTACATGTCCTAGTCATCTTGAACGTCCAATGCTGAGTTTTTTTTGACCAGGGGCATGTCGCTCACCTCGTAAGTTCTTGGTTGAAATTTCGTCTCCATAGCCCGTCAACGCAAACTGGACCGAAGATTTTTTCGAAGAATTTTCCTCTTGAATCGACCAATCGAACTCATCCGCTTTTGATACGATCCATGCTTCAGCGCCGTACAGTAGGACTGGGATGATCAGGGCCTTAAATAGGATCTCCTTAGTAGTTTGAGTGAGGGCTATACTACTGAATTGCCTCCTTAGACCGAAGAAACAGCGGTTGGCAAGAGCAACTCTTCGTTTAATTTCTGACGAGATGTTGTTGTCAGAACTGAAAGCGGAGCCGAGGAAGACAAAGTCCAGTACTACCTCAAAGTTATATCTGTCAATGGCGACGTTTTGTCAAATTCGTCGATGTTGTGTGTCCTTTCGTGTTGATAGCTAATACTTGGTCTAGCCCTCATTTACTGCTAAACACATTTTTGCCGCTTCCTTCTCTATACTAGCAAACGTGGCTATAACATCACATTAGGTCCTACCAACGATGTCAATGTCGTCGGCGTATGCTAGTATCGGGTTTTTCCACAGGGGACGCTACAAAAGTTGACCGACAGGGACAGCTAACGACGCCATATTTCTTGCCGCTCTTTTGACATTTCTCTTCAGTAAGGTTTGCCGTTCCATGATGGAAAGATATACGATCCAACAACGAGTCGAAATTATTAAAATTTACAACCGAAGTTCGGAATCAGTGGCCTCAACGTTAAGAGCGCTACGTCCAATTTATCGTCGTCATAGTCGTCCTAGCAGATCAACAATTGAGCGTCTAGTGGAAAAATTTGAATCCACAGGCACATTAAAAAATGTTCCAGTACCAGTGAGACAAAGAAGTGCCCGTACTGTCGAGAACATTGCTGCCGCTGAGGCTTCAGTTGAAGAAAGTCCAAATGTGTCTCGCACACGTCGTTCTCAAGCGCATCTCTGTGACGTCGTTGTGGCGAATTTTGCGAAAAGATCTTGGCCTACATCCTTACAAGATTAAATTGACGCAAGAACTGAAGCCGCTTGACCACCAGAAGCGTCGTTTGTTCGTGAATTGAGCTGAGCAACAACTTGAAAATGATTCGGATTTTCATCGAAAAATCATCTTCAGCGATGAGGCTCATTTCGGGCTAAATGGCTTCGTCAATAAACAAAATATGCGGTATCGGTCAGGCAGCAATCCACACGTACTCCATGAGTCATCATCGCATCCCGAAAAAATTACGCTTTGGTGTGGTTTATGGGCCGGCGGCTTCATTGGGCCGTACTTCTTCCGTGATGATCAAGACCGGCACGTTACTGTGAATGGGAATCGCTACCGTTAAATGATAACCGAATATTTTTGGCCCCAATTGGATGATATGGACTTGGAGGACATGTGGTTCCAACAGGACGCCGCTACAAGCCACACAGCGAATGCCACAATCAATTTATTGGAAACCAAGTATGGAGAACGTGTTATCTCACGAAATGGTTCAGTCGCTTGGACGCCTCGGTCGTGCGAATTTTTGTGGGGCTACGTCAAGTCTATGTTCTATGCCAACAAGCCAGCGACGATTGATGAACTTCGTACGAATATCGAACGTGAAATTGCAGCAGTATCGGCCGATTTATGCTTGAAAACCGTCGAAAATTGGGTTCAGCGTCTGGACTTCTGCAAGCGTGCCCGTGGTGGCCATTCAAAAGAAATCGAGTTCCATACATAATGTCATCGAACGAATTTTCACAGGAATACAAGAATTTTATTGATATCCAAAACCGTTTTTGTTTTATTTAAAAAAAAACTTTTGTAGCGCTCTTATTGAAAAACCCTTTATCTATATCACTCATGGGGTAGATAAAAGTCGCCTAAGAGCTGCATTATTGTTTAAAGTTGAAATGAATGTTTGAACCATTTAAGGGTTCGTGTCTCAGATGATTTATATTGAGCCTAAACTTTATCGAATGTAACCAAGGGATGGATTGTTTCCTCCAATGTTAAACTCTATTTTAATGTTAATAACAATTGCTTAGAGTTAACCGAGATTTCAAAAAACGGGCCTGAAGGCACTTGGAAATCATTTTTTATTGAGTTAACTTTTTTTGCTAAACAAAAATTAAAATGAAGTGATTTAGAAAAAGTCCCAGCTTTTAAATAGATAAACAGGTTTATATTTATTAAGTTCAGCTTATCTGAATTTTTATTATATCAAGCAAATACAATAAATATGACTCTGGGAGTGCTATTTTCTCCAAATGCTTGAGTAGAATCCATAATTATGCAATCTGCATCGAATAACATTATTCATCAAATAAATTATTTTTTAAGTTTGTGCTAAATTGCATCCGAAATGCTGGACTCAATAACATATATATAGAACCATCCAGCACTTTTACAACGATGTGAAAACTGGGTTTCCGACAAAACAGTTTTCAAAAACTTCTTGTCGCTATTACACTGTCGATGTTTCGTTTGATGTTTAAAAAAATGAATTAATAATTAGTGTATCAAAAGATTTCATTCAATTTAAGAAATTGAAAATTTTATTTTTATAGCCTAAATGCAAAAATCCGAGAAAAATGTGTATAATTTGTTGGAATTAATATGCTAATAGTACATAAAAAGTTTAATAAAAATCGTTAGAGCCATTTACGAGAAAATTGAGGTTATGTATATTTTTTAGATGACAGGTACCATTAATATAATGGCTGTCAGTAAAATAAGGCCTAGAATTATGACCAAAACACCCTGGATACGAAGTTTGAAAAAATCAGCCAAGCCGTTAAGGCTAGAAAGACTATTAAGGATAGGTCCGTCTGTCCGTCTGCCTAGAATTATGACCAAAACACCCTGGATACGAAGTTTGAAAAAATCAGCCAAGCCGTTAAGGCTAGAAAGACTATTAAGGATAGGTCCGTCTGTCCGTCTGCCTAGAATTATGACCAAAACACCCTGGATACGAAGTTTGAAAAAATCAGCCAAGCCGTTAAGGCTAGAAAGACTATTAAGGACAGGTCCGTCTGTCCCACGATATATTACAAAAAAAGAACGGGTTCCGCTATCATCGCTATGTTAGGATTCATCGAAATCTTAGGGTCGAACATTTTCACGAAAACCAAACCTTTCTCTTTGTAAGAAAAAGTTATTAAAAGACATATGAGAAGGCTACAATCCGCAGTATGGATCGTTTTATAACCCATCCCATCCCATCATTTAAATTAATTTCCCTAGAATGTGGGTTTTATGGCAAAGAAATATTAAACTTGAAATTGTGGCAACATATTGTTCAGACAGTTTATCAAAATCTTGTATGGTTAGACCAAAAACAACGTTTTTCTTCTGCCTATGGTAACTTACCCAATATACAAATTGTTTTTGTATAAAAACACCTCCAAAAAGTGGGCGTGGGTAAAATTGATGTATGAAAGAAATGTTGATAATACCAAAACCAATTATTTTGCATCAATTTATTTTTTTCGAAATGTTTAAAATTTGAGCGAAAAACGTTTTTTTTACTGAAAACTCCTCTAAAAAGTTGGCGTGGCAAAAAACTTTTTATAGACGGAATATAGACGTTAGTATAGTCTAGATATGTTGTTCAGACACTTTCTCAAAATTTTTAACGGCTTTGCCTAAAATTAGGTTTTTCTAAAAAGAGGACGTGGCAGTTGTCGGATTTCAAAAATGTTTCCACCTGTTCGAACAGCACGTACAAGGATCACATGTAAAAAACTGCCGTCAAATATTCATTTCTTTCGAAAGCTACAACCAGTGGTTTCTTTTTTCCGTTAGTTTTCTCGCTTTATAATGCAAATTCCGAATAAAATACATGTATGGGTACTAATCAGAAAACATAAATTTTGAACAGACATGGGAGTAAAGCATTAGCATTGATAAAATCTATGCTAATGGAAACAAATTTCATTAGCATTGGAAATTTTAATGCTAATGAAAAAAATTTTCATTGGATTTGACTTTTTAATGCCAATGAAAGAGTAGTAATTATAAAAGAAAACTATTATCATTGAGTGTTAAAGCATTTTTTTATGAATTTATTTTTTTTTCAATTCATTGCTCAAGTTTCTTAAAATTAAAAAAACCGCAGGCAACGATAAAAGAAACACAAAGTTCAGTTATTTTTTTTTTTAATGTATTTAGGAAAACAAAATTCTGTATTTTATGTTTTTCATACAAAATGCAAAATACATTGCAAAATGCTAATGGAAATTCAAGGCATTGAAAATTTTCAATGCCAATGAAAAATAATTCATTAGCATTGCGTTTCTCAATGCTAATGCAGTTTTTTTTTCATTGGCATTACTCTCACTCAATGCGAATGCTGTTTCTAATTAATTCATTAGTGTATTTATCCTTTACTCCCATGTCTGATTTTGAAGTAATTTTGTAGAGACATTTACTCACAAACTGTATACACATCGATCAGATTGACAAGAAGACTAACTTTTTTGCACTTTTCGATCATCTTAATATTTGTTTGATAAAAAAAACATATGAGAAGGCTAACACCCTGTCCCATCCCATCCATAAAATAAATATCCCGAAAACGTCGGCTTTTTGACGATGAAATATAAAAAATGTCATTTTCAAAAGGTTTTGTTCAGACAGTTTGTTAAAATCATTTATGGTTCGACAAAAAAACAACGTTTTCCGCTTGGTTATGCTATGAGGTACTGGTTTTTGTATGAAAATGCCTCCAAAATGAGGGCTAATCCATGCCATGATATAAAGAAGAAATGATTATATTACCATAACGATAACGATAAAAACTCGGGACTGTCCAACGTAAGTGAGACATAACTCCCGAACTCAATTATTTCCCATTACAGTGGGATATTAGTCCTGAAAAATCAATTCAGAAGTTTTGTCTCGGGGACCTCGAAATTTTTTAAGAGCGGTTAAAAAAGCCTTAATGTGAAAGGTTTTCTAGCAAGTTTTCAAAATGTATTCTTACAATAACTAAACACAACCACAACAAAAACATATTTGTAGTCGAACAACATAATTTAATTGAATTCCAAGCAACCCTACTCCACATACAAATTTTAAGAATGAAGAAAAATATTTTCATGTTAATTTGCATCATCATAAAATTTAGAAAACGTCGTCAAGGACTTTGAACAAAAAGCTCAAACTTTTCGTTTGACTTTTGAGTTTGATACCTCTGAAGGCAAATTGATGGAGACAATAGCTTTACCTTTCTTTGTTAAATTCACAGTTGGGTGGCAACCTACTTAAATATTGGTTTTGGCACAGTCAGATTGGAGCGACTTTTTTTGTTTTAGCTTTTTCCAGTCCTCTTTTTTTTTATTACCTACGCTAATTGCTTTTTTATTAAGTTTTCGTTTTTCTTATGAGAAAAAAAAAGCAACAAAACTGGCGTCTGATCCCTTTTTCTGTTTTAGCTTTTGCAATCAATCTAATTATCTGGAACAAACATTTCGCAATTCACAAAAGCATTGCTCATCGAGCGGGACACCAAAACCACAAGGCGTACATATTGCAAATTTCTTTTTAAGACGAGACCTTGCGAAGCGAACCAAGTTAAATGTTTAGATGAAGTTCTCATAATTATCCCCCCATACCAGTATAACTGTGAACAGGTTACTATGAAATAATGAGCAAAATATAGCGACATAATGATTAATTACAACTCAGCCTCTTAGAAGTTTTTGGAATTACAGTACTACAGTTCGCAGGGGATGTGTGGTGGTTGGAAATTTTAAAATCGTTCAATTTCGCAAAACCATTTATGCATACGTTTTAAGGTGGCAAGGACCGCCATTCCCCCATAGAATTGTAGCGACTTAAAATCGCTTTGTTTGTGACGATTTTTGTGTCTATGTATGCAAATATAAATTATTAATGTAATACGTTTTGTTTCTCTGTATATTAGGCAGCCAAAGAATGTTATAAGTCCCAGAATCCCAACCCTTGAATATTTGTATGCTTAGAAAATTAAATCACAGTTAAGCCAAGACATGTGTCTAATGAATAAAAAGCTGAACGACGCGCCGTAAAGAAGACTCTAATGCTGAGGCATATACTCTAGGGATAGGTTTGTTAAAAAGCCCCAGCGAATCAATTTCGTAAGACCGTATGTGCGTACACGTCATAAGCATATTTGTCAAAATATTTAAACCTTGCGTGACTACATTTGTCTACCAATCTTCAGATGTATGTAAATCATGTTAAATAAAAGATTTTCGTTTAAAACATGAATAAGGACGATGTAATAGTGATTTGCTGATAACAAAATATTTCCGGATAATTTTATACTTCATTCTGCTATAGGGGTTTGTATAAATGATGGAAAAGTTAAGGATATCCAAGTAAAGCAAACACAAAGCAGATTGGCCCTGAAGTTTTGATTACCACAAGCATTTGGAATCCTTTACAAATGAAAATTAATAAATCATATCCATCTCTAGAAAATGGTGGTGATCTCACGCTAGCCTTTTATTTGGCTTTTGCTTGCGGTTTTATTTGACCTTATTTTACGTCATCGTTCCAGTGGCGCGTAGTAAAGAGCCAGACTAACAATTTCACTTCGATAAAACAATATCGAAGCTATTTCCCTCCAAGCAATATGAAGTCTTATGGAAAAACATTTGGTGCAATTTTAGGCAGCTATTTACTTCTATAAGACTTTTTTAAATACTTCTTGGAAGCCTTATAGAAAAAAACTTTTTGTTTGCTGTAAAATGATTTATACAAGGTGGGCCAAAAGAAGTCATCCGATGTTGTTCGGCCTTCAGAATATCGGTTGTGGCTCGCACAGTGTGTGCAGTTTCTCCGTCCTGTTGGAACCACATGTCCTCCAGTCATAATTCGTCCAATTGCGGCAAGAAAAAACTCGGTTACCATGGCCCTATAGCGCGCACCGTCCACTGTTGTCGTTTGACCAGCGGCGTACTCGACAAAAAAAAATGGCCCTCCAGTGCGAACGGCGCACCATGAAGTAACTTTGAGCGGATATGATGGCTACTAGTCGAGTTTCGGTGCCCCAGAAGCGATAGTTTTACTTCTTCACGTACCCGCTGGGGTGGAAATGAGCCTCATCGCTCGTTATGATTTTGGTCGAAAAATCGTCCACTTCGATTATTCCGCGTTCTTGGGGAGTGTATCGCTTAATGGCTTGTTCACTTGTATTCTACATCTGTCTAGCCCACAAATGTCAAAACAGATTTGACAAATGTCAAAACAGATTTGACATTGGCGGCCATTTGCAAAATAAGAGCATCTTCCAAAAGGGTGATTTCTTTTGGACCACATGGTAGAAGAAAATTATAGGCTTCGCAGAGTCTTTCCGAAAAACATAGTAAGCCTAGTTAAGACGATACGTTCGCATTGGCGCAATCCGAAACCTGCTGCGATATGCGCAAACATATTTCCAGACAAGTCAGCAGTTCATTAGCTGGGGCATTTACTCCAATGCATGCGCGAGGCACTTGACACCAATCGGATGCACGCGGACTAGCCGTAATGACGAGCCAGCAAAAATTGGTGGCAATCAATTTGAATAAGTGGAAACCTGGGTTTGGTTTAAGTTTAAGATATTCCGTCCATACGGTTCATAAAAACAAAATAAAAAATTATAACGTTTTGAAAGTACAAGTGTTTCCTCTGTAAGTCGAGCAGTCCCTCTTCAAGGATATCTTTAATTAGCCTTCTCGAAGTTGATAAATTACATCATATTTGTTGTTTTTTTTTTACATTTTAATTAATTATTTATAATTATAATTATAAAAAACCCAATTCGTCATTATGAAAGTATGAAATTCATTGCAACTTTTACTGGGATTCGAACTTGCGTTCTCTCGCACAGCAGTCCAACACTTTACCCACTGTAGGACTCTGGAACACGAAAGAACAATAAGTACAACGAAGCATTCGAATCGTGTTGACTCATTCTTCGGCAGGTTCCCGATGTTTTCCACTTTTTCCCGATCTTTTCAACTTTTCGCGATCTCTTTATTCGTAAGCTCTATACATGCTTTGCTTCGTATTAACCCCATGCTAAGCTCTACCGAAACATCTTATCGTATGTTTTGTGCACATACACATCTCCGAAAGCTTAAAAACAACCTTACAGAGGTTATACCATCATAAATTCAGTTACGCTTATGTAATGTTCCTGCATAATGTCTTGAACAGGCTTCTACCCAAACAATCGAACGCAAAAATACTCAACCTCCGCGCACAAGTACTATATAAGGCCTACAGAAACAATTGCTTGTGGAAATTAAATTTTATGGCCTTATGGATAAGTTATACCCCCCTGTATTTTACAATGACAATTTCAGAAACAATTTTGCAGATTGGGTGGTTAAAAGCCGGTAGAGGAGGGAAATCGAAAAAAAAAACAATGAGATCCTTTTGAGGACTTGCTAAAAGCAGTTTTATTTGTATAAGGGAAATTTCGAAGGAACTTGCGCGTATGTCACAATTTCTTTTAGCTTAAATTTTAGACTAAAATGTTGCACTTTGTTGCTCCTACCAGAACAAGTGTTACAATTATCTAGTGAAACGAATATGTCTGAACAAAATCAATATTTCTTCGATATATTAAGCATGGAATACCCGACCTGTTGTCCCTGGCGAACCTTGATTAGCTGCTTCGACATATTCGGAAAACAAGTTATTTAGAAATCGCAAGGATAAGCCAGGCCCCAGATGGTGGTAGATGAACCGAAAGGACAACGGTAGCGCTCAATCCCGTAGTGGAACTGTAGCCCCGTGTCCTAGGGGCACCTGATAAATTGGAACTGGCCCTCCAGGTTGGGTCGTTTTGGGTTACCTATGCACCCTACCTATGCAACTATAGCTTATGAAGAATAAGCGAAAGAATTGTAACAATTCGCATCAAGGCCAGATTCGCTTAAATAAGCCTTATATGCGCTTACACCCCGAAGGAGAAAAAAGGTGATATAGCTAAGGATGGTTTCTACGAGCTCATTGACAAAACCGATGAGCGACTACCGAAGAACGATGTTGAAGTCGTGCTGTAAGATTTATATGCAAAGGTAGGAAGAGAAGACATCTTTAGCAGAATTGTCGGAAAACATAGCCTACACGACAACACGTGTGGTAAAGGACTTGGGCTAATTGACATCGCTGCGGAACGAAATGCCACTATAGCCAGCACATGAATTCCGCACTTAGATATCCATAATGGGACATGGCGGTCTCCAGATCAACGAACGGTCAAACAAATTGATAAGTAAGAGGCACACATCCAGTATTTTGGGTGTCCGAAAATTCCGAGGAGTTTACATCGACTTGGGCCACTAACTTGTTTCAGCCAAGGTAAGAATGCGGATATCCACCACGCTACAACAACCCAGAAATACTTGGAAAAATTTAATGTCAAAAGAAATAAATTGCGAGAGCCCGCCAAGACCTTCGTGCAACGTGTATTAGCACTCTAGATTAGCACCATACCATCAGCATCGAATTTCGAAGAACAATGGCAACGATGCCAACAAGCCATTAGATCAGCCGCAACTGATGTGCTAGGTTTCTAGCACCCGCCATCAAGAAACCACTGGATTGATGAGGAATGCCGACAGATGCTCGCACCCAAGAACGAGGCCTACAAGGCTAAGCTGCAGGTGAAGACGAAAGCTGCCATTTAGCTATAGGCCAAGAAGAATGGAAGAATACCGGCTTTTCAAAAAGAAGAAAAAGAGCTCGCGATAGAGGATACAGAGAGGTGCCACTCCAGGAACGATTTTCGCGAGCTTGACCAAAATGTAAAACGTCAACGCCAAGGTAACAAGGCTCGAAGGGAATCCTGTCGAGATGAGGATATGGAAGAACCACTTACTGTAAAACTTTCTGATGACGAACAACATTCCGCTGTCAGGCAGAACGAACCATTAAATATTGGTTACGACAGAGAAAACTGGCCAACCACCTGACCTGAGTGAAGTGAGGATAGCAATATATAAGCTGAAGCTAAATAAGGCAGACGAAAATAACGGCCTTCCCGCTGAGCTAGCCGGCGTAGATGACTTGGTAAGTAGCATCCTCCAACTCATATGCCAAATCTGGTAGGATGAAAGTATGCCTGAAGAATGGAACCTCAGCATCGTTTGCCTGATCCACAAAAAGAAGACCCTCTGAACTTTGCCAACTACAGAGGCATAAGTCTCCTTAACATCGCCTACAAGATCCTATCTGCCGTAATATGTGAACGCCTGAAGCCGTTTACCAAAAACCTGATCAGACCTTATCAGTGTGGTTTTAGGCCAGGAAAATCCACAACCGATCAAATTTTCACACCTCGGCAGATCCTGGAAAAAAAACCCAAGATGTCCAAATCGATACCCACCACCTATTCATCGATTTCAAAGCCGCATACGACAGCATTTATAGAGACGAACTAGACAGAGCCATGTCTAGTTTTGGTATACCGCCCAATCTCGTCCGTTTGTGTAGAATAACGATGGAGAATTCTCGCTCCTTCATCAGGGTCGAAACCGACCTCACCGACACATTCGATACCAAAAAAAGGATTTAGACAAGGCGATGCGCTGTCATGTGACTTCTTCAATATGAATCTTGAGATTCTTCCAAAAACCGGTGCAACTAGTAGCATACGCCGACGATGTTGACATCATAGCCACGTTTGCTAGTATAGAGAAGGAAGCGGCAAATCAAAAGAGGATGAAGAAATCCTTAATCGATTTGAGAGCAAAATTCTTCGAAAAATCATTGGTGCAGGTTGCGTTGACAGGTTATGGAGACGAAGATTCAACCAAGAACTATATGAGCTGTACAGCGACATGCCTCTAGTCAAAAAACTTTGCATTGGATGGCTAGGACATGAAGAACGAATGGACGCCGATACTCCGTCTCGCAGAGTTTTTGCTTCCCAGACAACGTGTCGGACGCAGTTGAGGAAGACCTCGTCTTAAGTGGCGCGACAAGTAGAAACCGACCTCAACAAACTTGGAGTGTGCAGCTGAAGGCAGTTAGCTCAGGACCGGCCTAATTGGAGAGGAATGTTGGTTGAGGCCCAGGTTCATTCCGTACCATAGCGCCACTTAAAGTAATAATTGGTGAACCAATTGAATTTTATAAGGATGTAGCTTAATGTCCTTGCGCAAAACACGGTGTAATGGACTAATTAACCGAACTCTTCAAGTTTTTCGACCAATTTTCGATTGAGAGTTATGCAAAATATTGCCAAATATTCTACGAACTACAGTCACCGTATCACCCTCATTGTTAACCAACTGAATTCCCTATATTCAGAGTACTGATTGACATAAATCGAACATTAGTGCATTTTTGGAATCCTTTAAATGTTTGAAAAAGTTCAGATGAGCTGCTCCTGCGCGGCCATAAAGTCGATGAAAAGAGGATGCGTCTTGACTTGAAATTTGTTGGTCTTTTCTAGAATTTGCGTTTTAGTGTGAAATTCTATGGTTTCACTGCCAGGCCGGAACTTACACTGTTACGCGGCTATTAGTTTTTTTTTTTATAAGGGGTTATGAATACCCTTTTATATGTTACCATAGAACGAGCGTTAGAGAA
This sequence comes from Rhingia rostrata, assembly GCA_949824845.1. Lineage (NCBI taxonomy): Eukaryota > Metazoa > Arthropoda > Insecta > Diptera > Syrphidae > Rhingia > Rhingia rostrata. The sequence continues at coordinate 30,313,085 of OX463758.1, forward strand.
GGGGAAGAAAGAGAGGATAGGAAAGATTTTGGATGTAGTGGAGACTTAAACTCCATGGGTGGTGTCCGAACTAGCTTCGGGGAGTCACTTTTTCTTGTGTTCGTTAAATTTAAAGAAATTCAAGATGGTGTGCATACTTTTAGGTATTACACCGACCTTTTTATTTCTTTTAAATAAAAGTGAAATGGATTTTGGTTGGGATTGAACGCGCAACCTTCCACTCAACAGACGAACACATTACCACTACACCGCGGCCTCTTGCAAACAGGTTTCAGACGCAAGAAAAACAGTAAAATATTTGAAAAAAAATAAAGGAAATTTGTAAGCCAGAATTTAAATATAATTTTCGAACGCTTTCATATTTAAGAAAAACTTAAACACAGCAGACAGATTCCCATACAATACCTCAGGCGAAAAAAAAACTTTAAGACAAAAACGAGTGATAGTCGTAAGCCTGTTGATGTTATATCCAAATTAATATTTTAAAACCCCGCATTCTACACAAAACTCACAATTGTATTTGAATTATATAAACACCAACTTCACAGACCGTATTAAAGTCGCAAACGTGGTTTTACCCATTTCTTAAAATTTCAACATTCCATAGAATGACCCTAGGGAGTTGATGGAATGTTCTACAAAGTATAAACACCACTTAAAAGGATTCTTGTGGCCTTTGATCCATTTGTTGTTTTTTTGTAAATTAATAAAAAAAAACAGCAAAGTTTCGTTAGCTTCGTATATAAACGAGTGGTGGGTGCATGACTTGGTCGTACGCAACTTTTTCTTTCACAGCGAGTTAATTTGACGTTTATAACAATTTGGCCAAAATACGCAAAATATTTATTTCGATTAATAATGCTAAGATGATATAAATAATGTCGAAGTGAGATTATACGAACGTTTATTCCGTAATTGAAAGTAATCGGTGTTCATGTGAATAATAATGATTTCCCGTTATTGGCCAAAACTGAAAATTGCGTTTGGGGATAGTTGGGCCAAAACCAATTATTTGGAACTCATGAAACTAGTAATAGTAGTACACCAAATTAAATTTCATTTATAAATGCTTCTGTGAGACTTTTGTATGTACCAAGGCAATGGAAAGTCGCCGAAGTCATTATGGTTCCGAAACCGGGAAAAGTCCAAACGATAAGAAATCGCTCCTGTCGATAATATCTAAGGTTTTTCGAGAAAATGATGCTAAAACGATTACAACCAGTAATTGAAGAAAGACGCTTGATCCCAGATCATCAATTCGGCTTCCGGGTCAAACATTCCACAATCGATCAGGTTTATCGAATAACGAATGAAATTGAAAATACTCTAGAATGGAAAAAGATTTGCTCTGTCGCTTTTCTCGATGTCTCACAAGCTTTCGACAAGGTATGACACGAAGGTCTTAGGTATAAATTAAGGACAACCCTACCGACAAAATTATACAAAATACTGGAATCCTACCTTGAAAACAGACTGTTTCGTGTTAGACATGAGACTGAATACTCGGAATTCAAAGAAATCCACGCCGGTGTTCCGCAGGGAAGTGTTCTCGGACCAATCCTATTCTTGCTCTACACAAGAGATATACCACAAGATGAAGGGACCATCGTAGCAACGTTCGCAGACGATACGGCTATCCTCGCAATGGATGAGTCAGTCGAATCATCAGCGGGAAAACTCCAACGGGCTCTTAACAAAGTATGTGAGTGGACAAAAACCTGGCGAATTGCACGAGACCAAGTCAACGCATGTCAATTTTACGGTCAAAAAGATAAACAACTTACCTGTTTTCATTAACTCTGCACAAATACCATACGCAAATGAGGCAACATATCTAGGAATGACTCTAGACGCAAAGCTTAAGTGGAAGCCACACGTTAAAAAAAAAGCGGGACGAGCTCGCAATCAGACTCAGAGAAATGTATTGTCTACTTGGAACATACTCGAAGCTAAGCATATAACGGGTGATCCAAGTAGAGAACCTTTTTTCAATGGCCTTTTTTGACAGATCACGTGTGAGTCGTGTCATGCTGTCATGTTATTTTTGTTTAGTATTGTTTGACATTTCATAATGGAAAGACTTACGCGTGAACAACGTTTACAAATTGTTCAACTTTTTTATGAAAATTCACGTTCTGTAAGGAATGTGTTTCGTGCACTTCGCTCAACTTATGGTCAGCATAATCGGCCTACTGAGCGTACTATTCGCAACACCATCACCCATTTTGAGACCCACCATTCATTATTGGATAATATTCGACCGAATAGACCACGTCCAGCACGCTGTGAGGAAAATATAGCGGCCGTAGCTGGGAGTGTACACGAAGACCGTCGATTCGGCGCCGTTCGCAGCATCTCGGACTGACGTATGGAACGACTTGGCGCATTTTACGTCAAGATCTTAAATTGAAAGCGTACAAAATACAGCTTGTGCAACAACTGAAGCCGCTCGACCTTCCCAAGCGACATCGCTTCGCTCTATGGGCTCTTGAAAAGTTCCAAGAAGATCCGACGTTTTCGAGGCAATTTTTGTTTAGCGATGAGGCCCATTTCTGGCTCAATGGGTATGTAAACAAACGAAATTGCCGCATTTGGGACGAAGAGCCACCTGAAGAGAATGAAGAACTGCCACTTCATCCAGAAAAAACAACGGTTTGGTGTGGTTTGTGGGCCGGTGGAATCATCGGTCCATATTTCTTTAAAAATTATGCCGGTGCGAACGTTACCGTCAATGGCGACCGTTATCGTGCCATGATAATCGACTAACTGATGCCTGAACTTGAAGCTCGTGATCTCGGCGACATTTGGTTTCAGCAAGACGGCGCCACTTCCCACACATCGCATCAATCAATGGACTTATTGAGAGAACATTTCGGTGAGCACATAATTTCACGTTTTGGGCCGGTCGATTGGCCACCAAGATCGTGTGATATCACACCGTTAGACTTTTTCCTGTGGGGATATGTAAAGTCAAAAGCTTATGCCGACAAACCCGCTTCGATTCAGGCCTTGGAGGAAAACATCACGCGTGTCATTCGCCAGTTACCAGTCGAAATGCTCGAACGAGTGATCGAAAATTGGACTCAACGGATGGACCATCTGCGACGTAGCAACGGCCAACATTTGATAGACATAATCTTCAAAAAATAAATGCCAAAGAATGTTCTTTCAAATGATAATAAACATTTTCCACTAAATTCGAATTTTCTGTGTTTTTTTTCTTTAAAAAAGTAGGGAACCTCGAAATGGATCACCCTTTATGTTCATTGTAATAACGAAATAATCCGTACTCTGGACGTGACAAACCTTGAGCGCCGGCTACAAAGTGGCGGCGTAGTGGTAATGTGTTCGCCTGTTGAGTGGAAGGTCCAAAATCCATTTCACCGTTATTTAAAAGAAATAAAAAGGTCGGTGTAATACCTAAAAGTATGCACACCATCTTGAATTTCTTAAAATTTAACGAACACAAGAAAAAGTGACTCCCCGAAGCTAGTTCGGACACCACCCATAGAGTTTAAGTCTCCACCACATCCAAAAATCTTTGCTATCCTCTCTTTCTTCCCCTTCCCGGCTCGTACTATGGGAACATATAAACGTGTAAATTATAAAAAAAAAAAGAACAAGACCGTTCGACCTAGCGCCATAAGGAAAAACCGCATGTAATGACGGTATTAGTAGGTGCGTTCACTGGAATGGTACCTACCAAACGCGATTGGTAGTCACCACAAAAAAAAAAAAATGAAAAAACGAGAGGAATAAATTCCATACTACTATGAGCACGCGCAGCCGGTTCTCATAGTGCCTCTCTGAGGGGTGAGGTTTAGCCCGTAGGCATATATTGACTAACACTAATGAAATTGTCAGGCCCGAAAATATATGAGTCGGGCATAACCAATGGTACGGACCACTGGTATCCTATGAGGATTACTCACCTTCGGGCGCACACCAAAAAAAAAAAAACATTTTGGGAGAAATCGACAATTTTCTTTATATGGCCTATATCCAAAAATCCGCTATAAGGATTTTCTCGAAAAAAAGTGGTTATGCAGTTTTGTTGGAATTAATATGTTTATAGCTTATAAGAAGTTTAATCAAAATCGTCAGAGCAATTTTTGAGAAAATTGAGGTTATGTATGATTTTTATATGGCAGGTACCAGCAATAACATGGCTAAAGACAAACAAAGAAAAAATGGCCTAGAATTGTGACCAAAAAAAAACGCTGGATACGAAGTTTGAAGACAATCGGTCAAGTCGTTTAGGGTGGAGAGGCTTGTACGGACAGACGGACCGACAAACCGACGAAGAGAATTCCGAAAACCACTTTTTTGAGTTCCGCTATCATCGTTATGTTAGAATCAATCAAAATCTCGTAGTCGAAAATTTTCACGAAAACAATATCTTTCTCTTCATAAGAGAAAAACTTAAAAATTGCTAGATAAGTCGTATACTTAGTTGCAGAACAAAATACAAAAGCGGTGGTGGTTGAGGTGGGTTAAAGTCCCACACTACTTTGGGCGCGTGCTCTTCGTGTCTTTTGAGATTTCCACCAGCCCACGAAAAAAAAAAAACGTTCGTTACGACCATATTATGGTCGTCATAATCGACCTGGTGAATCAACAATTCGTGCTGTTATCACCAAATTTCGCACCAAATTTACTTTATTTTGGACATTAAACAATCGACTCGCATGCGTACAGTGCGTATCGAAGAGAATATTGCAGTCAAGCCGTCTAATGTCAATGAAGACCGTGGAATATTCGTCGCCGTTCTCAGATATTGGGCATCTGTTACTCAACCATATGGCAAATTTTACGTGTCGATTTGGGTTTGAAAACCTATAAAATTCAACTTGTTCAAGTATTAAAGCCGAATGACCTACCACAACGTCAAATTTTTTGGTGAACTGGCCTTAGAACAGCTCCATGAAAATCCGCTGTTTTATCGAAAAATTGTGTTCAGCGATGAGGCTCATTTCTGGCTCAACGGATACGTAAATAAGCAAAACTTTCGCATCTGAAGCGATAAACAGACACATGCACTACAAGAATTACCGATGCATCCCAAAAAAAACGACAGTTTGGTGTGGTTTATGGGCTGGTGGCATCATCGGTCCATTTTGCTTCACAGACGACCTTGGAAGAAACGTTACCGTCAACGGCGAATGATATCGAGCCATGATACGTGACTTTTTTTTGCTCCAGTTGGCTTAGTTTAACTTGGTTGGCATGTGGTTTCATCAAGAAACGTTACCGTCAACGGCGAACGATATCGAGCTATGATACGCGACTTTTTTTTGCTTCAGTTGGCTAAGTTGAACTTTGGTTGGCATGTGGTTTCATCAAGAAACGTTACCGTCAACGGCGAACGATATCGAGCCATGACACGTGACTTTTTTTTGCTCGAGTTGGCTTTGTTGAACTTGGTTGGCATGTGGTTTCATCAAGAAACGTTACCGTCAACGGCGAACGATATCGAGCCATGATACGCGACTTTTTTTTGCTCCAGTTGGCTTACTTGGTTGGCATGTGGTTTCATTAAGATGGTGCCACATGCCACACAGCATGAAGAATGAATTTGGTGAGCAGCTTATCTCTCGAAATGGCCCTGTGAGTTGGCCGCCAAGATCATGCGATTTAACGTCTCTAGATTAGATTATTTCTTGTGGGGTTATGTAAAGTCGTTAGTCTATGTGGACAAGCCGGACACGATTGAAGCCTTACAGGATAACATAACACGCGCAATTCGTGGAATATAGGGCGAAATTCTCGTAAAAGTGACGCAAAATTGGACCCTCCGCATGGACCATTTGAAACGGAGCTGCGGACAAAATTTACATAAAGTTGTCTTTAAAACGTATATGGCAAAGGCCTATTTGTCGATTACAATAAAAAAAATAGTAAGGGAATGCAATCAATATGACCCGTAACAACATCCCTTGCAAGTGAAATAAAGAAGAATTTCCTTCTTGTATAAAGAGGTTGTAATTTTATAAGAGCGCATCTATTTACATAAGGTGGCAAAGGCAGAGACCAATTTAACTTACGAAGAACAAACCGAGTAAATCTTTTTTAATTTTTTTCAATACGAATCATGCTATTATTATAGCATGGACACCAAACTACGCAGCAATATTCGAGTATAGGTCTAACAAAACTAATAAAAAGCGATTTCAATGTGTATGGGCAGCGAAAATCATTTGAATTTCGAAAAAGGAACCCAAGCATAGAATTTTCTTTGGAAATAATGTAATCAAAATGAATTTTAAAATCTAATTTTGAATCTAAAATTACTCCTAAATCTGTTTGATTAAAAACTCTTTTAAGAGCAGTGTTTGAGATCTTGTAATCAAAGATAATAGGACAATGACACCTTTTGAACGTAAGGACAGAACACTTAGATATATTAAATGGCAATTTGTTTATATCACACCAATTTGATAAGTTACTAATATCTTTTTGTAGGGCGATGCAATCCGACAAGGAATTTACCATTTTATATATTTTAATATCGTCGGCAAACATTAGACACTTTGAAGAAGTTATTTGTGAGGGTAAGTCATTTATAAAAAGAAGAAATAAGAGAGGTCCCAGGTGGCTACCTTGAGGTACACCGGAAAAATTAAATATTTTTCTAGATTTGCTTGAACCAATTTTAACAAACTGAACTCTATTTGTTAAGTAACATTCAATCCCCTTTAATAAATTAATAAATTGAGTGGTTTACTCTGTCAAAAGCTTTTGAAAAATCCGTAAATATAACATCTACTTGTTTCCTATTTTCCATGCTATTAGTGCAAAAATTTGTCAACAGGGATAGATTTGTGGAAGTGGATCTTCCACTCATAAACCCATGCTGAAATATTGAAATGTGATTTCGAACCATAATATATAATCTTTTTTTGACAAGTGATCCAAAGACCTTTGGGATCAATTGTAGTTTGGCAATGGGTCTGTAGTTTTCTATACATTGCTTGGATCCTGATTTAGGTATGGGCGTTATGAATGAAAACTTCCAACAATCTAAAAATATCTCAGAATCTAGAGACGCATTAAAAAATTTGTTCAAGAGGTTTTAATAGATTAAACCTACACATCTTTACGAACATTGCTGGAATGTTATCCGGTGCAATGCTAAGATTGGTGTCTAAGTTACCTAGTTCATTGAGAATTTCATCTTTTGTTAATCTAATTGAACCAATGTCAACAATTTTAGAGACATTCAATGCATTTATCGACTTTAAAGAATCCAAAGTAAAGTTTGATTGAAAGAACGATGCAAACATGTTACATATATTAGAAAGATCGCTACTAACTTTAGTTTTATGCGACATAATAGCAGGAATCCCAAATGATTAACATTTATATGCTGCCAAAAGGCCTTTGCATCATTTTTAATTCTAGATTCCAATGACCATAGATACTGCTTATGCGTAAAGTTTTTTAAATATACATATTCTTTTCGTAAACGACAATATTCACTACGATAAGTTGAATCAACCTTGCTATTACCACCTAATCTGGTCATTGCAGTTTTTAAGCGCGATAGACTTTTGGTGAACCAACCTGGTTTGTTATTTTGCATTACCCGCTTTAAAGAAACAAATTTTGAAAATATGTCTTCTATTTTGCTCTGAAATGAACAATAATTTGATAATAAATCGGTATGACTTAAAAGTACATCCCAATCTATTGAGCATAAATAGTTATTGATGAAATTGTAATCGGCCTTAATAAAATCATAACTATAATTTTAAGTTGTGTTCTTACCAAAAGTATTCAGAAAATTTCTGAATTAGTTTTGATAAAAAGTTTTGTTGTATTTTTGTGATGTCGAAAAATTTAGATAACCGAGAAAACACAATAAGAAGACAAATTGCATGTGTTTTTTCAAAAAGATACCAGACATTGTTTTTTTTTTTCTTGACAAATAGAGGGCATATCTTCTTAAAAGAGGACGTCTGGTCAGCCTACTCATGACTTGAAGAGACCGGTAGGTTTTTGAACATTCATCTGTTTTACGGATACCATTCGTTATAAAGCTGTACATTGCGGCACATCAAATACGAATCTTCTTTGTCAGCAAACCTATCAAAATCCCATTTTAGTGCTTATAGTAATCTGACAAAAAGTACTGACATGCTTTGGTCATTTCTCTCCCAAAAAACGGATAAAGTAAATCATATCTCCTTGGCTTTTCCATGTCAGTTTGTCCATAAAAAAAAAACAATATGATCTCACAATCAAGTATCCTTAAGCTATGTGCTTTCCGTTTTTTGTGCCCTTACCCAACAAAAACAAACACACACATGCTCTTAACCCAGATTTTATCCTATCCATACACGATTGGAGGTATAATTTCTAAACGTCACTTGACTACAGTTGGGTGATTAACAACAACAAAAAAAAACCTTTTCGGTTCACAAACAAAGAAAGGACATTATTGATACTTCAAAGGGAATTTACTCCTATAAGCCATCCAACGTAATTTAGCATAAATCATCTGCTGGGTACTTACGGCTTTCGCTTAATTAGTGGCTTCCGTGTTGCTGATGTATTCCTTTTCCTTGCAAGCCAAGTTGTAATCCATTCACCATCACACGCACTTTAACAAGAAGATAATTTCCAACACACAACTTTTAAAGCTAACCAAACTCTTGGGAAGGGTGCCAAACACAATTTTATTTTTACCCAAGTTGACTTTAAACAGAAGGGGACTCGAGTACAACTAACTTTTTTTTTCCGAAATTGCTTTTTCTAACCACATAGGGTGTATTATTATTATTTTTCAAAACATTGAGAAAAGGATTTACGCGGAAATCCTAAAGATTTAAGGAATTACAATTCCATACCGGCCTATATTATCCCCGTGACATTAAAACATGGCATGTGCTTGTGAACGCACGACTTAAGGACGATTTTTTTTTTCTTTTTTTTGAATTTTCGCAACTACTTCCGAACGGGACGAATTCAAAGAACGAACTGACCAAAAAGCAGACAGTCACATCCTGTTTAGCTGTTGTTTACAAAACAAATTATCGTAAGCGTAGTCAGTAAGGTGCTTGGTGAGACGGTGAACGTGGTTCATTAAGGTGGGGTTGGTTCGAACTCTGTTCCAGCGGTGCGCAATGCGCATAGTCCTGCCGAAAAGGGTGTTTATTCGAAAATTCGAAATTTGTAATTCTAGTACAAAATGCGAGGAGAAGACGAAATGCGGGTAGAAGACTTTTCACTCAAACGGGGAGATTCCTATTCGAATTTTCGAACACAAAGTGAAAAGGTAGAGTCGATGTTGTCTTCGCAAATTCGTAGATGGGGATAACTATTCCACATAGGCACGTGATGGTTATAAATTGCGAGAAAAGTGGTGGAATGCTTTTCAAAATTAATAACTACATGAAAGTCGTATTTGATGTTTTATTACGATAGATAGAGGGATTGTATTATACGCAGGATATTTCTGTGTCTAAAGCCAACCCAAACTATTTAAGGAGAGGGTGAAATATGAAGGTGAAACGAATGTTTTGAGTATGCTGCTATGAAAAATCGGAATATTGTGACACATATTTGAAACTTGTTTAACCCTTTTGTTCGAAATTTTGTCGGTAGATTTTGTTTTGTCTGCGTACATACAGTGCGGTTCACATGGTTAGCCGCACCATTTTTCTCTCAATAAATTACAGTTTTTCTGTTTGTTTTTTTCATGAACTACCAAACAATGCATTTATTGGAAAGGTGATTAAATTCTCTTCGAAAAAAAAACTAAATTCAAGATTAGTGAGAGACACTTAACGTATGTTTTGATCTCTTCCTTCCCACTAGTGCAAAAAAGCTCAAAAAAATCGGTTCACTTAGTTAGACGCACCTGTTAAAAGTTTGAAAAAGAAGAAGTTGATCGATTGCCATAATTTTTTTTTTTTGCTTTTTTATTATTATTTTAATTATTTTGCACAATTTCAATGCTTTGTACAACCTCCGCGACTTGAATCAAAAATTCTACTTTTAAGCGATTCATACAATATTTTTAAATAGTCTAATGAAATCTTAGACCAGGCTTCTTTAATTGCTGCAATAAGCTCCTCACAGCTTTCATACTGCTTGCCTCCTTCAAAAATTTGACGGGTCAGCCATCCCCAAAGGTTTTCAATAATGTTTAGATCAGGTGAGTTATGGTGGCCACAGCAACAAGTCCACATTTTCACTAGCGAGAAATGCTTTTACAACGTGCGCGTTGTGGATCGGAGCATTATCTTGTTGTAAGATCCACTGGATTGGTCCAAAAAGCTCTCTTATGGCTGGAAAAGCTGTTTGCAAAAGAGCTTTATAAGACATTCCTGTCATTTTGTGAGACACAAAAACCAACTCAAAGGCACCATAGTATGAAATGGCCCCCCATACCATTACTCCTCCTTTCTTGGAATGGTTGCGATTCAAAAAGCATTCGCCTTTCCGGATATGATGAGAATAAAAAAAATACCCATCAGGACCATCTAGGTTGAAATTTTTTTCATCAGAAAACACCACAGTCCTCCAATTTGAAACACTCCCAACCTGAGTATCCCATGCCATATGAAGACGCGCGAATTCCAACCGAAGTTCCTTTCTTGCAGCGTTTAGTGGTGGTTTTTTTTTTTGACCTTTTTGAATTTCAAGTGTGGAGCACCTAAAATAGCTCGACGAACCGTTGATTTGCTGGCACTTACCCCCGCTAATTGTCTGATTTTCATCGTGGAGTGTGCTGAATTTGAGGCAATTCTTATTATCTTTCGCTTCTTGTGCGGTGTTAAGGCTGTTTTTGTCCTTCGTTTGTTATTTTTTCCATAGGTAGCAGGGTTTGATAAAAAAATTTCGAACTGCTTTATCACTTTTTCCTTTTTTGCTTGCAATTTTCCGCATAGAAAAACGTTCTGAGTGGTAGGCCTCAATTTTTGCCTTTTCCGCCAGCGTAAACATTTTTTTTTTACCCATATTCACTTTAAACACTCGGAAAAACTTTAGTAACGTTTACTCATTAACAAAATTTAATTTGCATTACCCAGCATATAACCAGAAATAACTGTATAAATTCGTGCGTCTAACTAAGTGAACCGATTTTTTTGAGCTTTTTTGCACTAGTGGGAAGGAAGAGATCAAAACAACCGTTAAGTGTCTCTCACTAATCTTGAATTTAGTTTTTTTTTTCGAAGAGAATTTAATCACCTTTCCAATAAATGCATTGTTTGGTAGTTCATGAAAAAAACAAACAGAAAAACTGTAATTTATTGAGAGAAAAATGGTGCGGCTAACCATGTGAACCGCACTGTATATGTAAGCAATATATTTTCAGAAAACATTTTTTTTTTTTATTTTATAGAAAAGAACTTTGCCCGTGCTTTAAACAGCGACTAGGTCCTTAAACCTAGAAGGGACATCATATTCTTTTACATACACAAAGGAGTTTCTTCCTCAAATCGACAAAATTACTTTTGGAGCCAAAAACTTGGAGCACTTGCATTGGCACGAGTAAGATAAGTTTGGCGCTAAAAATTGATAACAGTTTTAAGTAGAGGGGTCAAAAATTATCATTTGTTACTATGGAAGGAGGTAGGAGCGAATTTAGAAAAAAAAAAGACTTAAAATGAAAAAAAATTAATAAAAATAACGATAATACTTACAATTAAGTAGTATACCTTTTTTTAAAGCCAAAACTGTGTTCTATTAGCTGTTTTTTAAATTAAAAAAAAAACTACAGATAGTTTTTGAAAAAAAAACTGGTTTTAAACTTAAAATTTTGAAAAAGGGATTTAAAAAATAAGTTGTTTGATGTTTAATGGATTTTATTTGCACAAAAGAGGTTTTTCATTTACAGGTAAAGGGTGATCCAAATCGAGGTTCCCTACTTTTTTAAAGAAAAAAACACAGAAAATTCAAATTTTATGGAGAATGTTTATTATCATTTGAAGGAACATTCTTTGGCATTTATTTTTTGAAGATTATGTCTATCAAATGTTGGCCGTTGCTACGTCGCAGATGGTCCATCCGTTGAGTCCAATTTTCGATCACTCGTTCGAGCATTTCGACTGGTAACTGGCGAATGACACGCGTGATGTTTTCCTCCAAGGCCTGAATCGAAGCGGGTTTGTCGGCATAAGCTTTTGACTTTACGTATACCCACAGGAAAAAGTCTAACGGTGGCCAATCGACCGGCCCAAAACGTGAAATTATGTGCTCACCGAAATGTTCTCTCAATAAGTCGATTGATTGATGCGATGTGTGGGAAGTGACGCCGTCTTGCTGAAACCAAATGTCGCCGAGATCACGAGCTTCAATTTCAGGCATCAAATAGTCGGTTATCAAGGCACGATAACGGTCGCCATTGACGGTTACGTTCGCACCGGCATAATTTTTAAAGAAATATGGACCGATGATTCCACCGGCCCACAAACCACACCAAACCGTTGTTTTTTCTGGATGAAGTGCCAGTTCTTCAATCTCTTCAGGTTGCTCCTTGTCCCAAATGCGGCAATTTTGTTTGTTTACATACCCATTGAGCCAGAAATGGGCCTCATCGCTAAACAAAATTTGCCGCGAAAACGTCGGATCTTCTTGGAACTTTTCAAGAGCCCATAGAGCGAAGCGATGTCGCTTGGGAAGGTCGAGCGGCTTCAGTTGTTGCACAAGATGTATTTTGTACGCTTTCAATTTAAGATCTTGACGTAAAATGCGCCAAGTCGTTCCATACGTCAGTCCGAGTTGCTGCGAACGGCGCCGAATCGACTCTCTACGGTCTTCGTGTACACTCTCAGCTACGGCCGCTATATTTTCTTCACAGCGTGCTGGACGTGGTCTATTCGGTCGAATATTATCCAATAATGAATGCTGGGTCTCAAAATGGGTGATGGTGTTGCGAATAGTACGCCGATTATGTTGACCATAAGTTGAGCGATGTGCACGAAACACATTCCTCACAGAACGTGAATTTTCATAATAAAGTTGAACAATTTGTAAACGTTGTTCACGCGTAAGTCTTTCCATTATGAAATGCCAAACAATACTAAACAAAAATAACATGACAGCATGACACGACTCACACTCACGTGATCTGTCAAAAAAGGCTATTGAAAAAAGTATCTCTACTTGGATCACCCGTTATTAGCTGCAAAGCAGAGTGCTTATCTGCAGGTGGTTGAGCATAAACTGAAATGCTTTAAATTGCAAAGTTTTTTTACAAATAGGTTAGAATTACAATAGTGCTGTTAAAATATTCTTTAACTGTCTAATTCACAAAATAGAGTTCAAACAAATGCTTTTTTAACTCTTTTTGCCTTTTTTTTAAATTTGGAATTACTTTTTAAAACGGTGGTGTCGAATTAACTAATTTAGGGACGGTGCATCGCAGTTCTCTATCACCATTTGTATTGTAAGCTTCCGGAACTTCTAACATCCCTTGGGCTCGTCTTCGGGTGTTTTGTGGATGGCTTAAGGGTCGGAGAAATCGTTGGTCGTTCATATATGTAAGCATTGTTGTCATCTGGAAAAACGCCTTGACATCTAAAACTTTGAAAGTTGCATTAATAGGCCTAATTATTTTAACAAGACGATGTTGTTATTTAGATATCTTATCCAGATGGGTTTTTGTGACGTTTCCCCATGCCAGAATCCCGTATCTAATCCGTGATTCTGCCAACGAGTAGTAAACTTGCTTTTGTAAACTTGCTTTTGTACCTCCATATGTGAGTAACGCTTAAGATACAAATATCGTACTCTTAAGTTGAAGTCGGAGGATGTTGATGTGCTCACGCCACAAAAAATGCTCGTCGATGGTTACTCCAAGATATTTAATGGCTTTGACTACCTCAATTGCGTTGCTGCTTCTCAGTACTGGACAGCGATCATTGCGATGAAATATTTCAATGGTTTCGGTTGGCTTTGATGGAGTCCGTATATGCATCACCTTAGTTTTTTCTGCATTTATCACTAGACCGTTATCATGACACCATTTAGATACAGCGTTGAATCCATCTTGCAATATCTTCACGGCTAAATGCAAGTCTATGTGTCTAACAACGATTGCGATATCATCAGCATAGGCATAGGCAATCGATTTCTTAAATATTCTTAGCAGTTCATTAGTGAACAGAATGGATAAAATGGGACCCAATTTGGAACCTTGTGGTACACCGTATTTGCTAGTTTTTTTTCGGCTTAATATGTCAGATACCTTGACTTGGATTACTCTATCAGTCAGATAGCTTTCGAGCCAGCTTGCCAGCAATCCTCTCGATCCCAATTTGTTGACACTTTCCACGAGTTTTTTGGGTGTCAAGGTATCAAAGGCTTTGCTGAAGTCTATTAAAAGAACAAGTACGTGATGATTTTTATTTAGCCCCGCATTTACCACATTGGTAAATTCTCCCAGTAGCAATTGGGTGCTCCTGCATTTTTGAAATCCAAACTGGTTTGAATGAATCACTCTGTGCCTTGACATAAAACAATTAACACGTTTAACGACTTTCTCTTCCAAACATTTTTCAACCGCTGGTAGAATTGAAATTGGCCTATAATTTGCCGTGTTCTTTTTAATTCCTCCCTTGTATATTGGTCGAATTAAAGAAGTTTTCATGAGCTTAGGTACATAACACTGACACAAACTAAGGTTTACAATCTTCGTGATTACAGGGGTAAGACACATGGCATTCACTTTGAGATCGACTGGTCTTATGTTGTCTGCTCCAGGACCTTTTGTGGTACTAAGTTGACACAGTATCTCGTAGACTTCAGGTTCCGTTTTTTCACAGTATTTCTGGATTGTTGTGGCGTGGTAAATATCCAAATTCTAACCTTGGCTGCTACAAGGTAGTGGTCCGAGTCGATGTTAGCTCCTCGTAATGTTCGGACATCCAAAATACTGGATGCGTGGCGCTTGTCTATCGCTATGTGATTGACCGATCGTTGATCTGGAAACCGCCATGTCCCCTTATGGATATCGAGAAGAGGAAACCGTGTACTGGCTATAGTGTCATTTCATTCCGTAGCGAAGTCAATTAGCCTAAGTCCGTTACCAGACGTGTTGTCGTGTAGGCTATGGTTTCCGACAATACTGCTTAAGATGTCTTCTCTTACTACCTTTGCGTTAAAATCTCCCAACACGATTTTAACATCGTACTTCGGTAGTCGCTCATAGGTTTTGTCAAGAAGCTCATAGAAGCAGTCCTTAGCTATATCATCTATTTCCTCCATTGGGGCGTGAGCGCATATAAGGCTAATGCTGGCGAATTTGGCCTTGACGCGGATTGTTACAATGCGTTCGCTAATGTCTTGGAAACATAAGACTTCTTGCCTAAGTCGGGCACTTATAACAAATTCGCAGCCGAATAGTCGCTGTTTCTGCTCATTATAACACGGTCCGTAGTAGATGTCACAGTTTTTCATCCTCTTTTTGTTCGGCCAATCCCATTATATTTCCTGGATGGCAGTAATGTCTGCTTTGTAGCAGTTTAGGGCTTCCGCTAGTTGTTCGCTTGCACCTCTCCTGTTTGATGTTCTCACATTCCAGGTTCAGATACGAACGTCGTTGTCCTTTTTTCGTTTAGCCGTGTCGTCAACAATAAAATCAGTCCTTTCCGAGGCTTTTGGTTGCTTTGTAACCGTTAGATTTTTCCATGATTGGGTAGTTAACCCAAAGCACAACCCTCAACCTGGAGGACCAGTTCCAATTTATTAGATACCCCCAGGACACGGGGCCATCAGTATCTACTACGGGATTGAGTGCTGCCGTTGGCCTTTCGGTTCATCCGCCACCAGCTCTGTTCAAGGGGCCTGACTAACCCTTGAAATTCCTAGACAACCTGTTGTCCCGAATATGTCGAAGCAGCTTGTCTAGGTTCGCCTGGGACAGCAAGCCGGGTATTCATTCCGTGCCATTCTGACCTGGCTGTTTATAGTGTTCGTCGTGTTATCACCACTCGCACTTATCGTTTAGCAAGTCAAATCCGGTTGGATGAGACCAGTACCCGATGGTTACCACTTGGAAGTAAAAATAAGCACTTGATGTGTAGTCAGAGTTACAACACCGGGCATTGCCAAGTTAAGGCCAATCAGAGTCTACCCTCGTTCTACAACACCCAACCATCAAAATTTCTAAAGGCTTGGCGAAAAATAACGTTTTTCTAAAAAGTGGGCGTGGCAGTAGGCGGATTTTAAAAATTGTTTCCACTTGTTCTGTCGGCACTGCCATGGATCATATGTTTCAAATTTCATTATCCTCGCTAAAAATTTAAGGCCCAAAAATCGGTGACGAACAGACAGACGGACGGACAGATACAAATAAAATACAACTTTTTGGCGCAACAGGCTCGTTAGTACCCAGGGCCGAGCTTTCTCACAACCAATCATGTGTGCGTGTGTACTTCTTGCACGACGGCGGGACCTCCTGTTTTATGCCGAATCCGAACGGCTAAGTTGAGATAAGCTTTTCTTGACGATTGATACTACTCGGATGATTTGTCAGATCATCACGAGAGGAGGGCCAGTGAAAAATCATTTAGGTGTTGCTTCGGCTGGGAATCGAACCCAGACCTTCTGCGCGGCAATTTATCGCACTAACCATCGCGCCACTGAGCCCGTCAACGACGGACAGATAGACATGGATAAATCGACTCAGTTGGCGATTCTGAATCGATCCATATAATTACTTTGAGGTATATCTAGCTTAATTTGTTCTCTATGTTGGAAAATACGTATCAAAACTAATACAACCCTATGGAATAGGGTATAGTCGATGCAGCCGGTTCCCAACGAACGACATTTGATTTTTATTTATATAGGGAAAAATATGTTTTTTTATTTTTTTTTCCATATTTTAAATTGTGTTACTGACAACCACGAACATTACGAAATGTATAGCTACATGCCACTTTATGTATCTGTAACGTGTTGAGATACATGTTAAAGTTAATGTGGTTGGGTTCTTGGGTCCTTTAACAAGGTCCTTAACTGTAATTAACTGCCTGGTTAATATTTGTTTGCCTCTCCATCACTCGATACAACCTCTTTTCGACAAAAAAAGACTACAATAAGGTCTTGCGAACACGTCTTTATATGACGTTTCTCACTTATCGTCAAGGATTTCCTGGGTGCTCTCGGATGGTGTTCGTTTTGGGTGGCATATTCTTCCTTTGAATCAATTCAATGCATTTGATTTCAGACAAAGTGGAAAAAAAAACTGCGAAGAAATCAACTGATTCTTTGAGAAATTCCATGGTACGGTATAGCTCTTCACCAAATACCTTTGTAGAATCAGTTACTTTATATCCGCAAGAATAAGGACGCAGAGGTACAAAAAAAAAATATAAATCGGATGTATGGAAAAATTGTTAGCTCCTGGTTTTTTGATTTACACAAAATTTTCAAACTTTAAAATTAAATTACTCGCTGTTACTTCTTTTTTCAATGACGTCAAAATCATGGATGTTCTCTTAAATTCGATGAATCTTCTAGGCGACTCTATGAATGTACCTACAAAATCATATTTATCTGTAGAAGCAGACGGAATTTCAGGACTGATTACACGTGTACAAACAGAAACTTGAAGCCATATCGAGATTGATTGTATGAATATTTATCGACATTCTGAAGATACGAAATTGGAAATTATATAGACAACATCATTGGCACGGCACAAACATAATTGATTTGTGTCGTCAGTTGGTCGGTTGCAATTATCGTATTTGCAAAGGACTCAGCAGTGACAAGGGACGCGGAATGATTTGAAAGGAAGTCCATAGCGAAATGAGGCATAGAAAGACTTAATCAATTTAGCGTGGTTGGGTAGAAGTGTGTGCAGTCATTCGTGAATGAATATTGGTTGCTTGAGGAGTGCGTTCAAAAGTGGGCCAATTTAAATTTATACAGGGGGGATGAAGATATTCAATTCAAACTGAAACACCATCAATATATTTAATGAAATAGAGCTGGAAATACTTGAGTTAAATGTCCACGGAGACATAATTATGGCTGGGAGTTGTAGAACGAGGGAAGACTCTGATTGGCTTTAAGTTGACAATGTGCAAGTGGTTGTAACCCTGACTAGCTATACATCAGATGTGCTTATTTTTAACCTCCAAGTGGTAACCATCTTGCTAAATGATAAGTGCGAACAAGACGAGAAACAGGAACACTATAAACAGCCTGGTGAGAATGGCACGTGATGAATACCCGTCCTGCTGTCTCAGGCGAACCTAAACAAGCTGCTTCGAGATATTCGGTTAACAGGTTGTCTAGGAATTTCAAGGCTAAATCAGGCTACTTGAACAGTGATCAATCCTGTAGTGGATACTGATGGCCGCGTGTGTTGGGGGTATCTAATAAATTGGAATTGGCCCTCTAAATTGGTGTTTGTGCTTTGGTTAACTACTCACCTATTAAATGAGAGATATGTTACGAAGCAACCAAGAGCCTCGGAAAGGGCTAATTTTATTGTTGACGACCCTGCTAAACGAAAAAACGACAAAGACGTTCTTATATGCAGCTGGAATGTCAGAAAATTAAACAGGAGAGGTGCAAGCGAACAACTAGCGGAAGCCCCAAACTGCTACAAAGCAGACATTATTGCCATTGAGGAAATACGATGAGATGAGCCGGGCAAAAAGAGGATGAAAAACTGTGACATCTATTACGGACCCTGTTATAGTGAGCAGAAACAGCGACTATTCGGATGCGGATTTGTTTTAAGTGCCAGACTTAGGCAAGAAGTCTTATCTGTTCAAGACATTAGCGAACGCATTGTAACAATCCGCATCAACAGCGAATTCTCCAACAAAAGCCTTATTTGCGCTCACGCCCCAACGGAGGAAAAAGATGATATAGCTAAGGACTGCTTCTATGAGCTCGTTGACAAAACCTATGAGTGACTACCGAAGTACGATGTTAAAATCGTGCTGGGAAATTTTAACGCAAAGGTAGGAAGAGAAGACATCTTTAGCAGTATTGTCGGAAAACATAGCCTACACGACAACACGTCCTTTAACAGACTTTGGCTAATTGACTTCGCTACGGAACGAAAAGCCACTATATCCAGCAAACGGTTTGCTCTACTCGCTATCCATAAGGGGACATTGTGGTCTCCGGATCAAGGAACGGTCAACCAAATTGATAACATTGCGATAGACAAGAGACACTCCTCGAGTATTTTCGGTGTCCTAACATTCCAAGGAGCTGACATCGACTCGGACCACTATCTTGTTGCAGCCAAGATAAGAATGCGGATATACACCACGAAAGAACAAACAAGAAATACTGTGAAAAGATTTGATGTCGAATGACTGCAATCGCGAGAGCCCGCCAAGACCTTTTCGCAACGCGTATCCCTTAACCTCTCGATTAGCACCATACCACCAACATCGAATGTCGAAGAACAATGGCAACGATGTCAACAAGCCATTAGATCAGCCGCAACTGATGTGCTAGGTTTCTCGCGCCCACCAGCAAGAAACCCCTGGTTTGATGAGGAATGCCGACAGATGCTCGCAGCCAAGAACGAGGCCTACAAGGATAAGCTGCAGGTGAAGACGAGAGCTGCCGTTGAGCTCTATAGGCAGAGAAGAAGGGAAGAACACCGGCTTTTCAGAAAGAAGAAAAAAAAGCAAGAAAACCGTGCGATCGAGGATATAGAGTGGTGCCACTCCAGGAACGATGTTCGCAAGTCTAACCAAAGTGTTAAACTTCAAAGCCGGGGATACAAGGCTCGAACAGAATCCTGTCGAGATTAGCAAGGAAATATCGTAGTTGAGACACAGTCTATGCTGAGGATATGGAAGAACCACTTCTGCAGCCTGTTAAACGGCGATGACGAACAACGTTCCGCTGTCAGGCAGAACGAACCGTTCAATATTGGCAACGTCAGCGAAAGCTGCCAACCACCCGACCTGAGTGAAGTGAGGATAGCAATATTTAAACTGAAGCTTAATAAGGCTGCCGGAAAGGACGGCCTTCCCGCCGAGCTTTGTAAAGCCGGCGGAGATGACTTGGTAAGTAACATCCACCAACTCATAAGCCGAATCTGGTCGGAAGAAAGTATGCCTGAAGAATGGAACCTCAGCATCGTTTGCCCGATCTACAAAAAAGGAGACCCTCTGGTCTAAGCCAACTACAGAGGCATAAGTCTCCTCAACATCGCATACAAAATTCTATCTGCCGTAATATGTGAACGCCTGAAACCGTTTACCAACAACCTGACCGGCCCTTATCAGTGTGGTTTTAGGCCAGGAAAGTCCACAACCGATCAAATCTTCACACTTCGGCAGATCCTGGTAAAAACCCAAGATGTCCAAATCGATACCCACCACCTATTCATCGATTTCAAGGCCGCATACGACAGCATTTATAGAGCTAAACTATACAGAGGCATGTCTAGTTTTGGTATGCCGCCCAAAACTCGTCCGTTTTTGTAGGATAACGATGGAGAATTCTCTCTGCTCCATCAGGGTCGAAACGACCTCACCGACTGCCGATACAAAAAAAGGATTTAGGCAAGGCGATACGCAACCATGTGACTTCTTCAATTTGATGCTTGAGAGGATTGTGCAAAACTCACGAGCCAACACCAGAGGCACAATGTTCCAAAAATCGGTACAACTACTAGCATACGCCGACGATATTGTCATCATTTGTCGGACCCAACGTTGTGTCATAGCCACGTTTGCTAGTATAGAGAAGGAAGCGGCAAAAATATGTTTAGCAGTAAATGAGGGCAAGACGAAGTATATGCTGTCAGCACGAAAGGACACACAACATCGACGAATTGGACAAAACGTCACCATTGACAGATATAACTTTGAGGTAGTACGGGACTTTGTCTATCTCGGCTCCGCTATAAACTCTGACAACAACATCTCGTCAGAAATTAAACGAAGAACATTTGCCAACCGCTTTTTCTTCGGGCTTAGAAGGCAATTTAGGAGTAAAGGCCTCACTCGAACAACTAAGGAGATCCTATATAAAAACCTGATCGTTCCAGTCCTGCTTTACGGCGCTGAAGCATGGACCGTCTCAAAAGCGGACGAAGAAGTCCTCGGTCGATTTGAGAGGAAAGTTCTTAGAAAAATCTTTGGTCCCGTTTGTGTTGACGGGCATTGTTGACATTAAATATCTTTGAAATTTTGAACCGATTGACTTGAGTAGACATTTTTTGGAATCTTAGAATCTCAAGTTTATTACAACTTCAATCATCTGACAAATCTAATCTTCGTTTGGTGTCAAAATTGGTTGAGTACGGACAGTGGGAGATAATTGACATGCCGTTTATCAACCTTCAAGTAGGTATGTACTTATAATTTTTAATTTTTTATAATTTTTATTATTTATTACATAAAAGAATTCAGCTCGAGTACGTCTTTTCATTTTGGTTATGTAGCTCTTCCAACTTTTATAATAAAAAATAATTTAATAGAATATTTGCTTATACAAATGTTTAATATTGTAAAAAAAAACCAAGATGCTTACCTTTGCAATATTTGTTGAAAATCAATATCTTCATTTCTTGAGTACAAAAAAAATCACACAACACTTTTATCAAAGTAGTGGCGCCACAAAAACACAATTGCAACACATCAAAATTGAATGCCACTACATTTGCCATAATAACAACACTCGCGCACAAATTACATAGCCTAAGGCATTTTTTATAAACACAAGAAATTAACAAAGAGAGCGGAATTGACATAA
The DNA here is from genome assembly GCA_949824845.1 of Rhingia rostrata. Taxonomy (NCBI): domain Eukaryota; kingdom Metazoa; phylum Arthropoda; class Insecta; order Diptera; family Syrphidae; genus Rhingia; species Rhingia rostrata. The sequence continues at coordinate 30,334,784 of OX463758.1, forward strand.
TAATTACATTTTTTGTAATTTGAAAAACCATATTTGACATTGGCAACACAAACAAAAATGGGCCAATATGTAAAACACGCTTGCAGCACCTTAAACAGGTGGATTTTTAATTTAACAAAGCAAAACTACAACACACAAAGTGCAACACTTAAAATGAATAATGGCACCTAATGGCCCTATATACTATATCATGGCAACTCTTAACATTCGCCCACAAATTGCAGAGCGCTAGGTGTCCGGTGGATTTTTCATTGTAATTGCATACAAACATAACAAATAAACACCTCAAGGACCAAATTTATGAAGTAGAAAACACTTTAACCACATTGATGGCAAATAAAACACCGGATTAAACTATTTTCTTCACAAGCTAACTTCACCGACCGCCATTACATGGTGGGAATTTTTCACACGCGATTTTCTGCCGAAATTTCATACTTTTCGCATCACTCGCGTACTACACAGATAGCCTAAACACTCATGCACATAATACGCGTGTTTTTAGACCGAAATTGTACCGATTTTTCGCAAAACTTCACGATTAAAATTTTTGGAAATGCAAATATCAACCATTTATTCTCACGCCACTTGACTTACAGAGATGAGAAACTAACTGTGCTGACATTCCAACGAAATTTGACATATTCTACAGCCTGAAACTATGTGAGGAAATAAATGTGTTTTACACTGACGTGGGAAAATATGTTGGAATACTTTTATGTGTAAATGTTTACAAAATGCTGATGGTGATGATGATTGTTGATAAAAAAAAATGATGGAATGTCAGAAAAAATGTGTTTTCTTATAAAGTAATTTTTTTACATTAAGGGTATTTATGCAACGTCGTAAGTTAACAATGTGCGAAAAGTTATAACTTAACGACGCCGTTTCATGAATGCTCCTAATCTCTCTCTGTTGTATGAATGTCTTGATCTGTCCCAGCCGATGGCCTCAGTCGCCAGTGCTGTTATCTGTCTGTAGTTCGTTTCATTCATGTACGAAGTACTGTGATGTCAATGTCAATGTCAATTGAATTCAATCTCGTTGTACTTAATAAATTGTAGGGTAACCAGGGCCACTGCCTCATATTTGCCCTACTTTGACCATCAAGAAAATGTAAAGCTGCGGCTTTTGGAATTGGTTTCATTGCCTGGTGATTCATTACACTTACTTACCATCTTAAACGTCCAATGCGGAGTTTTTTGACCAGGGGCATGTCGCTGTACAGCTCGTATAGTTCTTGGTTGAATCTTCGTCTCCATAGCCCGTCAACGCAAAGGGGACCGAAGATTTTTCGAAGAATTTTCCTCTCAAATCGACCCAGGATTTGTTCATCCGCTTTTGAGACGGTCCATGCTTCAGCGCCGTAGAGCAGGACTGGGATGATCAGGGTCTTATATAAGATCTCCTTAGTAGTTCGAGTGAGGGCTTTACTACTGAAAGCCCAAAGAAACAGCGGTTGGCAAGAGTAATTCTCCGTTTAATTTCTGACGAGATGTTGTTGTCAGAGTTTATAGCGGAACGGAGATAGATAAAGTCCCGTACTACCTCAAAGTTATATCTGTCAATGGTGACGTTCTGTCCAATCGTCGATGTTGTATGTCCTTTCGTGTTGACAGCATATACTTCGTCTTGCCCTCATTTACTGCTAAACCCATTTTTGCCGCTTCCTTCTCTATACTAGCAAACGTGGCTATGACACAACGTTGGGTCCGACAAATGATGACAATATCGTTGACGTATGCTAGTAGTTGTACCGATTTTTGGAACATTGTGCCTCTGGTGTTGGCTCGTGAGTCTTGCACAATCCTCTCAAGAATCAGATTGAAGAAGTCGCATGACAGCGCATCGCCTTGCCTAAATACTTTCCTGGCCTTAAACCACACTGATAAGGGACGATCAGGTTGTTGGTAAACGGTTTCAGGCGTTCACATATTACGGCAGATAGAATCTTATGCCTCTGTAGTTGACGCAGTTCAGAAGGTCTCCCTTTTTTCTTGATCGGGCAAACGATGCTGAAGTTCCATTCTTCAGGAATACTTTCATCGGACCAGATTCGGCTTATGAGTTGGTGGATGTTACTTACCAAGTCATCTCCGCCGGCTTTACAAAGCTCGGCGGGAAGGCCGTCATTTCCGGCAGCCTTATTAAGCTTCAGTTTAGATATTGCTGTCCTCACTTCACTCAGGTCGGGTGGTTGACAGCTTTCGTTGCCGTTGCCAATATTGACTGGTTCGTTCTGCCTGACAGCGGAAAGTTGTTCGTCCTCGACGTTTAACAGTCTGCAGAAGTGGTTCCTCCATATCCTCTGCATCGACTGTGTCTCAACTTCGATGTGTCCTTGTTCATCTGGACAGGATTCTGTTCGGGCCTAGTGTATCCTTGGCTTTGACTTTTTACTCTTTGCTAAAACTTGCGTACATCGTTCCTAGAGTGGCACCTCTCTACATCCCCGATCGCGCGCTTTTCTTGCTCTTTTTTTTTCTTTCTGAAAAGCCGGTGTTAATCCCTTCTTCTCTGCCTATAAAGCTCTACGGCAGCTCTCGTCTTCACCTGCAGCTTAGCCATGTAGGCCTCGTTCTTGGCAGCGAGCATCTGTCGGCATTCCTCATCAAACCAGGGGCTTCTCGCTGGTGGGCGCGAGAAACCTAGCACATCAGTTGCGGCTGATCTAATGGTTAGTTTGCATCGTTGCCATAGTTCTTCGACATTCGATGCAGCTGGTATGGTGTTAATCGAGAGGTTTAGGGAAACGCGTTGCGCGAATTTCTTGGCGGTCGCTTGCGATTGCAGTCTTTCGACATCAAATCTTTTCACAGTATTTCTGGATTGTTGTGGCATGGTGGATATCCGAATTCTTACCCTGGATCCAACATATTAGTGGTCTGAGTCGATGTTAGCACCTCGGGATGTTCGGACATCCAAATTACTGGATGCGTGCCTCTTGTCTATCGCAATGTGATCAATTTGGTTGACCGTTCGTTGATCTGGACACACCCATGTCCACTTACGGATATTGAGGTAAGGAAACCGTGTACGTTCCGTTCCGTAGCGAAGTCAATTAGCCAAAGTCCGTTACCAGACGTGTTGTCGTGAAGGCTATGTTTTCCGACAATACTGTTAAAGATGTCTTCTCTTCCTACCTTTGCGTTAAAATTTCCAAGCACGGTTTCAACATCGCACTTCGGTAGTCACTCATAGGTTTTGTCAAGGAGCTCGTAGAAACAATCCTTATCTATATCATTTTTTTTTTCTCCGTTGGGCGTTAGCGCATATGAGGCCAATGTTGGCAAATTTGGCTTTGATGCAGATTGTTACAATGCGTTCGCTAATGTCTTGAATGTCTTCTTGCGTAAGTCTGGCACTTATAACAAATCCGCACCCGAATAGTCGCTGTTTCTACTCACTATAACACGGTCCCTAGTAGATGTCACAGTTTTTAATCTTCTTTTTGCCCGGTCCATCCCATCGTATTTCCTGAATGGCAGTAATGTCTGCCTTGTAGCAGTTTGGGGCTTCCGCTAGTTGTTCGTTCGCACCTCTCCTGTTTAATGTTCTCACATTTCAGGTGCAGATACGAACGTCGTTATCCCTTTTTCGTTAAGCTGGGTCATCAACAACAAAATCAGACCTCTCCGAGGCTATTAGTTGCTTCGTAACATGATTTTTTTTCTATAGTTGGGTAGTTAACCCAAAGCACAACCCCCAACCTGTAGGGCCAGTTCCAATTTATTAGATACCGCTAGGACAAGGGACCATCAGTATCCACTTCGGGATTGAGCGCTACCGTTGGCCTTTCGGTTCATCCGCCACCATCTCTGTTCAAGGGGCCTGACTAACCCTTGAAATTCCTAGACAACCTGTTGTCCGAATATGTCGAAGCAGCTCTTCTACGTTTGCCTTGGACAGCAGGCCGGGTATTCGTTCCTTGCCATTCTCACCAGGCTTTTTATAGTTTTGCTGATTTCGTCTTGTTATCAAAACTCGCACTTATCGTTTAGCAAGTCAAAGACCAGTACCCGATGGTTACCGCTTGGATATTAAAAATAAGCACTTGATGTGTAGTCAGAGTTACAACCACTGGACATTGCCAAGATAAAGTCAATCAGACTCTACCCTGGTTCTACAGCTAGATGGTCACTCCACGCAGTTATATAACCAATGTCAGGGTTTTAACGAAACTCGTTAATAACCGTCCTTAAGTTATTCTTCTTTAAAAAATCAAAATGCAAATTTATATTCCTTGAACATATTCTCAGTCTCATAAAATTAAAAGAAGACACATTTTCCTGCCATTGAAACACTTCCGCCATGTGTGATAGAATACAAGATGCACATTGATCCATAAGCGGATAACCGAAATACCAACCGATACAACAACCTTTATACATAAAATAGAAATAAAAACACAACTCTTCCATCTTGATGGAATTTTTAATACCTTATCCTCAAAGCAAGGGCATTCGGAGAATACCCTGCCAGTGTAGAAGGACACCATTTGGTATGCCAAAACGGACTTACTGAGCCGTAAAGGCATTGTCTGTGCTGGTTGTTTAAAAAAAATGAACAAACATCCTTCTAACTTTATTGCCTACGGCCGAGTGTATACCGCACCAGCATCGGCCTTGTCCATGCAATAGTCGATTGATACAAGTCAATTCATATCCTTTCAGGATAATATTGTGTGGTCGATTGTTATTTAGTTGTTCGGACCAGTGAGTTGTAAACTCAAAGTGGTTGTTGTGCTGTTGTGTGCTCGTTGGCGAGCTGCCTACTTTGAAAACCTTCAACCGCAAAGAATGTGTTTTTGTGAACACGTATGGGTACACATTGACCTAACATGCAAGTTGAAGTTTTATGATTCAAAGGCGGTTGAGTTTAATCAAATGGCTAAGAAAGATTTAACTTAAATAAAAAGACAGCAACACTTTGAAAATAAACCTTCAACTGACCCTTGATTTAGAGTATTGATGGTATGCATCATAGTTATCGAAAAAATAAAGTTTTCACAGCAGTAACCTCGAAAACTTGTTGTATTGGAAGACTCCTAGCTAGATTGATGCACTCTGATGATAGATAATTGACTAATATACTCTTACTATGAATTCTACAACACTCAAGAGGCTTTACACAAGCATAACACAAGATGTACATATAAACTGACATCAATGCATATACTCTAGAGTGGTGGTCTCATCTCAGCCTTGGATTGTCTCTGGAGTTCAGTTGTAATTGGTTTACTGATAAATAAATTCGTAACTCTAAAATGAAGAGCAACATTTTTACTCTTTCGACGATCACTCACCTTGACGTGGTGCAAGGGCTTAAGTAGTTTCCAATGAACCACAGAGCGAGACCAGAAGTCTATGCTAAGGGTCACTTCTTCGCATATCACGGCTTCCCATGCCGGTAAGGTCAGTGGCAAGGAAACGAAAACCAAAAGGTCGTCTCCAAGGATGGTTGGGTGTTACAGAACGAGGGTAGACTCTGATTGGATTTAACTTGGCAATTCTTAGTGGTTGTTACTCTGACTACATATCAAGTGCTTATTTTTAACCGCCAAGTGGCAACCATCGGGTACTGGTCTCATCCAACCTAATCGATAAGTGCAAGTGTTGATAATAAGACGAAAAACAGAAACACTATAAGCATAGACTGGTCAGACTGGCACGAAATACCCGACCTGCTGTACCAGACGAACCTAGATAAACTGCTTGGACATATTCGGACAAGAGGTCATCTGTAGGAATCTCAAGTGTAAGCCAGTAACCTTGAACAGAGATGGTGGTTGAAAGCCCAACAGCAGCGCTCAATCCCGTAGTGGATACTGATGGCCCCGTGTCCTAGGGGTATCTAATAAATTGGAACTTGTCCTCCAGGTTGGGTGTTGTGCTTTGAGTTATATGTTACGAAGCAACCAATAGCCTCGGGAAGGACTGATTTTATTGTTGACGACCCTGCTAAACGAAAAAGGGACAAAGCCTTCGTATCTGCACCTGGAAAGTGAGAACATTAAGCAGGAGAGGTGCAAGCGAACAACTAGCGGAAGCCCTAAACTGCTACAAAGCAGACATTACTGCCATCCAGGAAATACGATGGGATGGGCTGGGCAAAAAGAGGATGAAAAACTGTGACATTTACTACGGACCGTGTTAAAGTGAGCAGAAACAGCGACTATTCGGGTGCGGATTTGTTATAAGTGCCAGAATTAGGCAAGAAGTCTTATGTTTCCAAGACATTAGCGAATGCATTGTAACGATCCGCATCAAGGCCAAATTCGCCAACATTAGCCTTATATGCGCTCACGCCCCGACGGAGGAAAAAGATGATATAGCTAAGGACTGCTTCTATGAGCTCCTTGACAAAACCTATAAGCGACTACCGAAGTGCGATGTTAAAACCGTGCTGGGAGATTCTAACACAAAGTTAGGAAGAGAAGACATCTTTGGCAGTATTGTCGGAAACCATAGCCCACACGACAACACGTCCGGTAACAGACTTAGGCTAATTGACTTCGCTTCGAAACGAAATGCCACTATAGCCAGCACACGGTTTCCTCACTCAATTTCCATAAGGGGACAACAAACGGTCAACCAAATTGATCACATTGCGATAGACAAGACACACGCATCCAGTATTTTGGATGTCGGAACATTCCGAGGAGCTAACATCGACTCGGATCACTACCTTGTTGCAGCCAAGGTTAGAATGCGGATATCCACTACGCCACAACAATCCAGAAATACTGTAAGAAAATTTAATGTCGAAAGACTGCAATCGCAAGAGACCGCCAAGACCTTCGCCCAACGCGTATCCCAAAACCTCTCGATGAGCACCATACCACCAACATCGAATGTCGAAGAACTATGGCAACGATGCCAAGAAGCCATTAGATCAGCCGCAACTGATGTGCTAGGTTTCTCGCGCCCACCAGTAAGAAACCCCTGGTTTGATAAGGAATGCCGACAGATGCTCGCAGCCAAGAACGAGGCCTACAAGCCTAAGCTGCAGGTGAAGACGAGAGCTGCCGTTGAGCTTTATAGGCAGAGAAGAAGGGAAGAATACCGGCTTTTTAGAAAAAAGAAATAAAGAGGAAGAAAAGCGCGCAATCGAGGATATAGAGAGGTGCCACACCAGGAACGATATCCTCAAGTTTTACCAAAAAAGGAAAACGTCAAGGCCAAGGATACAAGGCTCGAACAGAATCCTGGCGAGATGATCAAGGAATTATCGTAGTTGAGACACAGTCGACACTGAGGATATGAAAGAACCACTTCTGGAGAATGTTAAACGATGACGAACGAAAGATTCAATATTGGCAATGACAGCGGAGAATGACTACCACCAGATCTAAGTGAAGTGAAGATAGCAATATCTAAACTCAGGCTTAACAAGGCTGCCGGAAATGACAGCCTTCCCGCTGAGCTTTTTAAAGCCGGCGGAGATGACTTGGTAAGTAACATTCACCAAGTCATAAGACAAATCTGGTGGGATGAAAGTATGCCTGAAGAATGGAACCTCAGACCCTCTGAGCTGCGCCAACAACAAAGGCATACGTCTCTTCAACATCGCCTACAATATCCTATCTTCCGTAACATGTGAACGCCTGAAACCGTTTACCAAAAACCTGATCGGCCCTTATCAGTGTGTTTTTAGGCCAAAAAAGTCCACTCCACAACCGATCATATTTTCACATTTCGGCAGATACTGGAAAAAACCCAAGATGTCCAAATCGATACCCACCACCTATTCATCGATTTCAAAGGCGCATATGACAGCATTTACAGACACGAACTATACAGAGCCATGTCTAGTTTTGGTATACCTCGTCCGTTTGTGTAGGATGATAATGGAGAATTCTCGGTGCTTCATCAGGGTCGGAACCGACCTCACCGACGCATTCGATACCAAAAAATGATTTAGACAAGGCGATGCGCTGTCATGTGACTTCTTCAATATGATTCTTGAGAGGAGCCAACACCAGAGGCACAATTTTTCAAAATCGGTGCAAATACTAGCGTATACGCCGAGAATTTCGACTCATGTGATGTCATAGTCACGTTTTTTAGGGAGAGAAGCGCGGCAAAAATGGGTTTAGCAGTAAATGAGGGTAAGACTAAGTATGGCAATACGAAAGGACACGACACTGACCGATGTTGACTTTTACAAAACGTCACCATTGACCGGTATAACTTATAGGTAGTACGGGACATTGGCTACCTCAGCTCCTCTATGAACTCTGGCAAAAATATCTCGTTACTCTTGCCGACGGCTGTTTCTTTAGACTAAGAAGGCAATTCAGTAGTTAAGCCCTCACTCGAACTACTGAGGAGATCCTATATAAGACCCTAATCATCCCAGTCCTGCTCTACGGCACTAAATCATAGACCGTATCAAAAGCGGATGAAGAAATCCTTGGTCGACTCGAGAGGAAAATTCTTCGAAAAATCTTTCTTCCTGTTAGCGTTGATGGGCTATGGAGAAGAGGATTCAATCAAGAACTATACGAGCTGCACAGCGACATGCCACTAGTCATAAAACTTCGCCTTGGACGTTTAAGTTGTCGAGGACATGTAGGACAAATGTACACCAACACTCCAGCTCGCAAAGTCTTCGATTCTCAGCCACACTTCGGACGCAGTAGAGGAAGACATTGCCTTGCGCGCACAAGTAGAAACCGACCTCAATCGACTTGGCTTACGAAACTGGAGGCAGTTAGCTGAGGACCGCTTTAATTAGAGAGGCATGTCAAAGGCAGAGTCTTTGTACCGAATTTCAAGACTATAGGTCAAAATTTTAGACCCAAAATCTGTGACACACGGACAGACGAACGGACGGACAGATAGATGGGCGGACAGACCGACAAACAGATATGGCTACATCGACTCAGCTAGTCAATCTTGCCATGTCTGACTGTCCTTCCATCCGTACGTATGTCACCGAATTTTGTGACTTAAATTTTGAGCTAAATTGATTAAATTTAGTATAACCGACCAAGCAGAGCAAGGGCTAAAATTTTCAAAATCCGCATACTTTTCAAAAAAGCGTTGTTATTATCCAAACGGTAAAATATTTGCAAAACAAAAATATCTGAACAGCATAGTTATACAATCCCAATACCCATATTTTGTCCATACAAAATTTTTCGCTACACCCTCTTTTCGAGGGCGTTTTCATTAAAAAAAAAATTGTGAGTCAAATTTTATAATATTCGAAAAATTTTTTCGGACAAGATGCTTGGTAAACTGGTGCACTGGAAAGGAGTTGTTTAAGCTTATCAAAGGACTTTTCTTCTCTGTCTCCCCATGTCCAAGCGAAATTCTTCTTTGTGACAGAAATATTGTGTTTATAGATCATTTTAGCTCACGGCCATTTTTTAGGGACGTTTTTTGACAACAACTATTTGTGTAGCCTACCGCATTGCATATGCAGGATACAAGTGCTGTTTTTCGTCGAACCATTAACGATTTTGATAAACTGTCTGAGCAAAATGTTGTGACAATGCCAAGCCTACAGCTGTACAAGGTGGCGCAAAAATAACCTTCCGATGTTTTTTGGCTGTAATTAAAAAAAAAAAAGAAAAACTTTGATTCTTCTTGTGGATTATTTTTATTTGGTCTTATAATTTTTTTTTACATCAAGTCGAGAATATGATGTCATGTTAATGGCCGCCGCCACAGTTGATTGCCATTTGAGCCCTTTATATGGCATTTTCCATCACTTTGGCCAAAACTTCCGGCGATAGGTCCTCACATTCTTGACGGATATTGTCTTTAAGAGCTGCAAGAGTCTGAGGCTTGTTGACATAAGCCCGCGACTTCAAAAATCCCCACAAAAAGAAGTCTGGAGCGGTCAAATCAGGCGTTCTTGCTGGGCAGTGCTGGATATTGTCTTTAAGAGCTGCAAGAGTCTGAGGCTTGTTGACATAAACCCGCGACTTCAAAAAGCCTCACAAAAAGAAGTCCGGAGCGGTCAAATCAGGCGATCTTGCTGGCCAGTGCAAATCGCCAAAAAGGGGAGATTAGGCGCCCGGGAAATGCATCCTTCAGCATATCGGTTGTGGCACGTGCAGTGTGTGCCGTTGCACCGTCCTGTTGGAACCACATGTTTTCCAATCCCAATTCATCAATTTGCAGCAAAAAGAACTCGTTGATCATTGCTCTGTAGAGCTCACCATTCACAGTAACCGTTTGGCCCGCTACGTCTTCGAAGAAAAAAGGTCCGATGACTCCTCCAGCCAAAACAGCACACCATACAGTGACTTTGAGCGGGTGTAATGGCTCTTCGTGCGTTACACGCGGATTTTCAGTGCCCCAGAAGCGTAAATTTTGCTTATTTACGTACCCGCTAAGATGGAAATGGGCCTCATCACTCATGATAATTTTTGATGAAAAATCATCTTCCTCTTGGTGGTGATTAAGGATGGCTTGAGCGTATGTTAGACGCGATAGGCGGTCAGCAGCTGACAGCTGATGCACCGTCTGGACTTTGTACGGAAACATCTTCAAATCTTGTACCAAAATTCGCTGTAAAGACCGTCGACTGATACCCATCGTCTGGTCGATGTCGACGGCGCTTCCATGACATCTTCGGCTACAGCAGCAGTATTCTCCGCAGAACGGCTACTCCGGGGTCTGCCACGCCTGGCAGCATCTCGTGTTGTGCCAGTCTCTTCGAGGCGAGCGGCTAAACGTCGCAGTGTTTCACCAGTAGGCGTTGGACGGCTAGGAAATCTGCGACGAAATTCAAGTTGTGCCAAAGTCACCGACCGATTATTGCTCAAATAAATGGTCACCAATATTCCGCGTTCTGGAGCAGTGTAGCGTAACATTGTTTAGTAACGTGTATTTCGCATGTGTTTACTACACAAATGTCAAAACAGAACTGACATTAGGGGCCAATCGCAAATTTTTTTAGCATTTTCTGATAGGAGGGCTACTTTTGCGCCACCTTGTATATACGATAGGGTATTCAACGATCCGCTCAGCGGAATGTAGCCTTCCCATTTGTTTTTTTTTTTTTTCTAATTATTTCTTGTTGTAGTGTTGCTTCATATCAAAATGTCGCATTCATTTTCAAACTTTCAGTCACATTCGTAATCGTTATAAGCTAATTAAGACAAGTTTGTGCTGACATGCTTTAGAGAAACTTAAGATTCCACAACATTGGCATGCAATTAATGTTTTCAATTTATTGCCCAGAATTCACCGTCAACTCTAAATATCAATTAAGCCAGCACCATGTTACCACAACCACACTATGAGGGGTTGCACCCGTAACCTAGTGCGGTACTTGTAATTGTTACCATGGTTTTGGCAGTGGCAGTACCCATTCTCTTGCTGCATGTTTTTACTTCCGCAGTAAACGTAGTATTGGGAAGTATTGTGATGGCTCGAAATTTCAAACTTGCGATTTTTTTCAAATTCTCTTATATTTTGTGGTATCGCGAGTCCAACAAAGTAGTTGGCAGAGGTGGCAGAGGTAGCACTTATTTGACTTCTTGTTACCACGACTCGTGTTACCTTTGTTATGATTATTGTGGGTATGATACAGGTGGTCTCTGGGTCCAGCCTGTGAGGCTTAGAAAGTTTTGTATCCTTTAACCCGAGATATCGCTAAGGTTGTCGAGGAATGGTTGGTCTAGCGCACGCAATCTGGCTCTTGCTAGTGCCGGTCATTTGCAGATGAAATGGGAGAGGGTTTCTCTCTCATTTGTGTTCCCGCAACTGCGACAATGGGAGTTGTATGCGACACCTATTTTGGGCGAATGGTCTCCAATTGGATAGTGCCCCGTGACTAACTCGCCCAGAAAATCTTGTATCCCTTAACCCGAGATATCGCTAAGGTTGTCGAAGAATGGTTGGTCTAGCGCACGCAATCTGGCTCTTGCTAGTGCCGGACATTTGCAGATGAAATGGGAGAGGGTTTCTCTCTCATTTGTGTTCCCGCAACTGCGACAATGGGGGTTGTATGGGACACCCATTTTGGACTATGGGATCCCTAGTTCTACCCCATGGTCTTTGGTCAGTGCCACGTGACTAACTTGCCTAGGTGGGCAAGTTCGTTCCGGCTGGTAAGGGAATCCAGCTTCGAGGATACGGTAGCCGAGTACATGGCCTTATTTATGAGAATAGCAATATTTTGCTATTTACAGTGTCACGCCCCAGTAGCCTGCAGGCTTTTCGGATAGCCAGTAGTTCCGCCTGAAATGCGCTGGCAAAATCCTGTTGGTGATTCCGAATATATAGAGCGACATAAAAATAAATTTGTAAACTCGGCCTCTTGACGCTTGGCCTTATGTCACTGCACCACTCCGGATCCCATACCACAATTAGTTCCGCCGGTGTAGACAACCGTGTCGAAATCTCTTAATACTTCGTTCTTCTTCCACTGAGCTCTTGAAGGAAAGCCTACGTGGAAGCCCTTCATGAAGCTTAGTGTAGGTGTGATGTTGTTTGTTGGAAACTTGACAATGCCGTTTGGTAACGAGTAAAGGATATTACTGTGTCCATAAGGCTTTGGTTGGGTGTTGAATAACGAGGGTAGACTCTGATTGGCGTAAACATTGTTACGAAGCAAATAATGGATTTTATTGTTGACGACCCTACTAAACGAAAAAAGGAGACCGACGTTCGTATCTGCCCCTGGAAAGTGAGAACATTAAACAGGAGAGGTGCAAGCGAACAACTAGCGGAAGTCCTAAGCTGCTACAAAGCAGACATTACTGCCATTTAAGAAATACGATGAGATGGGCGGGGCAAAAAGAGGATGAAAAAATGTGACATCTATTACGGACCGTGTTATAGTGAGTAAAACAGCGAATATTCGGATGCGGATTTGTTATAAGTGCCAGACTTTAGCGAGAAGTCTTATGTTTCCATAACATTAGCTAACGAATTGTAATAATCCGCATCAAGGCGAAATTCGCCAACATTAGCCTTATATGCGCTCACGCCCCAACGGAGGAAAAAGATGATATAGCTAAGGACTGCTTCTATGAGCTCCTTGACAAAACCTATAAGCGACTACCGAAGTACGATGTTAAAATCGTGCTGGGAGATCTTAACGCAAAGGTAGGAAGAGAAGACATCTTTAGCAGTATTGTCGGAAACCATAGCCGACAACACGTCTGGTAACGGACTTTGGCTAATTGACTTCGCTACGGAACGGAATGCCACTATAGCCAGCACACGGTTTCCTCACCACGATATACATAAGGGGACATGGCGGTCTCCAGATCAACGAACGGTCAATCAAATTGATCAATTAATTGATTTTGGATGTCCGAACATTCCGAGGAGCTAGCATCGACTCGGACCACTACCTTGTTGCAGCCAAGGTTAGAATGCGGATATCCACTACCCCACAACAATCCAGAAATACAGTAAAAAAAATTAATGTCGAAAGACTGCAATCGCAAGAGACCGCCAAGACCTTCGCGCAACGCGTATCCCTAAACCTCTCGATTAACACCATACCACCAACGTCGAATGTCGAAGAACTATTGCAACGATGCCAACAAGCCATTAGATCAGCCGCAACTGATGTGCTAGGTTTCTCGCGCCCACCAGAAAGAAACCCCTGGTTTGATGAGGAATGCCGACAGATGCTCGCAGCCAAGAACGAGGCCTACAAGGCTAAGCTGCAGGTGAAGACGAGAGCTGCCGTTGAGATCTATAGGCAAAGAAGAAGGAAAGAACACCGGCTTTTCAGAATGAAGAAATAAGATCAAGAAAAGCGCGCGATCAAGGAGAGGTGCCACTCAAGGAAAGATGTTCGCAAGTTTTACCAAATTGTAAAACGTCAAAGCCAAGGATAAAAGGCTCAACAGAATCCTGTCGAGATGAACAAGGAAATATCGTAGTTGAGACACAGTCTGTGCTGAAGATATGGAAGAACCAATTCTGCAGACTGTTAAACGGCGATGACGAACAACATTCCGCTTACAGGCAGAACGAACCATTCAAGATTGGCAATAAGAGCGAAAACAACTAACCACATGACCTAATGAAGTGAGGCTAGCATTATATAAACACAAACTTAATAAGGCTGCCGTAAATGACGGCCTTCCCGCTCAGCTTGGTAAAGCCTGCGGAGAGGACTTGGTAAGTAACATCCACCAACTCATAAGCCAAATCTGGTTGGTTGAAAGGATGCTTAAAGAATGGAACCTCAGCATCGTTTGCCCGAGTCACAAAAAGGAGGCCCTCTGAACTGTGCCAACTACAGAGGCATAATCCTCCTAAACATCGTCTACAAGATCCTATTTGACATAATATGTGAACGCCTGAAACCGTTTTCCAACAACCTGATCGGCCCTTATCAGTGTGATTTTAGGCCAGGAAAGCTTACAACTGATCAATCTTCACACTTCAGCAGATCCTGGAAAAAATCCAAGAAGTCCAAATCGGTACCAACTACCTTTCATCGATTTCAAAGCCGCATACGACAGCATTTATATAGAAAAATTTTACAGAGCCATGTCTTGTTTTGGTATACCGCCCAAACTCGTCCATTTGTGTAGGATGACGAGGGAGAATTCTCGCTGCTCCATCAGGGTAGGAAACGACCTCACCGACACATTCGATACCAAAAAAGGATTTAGGCAAGGCGATGCGCCGTCATGTGATTTCTTCAATCTGATTCTTGAGAGGATTGTACAAAACTCACGAGCCAACACCAGAGGCACAATTTTCCAAAAATCTGTACAACTACTAGCATACGCCGACGATATTGACATCATTGGTAGGAACCAACGTGATGTCATAGCCACGTTTGCTAGTATAAAGAAGGAAGCGGCAAAAATGGGTTTAGCATTAAATGAGGGCAAGACGAAGCATATGCTGTAAGCACGAAATGACACATAACATCGAAGAATTGGACAGAACGTCACCATTGACAGATAAAACTTTGAGGTAGTACGGGACATTGTCTACCTCGGCTCCACTATTAACACTGACAACAACATCTCGTCAGAATTTAAACGAAGAAATTCTTTTGCCAACCGATGTTTCTTCGGGCTAAGAAGGCAATTCAGTAGTACAGCCCTCACTCAAACTACGTAAGAGATCCATGGACCGTAACAAAAGCTGATGAAGAAATCCTTGGTCGATTCGAGACGAAAATTCTTCGCAAAATCTTTGATCCCGTATGCGTTGACGGGCTATGGAGACGAATATTCAACCACAAACTATACGAACTGTAAAGCGACATGTCCCTGGTCAAAAAACTCCGTATTGGCCGTATGGCTAGGACATGTACAACGAATGGACACCAATAATCCGGCTCGCAGGGTCTTCGATTCACAGCCAGATGTTGGACGCAGTAGAGGAAGACCTCGCCTTATGTGGCGTGCACAAGTAGAAACCCCACCCAACTTGGAGTGTGCAACTGGAGGCAGTTAGCTAAGTACCGGGCTGATTGGAGAGGCAAGTTGGTTGAGGCCCAAATTCATTCTGGACAGCAGCGCCACTTAAGTCAGTAAGTAAGTACAACTAGCCACATGTCCCTGGTCAAAAAACTCCGTATTGGCCGTATGGCTAGGACATGTAGAACGAATGGACACCAATAGTCCGGTCCCAGAGTCTTCGATTCCCAGCCAGACGTTGGACGCAATAGAGAAAAATTATAATCAAAAAGTGAAATTTTTCATGACCCCGGGGTCGTCAAAAATTTCAATTTTTGATGAAAATTTTTAAAATTTCCAAATTCCCGGGGTGACGATAATTTTTAGTTTTTCATCAAAATTTTTAATTTTTATGAATTTTTGGACGACCCCGGGGTCGTCAAAAATTTCAATTTTTGATGAAAATTTTAAAAATTCCAAAATTTCGTTAAGATTCTGGGGTGATGATAATTTTTAATTTTTCATCGAAATTCTTAGTTTTTATGAATTTTTGAACGACTCCGGGGTCCTCAGAAAATTTTGGAATTTTTAAAATTTTCATCAAAAATTGAAATTTTTCATGACCTCGGGGTCGTCAAAATTTTCAATTGTTGATGAAAATTTTTAAAATTCCCAAATTTCGTTAGGACCCCGCCGGGGTGACTATAATTTTTAATTTTTCATCGAAATTTTTAATTTTAATGAATTTTTGGACGACCACGGGGTCCTCAGAAAATTCCGGATTTTTTTTAAATTTTCATCAAAAATTTAAATTTTTCATGACTTCGGAGTCGTCAAAAATTTCAATTTTTCATGAAAATTTTTAAAATTCCCAAATTTTCTCAGGACACCGGGGTGACGATAATTTCAAAAAAAATTTCAATTTTTGATGAAAATTTTTTAAATCTCCAAATTTTGTTAAGAACCCGGGGTGACGATAATTTTTAGTTTTTAATCGAAATTCTTAGTTTTTATGAATTTTTGGACGACCCCAAAGTCCTCAGAAAATTTGGGAATATTAAACATTTTTGACGACCGTCATGAAAAATTTCAATTTTGGATGAAAATTTTAAAAATTCCGAAATTTTCTGAGGACCCCGCGGTCGTCCAAAAATTCATAAAAATTAAAAATTTCGATGAAAAACTAAGAATTATCGTCACCCCGGGGTCGACGAGTGCGCAACTGGAGGCAGGCGTTCACATATTACGGCAAATAGGATCTTGTAGACGACGTTGAGGAGCATTATACCTCTATAGTTGGCTTAGTTCTGAGGGTCTCTTTTTTGTGACTCGGGCAAACGATGCTGAGGTTCCATTCTTCAAGCTAAGGACCGGGCTAACATGTTGGTTGAGGCCATGAACCTGGGCCGGACTGTAGCTCTCCACAAGCAAGTAAGTAAATATCTCAAAATATACTGAATGTTGGGGTTTTCTCTTGTTTTGGACTTCTTAATTCATTGCATACCAACTCAGATGTTTTCTAAAACCAAATAACGGTTTTTCCAATTACTATTTTTTTTCGCAAACACACCCTGTGGTTATACTTATTCAGATTGCCTTTAATAGAAATCTGCTTGTCCCAACTTCAGTTCAAACATAATATACTTGTGTGAAGTTCTTGGGGAAGTTCGTCCTTGTTGTGTCGGACTCTCTATTTCCAATCGTGAATGTCGTATGAAATTGAATTTCCTCGCTGCACCTTGATAAGTCCGCAATGCATATATTTCTGTGAACGGTGTAAGGGTTGACTGTTGTTATTAAATTCTGAAAATCAGTTTCTAGGACGACGCTTCATCGCAAGGATCGAAATTAATTTGGTGAATATGTATGTGAATATGATAAAAAGGGCTGTAGGGTTAGGCCGCTATGGTCAAACAAAGTGTAAACGTTAGTGAAAACCAGCGCGTGTGCTCCCTGGGTGTGCAGATAATTAATATTTCATTGTTAAATGTTCGTATCAATTTTGAACACACAATTATTTGCGTTTCGAAGTACTCTCGCTGTAATTGATTGACAGATTTGTTGAGGGGTTATTAAATACATACAGCCTTTGGAAAACTATATTTAATGAGTGTGGCGTGTGCGCCACTTCTTTAGAAACTGAGAAGGACACATTTGATGAAATTGCGATGGAAATATGTCCCGGCATGTTGTCGGTTATGTTAATTACCAAATTATAATAAAATAATATAATTTCCGATTTTTATTTCAAGCATTTAAAAAAACATACAAAAATACTACAACCCGCTGTGCGAATCGTTGAAAACCAATTCCATTACATCCTTAAACTTAACATTCCCAAAACGTAGGGATGGCATTCTCACAAGATTCTACTCAGATATTTTACCATAATAATTTATGGTTTGTCAAAACAACGTTTTTCTATTGGATATGCTGGTAGAGTATACAAATGGTAAGAAAACGCCCCCAAAAAGTGGGAGTTAATCAAAATGATATATAGACGACATGTGTCCTACATTATTTTCGAAGTAACGGGTGATCCAAGTAGAGATACTTTTTTCAATAGCCTTTCTTGACAGATCACGTGTGAGTCGTGTCATGCTGTCATGTTATTTTTGTTTAGTATTGTTTGGCATTTCGTAATGGAAAGACTTACGCGTGAACAACGTTTACAAATTGTTCAACTTGATTATGAAAATTCACGTTCTGTGAGGAATGTGTTTCGTGCACTTCGCTCAACTTATGGTCAACATAATCGGCCTACTGAGCGTACTATTCGCAACACCATCACCCATTTTGAGACCCAGCATTCATTATTGGATAATATTCGACCGAATAGACCACGTCCAGCACGCTGTGAAGAAAATATAGCGGCCGTAGCTGAGAGTGTACACGAAGACCGTAGAGAGTCGATTCGGCGCCGTTCGCAGCAACTCGGACTGGCGTATGGAACGACTTGGCGCATCTTACGTCAAGATCTTAAATTGAAAGCGTACAAAATACAGCTTGTGCAACAACTGAAGCCGCTCGACCTTCCCAAGCGACATCGCTTTGCTCTTATGGGCTATTGAAAAGTTCCAAGAAGATCCGACGTTTTCGAGGCAATTTTTGTTTAGCGATGAGGCCCATTTCTGGCTCAATGGGTATGTAAACAAACAAAATTGCCGCATTTGGGACGAAGAGCAACCTGAAGAGATTGAAGAACTGCCACTTCATCCAGAAAAAACAACGGTTTGGTGTGGTTTGTGGGCCGGTGGAATCATCGGTCCATATTTCTTTAAAAATTATGCCGGTACGAACGTAACCGTCAATGGCGACCGTTATCGTGCCATGATAACCGACTATTTGATGTCTGAAATTGAAGCTCGTAATCTCGGCGACATTTGGTTTCAGCAAGACGGCGCCACTTCCCACACATCGCATCAATCAATGGACTAATTGAGAGAACATTTCGGTGAGCACATAATTTCACGTTTTGGGCCGGTCGATTGGCCACCAAGATCGTGTGATATCACACCGTTAGACTTTTTCCTGTGGGGATATGTAAAGTCAAAAGCTTATGCCGACAAACCCGCTTCGATTCAGGCCTTGGAGGAAAACGTCACGCTTGTCATTCGCCAGTTACCAGTCGAAATGCTCGAACGAGTGATCGAAAATTGGACTCAACGGATGGACCATCTGCGACGTAGCAACGGCCAACATTTGATAGACATAATCTTCAAAAAATAAATGCCAATGCTATAAAAATTCCTGTGTGCGAACTGTCAAAAACAACATTTCCGCGAACTATGTTGGTGGTTTCGCGTTCAGATTTTGGGGCAGGGATTTCTCTTCGGGTGCCATCTTCAAATTCTTATTTTTATGTTGGGCTTTTTGGCCTTAGATTTGGGTGTCGTTGGTGTTTGAACACGTTTCGCTGCGCTTTCGACAGCCGTTTGCCGTTTTGACAGCTGTCGGATCATATGACAGCTGCCCTTGGACACTTTGACAGTTGTCTTTGGGCTGTCGTTAGACATGATGTCCCATGTCTTTGGTGTCCCTGGTGTTCATTTTTGTGTTATAGTGGAGGTGTTTTAACCTGGCCGTCCGCCTAAACACCTCTGTTGCTCCTCCGGTGCTCCAGCGTTGGGGGAAAGAGATCGTCTTCTCTTAGCCATCGAACCAGACTTTTACTGTTGCGACTTTGTTGGAGGGGTGTCTTTTGGGCCGTCCACCCCACGCCTCTGCTGCTCCTCCGTTGCTCCCTCGTTGGGTGAAATAGGAGAACGTCTACTCCATGCCATCGTACGTTTTTGCGTTTGCGCCAATAATGCTGTGGCGCAAACGATTTGTTGGGGTGTAGGTTCCAGGGATCGTCCTCCCCCACCCGTCATCATCGTGTTGGAGTCGACTAGGGATCGTCCTCCCTCACCCATCGAACTTTTCGGACCGCTCCTGTCCGATGCTGCCCGTCGCGAGTCTCCCGCGTCCTTTGGGCTTCGACGACGGCGTTTCCTAGTGGACTCCTGTCGCACGTTTTGTGTGGCGTAGCTCTGTCGTGAGTCTCCCTAATCTCCCTAGGGCTGCACCGAACAGAGTTGGATGATCATCTACATGAGTGGACTCCTCTGTCGCACTCGTTTTACCTGTTTTAGGTTGCACCCTCAGAGTCTGAAGGTAGTGGACCATTGGCTGATGGGACCATGGCTGTCCACCACTTCCTCCAACTTCCGGTATTGCGACCACAAAGAAAAGAGGGAACGGAAGGATTTTATGGGATAAGAGAGTGAGCCTTGTTGCGGTATATTTTACCGTAACACAAAGAATGTTCTTTCAAATGATGATAAATATTTTCCATTAAATTTGAATTTTATGTTTTTTTTTCTTCAAAAAAGTAGGGAACCTCGAAATGGATCACCCTTTATAAGCATTAAAACTTTTTCGAATTTTACTAAACTTCATCCGAAAATTGCTTACGCAGCCAGCGATGTCGATCAATATACTCTGAGGTGCACCGTACATTCATATTTAAGTGGCGCTACAGTCCGGAAAGAACCTGAGCTTACCAACTTGGCTCTCCAATTAGCCCGATCCTAACTAAATGCCTCTAGTTGCGCACCCCAAGTTGGTTTAAGTCGGTTTCTACTTGTGCGCACTACTTAAGGCGAGGTCTGCCTCTATTGCATCCGATGTGTGGCTGGGAATCGAAGACTCTGGAAGCCGGAGGGTTGGTGTCCATTCGTTCTATATGTCCTTGCCATCTTAAACGTCCAATGCGGTTTTCTTTTTTTTTGACTAGACAAATGTCGCTGTACAGCTCGTATAATTCTTGGTTAAATCTTCGTCTCCGTAGCCCGTCAACGCAAACGGGACCGAAGATTTTTCGAAGAATTGTTCTCTCGAAACGACCAAGGATTTCTTCATCCGCTTTTGATAGGGTCTATGATTCAGCGCTGTAGAGCAGGACTATGATAATCAGGGTCTTATATAGGATCTTCTTAGTAGTTCGGGTGAGGTCTCTACTACTCAATTGACTTCTTAGTCCGAAGAAACAGCGGTTGGCAAGAGTAATTCTTCGTTTAATTTCTGACGAGATGTTGTTGTCAGAATTGACAGCGGAGCCGAGGTGGAAAAAGTCCCGTACTACCTCAATGTTATATCTGTCAATGATGGCGTTCTCTCCAATTCATCGATGTTGTGTGTCCTTTGGTTCTGACATACTTAGTCTTACGCTCATTTACCGCTAAGCCTTCGGCGTATGCTAGTAGTTGCTCCGATTTTTGGAAGATTGTGCCTCTGGTGTTGGCACAGGAGTTTTGCACAATTCTCTCAAGAATCAAATTCAAGATGTCACATGACACTATGACAGCGTATCGCCTTGCCTAAATCGTTTTTTGGTGTCTAATGTGTCGGTGAGGCCATTTCCGACCCTAATGGAGCAGCGAGAATTCTCCATCGCCATCCTACAAAGCCGACACGAATGGACGAGTTTTGGCGGTATACCAAAACTAGATATGGCCCTGTTTAGCTCGTGCCTATAAATGGTTTCGTATGCGGCTGTGAAATTGATGAATAGACATGGTGGGTATCGATTTGGACTTCTCGGTTTTTTTTTAGGATCTGCCGAAATTTGCAGATTTGATCGGTTGTGGACTTTCCTGGCCTAAAACCACACTGAAAAGGGCCGATCAGGTTGTTGGTAAACGGTTTCAGGCATTCACATAGACTTATGCCTCTGTAGTTGGCGCAGTTTTTTCGTGGAACGGGCAAACGATGCTGAGGTTCCATTCTTCAGGCAAACTTTCTTCCGACCCGGTTTGGCTTATGAGTTGGTGGATGGTACCAAAGATTATAAAGCCATACAGATGACACATTGAGAACAGAAAACTGAATCTTTTGCTCACCAGCTTTATAGTTTGGGCGGGTGGTGTGCACGTGCACACATGAGAAACGTGATCTAAATATATGGCGGGCTGTGCCAGTACGACCCGCCATAGAATTTTTTTTGTATGCAGTCATCTGTAATCTTCGATGGTACATACCAAGTCATCTCCGCTGGCTTTATAAAACTCGGTGTGAAGGCCGTCATTTCTGACACCCTTGTTAAGCTTAAGTTTTGATATTTCTATTCTCACTTCACTCAGGTCGGGTGGATGGCAGTTTTCGTTGTCGTTGCCAATATTTAATGCCTGACAGCGGAATGTTGTTCGTCATCGCCGTTTCAAAGTCTGCAGAAGTAGTTCTTCCATATCCTCAGCATCGACTGTGTCTCAACTACGATATTTCCTTGTTCATCTCGACGTTATTTTGTTCGAGCCTTGTATCATTGGCTTTGGCGTTTTACACTTTGGTAGAACTTGCGAACATCGTTCTTGGAGAGGTACCTCACTATATCCTCGATCGCGAGTTTTTCTTGCTCATTTTTGAAAAGCCGGTGTTCTTTTTTCCCTATAGAGCTCAATTATAGCTTTCGCCTTCACCTGCAGCTTAGCCTTGTTGTTATTTTTCTTGACTGCGATCAGCTGTCGGCATTCCTCATCAAACCTGGGGTTTCCTAATGGCGGGTGCGAGGTACCTAGCACATCAGTTGCGGCTGATCTAATGGCTTCTTCGAATCGTTGCCATTGATCTTCGACATTCGATGCTGGTGATATGGTGTTAATCGAGAGGTTAAGGGATACGCGTTGCGCGAAGGTCTTGGTGGTCTCTGGCGATTGCAGTCTTTCGACATTAAATTTTTCCCAGTTTTGCTGGATTGCTGTGGCGTGGTGGATATCCACCGCATTCTTACCTTGGCTGCAACAAGGTAGTCGATTGTAGACTCGATTTTTAGGCTCTCAAAATGTTCGGACATCCAAAATACAGTATGCGTGCCTCTTGTCTATCGCAATGTGATCGATTTAGTTGACCGTTCGTTGATCAGGAGACCACCATGTCCCATTATGGATATCGAGGTGAGGAAACCGTCTGCTGGCTATTGTGGCATTTCGTTCCTTAGTGATGTCAAGTAGTCTAAATCCGTTACCAGACGTATTGCCGTGAAGGCTATGTTTTCCGACAATACTGCTTAAGATGTCTTCTCTTCCCACCTTTGCATTAAAATCTCCCAGTAATATCTTAACATCGTACTTCAGTAGTCGCTCATAGGTTTTGTCAAGGAGCTCGTAGAAGCGATCCTTAGCTATATCATCTGTTTCCTCCGTTGGGGCGTGAGGGCATATAGGACTTATGTTGGCGAATTTGGCCCTGATGCGGATTGTTACAATGCGTTCGCTAATGTCTTGGAAACATACGACTTCTTGCCTAAAGGGTGCACTTACAACAAGTCCGCAATAGTCGCTGTTTTTGCTCACTATGTCACAGTTTTTCATCCTCTTTTTGCCAGGCCCATCCCATCGTATTTCTCGGATAGCAGTAATGTAGCAGTTTAGAGGCTTCCGCTAGTTATTCGATTGCGACTCTCCTGTTTAATGTTCTCACATTCCATGTGCAGATACGAACGTGTTTGTCCTTTTTTTCGTTTAGAAGGTTCGTCAACATTTCAATCAGTCCTTTCCGAGGCTATTGTTTGCCTCGTTCCAATTTATTTGATACTTTTAGGACACGGAGCCATCAGTATCCACCACGGGATTGAGCGCTGCCGTTGGTTCATCCGCCAACATTTCTGTTCAACAACATGTTGTCCTGTTGAATATGTCGAGCATCTTGTCTAGGTTCGTCTGGGACTGCAGGAGGGGTATTCAGGCCTTGCCATTCTGACTATTTATGGTGTTGCTGTTTTCCGTCTTGTTATCAACACTCGCACTTATCGTTTAGCAAGTGAAATCCGGTTGACTGAGACCAGTATCCGATGGTTACCACTGTGAGGTAAGTATAAGCACATTTGATGTCTAGCCTCTAGGCTTTACCAGTTAAAGCCAGATTCCACCCTCGTTCTAAAATATTCAAAAATCAAATATCGATGTATATAGCTATCGAAACTATTTTTCTATGTTGCAAACGCAATGTCAAAACTAATATAACCCCATGGGGTGGGTAGGAACATTCCAAGTGATTTCTTAACACAAGATGTTAATCAGTGTATAATTGACATTACACAGGAAAACATTTTGAATGTATAAATAGGTATTCTTGAAGTTGTTTATTTTTATTTGCAAGTTGCGGTACACCAAACCTTTGGTAAACATAAAGTTTAATCGAAAAAAAAACCTTTTTGATGCCGAGTGAGCCCGATTTGTCAAGTCCAGATTCGCCTAAAAGGAAACCCAATCGTTGGAAATTTATTATTCATGCTGTGCTAAAATGTTTGTGAACGGAAAAGCACTTACGTACAATTTTACTTCTATCCCGTGGCATCAAATCTGGAGCACTCTTTCGTTGAGTAATAAAAGACGCGTAGCTGTACCTTGCTGTGATTTAATTATAAAGTGGTGGTTATGCAGTGAAAAACGTTTATGGAGATGGACATGCATTTATCCTTTAACTTACGATTACCATTTTATGGAAGATCCCTGCTGTTGTTTATTGTATGAGTAGTTTTCACTTATTCAAGTGGACTTATGCTTTGGAGGTACGAGTGTATTTATATCGCTCAATATTATGTATGAATACAGATTGGAACTGGGTACGGATATGTTGTGTCTAGCCACTAATTCCAAGGCCTGTGATCCAAAATTTTAAAATCGTAATTGGGCGCTTCAATACGAAATTCGGTAAGAAAAACATCTATGCTGAGTTATAGTTGGATAGCACAGCCTCTAACGTAATTTGCAGCAGCATTTGTTTTTTTTTTTATAATTTGCGCGCACTCAAGGGGCTATGAATACCCTGTATAGGTTTTAGCACAGTGCGGGCGTTAAGGAAATTAGGGATAAGAAGAAAGGAGATACCGATGCACATTGGTTT
Source organism: Rhingia rostrata (assembly GCA_949824845.1). Taxonomy (NCBI): domain Eukaryota; kingdom Metazoa; phylum Arthropoda; class Insecta; order Diptera; family Syrphidae; genus Rhingia; species Rhingia rostrata. Next base: position 30,359,514 of record OX463758.1, read on the forward strand.
TAAATGTCTGTACGTTATAATGGAAAGGAAAAACAGAGTTTGGTAGACCATTCCACATTCGTGTTGTTCGGTTTATGTACGAATCTCTACATTTCAGCGTTCGTCCGAAGATAGGCTTGAGGGTAAACTGATTTGCATTCATAGCGTAACGTATATTGCGGCTGAAATGTGGAATGGGAGGAATGCAGCTGGCTATTTCATTTGATCATTGATTGTTAAAACAGCGATAAAACAAGGTAAGGCAGGAGATGTTTCGACGGTGTTCGAGCGAAACTAAGGAGTTCGCTATTCTTATGTCTCATATAAGTTTTTTCGCACGTGTTTGAATCCTATCTAGGATAGGCGCAATGTTGATTTTTTTGCACCTGACCAGACGTGGGCGTTGAATTCAAGTTTTGGGCGTATGAACGCTTTATATATTGTGGCCAGATCAGAGAAGGTGAAATATTTCTTACATCGATTAAGGAAGCCTAGACATTTCGCTGCGTTTTTAGCGACTTCGAATATGTGGTCGTTCCAACGTAAGTCGTTACTAACACACATACCTAGCATGGAAAGCTTTTCGGTTTCTTCGACGCAAGTGCCATTCATGGATAATCGCTCTAGATTTTGGTTTCGCTTTAATGACAGAAGACAGCATTGTGTTTTGGAAGCATTGAATTCCACTCTATTAGATTTACCCCATTTGATAATGCTGTCAAGGTCGGAATTCAATGAGCTTAACATATTTTGGCGTTTAGAGTCCACGTTCGAAGGTGAGGGACGAGGACCAGTAAACTATGAGAAGCTGGGGGTACTGTCATCAACGAAGGAATGAATTGGATTAGAAGTTGCAGACAGGAGATCATTTATAAAAATGAGAAAGAGAGTCGGAGACAAAACTGAGCCTTGAGGGACACCAGCATTTTTTTGGTGAGTTAGAGACTTGAAACCATCCAAAACAACTTGAATTGAACGTTTCGAAAGATAATGTCTAATACATAGAAGAAGTTTTTCATTGATTCCAATGCACGCATTTTCGACAAAAGGGCTTGATGCCAAACCCTGCCAAATGACTTTGAAATATCAAGCGCAACAACCTTGCTTTCGCCACCATGGTGGATTGATTGGTTCCACTTTTCGGTGAGATATGTCATCAAATCACCAGTAGACCTGTTGCTGCGAAAACCATACTGCCGGTCATTGAGAAGTTTCCGTGTTTCGAGATATTTCATAAGCATACGATTTATCAGCGTTTCCATGACCTTGGAAAGAAGGGACGTAAGTGCAATTGGTCGGTAGTTGGAGAGAGAAGAAGATTCGCCTTTTTTTGGTACAGGCTGGACAAATGCTGTTTTCCATCTACTCGGAAAGAGTCCTGATGAGTAGGATAGATAGAAAAGCTTACGCAGTGGTTTTGCTAGCGTAGAAGAACACCTCTTCAGAATGATGGGGGATATACCATCTTGACCAGCGGATTTATGTATGTCAAGATCAGATAAAACTCTTGCAACTGTACGAGTACGAAAGTGAATTTGTCCCATAGAATGATCTACGTTCTCAAGTACAGGAGGAGACTGAACACAATCTGGCAATGTAGAATTGGCTGCGAAATGCGCAGCAAGCAGATTGGCTTTGTCTAAAGAGCTGACAGCTGGAATGTCATTGTGAATGAGCGTCGGAATTGATGTTGATGCCGAATTTTTTATGTTTTGAACAAATGACCAAAAGTTTTTACTACCTCTGGGACATTGTAGAATTTTTTGCCTCAACGTTCGGTCATAGAGGAATTTGACACGCTTTAAATGGGCATTACAGTTATTTCTGGCTTGTTTGAATTTTGCTCGGTTTTCCTCTGTTGGGTTGGTCTTGTGCAACCGAAAGAGGAGCAAACAACGACTCTGGCCATTTTCTTGTCGAAGCCAAATTCGGACCCTGACTGTCCGACGAGAATGATCTTCGAGTTATGTGCCCTCGTTCTCCACCAATATAAAACCCAGTGTGTACAGTATCGCAATACCATCAAAGACGTAACCGAAACCACCATAGGCTATACCAACCATGTCCGATAATATACACCTGTGTTATGAAGGTACAAGTACCAAAAAAAATTGTGCAGGTGGCCATGGCTCAGAGGAAGTTTTTCTACGAAAATTGCCAGCTTATCTGAGCCCACCTGTGCGATAACATGAGACAATATAAATCTATGTCTCCTCCTCTGTGCCACGTTATATGGCTTTCCTTCTATGTGTCTATCTGTCTCTCTCTGCTGTATTAATGTATTGCTCTGTCCCAGCCGATGGCCGAAGTCGCCAGTGCTGTTATGTGTCTGTAGTTCGTTGCATTCATGTGCGAATTACTGTGATGTCAATGTCAACGTCAATATCATATTTTAAGGCGCTACAATAAAAAATAAGGACCCTACAAAAACGCATCAAGGCGGAAGGAAAGAAAAGAGAACACGCAGCCCCCGTCTCAGGGAAATCGAAGAGTCTCGCGCTAAGAAGATCATCCGTCAATTCTACAAAAAAGCTAAACAATTAGCTGCTGTCCAAGTAGGAAAGCAACCTTAATCAAAAAGTGGGCGTGGCCATCAACGTTTTTATGAACAAAATATAGATATTCAGATTATCCAAATATCCTGTTCAGGTAGCTAGCTTTTTTTTTTATTTAATAACCGTGTAAATATAAATAACGTTTTTCTAAAAAGTGGGCGTGACAGTGGGCGGATTTTAAACATTTTTATATTTTTACCAAATTTCATTACCCATGCCGAAAGATGCTCGCAGCCAAGAACGGGGCCTCCAAGGCTAAGCTGCAGGTGAAAACAAGAGCTGCCATTGAACTCTGTAGGCAAAAAAGCAGGGCTTGGCTTTTTCAGAAAGAAGAAAAAAGATCAAGAAAAGCGTACGATCGAGGATATAGAGAGGTGCCACTATAAGAACGATGTTCGCAAGTTTTATCAAAGTTTAAAACGTCAGGATACAAGACTCGATTAAAATCCCGTCGAGATGAACAAGGAAGAGTCGTAGTTGAGACGCAGTTATGGGGATATGGAAGAGCCACTACTGGAGACATTTAAGTGGCGATGACGAACAATATTTCGCTGTTAGGTGGCAACGAAAGGGAAAACTTCCAACCACCCAACCCGAGTGAAGTGAGGATCGCAATATCTAAACTCAACCTTAATGAGGCTACCGAAAATGACGGCCTTTCGTCATTAATAACATCCACCTTGATTAATACCATCCACCAAATCATAGCTAAAATCAGGTCGGATGAAAGTATGCCTGACGAATGGAACATCAGCATCGTTTGCCTGATCCACAAAAAAGGAGACCCTCTGAACAGCGTAAGCTACAGAGGCTTAAGTCTCCTCAACATCCGTTTGTGTAGGACGACGATGGAGAATTTTCGCTGCTCTATCAAGGTCGGAGACGAATTCATCCACACATTCGATACCAAAAAAGGATTTAGGCAAGGTGATGCGCTGTCATGTGACTTCTTCAATAGAGGCACTAGAGGCACAATCTACCAAAATGCTTTGCAAATACCAGCACAACGACGATTTTGACATCATTGGTAGTACTCAATGTCATGGTATAGCCACGTTTGTTAGTATAGATAAGACTAGGTATATGCTGCCAACATAAAAGAACACATAACATCGACGAATTGGAGAGAACTTCACTTACTTACTTAAGTGGCGCTACAGTACAGAATAAACCTGGGCCTCAACCAACATGCCTCTCCAACAAGCCCGGTCCTTAGCTAACTGCCTCCAGTTGCGCACTCCAAGTTGGTTGAGGTCGGTTTCTACTTGTGCGCGCCACTTAAGGCGAGGTCTTCCTCTACTGTGTCCGACGTCCTGCTGGGAATCGAAGACTCTGCAAGCCGGAGTATAGATGTGCATTCGTTCTACATGTCCTAGCCATTTTAAACGTCCAATCCGGAGTTTGCCCGATCTCCATTTTTGTGGATCGGGCAAACGATGCTGAGGTTCCATTCTTCAGGCATACTTTCTTCCGACCAGATTCGGCTTAAGAGTTGGTTGATGTTACTTACCAAGTCATCTCCGTCGGCTTTATAAAGCTCGGCGGGAAGGCCGTCATTTCCGGCAGCCTTATTAAGCTTCAGTTTAGATATTGCTATCCTCACTTCACTCAGGTCGGATGGTTATCAGCTTTCGCTGTCGTTGCCAATATTTAATACCTGACAGCGGACTGTTGTTCGTCATCGCCGTTTAACAGTCTGCAGAAGTGGTTCTTTTATATCCTCAGCATAGACTGTGTCTCAACTACGATATTTCCTTATTCATCTCGACAGGATTCTGTTCGAGTCTTGTATCCTTGGCTTTGACGTTTTCCTTTTTTGGTATAACTTGCGAATGGCCTTCCTGGAGTGGCACCTCTCTATATCCTCGGTCGCGCGCTTTTCTTCCTCTTTATTTCTTCTTTCTGAAAAGCCGGTGTTCTTCCCTTCTTCTCTGCCTATAGAGCTCAACGGCAGCCCTCGTCTTCACCTGCAGTTTAGCCTTGTAGGTCTCGTTCTTGGCTGCGAGCATCTGTCGGCATTCCTCATCAAACCAGGGGTTTCTTGCTGGTGGGCGCGAGAAACCTAGCACATCAGTCGCGGCTGATCTAATGGCTTGTTGGCATCGTTGCCATTGTTCTTCGACATTCGATGTTGGTGGTATGGTGTTAATCGAGAGGTTTAAGGATACGCGTTGCGCGAAGGTCTTGGCGGTCTCTTGCGATTGAAGTCTTTCCACATCATATCTTTGCACAGTATTTCTGTATTGTTGTGGCGTGGTGGATATACGCACTCTTACCTTGGCTGCAACAAGGTAGTGGTCCGAGTCGATGTTAGCTCCTCGGAATGTTCGGACATCCAAAATACTGTATGCGTGGCGCTTGTCTATCGCTATGTGATCAATTTGATTGAACGTTCGTTGATCTGGAGACCGCCATGTCCCCTTATGGATATCCAGGTGAGGAAACCGTGTGCTGGCTAAAGTGGCATTTCGTTACGTAGCGAAGTCAATTAGCCTAAGTCCTTTACCAAACGTGTTGTCGTGTAGTCTATGGTTTCCGACAACACTTCTAAAGATGTCTTCTCTTCCTACCTTTGCGTTAAAATTTCCCAGCACGATTTTAACATCGTACTTCGGTAGTCACTCATAGGTTTTGTCAAGGAGCTCATAGAAGCAGTCCTTAGCTATGTCATCTTTTTCCTCCGTTGGGGCATGAGCGCATATTAGGCTAATGTTGGCGAATTTGGCCTTGATGCGGATCGTTACAATGCGTTCGCTAATGTTTTGGAAACATAAGACTTCTTGCCTTCCGAATAGTCGCTGTTTCTGCTCACTATAACATGGTCCGTAGTAGATGTCACAGTTTTTCATCCTCTTTTTACCCGGCCCATCCCATCGTATTTCCTGTATGGCAGTAGTGTCTGCTTTGTAGCAGTTTAGGGCTTCCGCTAGTTGTTCGCTTGCACCTCTCCTGTTTAATGTTCTCACATTCCAGGTGCAGATACGAATGTCGTTGTCCTTTTTTCGTTTAGCCGTGTCGTCAGCAATGAAATCAGTCCTTTCCGAGGCTTTTGGTTGTTTCGTAACCGTTAGATTTTTCCGCTTATCGTTTAGCGCTTATCGTTTAGCAAGTCAAATCCGGTTGGATGAGACCAGTACCCGATGGTTGCCACTGGAAGGTAAAAATACACACTTGATGTGTAGTCAGAGTTACAACACTGGGCATTGCCAAGTTAAAGCCAATCAGAGTCTACCCTCGTTCTACATCACCCAACCATCGGAGAGAACGTCACCATTGACAAATATAACAATGGGGACTTTGTCTAAATCGGCTCCGCTATTAACTCTGACAACAACATCTCGTCAGAAATTAAACGAAGTGTTTCTTCGGGCCAAGAAAGCCATTAAGTAGTAAAGCCCTTACTCGAACTACTAAGGAGATCCTATATAAACCCTGATCATCCCTGTCCTGCTCCAAAAGTGGATGAAGAAATCCGTGGTCGATTTGAAAGGAAAATTCTTCGAAAAATCTTCGGTCTCGTTTGCGTTGACGGGCTATGGAGGCGAAGATTCAACCAACAACTATACGAGCTGTACAGTGACATTCCACTAGTATTTGACGTTTAAAATGGCTGGGAATTGTAAAACGAATGAACACCAAAACTCCGGCTTGCAGAGTTTTGGTGTTCTTTTCATGCCACAAACCCATAGTGCATATTTTTTTTGAATTTGAAAATAAGGAAAATGAATGAGAAATAAACGAACAAGTCAAGAGATATTTTGATGAGAAGGGACTTCTGTTTTTTGATAAACTTCGATGCATATAACCTCGTAGCACTCTACGGCCTCTTTATGCCCTATCCCATAGGGGTATATTAGTTTTGATACATAGTTTGTAACATAGAGAAATAATTGAGCTAGGTATACCTCAAAGTATATGGATCGACTCAGAGTCGATAGCTGAGTCGATTTAGCCATGTCTGTCCGTCCGTCCGTCCGTTCGTCCGTACGTCACCAGTTTTTGGGCCAGAAATCTTGAGCTAGAATGATGAAATTTGGTACACGTGTTTGTTGTAGCTCTCAGCAGAACAAGTGTAAACATTTTTTTAAATCTGCCCACTGCCACGCCCCCTTTCCAGAAAAACAACGGTTTGACCAAAAACTGCCAAACCGTTAGAGATACTGAAAAATTGTCTGAACAACATATCTAGACAATCATAATGTCTATATTTTGTTCATACAAAATTTTTTGCCACGCTCACTTTTTTAGGGGGGTTTTTAGTAAAAACATTTTTAACATTTTTGCCACGCGCACCTTATTAGGGGGGTTTTTAGTAAAAACATTTTTAAAATTTAGAAAAAAATGGTAATGCAAAAACATTGGTTCTGTTAATGTAAACATTTCTTCCGTATATCGTTGTAAACCACGCCCACTTTTTGGAGGCGTTTTCATACAAAAACCAATACTATACACTACCTCATAGCATAACCAGGCGAAAAACGGTGTTTTTTTGTCGAACCATAAATAATTTTGATAAACACTCTGAACAATATGTTATGACAATGACATTTGCTATACTTCATCGCCATAAATCCTTCATTTTGGGGACATTTGTCTTAAGGATGGGATGGGATAGGGTACAAAACGATCCACACAGTGGATTGTAGCCTTCTCATATATTTTTTTTTTTAATTTTTTTTGTCTGCTACTGTTTAATTTTATATAAAAAATAAATCTAGAATCCTCATTTCACACAGCTTAACACCAAAGAACTACCTCGAGTATAAATAATTGACCTCTTAAGTTAATTAGGGTGGAATGATTGATTCAAGCTAAACCAGCTATGAAATCGTTTGAGCTCAATTAAAGGAAAAACGAACACGTTTCCTCGAAGATATCATCATGGAAAAAAAAAACGATTGGTGGGTGCACGACTAGGTCGAATACAACTTTCTCCTGCACTGTAATATAATTTGACGATTTTCATAGTTTGCCCAAAATTCGCAATAATAATCATTTTGATTTGTAAAAGTGTGGTTATAAGAAAGATTATTCTGGAAATTTAAGGAATCGGTGCTGTTGTGAATAAAGAATAAAGATAGATAAATTTATTTTCGTATAATATACATTTGGTTTGTTACCGCACATTTTAAATTTTACAGAGATTTGATAGGTTATATCTTTCTACTGAAAATTTTTTTATAATTAAATTTAAAGTGATTTAAAGTCATATAAACAGTTTGAAGGAAACACCAGCAAAACCTTCAATTTAAGTACAAAAAAAAAATCAAGTTAAGAACGAAGTAGACAAACGTCAAAAAAAAAGAGAAAGTATCATGGCTGTCATCTGTCGGATACGATACTGCGGGTAACTTCAGTACTAATCTTCTTACAATGATACCAAGTCACCAAAACATTTTGGTTTTCTTGCATGCTATTACAATATACGGCCATTCTGATCATACAATCGGCTTCGATTGTGCTTAAGATAAGTACTTCATCCTCGAAAACCTCCAGGGTTGCGGTCATCTTGGTCGTCAACACACTTCTCCACAGCAGCAGTTATTCGTTTCTTCCTCGGTTATTCGTTTGATGAAAATGCCCAACTTCATTGCACACAAAACAAGAATTAGGTGGTCGCTTTGGCTTCGGGCACTGGCTCTGATAATGTCCAAATTTTGAGCAATTAAGGCATTGGATATTTCCGAGCTCTGCACTTGACGTAGTAGAAGTAACAGCGGGGGCATAAAGCTTCATTAGTGGGGCAGCGGTTACAGAGGTGTGGGCACAAGAGACAGATGATCTCATCGGGACAGTCGCCTCTTCTCATATGGGTCTAGCAGTGACTTCAGTTGTCTGAGGGAAGTGGCACCCATCAATGTTGCAATATTGCTGCTGCGATCGTTCAACCCTTCAATGAGGACTCAAGAAGAAAAAAGAGGAAGAAAAGCGCGCGATCGAGGATATAGAGAGGTGCCACTCCAGGAAAGATGTTCGCAAGTTTTACCAAAGTGTAAAACGTCAAAGCCAAGGATACAAGACTCGAACAGAATCCTGTCGAGATGAACAAGGAAATATCGTAGTTGAGACAAAGTCTATGCTGAGGATATGGAAGAACCACTTCTGCAGACTGTTAAACGGCGATGACGAACAACATTCCGCTTACAGGCAGAGCGAACCATTCAATATTGGCAACGACAACGAAAGCTGTCAACCACCCGACCTGAGTGAAGTGAGGATAGCAATATTTAAACTGAAGCTTAATAAGGCTGCCGGAAATGACGGCCTTCCCGCCGAGCTTTATAAAGCCGGCGGAGATGACTTGGTAAGTAACTTCCACCAACTCATAAGCCAAATCTGGTCCGATGAAAGTATTCCTGAAGAATGGAACCTCTGCATCGTTTGTCCGATCCACAAAAAGACCCTCTGATCTGCTCAACATAGCCTACATCGCCTATCTGCCGCAATGTGTTAACACCTGAAACCGTTTACCAACAACCTTATCAGCACTTATCAGTTTGGTTTAAGGTAAGGAAAGTCTACAGCCGATAAAATTTGTACACTTCGGCAGATCCTGGAAAATACAACAGAAGTCCACATCGATACCCACCACCTATTAACGATTTCAAATCCGCATACGACAGCATTTATAGAGACGAACTAGACAGAGCCATGTCTAGTTTTGGTATGCCGCCCAAACTCGTCCGTTTGTGTAGGATGACGATGGAGAATTCTCGCTGCTCCATTAGTGTCGAAAACGACCTCACTGACACATTCGATACCAAAAAAGGATTTAGGCAAGGCGATGCGCTGTCACGTGACTTCTTCAATCTGATTTTGAGAGGATTGTGCAAAAATCACGAACCAACACCAGAGGCACAATTTTCCAAAAATCTGTACAACTACTAACATACGCCGACGATATTGTGGCGTGGTGGATATCCGCATTCTTACCTTGGCTGCAACGAGGTAGTGCTTCGATTCGATGTTAGCTCCTCGAAATGCTCGGACATCATTAATACTGGATACATGCCTCTTGTCTACCACAATGTGATCAATTTGGTTGACCGTTCGTTGAACTGGATACCACCACGTCCCCTTATGCAAGATGAGGAAACCGTGTTCTAGCTATATTGGTATTTCGTTCCGATATTCTTCCTTCACAGTGTGAGCCGTCACTGTGAAGGAAAAATACAGAATGCTGAGCACGCCCTGACGGAGTGCCGTATCTTCACGACGGCTAGGAACCTGCTTGAAAGAGAACTTGGGGGGCACTGAGAGCACTCATAGTGTATATGCTTACATCGAGCAAAGCGAACCACATCATCACTAGGATGATGCTACAGCAGAAGCATTGCCACTGACCAAAACGCACGGGAACAGCCGCGAGGGCACACGGACATACGCACATGCTTACATGCGTACGCTGTGAAAAGTCAGCAGTCCATGGAGGAGACGTATGAAAGGGATGTGACATACAGATAACTACCAACATACATATACACAAAAAAATGAAATTAGAAAATTAAAAAAAAAAATCATAACGCTTAGATATTTGTAGGTTTGATTTATTGTTCTCATCCAGCTACAATAATGTGGCATACTGTCCTTGACTTGAATGCTTTATTCCAAAAATAATCCTAAAATAGAGATATTTTTATAAATAAGAGGCTAAATACCGACATGCGCTCACTTACACCAAAAACATAAAGCTAACTAGATACAATCCACTGCTAAGTAAACTGAATACTCCCGGATAGGTTGAAAGCGTAGAACTATACAGAAACGTGTACAGAGTTGTTGCGGCAAAAGGAGCTACCGATTCCAATACGTTTGCAAGCGAGAATATTTTACCTGGTATTTTACAAAAATTAAAAATTTTACAAAAAAAATTTTAATGTGTGTTGAGAGTACTTACCCAAATCAGTTCCCGGAACAATGTTTGACAAAATCGAACGACACATTGGATTTCCAACAGCCTTGAAACCACCTAACCCAACTGACAGATAAATATGCCAAGGTGCACTGGCTAGACCCTTCGCCAGAGTACTCAACATCGAACTAGCAATCGCAAGTAATGCTAAACTTGTCACAGATACATTCAATATCTGCAAAGTTTACGAAATAAAATACGAATACATCAGATTTTGTAGAGAAAACGAACCTTCCTCATGACAAGCATTCCAAATATATTTCCTAAAATTGGCACCAATGTTGCAAACGCCTCGTAAATTGTAAATTCCCGCACCGTCCACTGGAATTTCTCCCTTACAAAAAGATAAAAGACAGTTCCATTGCCATCTGTGGACAAAATGTTTACTAGTATGGAGGTCCTGATCGATATCGTCAAATGACATATTACACTTACTTATTACAAAGACCGATATAAAGAGGATCGTTATTATCAACCAGACGATAAGGCGGCCGTGGTTTTCTCTCGGCTTGAGACAAGTTTTGAATATTTCACTTATTGGATTTTCCGTAGGTGAGGGAGCGATATTGCCTTCAGCAGGCAAATGTTCTTCGTGTTTTAGACTTTCTGGGACGTAGAAGACAATATAGATCGTCGAGGTCACGATTAGCGTAGCTGAAATCGTAAACACAGCTAAGGTACTGGTAGCTGCGTAGATATAACTCGCTGAAAAAGAGCCTACCATTAGGCCAATATAGATGGATGCTTCTAGGAATGCCATTCTGTATAAAAGCAATTAAAAGTGCAACATAATTTCCTTATACAGGGTGCTTATCTTTGGAGGTATAGAACTTTTAAATCAATTAAATCGAAATTGATTTTTTTAAATTGACGTGAAATTTAATTTTTTTCGACAGATAATCTTCTGGCATAATAATTTAAATATGATCTCTGGCATATGACCGCCATGGCTGACTCGGGCGTAATCTTATCTGGAGATCCAACCATTTTCTAAATTTGTAAATCGACAATAACGTGGCGAATGTTGTCCTCCAAGTTGTCAATCGCTTCGGGCTTATCGGCGTAGACTACCGACTTCAAATATCCTCCTTTAAGAAATCCCAAGAGAGTTGATTGGATCAAGTTTGCTATCGATGAACTGGAGGCAAAAGTGCAGACTTTCGAGAATGCGATGTACATTGCATACAAAGGCTCGTGTCCAGTTAAGCAAAGCAAAAAAACAATTCCCCCGTGGTGGAATGAAGATCTCTCCAATCTCAGACAGATGACCAGATCGATTTTCCACAAACACAACTTCTGGCAGCCTTATAATGACTGTTTGGGTTTGTATAAGAAAGCTATCAAATCTAAAAGGGAGGCCTGCATGGATTATTGCCGTTCCATTGAAACCCTCAAAGACTCTGGTACCTTCTTTTCTGGGAAGGTCAGATGGAGAATGGACTGAATCCTCCACGGAGACCCTGGAACTCTTGTTAAACACACACATTCCCGGACACAAGTACGGAACCCGGGAGATCTCTGCAAGTAAAAATTTCCTGGACTATTAACAGCTTCTCTCCGTTTAATTCTTCGGAACCTGACGGCATACTGCCGTCATACTACTACCGAGAACGTGAGACCTAACAGTGCCATGGCTCGCGACAATTTTTAGAAGCTGCTCAATTATAATGGGCTCAGTGGCGCGAAGCTTAGTCCGATGAACTGCCGCGCAGAAGGTCTGGGTTCGATTCGCAGCCGTAGCACTACCTAAATGATTTTTCACTGGCCCTCCTCTCGTGATGATCTGACAAATCATCCGAGTAGTATCAGTTGTCAAGAAAAGTTTATCTCAAATTCGCCCTTCGGAGTCGGCATAAAACAGGAGGTCCCAACATCGTACAAAAAGTACACACACATACATGAATGGTTGTGAGAAAGGGTACTAACGAGCCTGTCGCGCGAAAAGTGTTTATTTGTTTGTTTTGCTTAATACTTTACCGAAGGATTTCAGACCAATCAGTCTAACCGCACTTGTACTAAAAACCTTGGAGCGCGTTCTATACATCCACATGGGCGGTCTGCTTTTTGCAGACCAATCAGTCTAACCTCCTTTGTGCAAAGAACTCTGGAGCGCGGTCTAGACATCCACATGCGAAGTTTACTAGAAGAATCTTCGCTATCCAAATCACAGCACGTTTACCTCAAGAGCAGATCAACAGAAACAGCTTTCCACGAGGTATTGCGGACAATCGAAAAATCCTTACACCACAAGGAATACACCCTAGCCTTCTTCTTAGACATAGAGAGAGCTTTCAATAACGTCCTCACTGGAGTTATTCCTGAATCTCTGATCGAGTTAGATATAGAAAAATCTATTCTCCCAAGGGTAATGTCTATGCTCGGAACAAGAATTATCCAGGCAACACTTGGAAATAGCCACTCAACCAAATTTGCCCAGAGAGGAACGCCACAGGGCGGCGTCATCTCTGCTCTACTATGGCTAATGGTTATGAAAAAAATTCTAGTTAAATTAGACGAGGAACGGGCCAAAGTTATCCCATATGCGGATGACGTGGTGATACTAGTATCCGGAAAAGCCCCTTCCTTTATAAGTGAAATCATGGGGGCTGCTCTAGACAAGGTTAGCAATTGGGCTGCGATTTGTGGCCTCAACGTAAACCCCTTTTAAAACGGAATTGGAGGTTTTCACTACCAAAACCAAAAAACCTGACTTCACACTCCGCCGTCCTAATGGTCGACTACTCACACCATCTTCCAGAGCTAGGTATTTGGGTATCATGCTTGAAACAAAACTTAACTGGAAACACAACATCGAACATAGAGTAAGGAAAGCATATGTTGCCTTCTATGCTTGCGGCAAAATCAACCAAAGATGACCTTGTGGATGTACACAGGCGTGGAACGTCCAATTTTCACATACGGCTCACTAGTATGGTGGCCCGCATTGAGTAGAGGCAAAGATTATAAAATCATTTTACAGGTGACATGACATGGCACAGGCTGCCATATATTTGGATCTCGTTTCTCGTGTGTGCACGTGCACTCCGCCCGACCGTTGCATGAAGCTGGTGAGCAAAAGTTTCTGTTTTTTTTTTCTCAGTGCGTCATTTGTATGGCTTTATAAACTTTGGTTAAGGCTACAACCTAACAAAACTAAAAAGCTGCAAAGAACAGCCAGTGTAGGCACCACGGGCGCACTGAAATCGGTTTGAACGGATGCCCTTACTGTGCTATTGCACTTCCCCCGTGGTGGAATGAAGAACTCCCCAATCTCAGACAGTATCTGCCACAAACACAACTTCTGGAAGCCTTGTAAAAAGTTTTTAAGTCTGTATACGAAAGCCATACAATGTAAAAGGGAGACCTGGATGGTTTATTGCCATTCCTCAATCACTCTGCTAGGCTAAGCTAAATTCTGTCCAAGAAACATTACAACCCTTCTCTACTAAGAAGGTCAGATGGAGGATGGACAGAAAGATACCGTTTCATGCAGCTCGGAACGATTCGAGAAGTCAGGATGCTGGAATGCCACAGTAATATCCTGGACTCATTACCAAACGGCATGGTCACGTTTCCAACAGACTACGCTACTCTTATACTAAGCTTCAAGAAAGGCTTCCATTTCGGATTTCCTACCAGAGCTCAGTGGAAGAGAAACGAAGTAGCAAGAGATTTCGACAAGGTCGTGTACACTGAGGGATCTGAAAAGTGTGGTGTGGGCTCCGGAGTCTACTCGGAATCACTGAAAATAACCAATTTTGCTAGCGTATCCCAAGTGGATATATCCTGGCTATCTGAGAGGCTTGCACGCTGCTGTGGCGTGACACAAAAATAACAGCATAAAAGCAAAACATTGCTATTCTCATAAATAGCCAAATGGCCATAAAGGGCATCAACTCGGCCATCACGGGCACTGGCCAATTGGAGACCATAAGGCCAAAATAGGGATAGTTGTGGGAACGCAAATGAGAGAGAAACCCTCTCCCAATTTATATGCAAATGTCCCGCATTAGCAAGAGCTAGATTGCGTGCATTAGACCAACCATTTTTCGACAACCCTAGCGACATCTTGGGTAGAAGGATACAAGATCTAATCCGTTTTCTAAACCTCACAGGCTGGATCTATCATCAATCATAATAAAGGTCACACTAGTCGTGGTAACAAAAAGGCACACAAGTGCTACTTGGGTTCATTCCTAAACGCCACTTCTACCTAGCCACCTACATATTCCCACAGAAAATAATCAAGCGGCGTTAAATCGCACGATCTTGGAGGCCAATTCACAGGACCAAATTGAGAAATTATACGCTCACTGAACGTTTCGTTTCCTTCAACATGTTGCGACGTCTTGTTGAAACCACAGCTCCTGCACATTATGGTTGGTTAATTGATTAACGAAAAAGTCAGGAATCATGGCTCTATAGCGGTCACCATTGACTGTAATGTTCTGGCCAGCATTGTACGGACCTATCATTACACCAACACATAAAGCACACCAAAAGTGAGCTTCAAAGCTTATGAAAATCGGGATCAACGGCAATCTTGTTTTGGGCCCATTCACTGAATCTACGCCTTTCTAGGTGATCCTGTGACTTCAATTTTTACACGAATTGGATGACGTAAGCACGCAAACCAAGATCTTTTCGCGAAGTTTTCCATAAAATGGATGGGACACATATCCAATTCCTGTGCTCAATGGCGGATAGACTGATTCGGGCCTTCCTCTACGCTACGCTCTACAGCAGCAATGACTTCTTCTTCGTACGCACTGTACGACGTCTCTGTGGATGCGTATCATCATTTAGAGTAAACGTGATGCGAAAACATTCCATACTTCATCGAATATATTTCCCTGATGGACAATTATGTTGACCGTCAAATGGACGTAGTGCGCGATACGTATTTCAAACAGAACCATGATTTTCAAAATCAATTTGCACAATTTGGTAGTGTTGTTCAGACGTCAGTCTAAACATGTTGAAAAGCCAAGATAAAAATAAATCACTTGACAGCTGAAAAAATGGCCGCCAGTTAAAATAGTGTTGCCAACTTAAAGTTCTATATCTCTACAAAAAAAAAAAACACCCTTTACATCTTACCGAATTGGCCGCTGTTCGGTCGTTGTGATGTCTGCAATATAGCAAAATATTGCAATTCTGTAGATACAGTTACCACCAAGAATCGACTCTGGAATCACCGATAGAATGTAATACCAAGGATTAATACGGTATTCCTTCGAAAGGAAGCAAATTATCGATGTTATGATGTAAATCAGCGAGTATCCTGAAAGTGCGAAAGTATAGACTTTCATTAAAGCCTCATTTGAGTTATAACAATTCTTACCAATAAA
Source organism: Rhingia rostrata (assembly GCA_949824845.1). NCBI lineage: Eukaryota > Metazoa > Arthropoda > Insecta > Diptera > Syrphidae > Rhingia > Rhingia rostrata. Next base: position 30,375,311 of record OX463758.1, read on the forward strand.
CGATGCCACCAAAAGTGGTTTTCTTCCATTCTTGTCAGACCATCCGCCAAAGAAAAGGCCTCCGATTGCCGGCACAACGCTTTCAAGTATAATCTTTGCCATAAATATTCTGGCAGCATATGGCTGAACTTCAGTCTCTATTTGCTTAAATATAGAATTGGAAACATGAACGTGGGTTGTTTTGTTTGAATAGCTTCACAACAATTTTAAATGATTACTTCCCCAAAATACGTGTTACATCCACGACGGAGATAAGAAACACTCACGTAACAAAAAATCTCTTGTAAAAAACGCATGTGGAAACACCGCGTCACCGCGTCTTTCCATATAAATTTTACCTGATATAAGAAACACGCTTATAACAAACATTCAGATAGACTTGGGCAACAAACTTTCATTCACAAAATTTTATATTAAAAATCGCACGCATGTTCGAAACATAAATGTTTTTGATTGTTGACTTGCTTGACTTGCTTGACTTGCTGGACTTGCTTGACTTGCTAAACTATAAGTGCGAGTGTTGATAACAAGACGAAAAACAGCAAAATATAAACAGACAGGTCATAATGGCACGGAATACCCGAACTGGGTTCCAGAATTAGACAAGCTGCTTCGACACATTCGGACAACAGGTCATCTAGGAATCTCAAGGTAAGGTCAGGCTCCTTGAATTGAGATGGTGGCGGATGCACCGAAAGGCCAACGGCAGCGCTCAATCTCGTAGTGGATACTGATGGCCCCGTGTCCTAAAGGTATCTAATAAATTGAAACTGGCAATCCAGGTTGGGAGTTGTGCTTTGGGATAATTACCCACCCGTGGAAAAACTAAATGTTACGAAGCAACCGATAGCCCCGGAAAGGACTGATTTTATTTTTGGGGACCCAGATTAACGAAAAAAGGACAACGGAGTTCGTATCTGCACCTGGAATTAAACTGAAGAGGTGCAAGAAAACAAGTAGCGGAAGCCCTTAGCTGCTAGAAAGCAGACATTACTGCCACCCAGGAAATACGATAGAATAAGGTGGGCAAAAAGAGGATGAAAAACTGTGATATCTACTACGGACCTGCCATAGAGAGTAGAAACAGCGACTAGACTATTCGGATGCGAATTCGTTAAAAGTTCCAGACTAACGCAGGCAGCCTTACGTTTCCATGAGATTACCGAACGCATTGTAACAATCCGCATCAAGGCCAAATTCACCAACAGAAGCCTGTGCAAAAAATTAATGTCGAAAGACTGCAATCGCAAGGCACCAACAAAACCTTCGCGCAACGCTTATCCATTAACATCTCGATTAACACCATACCACCAACATCGAATGTCAAGAGCAATGGCAACGATGCCAACAAGCCATTAGATCATCTGCAACTGATGTGCTAGGTTTCTGGCGCCCACCAGCAAGGAACCCTTGGTTTGATGAGGAATGCTGACAGATGCGTACAATCATAAGCTGCAGGGCAAGACGAGAGCTGCCATTGAGATCCATAGGCAAAGAAGAAGGGGGAAGCAACGGCTCTTCAGAAAGAAGAAAAAGGAGCGAAAGCGTGCGATCGAGAATATAGAGAAGTGCCACTCCAGGAACAATGCTCGCAAGTTTTACCAAAGTGTTAAACGCCAAAGCCAATGATACAATGCTCGAACAGAATCCTGTCGAGATGAACAAGACAGTTGAGACACAGTCGATGCTGATGATATGGAAGAACCACTTCTGCAGACTGTTAAACGGCGATGACGAACCACATTCCGCTGTCAGGCAGAACGAACCATTCAATATTGGCAACGACAGCGTAAACTGAGAATCACCCAACCTGAGTGAGGTGAGGATAGCAATATCTAAACTCAAGCTTAATCAGGCTGCCAGAAATGACGGCCTTTTTGCTAAGCTTCATAAAGACGGCGGAGATGACTTGGTAAGTAACATCCACCAACTCATAAGCTGGTCATATCTGGTCGGATAAAAGTATTCCTGAAGAATGGATCCTCTGCATCGTTTGTCCGATCCACAAAGTAGGAGATCCTCTGATCTGCTCAACATAGCCTACATCGCCTATCTGCCGCAATGTGTTAACACCTGAAACCGTTTACGAACAACCTTATCAGCACTTATGAGTTTAGTTTAAGGTAAGGAAAGTCTACAACCGATAAAATTTTTACACTTCGGCAGATCCTGGAAAATACCCCAGAAGTCCACATCGATACCCACCATTTGTTCATCGATTTCAAAGCCGCATACGACAGCATTTATAGAGACGAACTATACAGAGTCATGTCTAGTTTTCGTATACCGCCCAAGCTCGTCCGTTTGCGTAGGATGACGATGGAGAATTCTCGCTGCTCCAAACGACCTCACCGACACATTCAATACCAAAAAAAAAAAGGATTTAGGCAAGGCGATGAGCTGCCATGTGACTTCTTCCCTAGCGATCACCAGAGGCACAATTTTCCAAAATTCGGTGCAACTACTAGGCCGTCGATATTGACATCATTGGAAGGACCCAATGTGATATCATAGCGCCAAAAGTGGGCTTAGCAGCAAAATAGGGTAAGACTAAGTATATGTGGTCAACACGAAAGGACACACAACACCAACGAATTGGATACAACTTCACCACTGACAAATATAACTTTGTGGTAGTACGGGACTTTTTCTATCTCGGCTCTTACCAACCCTACAGCCCTAACTCGAACTACTAAGGAGATCCTATGTAAGACCCTGATCATCCCAGCCCTGCTCTACGGCGCTGCAGCATGGACCGTATCAAAAGCGGATGAAGAAATCATTGGTCGACTCGAGAGGAAAATTCTTCGAAAAATCTTTGGTCCCGTTTGCGTTGACTGGCGATGGAGACGAAGACTCAACCAAGAACTATACGAGCTGTACAGCGACATTCCACTAGTATTGGACGTATAAGATGGCTTGGAATTGTAGAACGAATGCTCCGGCTCGCAGAGTCTTCGATTCCCAGCCAGACGTTGGACGCAGTAGAGGAAGACGTGTCACCTTAAGTGGCGCGCACAAGTAAAAACCGACCTCAACCAACTTGGAATGCGGAACTGGAGGCAGTTTTTGAGTGTTTTAAGCTAGGAAACTGAAGTTTGGGGTAAGAAATAGTTGAAGTTCTTCAACCTAGTTTGTGCGGTTGAACAATGTTGAAAACGAACCAAAACAAATTTTTCACCCATTAAAGTCTGAACAAAATTGGCTTTCATACGCGTTTTGTGATTTTCAACATTCAACGTCAATTCAGTTGCATATAACTCTCACATATTGCGAATTTTCAATTTTCACAGCTTGCAACTGTCAATATGTCAGTTCAACTCATCTCGAATGAGATTAATACACCATGGAGGTGGTAAACAGAGAGAAAGTTAGAGAGAGAAGTATATGGATCGACTCAGAATCGCTAGCTGACTCGATTAAGCCATGTCTGTCTGTGCGTCCTTCCGTCCGTCCGTCTGTAGGTAACAGGTTTTTGAGCTAGGATAATGAAATTCGGTTCATGTGATCCTTGTATGTGCTGTTCGAACAATTGTAGAGAAAATTGGAATCAGCCCACTGCCACGCCCTCTTTAAAAAAAAAAAACCTAATTTTAGGCCAAACCGTTAAAATTTTGTAAAAGTGTCTGAACAAGATATCTAGACAATCTTAATGTCTATATTTCGTCCATACAAAGTTTTTGCCACGCCCACTTTTTGGCGGCGTTTACAAGAGAAAAACGTTTTTCGGTGAAATTTAAAACATTCCGAAAAAAAATTTAATGCAATATAATTGGCTTTAGTAATATAAACGTTTCTTCCATATATAATTTTTACCCACGCCCACTTGGAGGAGTTTTCATACAAAAACCATTTGTGTACCCAAGGCCATACCATATGCAGCAGAAAAACGTTGTTTTTGATCGAACCATACAAGATTTTGATAAACCGTCTGAACAAGATGTTGCGACAATTTCAACACAGTGGATTGTAGCTTTCTCATATTTTTTTAAAATTTGCCTGCACATACTGAAAATATAGCTCAAATCCTTTTTTTTAAAATTTTAAAATATTCGAAAAAATGTTTGATGCAAAATCATTGGTTATGGTAATATAAACATTTCGGATATATATATCATTTGAACCCACGCCCACTTTTTGTGGGCGTTTTAATACAAAAAAAAAATTGGTATACCCTACCCCATAGCATAGCCAGGCAAGAAACGTTGGTTTTTCGTCGAACCACAAAAGATTTTGATAAACTGTCTGAAAAATATGTTGTGACAATACTGAAATTTTGTATATTTCATCCAAGTTTTGGGGATATTGATTTTAAGAATGGGATGGATAGGGATGGATATAGTTTTCTTATTATTTATTTTGTTAATTATTGAGTTATTTTTTAATTTTTGTTGCCAATTCATTGTTGAAGTGTATTTAGTTAAAAAATAAATAAAATTGTTATCCGTGTTTTTAATAAATACTACCAAGTTTTGAGCATGATTGATTTCATGTGTAAAGTGTATACTTATTTGTGGGACTTACTGTATGTAGACGCCTCCATATGGTTTAACAAAAAAAAAATATTGTTTTTCTAAAAAGTGGGGATGGCAAAGGCACATTTTATTATCGCTACTCAAAATGTAAGACAAATAAAATCGGTAACATGCAGAAGGACAAACAGGCGGGTAAAATAATCAAAATGAATTTACAAACTCCTGTGGGATATACGTATTTAACGGATATAAGAAAACTCCATATAAGAAAAAAACGCTTATAAGAAACGCATACGAAATTCCGTGCCCCTTCAAATATTCTTCTATGCAAAATGAAACCCTTCTAAGAAAAACGCTTATGAGAAAAAAACTGATATAAGAAACTTTTTTGTAATACCAAAATCTATAAGCCAATACAAAAAAAAAGCGGTTAAAAGAAATTCGTTCTCATGTAAATAATTTGTCTTCAAACTGTACAGAACTCATCATTTTAAATGTGCGCGAAGCTTAAAGAAATCGACATTTGGAACTAAAATGACAGCCTATGACATTAAGAAAACAAGTTTCATTTGCTACGGTAATTTTTTGATTTGCTTATTCAAATATAGATTTTTTCCTTGAAAATGTCGAAAAACCAGTCGAGAAACGCAGTTTCGGTTAAAACAAAAATAGAAATTTTAGAAGAAGTGAAGTGTGGTAAATCCCGAAAAGAAATTTCCAGTAAATTTAAAATTTCTCAAAGCACTCTCTCCAAAATTATTAAAAATTCTGAGAGTATTGAAAAACTAAAATATTCGTGCAAAAATTTGAATAGAAAAAGAGACAGAAAAGGAAAATATGAAATACTTAACCAAACGATGGCTAAATGGTTCGAACAAATGGTTGAAAAAGATGCGAAAATCACTGGTCCGATTCTTCTCGAGAAAGCGCAACAGTTCGCCGTGCAGTTGGATATCCCGGACTTTCAAGCCAATTTAGGATGGCTCCAACGTTGAAAAAAAAAACCAAAACATCTGCTTTAAAAGAGTGCATGGAGAAGCCTGCTCCGCCGATAAAGAAGCTGCAGAAAATTTCAAAAAGTACGTTCTGCCAGGATTTTTGGAAAGGTATGATGGTGAAGACATATATAACGCCGACGAAACTGGCTTACTCTATAAGGCTCTTCCTAGTGGAACATATGCCCCGAAAAATAAAGAAATAAGTGGCAAAAAAAAAACAGAAAGACAGAATAACACTTCTGTTTATTTGTAATTCTAATGGTTCGGATAAATATGTGTTTTCGATTGGAAAATTTAAAAAAACCAAGATGTTTCCAGGGGAAAAGCATTCCTATTCCCTACAAGTACAATAAAAAAGGATGGATGACGATTTCACTGTGGGGGGAAATAATAAAGCAACTTGATGATGAAATGAGGAAAAAAAAGAAAAAAATATTACTCTTTATCGATGATGCATCGTGCCACAAAATAGATTTCAAACCTACTAACGTTGAAATATGTTTTTTTCCTGCAAACACTACAAGCATCATACAACCCTTGGATCAGGGTAGGAAGCTAATTTAGATAATGCACAGCAGTTAATTGCATAATTCCCTTTTGTTTTGTCTTTGCAGGGATCATTCATTCGTTTAAGGCTCATTATAGGAAATGTTTGGTCCGCAAACAAATTCTGGCAATAGAAGGCAATCGTATGTCGAGCTTTCTTCGTGAAATTAATATGCTTTGCGCCTTAAATATCATAAAACGATCTTGGTGGTTGGTGACTCCACAAACTATTCAAAATTGTTTTCGAAAGGCAGGAGTTTTTAAAAGTAACGAAGCAGTGGAAGATCTGGATATAATTTATAATGAGTTCGACGAATATGAAGCTGATGGGGGATTAGATGAAGAAGAAAATCAAGAATGTTTTGGGGAAATAGACGAAACAGAACTTGTGAATAATATGCTAGCTGACGAGAAAGAGGACGACGAAGAGGAAGACTATGAGATAGCCGAAAGAGACCAAGGAATTAATAGAAATGAAACAATAAATGCGTTCTTTTTATTAAAGCAATATTTGGAAAGTGACGAATATTGCTTTCACGCTGTTGAAGAAGTTCTTTTTAAAAGGCGAGAAGAATCCTATGTTCAAAAGAAAATAGATGAATATTTTTCTTCAACAACTTAATATGTACCTACTTATATACTTATAAATTCGTTTGTATCTTCTTAATCATCCTGTGAACTGTTGTTTGTTTGTTTTTGTTGGGTTTATTAAATAATTTATTTAAATGTACAGCTTTTTATTTTTCTGCAACTTTTAGATTGGTTATAAGAATTTTTTGTTTCTTATATCCGTTGTTTTTATATAAGACATTTTTTCTTATATCCGTTTTTCTCATATAAGAAAAATACGTACCATACAGAGCCGCACTAGATTCTTTAATCAAAAAAATGTAACTAACTAAAGTAAAAAAAACCATTTAAATCACGGTTTACAATCACAATACAATCCAAATTACATTTGAACATTATTTACCTTTGATTCGGGTGTCGAATTGGCTGTTCCCAATAAACCACAGATGCTTGCATCGTACAGAAACACCGATGTGCATGTTTGGTAGATGATTTGATTCTTGAAGATCGTTCCTTTTGATATAAAAATAAACATAAGCACAATTAGGTTATACAATCAAACTTTTAATTTTACATTCTTCAATCCGAACATTATTTAAAAAAAATTGTTAATTCTAAAGTTTAAAAATCGTATTTAGCAATGACCTGATAAATTGAGTCCAAACACTAAAATCAGCACAGCTGGCTCAATAAAGAACGTACACTTATTGTGTGGGGGTTTCTCAGTTGCAGCGCCCGACGTTGTTGGAATTTCTTCTTTATTATCGCTTGGAATTTCCGCTGTAGGATTTGATGACTCCAGTAGATGTGTTCCCTCTATGGATGTCATTTCTGGTCGTGCTGACAACGTCAACTGATCGCATACAATCCGAAGGCTAGCGAACTCATAGTCATACAGAGCGCTGAAATGAGTCATAGAGATAACTTTCTGTGTAGTTTTATGGCAGTGTGACCTTAGTGGAATTATAAACTGCATTTTTCTAAGTTGTCGCTTTCCACTAAAATTGATATTTTGAGAAATGAATTCGCATTTGAAACTGAAAATCAGCCCTAGCGAGGTATCCGTCGGAGCGTCGGAGCATCCCGTCTACTTACGTTGAAGTCCGTTCAGGTGAATTGTTCGTGCAATATTTGACAGCTAAGTGCAATTATTTTAGCGAGGTATCCGACGGAGCGGTAAATTCTCCGATTTTGTACGATTCGGAGGATTTTTTTTTAGCAACGTATGCCGTCTAATTACGTTGAAGTCCGTTCAGGTGAATTGACAGCTAAGTGCAATTATTTTAGCGAGGTATCCGTCGCAGCGGTAAATTCTCCGATTTTGTACGATTCGGAGGATTTTAGCTTCGAGGTATTCTCTTCGCCCACATTTTGCAACGCATCCCGTTTACTTACGTTGAAGTCCGTTCAGGTGAATTGTTCGTGCAATATTTGACAGCTAAGTGCAATTATTTTAGCGAGGTTTCCGACGGAGCGGTAAATTCTCCGATTTTGTACGATTCGGAGGATTTTAACTTCGAGGTATCTTTTCGCCCACATTTTGCAACGCATCCCGTCTACTTACGTTGAAGTCCGTTCAGGTGAATTGTTCGTGCAATATTTGACAGCTAAGCGCAATTATTTTAGCGAGGTATACGTCGCAGCGGTAAATTCTCCGATTTTGTACGATTCGGAGGATTTTAGCTTTGAGGTATTTTTTTCGCCAATATTTTGCAACGCATCCCGTCTACTTACGTTGAAGTCCGTTCAGGTGAATTGCTCGTGCAATATTTGACAGCTAAGTGTAATTATTTTAGCGAGATATCCGACGGAGCGGTAAATTCTCCGATTTTGTACGATTCGGAGGATTTTATCTTTGAGGTATTCTTTTCGCCCATATTTTGCAACGCCTCCCGTCTACTTACGTTGAAGTCCGTTCAGATGAATTGTTCGTGCAATATTTGACAGCTAAGTGCAATTATTTTAGCGAGGTTTCCGACGGAGCGGTAAATTCTCCGATTTTGTACGATTCGGAGGATTTCAGCTTCGAGGTATTCTTTTCGCCCACATTTTGCAAACGCATCCCGTCTACTTACGTTGAAGTCCGTTCAGGTGAATTGTTCGTGCAATATTTGACAGCTAAGTGCAATTATTTTTCCGATTTCCTCTTGCACAAATTCTTCGCGGATTTTATTTACGAATTGTAGCGAAGTGAGTTTTTCTCCGATGAGATATACATCGAAAGACATTTTAACCTCCGACGAAGTATGCATTGCGGACAATTTTCCGCTCCGACGGATACTTCGCTAGGGCAGAAAATACCGTCAGAGGTACTCCGGTCACAAGCAACAGAAAATGCAATACATGATCATTAATAACTAATGATAAATCGTACTTTCAAGGGGCCTAGATTTTACTATGAAATATAGGGGTTTTCGAGTTACCGAGATTACGAATTATTGAGGGTTAAGGAAAAGTTCGATTAAACGGGGTTTCGAGTTTTAATAAAAATGTACATAGGTACATATGTACGTTATTATATATCGTAGAACAATGCACATATATTCATGTTCATATATTCATTCATATCGACATGCATACAAATATAGGAACAAAAATTTATTGCGCAACAGGCTCGTTAGTACCCAGGGCTTAGCTTTTTTCTCACAAAAATTTATGTGTGCATGTGTACATCTTAGCACGATGGCGGGACCTCCTGTTTTATGCCGAATCCGAACGGCTAAATTGAGATAAGCTTTTCATGGCAATTGATACTCCTTGGATGATCTGTCAGATCATCACGAGAGGAGGGCCGGTGACAGACCATTTAGGTGTTGCTACGGCTGGGAATCGAACCCAGACCTTTTGCGCGGCAGTTCATCGCACAAACCATCGCGCCACTGAGCCCGTCGCTTATCTTTTCGCAGACGGATAGTTTAAGCTTTTACTACTTACTTACTTAAATGGCGCTACAGTCCGGAATGAACTTGGGCCTCGACACTCACGCCTCTCCAATTAGCCCGGTATTTAGCTTACTGCTTCCAGTCATGCACTCCGAGTTGGTTGAGGTCGGTTTCTACTTGTATGCACCATTTAAGGGGAGGTCTTCCTCTATATCCGACGTCTGGCTGGGAACCGAAGAATCCGAGCCGGAGTATTGGTGCCCATTCATTCTACGTGTCCTAGCCATCTTAAACGTCCAATGCGCAGTTTTTTTACCAGTGACATGCCCTGTCACTGTACAGCTCGAATATTTCTTTATTGAATCTACGTCTCGCATCGTGCGTCCACGCAAACAGTCCGTGCTTCAGCGCCACAGAGTAGGAATGGGATTATCTACAGCATATACTTAGTCTTGTCCTCATTTATTGCTTAACATCTTTTGCCGCTTCCTTCTCTATACTAGCAAGCGTGGCCATCAAATCACGTTGAGTCCTATCAATAATATCAACATTGTCGGTGTATTCTAGTAGTTGCACCGATTTTTGCTTTTTGATTGGCTCGGGCGTTTCAACAATCAAATTACACAGAAGTCGCATGACACTGCATCGCCTTGCTTCAATCCTTTGTTTGTATAGAATGTGTCCTTGAGGTCGCTTCCGAGCCTGATGGATCAGCAAGAATTCTCCATCCTCATCCTAAACAAACTGACGAGCTTGGGCGGTACATCAAAACTAGACATGGCTCTGTATAGTTCGTCTATATAAATGCAGTCATATGCGACTTGGAAACCCTTGGTGGGTATCGATTAAGACTTCATGGGTTTTTTTCCAGGATCTGCCACATTTTGAAGATTTGATAACTGTGGACTTTTTTGGCCTAAAACCACCGACCAGGTTGTTGGTAAACGGCTTCAGACTTTCACATATTACGAAATTTAGGATCTTGTAGATAATGTTGAGCAGAAGTATGCCTGTGCTCAGAGGGTCTCCTTTTTTGTGGATCGGGCAAACGATGCTGAGGTTTCATTCTTCATTTATACTTTCAACCGACCAGATTTGGCTTATGAGTTGGTGGATGTTACTTACCAAGTAATCTCCGCCGGCTTTATAAAGCTCGGCGGGAAGGCCGTCATTTCCGGCAGCCTTATTAAGCTTCAGTTTAGATATTGCTATCCTCACTTCACTCAGGTCGGTTGGTTGGCAGTTTTTGCTATCCTTACCAATATTTAACGGTTCGTGCTGCCTGAGAGCTGTGTCTCAACTACGATAATTCCTTCTTCATCTCGACAGGATTTTCTTTGAGCCCTGTATCCTCGGCTTGGACGTTTAACTCTTTGGTAAAACTTGCGAACATCGTTCCTGGAGTGACACCTCTATTTATCCCCGATCGCGCCTATAAAGCTCAATGACAGCTCTCGTCTTCTCTTGTACGCCTCGTTCTTGGCTGCGAGCGTCTGTCGGCATTCCTCATCAAACCAGGGGTTTCTTGCTGTTAGGCGCGAGAAACATCAGTTTCGGCTGATCTAATGACTTGTTGGCAACGTTGCCATTGTTCTTCGACATTCGATGCTGGTGGTATGGTGTTGATCGAGAGATTAAGGGATACGCGTTGCGCGAAGGTCTTGGTGGTCTCTCGCGACTGCAGTCTTTCGACATTAAATTTTTCTACAATCACAATCGGAGGATTTTACCTTCGTGGTATTATTCCGAAAAGCTTTTCGGAATATTTTTCCGACATTTTGTGACCCAACACTGCGAATTGCGTTAAAGTGCGTTCAGATGCATTTTTCGTGCAATATTTGACAACTACGTGCAATTATTTTTATTCTTCGGAATATTCGCACATCCAAAATACTGGATGCGTTGGTGTGGGTCAGTTTGTCTAACTCGATTGGAGTGGTTACCCAACAGATTGTAAACTTTTATCACTCTCACCGCCATAGAAATAGGAGCTCTGTTCAGAGCTATAAGTTTGTTTGATTTGCTGCTATCTTATTCCGGCCATAGGTCTCTGGTGTAATTGCAAGTATTAATGTTTTGCCACTTAGATTTTTCTACACTTTGTGTGTACCTAGTTATTATCAGTTTTTATAAGCAAGTAGGGGTCTTACCCTACTGTCACATATGGAGATGGAGCTGGATGATTCTAGTCTGCCTAGCTCGTCTGCATTCTTTTTTCATGGAATGTTATTATGTCCTGGCACCCAGTTAATTTGGACTTTATTCTGGTAACATAGAGCATTTAGCTCTGCGTGGCAGCTTCCAACTACTCGTGATTTTATTATGTTGGATGCTCGAGCTTCTTTGGCCGCTTATATATCTACGTAAATGGAGATATCCTCTTGTGACATGTCCAATACTCTGGAGAGAGGACACCCCCCTTTGGAGTAACTCTTGTCGTTGTTATTCTTTTGGTACAATCGCCCAGTGAACATGAAATGACAAATACCTAACCTAAGTATTCGTCATGTGATAACTTCACTAGTATTTTTGAGGTTCTACTAAACTCCTGACCCAACACTAATGGCGCAAGCTTCCACATATCCATGCAACTAAAATTGGTCGAAATCAACGTGATGTCACCTCAAAGAGAGCTAATGTATACCAACACTCCGGCCCATTGAGTCTTCCATAGGCAGATGGTAGACGAAGAAGTGGATAACCCCGTCATAAAAGACGAGTATAAGCCCGATACAAATAATCTTCTTTTTTTTTTGTAAATAAATATCATAAATTTCATTTAAGTCGTAAAAATATAAAATTTGCAGTAGCATTTTTCACAAAAGCTAATCTGGTCACATTGCTGATTGTTCTTAAAGTCATAATAAAACGAAGCTATGAATATCGTCCCAAGTGGATATGATGTGTATATAGACTTGGAAGGGAATTCACATTTACTCACAATATGGCAACACATTTGTTTGTTTGTTTACATTTATTTCGATAAAAGTCATGCAATCTGAAGTCTTGATTACATTTTATGGTTTGAAAGAAAAAACTTGTGCAAAGTCGGGGATTTTTCTAATGGCATGTAAGAACTCCATTTGATTCATTCCACCAAGGTGTTGGAGATCCATTTCTGCAAGTAGCTGTAAGTATAAAAATTTTACGAAAGTAAATATTTGGATTGTAAACAATGAAATACTGTTTTTTTTTTTGTTGTAATGCATCTTGTTGTTTCGGCGCATAACTATAAATATACGAAAATATAGGGAGGCTACAATCCGCAAATTGATGAACACCCAATACCTTTCCATTCCTGATGAGTCATATCTGTCTGTCCATCGCGTCGGTCGGTCCGTCTGTATGTCACCGATTTGTAGGCCTTATATTTTGAGCTAGAGTGGTGTATAGACTCTCTGTAAGATGTAGTAGAACAAGAGCAACATTTTACAAAAATCCACCCACGTACCATAGCTATTCAGTAAAACATTGTTTTTGGCCAAACGGTTAGGAGTTTTGATAAAGTATCTGAACAACATATTTGAACAATCTCAACATCTATATTTCTTAAACGCCCACTTTCTGGAGGCGTTTTCTTAAAAAAAAAATAAATGTAACTTTAAAATACTTGCGATGAAAATATTTTTGGAATAGTTTAGGTTAAGGTGGCTACCAGCTGTCCATCCCGTCGGTCGGTCCGTCTGTATGCCACCGATTTGTAGGCCTTACATTTTGAGTTACAGTGGTATTTAGACTTTCTCTGTAAGATGTAGTAGAACAAGAGTAACATTTTACAAAAATGCACCCACGTACCATAGCTATTCAGTAAAACATTGTTTTTTGCCAAACGGTTAGGAGTTTTGAAAAAAAAAATCTCAATAACATATTTGGACAATCTCAACATCTATATTTCTTAAACGCCCACTTTCTGGAGGCGTTTTCTTAAAAAAAAAATAAATGTAACTTTAAAATACTTGCGATGAAAATATTTTTGGAATAGTTTAGGTTAAGGTGGCTACCAGCTGTCCATCGCGTCGGTCGGTCCGTCTGTATGCCACCGATTTGTAGGCCTTATATTTTGAGCTAGAGTGGTATATAGACTCTCTGTAAGATGTAGTAGAACAAGAGTAACATTTTACAAAAATCCACCCACGTACCATAGCTATTCAGTAAAACATTGTTTTTTGCCAAACGGTTAGGAGTTTTGAAAAAGTATCTGAACAACATATTTGGACAATCTCAATATCTATATTTCTTACACGCCCACTTTCTGGAGGCGTTTTCTTAAAAAAAAATAAATGTAACTTTAAAATACTTGCGATGAAAATTTATTAGAATAGTTTAGGTTAAGGTGGCTACCAGCTTTTGCCAGCAAACTTAGACCATTTTGGTCTAAGTGGATCTTGTCCATTCTCCTTTCTAACCGTCGGAAAAACCATCCTGAGGTTTTGATCGACCGACGGAGGCTTTTCACTTCCGTGTTTTTCAAATCACTGAGATTTTGGAAACAGTAAGTTCCGAGATGTAGCTTCCTTTTGTTTGACTGGGCCGGGCAGTTACAAAGGAGATGAAGTATTGTTTCTTCTTCCTCTATGTCCATGCAGCTCCTACAGAAGTCGTTTGAGTAGAGGTCTAGCCTTTCTGCGTGCCTGCCTATTAAAAAAATGTCTGGTGATGACACTTATGGTGGCGCTAAAATACGATCTATCTAGCGAAATCAGTCCATTTGGTCTTCTCAAATCTAGCTTTGGCCAAATTTGTTTGGTTATATGGAAAGTCGTGCCAAGACTCCATCTAAGGTTTGATTTGATATTAGCATGTTGCGCTTCTAAAATTTTGCATGTAGCGATAGGAATGTCCAGTGTGTCGAGTACAGTTGGTAATTTAGTTCCATTTTTGGCGAGTTCACTATCCACTATTCCGTGAGGTGTCACCATGCCTAAGCACTCAGCATAGGTGAATGTTATGATGCTTTGACATCTCCTGCAGAGATTATCAGCAATCTAGGGTTGTCTTTGAGTTGGTCGAGACTGATTCCAGGGATTTGATGGCCGTTCGATAAGATGATGACATCATTGGCAGATAATACATTCTCTTTCTGCCAGGACAAGGCTTCCTTGATCGCAATGAGTTCCGCCTGGAACACGCTGCAATGATCGGGAAAACGGAAAGATATCCTGAGATTTAGCCTGTCGGAGAAGACACCAGCACCCACTCCGTCATTTGTTTTGGAGCTATCAATATAAAAGTGGATCGAATCGTTTAGCTCAGGTTCGCTGCTCTCCCATGACGGACTTTCCGGGACTGCGACCAGGATACTCTTATCAAAGTTTAACCTGGTAAGGTTGTAATTGGTGTTTTCAGGGATATTTTTGTGTTCGATTAAAATTTTTGAGTGGCCAGATTGAATATTTGACCTGTGTTGGACGGCTTCAAGACGTATGGCCGATTTAGCTGCGATTTGCTTGCCAAAATGGCAGTCAAAGCATGATGTTTTATTAAAGGGGCAGAATGGGGATGAGAATGGTAGGATAAGGAAAGGATGGCAAACACGCAAAAACAAATGAGGTGAGATGTGGCAAGTATAGGGGGTATGATAACCAAGGAAGGGAGGGCTTAGAGTAATTTTTTCGAATTCCTCTCAACAGCTAGACTAGAAGCCTGGCATGAGTTTTTGTTGTGTTTAGATTGAGTGTTGAGTCCTACGCGCACCCCGACGAGCTAAGAGGGAACTAGCATGCCAGCAGTGACTCAAATGCGCAGAAGGTCTATGCAACAAATGGGGAAGTAGGTGAGTGAACCACTGATACACAGACACGCAGTTCTTTGCAACTTGGCTAGTTTTTTGCTGCTTAGAGCTATCTCTAGCGCTGTCCACCATACTACTACTCCATACAGAAGTATTGGTCTCATAACCGAGATATCAAGCTAATGCGTGATTGGAGGTTTCATTCAAGCCTATGGCTTTCTTGCAAGAATAAAGTGCAACGGTCGCTTTCTTTACTCTTTCTGTTATGTTTAGCTTCCAGTGAGTTGGACCAGTTCAGTTTTGTGTGGGTTGACACCCAGTCCACAACTGGCTTGTCATTTGGAGTTTTTATGTAGTGCGTTCTGGAGAACTTCTTTAGTATATTTAGGTGCTTCTCTAAGACAGCAATGGTAACGTTATCTGAGTAGGCAACCACATGGCATCCCTCTGCTTCCAGGATAAGTAAAAGCTCGTTGCTTTTACTTACCCCTTGCTGTGTTGATAACGCGGCTATTTAATGGCAAATTAATCAGCATTCCCAGTGAGTCATCGACTTTCGGACATTTTAGCGATTTGATAATCGCTCCCGAATCAACGTTGTTAAAAGCACCTTTAATGCCCACGAATGCAACAGAATTTCATTCTACGGGAAAACCAACTTCGTAGCCAACTAATGTTACAAAAATACCGGATTTGATCGATTTTTTTATCGTAAAAGGTCTTCAGTCGAGTCGAATCAAAGTTGAAAAATGCTTTGATCTTGTCTCTGATCCTTATCCAGTTATTCTAACAACGTGCGAGTCAATCATTTGAAATCATAACTCACCCAGACTAACAATCGGGAAAACCAAGATTTCAAAAATGATATTGAAAATAATATTTGACTGGGTGTATCGCTTAGATTACCATTGTAACTCGAAGTTGCGGTTGACTCTTTTATCTTCCATGTGAAACGTTCAAAAAGCAGCCTGGAGTAATACGTGTAGATCAAGACGCTTGGGCTAAAGCCGATAAGGAAAAAGCAGGAAAGGAAAAAGTTTTTGCGCACATCTCGAGGAAACATTTAAGCCATTTGATGGTCCAGCGCAATATGAAAACTTTAATGTATTCGAGACTACAATCGATGGTATTATAGTAAGGTTTGCAAGTTTTGCAGAGCTTAAACGGAAAATACAGAAACTAAAGCCTAAAAAAGGTCCGGGTTATAACCTGATTAAGGGAGAACTTCTCAAAATGTTGCCTCGGAAGCTTCTCTTCATTATAAATTAAATAAGAGTACATACCAAGACAGTGGAAAGTCGCGGAAGTGGTTATGGTTCTTAAACCAGGAATTCACCGGACGACATAAAACCTTCCAATGATTTCAAAAGTTTTTGAAATGATAATACTCGGTCGCTTACACCCTATTATTGATCAAAAACGACTTTTACCTGACCATCAATTTGGGTTAAGAAGTTAACATTCAACTGTGGACCAAGTTCATCAAATTACTGATGTAATTGAGAAAGCATTCGAAAAAAATTTGCTCAGCCGTATTTCTTGACATTTCGCAAGCGTTTTTCAGAGTTCAAAGATATATTGGCAGGAGTACACCAAGGAAGCGTCATTGGACCACTCTTGTACCTCCTATTTACACGTGATATCCCACAAACAAACGATACAGCTATACTAGTAGTGGCATAGACCCTTCAATACAATCTAAGACAAGTTCTGCCTGAAAAATTTTATAAAATCCTGGTGTCGTATCTTGAGCGTAGACTCTTCCATGTGAAACTTGGAAACGAATATTCAGAGTTCAAAGATATATTGGCAGGAGTAAACCAAGGAAGCGTCATTGGACCACTCTTGTACCTCCTATATACACGTGATATCCCACAAACAAACGATACAGCTATACTAGCAGTCGGCACAACAATTGAGGAATCAAATATAAAATAACAGAACGCTCTTAAAGAGGTTAATGGATGGACGAAATCCTGGCGGATTGCACTGAACCAGAGCAAATCGATTCATGTAGATTTTTCGTATAAACGGACAAGCAATTTGCCAGTATTTCTCAATACGGTTCGAGTCCCTTTTGCAAATGAAGCGAAATATCTCGGAATGACACTTGATGCAAAATTAAATTGGAAATCGCATGTAAAAAGTAAATGCGAAGAACTTAAAAATAAACACAGAGAACTGTACTCGGAAAACATTCGAAGCTTAACCTTGATAACGAGCTGCTATTAATCAAGCAAGTGCTAAAGCCGGGTTGGACATATGGTATACAACTATGGGGTTTTACCAGTGAAACGAGTCTAAACATTTTACAAACTTTTGAAAACAAAATGTTATGATCATTCGTCAATGCGCCGTGGTATTTAAGGAATGAAGATCTACGCAGAGATCTGGGTATTCCAGCGGCTTAAGATGAAACGAAAAATTTTGCTCTTAAGCATATAAAACGTTTAATAGGGCCTCCAAATTCTTGACGGTCCTCCAAATTCTTGACAAAACAAATTTGTTGCGGCGTCTTCAAAGATCTTTACCCTAGATTCAGCCCGATAACTTGCAGAAAAAGCAGGCACTCTCAAGGGAAAGTTTCCTGCCAAACATTTATATAAGGTAAAAAGAGCAGGTGTGGCGTAACCCTCATTTTCTCAATTTTGAGTTTATTTCACTATCACGACGAATAAAAATATTTTATTCGACGCAAAAGTGTCACTAATTGTGTTGTAGGTACTTTTCGTTTTTCAGTCTTATTTTAAAAAATAAATCAAATAATGCGGATTTTTTTTTGTATTTGTTGCAGTTTGGGGTAACACTACTACTTCTCTCAGTGCCTCAAATATACTCGTGATGAAAAAAAATTGCTAGATAAGTCGCATACTTAGGCTGCGCGTACAGTAGTGCGAAAAAGCGATGCGATGCGAGGAGCGTTTGAGTGCGAGAAAACTGTCCGCATGTATTCTTATGCACGCACGCACAGTGTAGCGATTTTTTATTAGCATGTTGGTTTAAATAAAATAAAAAAAAAGAAGAGGAACCAAGTTCTTCAAAGTTTCTTGGTAAAAATTGTGTTACTTCTATATTTATATAACGGGTGATCCAAGTAGAGATACTTTTTTCAATAGCCTTTTTTGACAGATCACGTGTGAGTCGTGTCATGGTGTCATGTTATTTTTGTTTAGTATTGTTTGGCATTTCGTAATGGAAATTTTTTTTTTTGGTATGCACAATTGAAGAGCATATTAAAAAAAGTAGAAAAAAACACTTTCTGAATTTTTAAACATATTTTTTAGGTGTTTTAGGAGAAAAAAACGGGTAAGTGTTTGATTTTTGCAGTTCATGTCATCAAACTGCCATAAATGCCCTGTAATTTGTACATTTTATAGTTTGTTACATAACTAGATTTCCTTAGCTTCAATATAGGGGGTATATCATTAAAATCGGAGCATGAATTAGTCTCAATATGACGTCATGAAACGCTAAAATCAAACATTTCTTTAAAATGTACCTAAAACACCTATAAAAAATGTATAATAAAATAAAAATGAATTAAAAAAAAAAAGCGATTTTTTATGCAAAAAGTGCGAGCTTGCCGGAAAACCTCTCTCATGCTTCTCGCACACAACCTCTTCTGACCTTGTGCGAGAAGTGTTTGTTTTGACGTTTAAAGAAAAAAAAATCAAACAGATAATTTCAGTGTTGTGTGGTGCAATTTTTAAATAATTTTGTCGTATCTAATTATCGCATCTCGAATCGCTTGTCGCATCGCTTTCTCGGCATACTGTACACGCAGCGTTAGTTGCAATACAAATACAAAAAGGGCGGTGGTTTTACTGTGTAAAAATCTCACTTCGCACTACTGTGACACGTTCTCATCGTTTCTATGAGGATTTCCACCAGCCCACGGAAAAAAAAACAAGTTTGAAGAAAACCGGTCACCGATACGGACAGGGATACCGGTTGTGTTTCCGAAAACATCTTTTGTTAGAATCAAACAAAATCTCTAGATCGAAAATGTTGACAAAAACAATATCGTTCTACTTGCAAGAGAAAATTAAAAATAAACTTCATGGAATAAGAGGTTCTAACGTCCAAATAATCCTTAAAAGCAACGTTTTTTTTTTATTCTGGTGGAAGAGAGCCATTTTTGAAAATGAGTTGCCGATATGAAAAGCTTATCCGTTTGGATTGGACATAAAACAGTATTGCCCTCGTGCGGATCGTTTAATATCCTATCCCAGTTAATACTATACGTATTCCCTTGGACCAGTACCCGATGGTTACGACTTGGAGGTTAAAAATAAGCACATGATGCATTCTCGTCTTTATGCACCGTACGCTAAAGACTCTTAACTTGCAACTACTACTGTTTCGATTACGAACGTTTAAAATCAAATTTACTCACCACATCACAAATATGATTTTTCTCATCGGCAATTAATTTAATGGGTCCGGTTATGCGATCAATTAGTTCACAAATATCACTCTTGGTAATTTGATTGTCTTCGTCGAAATCGAATATCAAAAACGCCCATGCGCCCTTCACTTCCAATGGACAGTTTTCCGAGAATACACTACAGAGGTTTACAAACTCTTCAAAGGACAAGCTTCCGTCCGGCTGTGTTGAGAATACTTTAAATATTCGATCAGCAAAAGGATTATACCAAAGTTCGGTAAACAAACTTGCAACTTCGGAACTAGTAAAACGAGCATGTATATCTCGTGCAAAGCGCTGAGCGTCAATAGTCGCAAATTTCTTCAATATGCTGAAATTAATAAAACATTTATGCATATATGCTGTTTTTGTATATTTAATAATAATTTGCTACGCAACTTACAAATTGATTTCGGTTTTGTTCAAATATGTTAATTGAACGTATTCGTCGAGTTGGTCTTGAGTGAGCGCACTGTTACTCGCACCCATTTCTTCGAGAAATGAAAAAAAAAAGTTTGCCATTGTTTACGAATTTACTTATATGAATTCTTATCAATTGCTGGCTCAAGTTGAGTATATAACGCGAGTTAATAGATGCTCATGCAAACGAATTTATTGAGTATAAAATTTATGTAAGATGACTCAGGACTGAGCTGCGAATGTGAATGGCATAATCACCGAGCCGTCATTCTTCACTAGAGCTACTAATGGAGCGTGAAGTGTTTGATCAACCAGATACATTTATGCGTTGAGATAAAAAAATAAAAGCAACGAAAGGTGACAAATTTGTAAGTTCAAATTGATAAGATACACTCGGAAAAAAAAACATTGTTGTCCGAAGAATTTCCCATTCTTGTAAAATTGTGATTTAAAAATTGTTGACTCAACAAATAGTTGTTGAAGCAAGAACTCATTTTTGATTTTTCAAGAATCAAAACGTCAATTGAAAAATAAAATTCTTGAAAAAACAATTTCAACATTTTTAAACATTTTCAAAAATTTTTTTTTTGTATTATTATCTGATTTCAAGAATTAGTTCTTTACCCAAGAAAAAAATATTTGTTTTGAAATCAATAAGTTAGTTAAGTTATTTTGATTGGCAATTATTGTTATGAAATTGAAGATAAAATCATTGTTCTAGTGTCAACAGTATGTTTTCATTAAGTAAAAACCTATTGCGTATTCTACATTGTTCTATTCCATAACCCTTCATCTTCATCTTCATCTATCTATCACACAGAACACAGTAAAAATATCTTTCATTATCTTGGGATATATTACATTTGTATATTGTATTGTATACTCAATGGCATACTTGCGTTTGTATACTCAACAATAACAGTTGTTGGCACAAGTATTGCATACTTGAATCGTTTTTTTGTATATTATTATTGCTTCTCGATTCTTGAGATTTAAGTATAAATTGTTACTTTTCCAACAACTAGTTCTTGGCACAACAATTTATTCTTAAACTCTTAAAAACCTTACTGTAAAATTGTCTCTTAGAAGAAATGCAACCAGTGGAAATCATTGTCTTGTGAAATGCGATCGGTACAACATTGAATAAATTAAAGGAAAATAATTAAACAAATAAAAGTGCAATCGGCGCGTGCAAGAGTGTTATAAGTGGAAAACAATTAAATTAAAAAGTTAAAATGAACGAAAAAGAACAATTAGTGATAATTATATCGAAGCTGAAACCCTGGAACTTTTTTTTAAGTTGGGGATTATTCTGCGACGGGATATCTGCACTAGATGAGTGCCACATAGCTTCTTTTGAATGAAAAGGAGTATCACTTTAAATAACTCGGAAGAAGTTGTTCGTTTTTATTAATACTTTATTTTGCATTAAATTTATTATTTATGTACATTATTTTTAAAAGTAAAATATGAAATTCGTGACATTAGACAATTTTTAGCGTTTTTTCTGCTTCATCGTCTATGCTTTATTTTGTTGAAGAAAAAATTCTCCGTTTACTGAAACCAAGGGGTGTTTTAAAGGTAAGTTTAAACTTAAACCTACAAATTTTTATATAGGTATCAACTTTATTCTTAAAGAAATTTGATGAGCAATTTTTAACACAACAATTTCCGGAAATCTCACATTTTTAGTATTTGAGCCAACAATTTTCATTTTTTATTGACAATTTGTTCTTGGGTCAACAATCTATAGTTTTAAAAGTCTGACATGTTTTGTTCTTGATCCAACTATTAAATTGTCAATTTTTATTAACAATGCATTTTTCTCGCAACAATTTTCGCTCTTGAAATTTTAAGTATTTTAGTTTTTGGAAATAGAATTTTAATTATTGAGCTTTTTTCACAATTCGTTCTTGAGGCAACAATGTAAATTCTTGAAGTTTTTACATTTTTTATCATTATATCAAGAATAAAAGTTCTTGCTGCACGTTCAACACTTGCATTCTTAAGTTAAGAATTTTGAGTACTTGGGTTCATTTCAAAGTACGAAAATTGTTGGGCCAAAATATAAAATTCTTGATATTACAATTATTTTTTCTGAGTGTATAGATATTGACACTGACACTGACGCATAAAGAGAAGAAAGTTTGTCGAATAGACTTTTTCGGCGGTAGCATTCAGTTAATTGTTCAGTGGGTCAATTGTCTTTCAATGGATGTAGATATGTGTGTTTGTGCCCTATCCCATAGGGGTATATTATAGACTGAGGGCCAGAGAAAAAAAATGGTAAAATCATTTCATAAAGAAAATAACATTGTAAAGTCTGAGAATAAATTAACTTTTAATGCATTGTCTGCCACTTACCCACTTACGCTTACTTAAAATATTATTCACAGTCTTGTTAGATTTTTCCTCACTAAAACCACCGCCCTTTTACAAGGTGGCGCAAAAATAACCTTTTGATGTTTTTGGCTGTAATTTAAAAAAAAAAAAAAAAACTTTAATTCTTCTTGTTTTTCATTTTTATTTGGTCTTTTAATTTTGGCCGCCGCCACAGTTGATTGTCATTTGAGCCCTTTTTATGGCATTTTCCATCACTTTGGCCAAAACTTCCGGCGATAGGTCCTCACATTCTTGACGGATATTGTGTTTCAGAGCTGCAAGAGTCTGAGGCTTGTTGACATAAACCCGCGACTTCAAAAAGCCCCACAAAAAGAAGTCTGGAGCGGTCAAATCAGGCGATCTTGCTGGCCAGTGCAAATCACCAAAACGGGAGATTAGGCGTCCGGGAAATGCATCCTTCAGCATATCGGTTGTGGCACGTGCTGTGTGTGCCGTTGCACCGTCCTGTTGGAACCACATGTTTTCCAATCCCAATTCATCAAGTTGCGACAAAAAGAACTCGCTGATCATTGCTCTGTAGCGCTCACCATTCACAGTAACCGTTTGGCCCGCGACGTCTTCGAAGAAAAAAGGTCCGGTGACTCCTCCAGCGAAAACAGCACACCATACAGTGACTTTGAGCGGGTGTAATGGCTCTTCGTGGGTTACACGCGGATTGTCAGTGCCCCAGAAGCGTAAATTTTGCTTATTTACGTACCCGCTAAGATGGAAATGGGCCTCATCACTCATGATAATTTTCGATGAAAAATCATCTTCCTCTTGGTGGTGATTAAGGATGGCTTGAGCGTAAGTTAGACGCGATTGGCGGTCAGCAGCTAACAGCTGATGCACCGTCTGGACTTTGTACGGAAACATCTTCAAATCTTGTACCAAAATTCGCTGTAAAGACCGTCGACTGATACCCATTTGCGTGGCACGTCGTTCGATGTCGACGGCGCTTCCATGACATCTTCGGCTACAGAAGCAATATTCTCTGCAGAACGGCTACTCCGGGGTCTGCCACGCCTGGCAGCATCTCGTGTTGTGCCAGTCTCTTCGAGGCGAGCGGCTAAACGTCGCAGTGTTTCACCAGTAGGCGTTGGACGGCTAGGAAATCTGCGACGAAATTCACGTTGTGCCAAAGTCACCAATATTCCGCGTTCTGGAGCAGTGTAGCGTTACATTGTTTATTACCGTGTATTTCGCATGTGTTTACTACACAAATGTCAAAACAGAACTGACATTAGGGGCCAATCGCAAAATTTATAGCATTTTCTGATAGGAGGATTACTTTTGCGCCACCTTGTATATGTATATGTCAATGTTTGGCGGGTAACTATCCTTTGAGAGTTCCTGCTTTTTCCGCAATTATTACGCGGTTTGTTATTATCGGGCCGAATCCAAGGGCTTAGTGCTTTGAAGAAGCCGCAAAAAATTTGTATCGTCAAGAATTTGGAGAATCTTTGTGTTACCGTCTTCCAATAAAAGTTTTTTATGTTTTCGTGCGAAATTTTTCGTTTCATCTTTCTTTAACCGCGGGAATACCCTGTTACTCTGCGTAGATCTTCATTTGCCGGTGGCCATGGATCAGAGGAGTACGTAGTTTTTTTTTTTATAATTTACACGTACTCAAGGGGTTATGAATACCCTTTTATATGTTACCATAGTACGATCGTTAGAGAAGGGGAAGAAAGAGAGGATAGGAAAGATTTTGGATGTAGTGGAGATTTAAACTCCATGGGTGGTGTCCGAACTAGCTTCGGGGAGTCACTTTTTCTTGTGTTCGTTCAATTTGAAGAAATTCAAGATGGTGTGCATACTTTTAGGTATTACACCGACCTTTTTATTTCTTTTAAATAAAAGTGAAATGGATTTTGGCTGGGATTGAACGCGCAACCTTCCAATCAACAGACGAACACATTACCACTACACTGCTAAGCTAAACGTTGCGGGTTGAAGCCCCAGCTTCGGCAGCATTCTTTTTCTACAAAAATTGCCAGCTTATCTGAGGCCACCTGTGCGATAATATGAGACAAAATAAATCGATGTCTCCTCCTCTGTGCCACGTAGTTTTATGTGTCTATCTTCTTCTATGTGTCTTTCCTTCTATGTGTCTATCTGTCTCTCTCTCTGTTGTGTTAATGTCTTGTCCGTCCCTCAGTCGCCAGTGCTGTTATGTGTCTGTAAAGGGTTTTTCAATAAGAGCGATACAAAAGTTTTTTTTTTTTAAATAAAAAAAAACGAACGTACTTTCACAGGAATAAAGAATTTCATTGATATCCAACAATGAAATTCTTTATTCCTGTGAAAGTACGTTCGATGCCATTATGTATGGAACTCGATTTCTTTTGCATGGCCATCACGGGCACGCTTGCAGAAGTCCAGACGCTGAACCCAATTTTCGACGGTTTTCAAGCATAAATCGGCCGATATTTCGTAACATGCATGTGCGAAATACTTTGGTGTCAATGTCAATAGATTCGTTTCACTGGTACAACCCCATAGTTGTATACAAGTATACCGTATGTCCAATCCGGCCTTAGCACTTGCTTGTATTTATAATAACAGCTCGTTATCATGGTTAAGCTTCGAATATTTTCCGAGTAACCAGTACAGTTCTCTGTATTTATTTTTAAGTTCTTCTCATTTCTTTTTTACATGCGACTTTCATTTTTATTTGCATCGAGTGTCATTCCGAGATATTTGCCTTCATTTGCAAAAGGGACTCGAACCGTATTGAGACATACTGGCAATTTGTTTGTCCGCTTACACAAAAAATCTACATGAATTGATTTGCTCTCGTTAAGTGCAATACGCCAGAATTTTGTCCATTCGTAAACCCTTTATGATCGTTTTGTAATTTCATATTTGTTTCCTCTACTGTTGGGCTAACTGCTGGTATAGCTCTATCGTCAGCAAAGGTGGCAACTATTTTATCGTTTGTTTGTGGGATACCACGTGTATAAAGAAGGTACAAGAGTGGTCCAATGACGCTTCCTTGGTGTACTCCTGCCAATATTTCTTTGAACTCTGAATATTCGTTTCCAAATTTCACACGGAAGAGTCCGTGCTCAAGATACGACACGAGGATTTTATATAATTTTTCAGGCAAAACTTGTCTTAATTTGTATTTATGGCCTCAATGCGAAACCTTGCCAAAAGCTTGCGACACGTCAGGAATTACTGCTGAGCAAATTTTCTTTTCTTCGAAAGCTTTCTCAATTACTTTTGTAATTCTTCTTGGTCCACAATCGAATGTTTACTTCTAAACCCAATTTGATGGTCAGGTAGAAGACGTTTCTGATTAATAATGGGGTGTAAGTGACCCAGTGATATCCTTTCAAAAACTTTTGAAATTGTTGGAAGAAGTGAAATATGTCTGTAAGATTTTATTTCATTCAGTGATTTCCCTGGTTTGAGAACCATAATCACTAGCGCGACTCTCCACTGTCTTGGTAAGTATTCTAATCTGATTGCCGCATTTATAATGAAGAGAAGCTTAGTTGATGCTTTCCGAGATAATATTTAAGAAGTGTTCGAGTCCTACCAATGATGTCAGTTTTGTCGGCGTATGCTAGTAGTTGCACCGATTTTTGGAAAATTGTGCCTCTGGTGTTGGCTCGGGAGTTTTGCAGAATCCTCTCAAGAATCAAATTGAAGACGTCACATAACATCGCTTCCCCTTGCCTAAGTCACATTTTGGTATCGAATGTGTACTTAGGTGAGGTCGTTTCCGATTCTTATGGAGCAGCGAGAATTCTCCACCCTCATCCCATACAAACGGACGAGTTTGGGCGGTATACCAAAACTAGACATTGTGGCGGGTATCGATTTTGACATCTTGGGTTACTTACCAAGTCAACTCCGTCGGCTTTATAGAGCTCAGCGGGCAGGACATGCACTGAAGAAACAATTGCCGCTGTAGAGCAAAGTGTTGAAGAGGACCCGAATGAATCGATTCGCCACCGCGCAGAAGATTTTGTGCAAAGATCTTGTCTTAGGACTTTACAAGACCCAGCTTGTGCAAGAATTTAAGCCGCGAGACCATACAAAGCGTCGTGATCTTTTAATACTGATTTTCATCGCAAAATTTTGTTCAGTAATGAGGCTCATTTTTGGTTGAAGAGAACCTTGAGATGTCATTACATCCACAAAAACTGACTGCTTGGTTTGCTCTATGCGCTGGTGGCGTCATTTGGCCATACTTCTTCCGAAATGATGCTGGAGAATCAGCTACTGTTAATGGAGACTGATATAGAGCCATGATAACCGACTATTTTGTTCCCGAATTGGATGGCATGAATGTGGATGAGATGTGGTTCCAACAAGACGGTGCTACATGCCACACAGCTTACGTCACAATCGATGTATGGAAGGAAACATTATATAAGCGCATAATTTAGCGGAATGGACCTGTTAACTGGCCACCAAGATCATGTGGTTTGACACCATTGGATTATTTTCCCTAAGGATATGTGAAGTCGCTCGTCTACGCTAACAAACCAGAAACGTAAGGGGACTTGGAAGCCAACATTCGTGGCGTTATTGCCGACATACGGCCCCAAATGCTCGAAAAAGTGGTTGAAAATTGGACCCCTGAACTTGGCTTTATTCGAACCAGCCGCGCGGGCCACATGCCCCAAATCATATTTAAACATTAATGGCATAAAATTATCCTTCCAATAAAGCCAAATTGATGGACATTAAAACGACTTTCTTGTGTTATATTTCAATTCAAAGTTCCATACCTATAAAAACACTTTTTACTTTTTTCCAAGGATCGGTAGTTAACCCAAAGTACAAACCTTAATCTGGTGGGTCGGTTCCAATTTCTAGGATACCCCTAGGAGACCAGTACCACTTACCACTTGGAAGTAAAAATAACCACGGTTGATGTGTAGTCAAGAAACATCGTTCCAATGAATTTTGCATGGCTTGCTTTGGGAGAGATCACTTCATAGGGAAGTGGATCTGCCGAATCTTTAGAAATGTTTTCTATCAAAATGCCAATAGGATCCATTTTCACACCCATGCTATTCATTCTCTGCATTAATGGTTAATGGTGATCAATGGTGCCATGAAATTACTTCAATAATTAAGGACCTACAAATGATCCTTCAGTGGCGAAAACGAAACCTTGTTCTTAAAAATGGACAACCCCTGAATTGAAATGTAACTTCATGTTGCTCTTGTTTTCACAAATCTGCTATTTAATGTATGAATAAATATTTGTCGCTTCCATTAAACAAAGTTTTTACATCAAATTATGATACTCGACCGCAATGCAATAGATCGGCACATGACCCCGGGTGACTGTCATCAGGTATGGCTCTTTAAAATAAAATAAAAGTGAAGATATAGATTTTTTTTCAATTTAAATGAAGACTTACATAGTTGGATCACGGCTTTCTCGCTGCGGAACACGACCGCAATGCTTTAAATTTGCACATGTCCCTGGAAGTCCGTCATCTGACTTCGCTACCAAAATAAGTGAGCACAATGCAACAACGATGGTTAATAAGCGAATGGACTTCATTTTTAGAAATTATATTCTTTCGTTAGTTTTTCATCGCTTATATATGAAATTTTAAAATTAAATTTATTCAAGTGAATCGAATGCATTTGTTGAGGTGTGGTTACGGTAATATTTTCAATTTTAATTATTGATAAGCCTTCGCAATGTGCCTAACTTGTTTTTTTTTTATTTTTTAGTGTGAATTTTTTTTTCACATCGTACAATCAGGCTTACTTTTTACTTTTAAACTAATTTTTTATTTACTTAAAATATTAACTTACTACTAGACAAAAATGCTTAAATCTAACTTATCAATAACTGGTTTACTTAATCTAACTTATCGGCCCTTAGTGGGCGCTGTAAGCTTATATTTAGCTGTTTTAATTTGCCTTTAGGCTTAGATTTGTCGGTTTTATTGGTTTGATATTTAATTTTAATATACAAAGAAAAAATGTAAAACTTTGTTTAGTGACTTTTTTTTTTTGTTTTATATAAAAGCTTATTCTAGATTATATATAGCTTAAGACTACTTAAACTACTTAAGCCTAACTTAAGACTAACTTAAGACTATTTAACGACTTAAACCTAACTTAATTATAATCGGGGTGGCGAGCCTTCGTTGCGCATGCCCCGAGGGGTCGCCATCCTGATTGCGTCTTTCGGTCCCACGGCAGCCTGCGTTCAACCAAACCATATTGTACGCCAATATGGTGCACAAGCCCCACCCCAGACCTTGTTCCTTATTTAAAATCTTACCTATGGAGTTGGACTAAAAGTCCGCAAAGTCCTGAGGAAGTGCGGAATCACCTTCCTCATATAGCCACCAGAATTCAGTGCGCTGTTTTACAGCATCGATCCTATCGCGATCCGATACCGCCGTGCTAAAGCGGAGGAGCTCCGGAGCATTGTCGACGTACCCTTCGCGGATTAGCCGTTTGTCCCGCGCGTCACGATAGCGGTGGTATAAAACCGGGATACCGTTCCTGTCTTGTACTAACCCTAACGAATCGATGTAAATGAATGCCTCTGGTGGAATAAAGCCCATTATGAGCGTGCTCTCCATGTATAAATCATTGGGGTAATAAGCCCCAAAGATCAGGCGGTTGTCGCTAGCCATCGCCCTTGCAGCGTGCCCTCGAGTCACCTTAATTAGGAAATTGTCAATTCTATTCAACTGAGCCCCATTGTATAGAACCTCGTTGCGATAATATTTTATATACTCGGAGTGCGTTCGGTACAATCCTAAGCAGGATCGGAGACAACGTCTCTCAAACAGCCGTATCCTTTCCATGTAGGATGGTGATACATTGAACCACACGGGACAACCGTAAGCGAAGATCGGCCTTATGAGGGCCATGTAGCAAATGACTTTCACCCTTGAATCAAGTTGACTGCTATGAAACAATCTTCTTGTCAGAGCATAAGCCCCCCTAGCCCTGGCCAGACAAGCATCCACATTTTTATTAAAATACAGAAACTTGTCAAGCCAGATGCCAAGGTATTTGACTTCACTTCTCACCGCCAACGGCCGTCCATGCTGTCCCATGATACAAAATTTTTTCCAGTTTTTTTCTGGTATCGTAAGAAGCCCTCTGCACTGGGGTCCTGAACAGAATTGTTTCGGTTTTTTTGGAAATTGATCCTCAATTTCCAATCATCGCAATATCCCTTAATGTGATCGAAGTCACGCTGCAAAAGTATGTTGGTGACTCCGATTTTCGGACCCGATCTGTACGCCACCAGATCATCTGCGTACGCTATAGCGTGACTGAGGGAACCTACAAGATCACTTGTATAAATGTTAAACAATATCGGGGAGTTCACCGCCCCCTGTTGTAAGCCGTTTTTAATTTCAAAGACTTTACTCGAAGTTACGTTGCCACATTTGACAACGAACTTCTTTCCCATAAGCATTTCATAAATCATATATAGCATGGGTTTACGCATGCCCAGTCTGGTCAGCTTGTAGAAAAGCCCCTCTAACCATACGGTGTCGAAGGCCTTTTCAAAGTCAACCAGACAGGCCCCTGTGCATTGTTTTTTGGACTTATTCCATTGGATGTCGGACACTCGTTTCGACGCGGCATGAATGGTATCATGCCTCGCTCGAAAACCAAACTGATTATCCGGAATAATTTTGTTTTCCTCAACCCACTTAAGCAGAGCTCTATACCTTGCTTACATTCGGCAGAAGGCTTATTGACCGAAGATTTGCAGGGTTTGTTTTGTCCTTGTCCTTTTTGGGGATAGGATATACCAACGCCGTTTTCCAGTGCACCGGATAATGTGCATTATTCAGTGCATTGTTAAACAGGGTGGTGAAGATATCGACTGCTTCTATTGGCAGGTGTCTCAATACGACGTTTGGGACACCGTCCTCTCCTGCCGACTTTTTATTTTTCAATGATATACCAAGATGTCCAGGAGTTCATCTTTTTGCAAGAACAGCATCAGGCTATTGGCGACGTACAATCAGGCTTGTGGATCTAATATACCAGCAATAGAAAGGTTTTGGACTTTGAGCTGTGAATTGCACGGGCAAGATCAAATACTACTTTTGGTAGTTTGGTTGCGAGAATTCGACGATTTTCATAGTCTGGCCAACTTGTAGGCAATTTTTAATCATTAATTTTGGATATTAATGTTAAAACTTAAAACACAAACATCATATGTAAATATGGTTATTAGAACTTCTGTTCCGAAATTTGAAGGAAATTTACTGGGATGATACTATTAGCCATTGAAAAGGCTTTTGATTCAGTTTGGCACGAGGGTCTTATTTATAAAATGATCCACTTTAACTTTCCTCCATATTTATGCAAAGTACAGGGTGGCGCACCAATTGTGCTACAATAAGAAATTCAAATAACTTTTTTTTTAATCGATGTATTTCATTTAATTTTTTTTTATTGGTTAGAAAATTAAATTTTATTTTAAATAGTTAGTTGTTTTTAAAGATTATAGATCGCAAATGACCTCCACGCTCTCACACGCATATGCGGCACCTGATCAAAAAATTATTCATTGCGGCCTGAAGAATTGAAGTTGGGATCGCCTCAATTATTGTCGTTATGGACTGCTTTAATTCAGTTAAAATCCTGGGCTTCGTTTTATACACCTCTTGCTTGACATAACCCCATAAAAAGAAGTCTGGTGCAGTCAGGTCAGGTGACCTTGGGGGCCAGCGAAGAGTGGAGTTCCTAGAAATTAATTTGTTTGCGAATTTTTTGTTTAGCTCCGCCATAACTGGTCTGGCTATATGTGCAGTTGCTCCATCTTGCTGAAACCAAACGCTGTTGAATGGTATACGTCTTCGGCGCAGTTCTGGGTAAAAAAAAACTCCTTCAACATCTTTAAATAACGGTCCCCATTGACAGTAACGGTTACACCGTTTTCTTCAAAGAAGTACGGCCCGACAATACACCTTGATGAAACTGCACACCACACAGTGACTCGTTCTGGGTGCAGTTCCGTCTCATGGAGCATTTCTGGATTAGACTCTTTCCATATACGGCAATATTGCTTGTTTACATTGCCGTTAAGATCAAAATGGGCCTCATCAGACATGAACAAACAATTGATCAATGTGTTGTCTTCTTCGGCCATTGATATCATTTTTTGGCAAAATTCCAGGCGAACAGGCAAATCCTGAGGGTTTAACTTGATAGTAATTTGGACTTTGTACGGAAACAAGTTTAAATCGTCATGAAGGATCCGTTGTAATGACCGTCTACTAACTCCAATTTGCCCCGATAAGTTTCGGGTCGAAAAGCTCGGATTGGCCTGTATTGCAGATGCTACTGCTGCGATTGTATCCTGAACCCGAACATTGGCATCTCGATGGTACGGCCTTCGTGCGATGCTTCCAGATTCGGCAAACATGTTTACAAACCTCATAATGGTCCATCTACTCGGGGGATTACCGCCAAACTCCCGCCTAAATTCCCTTTGGACGGAAATGACGGACTGCAAAGCATGGTACCGTTGCACTATCCAAATTCTTTTCTCCGTATCCCAAGCATCCATTTTTATAAATCTAAATAGTAACCTACAAAATAAAAAAAAAAATAAGCCGATTACTCACACAGAGAAAAAGTTATTACGTTTTATTTTTGTAGCGCGATCCGTGCGCCACCTACAGTACTACAGTACTGTCTTTCCTGTCCGATCGTTCTTTCAATGTTCATATAAATGGTAGCATTTCAAACTTAATTGATGTTAGTGCAGGTGTACCACAAGGCTCAGTTCTTGGACCGGTCCTCTATAATATTTTCACATCCGATTTCCCACATTTACCTAACTGTGGGGTTGCTATTTTTGCAGATGACACTGCTATGTATTCATCCCATCAATTCGCTCTCAGCATTGTGAGGAATTTAAAGGAAGGAATGGATATACTAGAAAAGTATTATAGCAGATGGAAAATCAAACTCAATGAAGGAAAAACTCAAGCGATTTTTTTCACGCGAAAAAGAAAAGCTTGCGCTCTTCCCAGCAGACACATTCGGTTAAATGGACCCAATATTAGTTGGGAGCCATCGGTTAGGTATTTGGGTGTTTATTTGGATACAAGACTTACTTTTAAGGACCACGTTAGTAAAACAATAAACAAAATCGGCATTGCGATTAAAATGTTATATCCATTCATTAATCGTAAATCGTTACTCTCTATAGACAATAAAACTATTCTCCACAAATTAGTTTTTCAGGGAATATTATTGTATGGTTGCCAAGTATGGGGCGAGTCCGCTGTCTGCCATATTAAAAAATTGCAAGTTTCTCAAAATAAAATTTTAAAAATGATGCTCAATTTACCATGGAGGTATTCAACTATTGACCTCCATGAAAAGGCTAATGTTGAACTGATTTCTAATAGGATCGACCGACTTAAAAGTACGTTTTTAACAAGATGCAGCTTTGCTGATAATCCCCTTGTCAATCAATTAAATACTCAATGTATCTAGTTTATTTGTTTAAAAATAAAAACCTGTTTAATAACCACCACTTTTATTAATTAATTATATTTAATATTTATGTTAATCTGTTGTCATATTACAATGTTTTGTTAAATACTTATTGTTCACCTATTTATTTATTAATATAAAGGGTGATCCATTTCGAGGTTCCCTACTCTTTTAAAGAAAAAAACACAGAAAATTCAAATTTAATGGAGAATGTTTGTTATCATTTGAAAGAACATTCTTTGGCATTTATTTTTTGAAGATTATGTCTATCAAATATTGGCGGTTGCTACGTCGCAGATGGTCCATCCGTTGAGTCCAATTTTCGATCACCCGTTCGACGCATTTCGACTGGTAACTGGCGAATGACACGCGTGATGTTTTCCTCCAAGGCCTGAATCGAAGCGGGTTTGTCGGCATAAGCTTTTGACTTTACATATCCCCACAGGAAAAAGTCTAACGGTGTGATATCACACGATCTTGGTGGCCAATCGACCGGCCCAAAACGTGAAATTATGTGCTCACCGAAATGTTCTCTCAATTAGTCCATTGATTGATGCGATGTGTGGGAAGTGGCGCCGTCTTGCTGAAACCAAATGTCGCCGAGATTACGAGCTTCAATTTCAGACATCAAATAGTCGGTTATCATGGCACGATAACGGTCGCCATTGACGGTTACGTTCGTACCGGCATAATTTTTAAAGAAATATGGACCGATGATTCCACCGGCCCACAAACCACACCAAACCGTTGTTTTTTCTGGATGAAATGGCAGTTCTTCAATCTCTTCAGGTTGCTCTTCGTCCCAAATGCGGCAATTTTGTTTGATTACATACCCATTGAGCCAGAAATGGGCCTCATCGCTAAACAAAAATTGCCTCGGATCTTTTTGGAACTTTTCAAGAGCCCATAGAGCGAAGCGATGTCGCTTGGGAAGCTCGAACGGCTTCAGTTGTTGCACAAGCTGTATTTTGTATGCTTTCAATTTAAGATCTTGACGTAAAATGCGCCAAGTCGTTCCATACGTCAGTCCGAGTTGCTGCGAACGGCGCCGAATCGACTCTCTACGGTCTTCGTGTACACTCTCAGCTACGGCCGCTATATTTTCTTCACAGCGTGCTGGACGTGGTCTATTCGGTCGAATATTTATCCAATAATGAATGCTGGGTCTAAAAATGGGTGATGGTGTTGCGAATAGTACGCTCAGTAGGCCGATTATGTTGACCATAAGTTGAGCGAAGTGCACGAAACACATTCCTCACAGAACGTGAATTTTCATAATAAAGTTGAACAATTTGTAAACGTTGTTCACGCGTAAGTCTTTCCATTATGAAATGCCAAACAATACTAAACAAAAATAACATGACAGCATGACACGACTCACACGTGATCTGTCAAAAAAGGCTATTGAAAAAAGTATCTCCACTTGGATCACCCGTTAAATACGGCATCAAGTCCAAGGTGGTCACTATCGTAATCGAATGCTCGCAACCAGTTCCGCGCGTGTTAGTTATTTGTTAGTTCTAGTCTATTGTCCATAAGCGCTAAGTCCAGAAAAGAGTTTCCTCTCGGGAAGGACGGAATATCCGTCGCGAAAAGTGCAGATTATTCCTTATTAAATGAAATCCATGCCTTGACATTGTTTCGGAAATTACGGTTGACTTTTTCCAATACATTTTATACCCAATGTTCCAATTGTGATTGTCATTGCGATCATTCGATATCATTAAGGTTACAACAACCTTAATGATTTTGCCGGTGCTGGACAGTGCGTACTGGTTTGTAAATTCTTCTTAGTCCTTACAAAATTCGTCGGGGAAATAACTTACTGTGTTGGGATCTTAGTAGATACATTCTCAGTGTCACAATTCCTTTGGTTCGATTCAGGAAATTGAACACGTGGAACATGAAACTCTACTTTTCGCCAAGTATACTCACGCTAAGAGGATTTACGTGGATTGACACCTTCCTTTTCTGTCTCTGGAATTAGCACGTTTTGTACTTCAAATTCGTTCTTTACTTTCTTTCCTTACTTCCATTTGAGTAAAGCTATTATCCCCAAGAATGGGCATGACTAAAAGCTTTATGGGGAGGAAATTTAGAAAATTGCATTGTCTATGTAAATATATGTTATAGGGTAGGGTATACAAATGGTTTTTGTAATAAAACGCTACCAAAAGAAATGTTCATATTAACTTTTTCAATGTTTTTGCATAGAAAGTTATTTTTGAATGATCGAAATTGCAACAACAACTTGTGTACAGACAACGCTTTTTTAGTTAGAATTATAGCTATTACGGACATTACCAAGTGTCCTTATCAGATTCCTTCGAATAGTGACGCTAATTGGACGTTCAGTTCTCTGTATGATTATTTGAAGCAATTAATTTTTTAAATCAACATTCTACCGAAAACCATTTTTACCAAATACGCGGTATGGGAAAAAAAACTCATTAAATGAAATAAAGATATTCTGCCCTAGCGAGGTATCGGTCGGAGCGGACAATTTTCCGCAACACATACTTCGTCGGAGGTTCAAATTCCATTCGAGGTATGTGTCATTAGAGAAAAATCACTTCACTACAATTCGTTAATAAATTCCGCGAAGAATTTGTGTCGGAGAAAATCGGAAAAAGAATTGCACTTAGCTGTCAAAAATTGCACGAAAAATGCACCTGAATGCACTTCAACGCAATTTGCCAGGATGCGTTGCAAAATGTTGGAGAAATATTCCGAACAGCTGTTCGGAAAAATAGCTCGAAGCTAAAATCCACCGAATCGTACAAAATCGGAGAATTTTCCGTTACGACGGATACCTTGGTAGGGCCTATTAAGACTGCTTCAATATCTTGTTAAAACTATTTTTCTAAATGCTTAACCGATTGAACAAAAATATCGTTTTTTCTAAAATGTGGACGGATTTTGAAATTCTATTCAAATTCTATATGTCAAATTGCCCAAAATTTAAGGCCTAAGAATCGGTGAACAGCTCGCCTCAGCTAGCGGTTCTGTGTCGTCATATACTCTAATTATTTCTCTTTGTTACAAGCTATGTATCAAAACGAAAAAACCCCAATGGGATAGAATACAAGCAATTCGGAACACTGATGGAATATTTAATCCGACCACATGAAGTGAAGAACCACTTTTGCAGACTGTTAAACGGGGATGAGGAACAACATTTCGCTGTCAGGCAGAACGAACCATTCAATTGGCAACGACAGCGAAAACTGATAACCACCCGACCTGAGTGAAGTCAGGATAGCAATATCTAAACTCAAGCTTAATAAGGCTGTCGGAAATGACGGCTTTCCAGCCGAGCATTGTAAGGCCGTCGCAAATGACTTGGTAAGAAACATCCACCAACTCATATGCCAAATCTGCTCGGAAGAAAGTATGCCTGAAGAATGGAAACTCAGCATCGTTTGCCCGATCTACAAAAAAGGAGACGCTATAAACTCTAACAACTACAGAGGCATAAGTCTCCTCAACATCGCCTACAAGATCCAATCTGCCGTAATATGTGAACGCCTGAAACCGTTTACCAACAACCTGATCGGCCCATATCAGTGTGGTTTTAGGCCAGGAAAGTCCACAACCGACCAAATTTTCAAACTTCGGCAGATCCTGGAAAAAAACCCAATAAGTCCAAATCGATACCTATTCATCGACTTCAAAGTCGCATACGACAGCATTTATAGAGACGAGCTATACAGAGCCATGTCTAGTTTTCGCATTCCGCAAAAACTCGTCCGTTTGTGTAGGATGACGATGGAGAATTCTCGCTGCTCCATCAGGGTCGTAAAACGACCTCACCGACACATTCGATACCAAAAAAGGATTAAGGCAAGGCGATGCGCTGTCATGTGACTTCTTCAATCTTGATTCTTGAAAGG
Source organism: Rhingia rostrata (assembly GCA_949824845.1). Classification (NCBI taxonomy): domain Eukaryota; kingdom Metazoa; phylum Arthropoda; class Insecta; order Diptera; family Syrphidae; genus Rhingia; species Rhingia rostrata. The sequence goes on from OX463758.1 coordinate 30,412,113, forward strand.
ATTGTGCAAGACTCACGAGCTAACACTAGAGGCACAATTTTCTAAAAATCTGCACAACTGCTAGCATACGCCCAACGTGATGTCATAGCCACGTTTGTTTGAAGCGGCAAAAATGGGTTTAGCAGTAAATGAGGGCAAGACGACATCGACGAATTGGACAGAACGTCACCATTGACAGGACGTTACTTTATCTATCTCGGCTCTGCTATTAACTCTGACAATAACATCTCGTCAGAAATTAACGAAGAATTACTCTTGCCAGACGCTGTTTCTTCGGACTAAGAAGGAAATTCAGTAGTAAAGCCCGCACTCGAACTACTAAGGAGATATTGTATAAGACCCTGATCATCCCAGTCCTGCTGTACGGCGCTGAGGCATGGACCGTCTCAAAAGCGGATGAAGAAATCCTTGGCCGATTTGAGAGAAAAATTCTTCCGAAAATCTTCGGTCTCGTTTGCGTTGATGGGCTATGGAGACGAAGATTTAACCAACAACTATACGAGCTGCACAGCGAAATGCTCCTGGTCAAAAAACTCCGCATTGGACGTTTAAGATGGCTAGGACATGTGGAACGAATGGACACCAATTCACCGGCTCGCAGAAATTTCGATTCCCAAACAGACGTCGGACGCATTAGAGGAAGACCTCGCCTTAAGTGGCGCACACAAGTGGAAACCGATCTCAACCAATTTGGATTGTGCAACTGGAGGCAGTTAGCAAAGGACCGGGCTAATTGGAGAGGCATGTTGGTTGAGGCCCAGGTTCATTCCGGACTGTAGCGCCACTTAAGTAAAAAAGTAAGTAGGATTCAAAAATCTTGGCATGATTTTTTTTTTTCTCGTTGCTTATTTCAAAAGAGAACAAAACCTACACACATCCGAGGAGCAGTGTTGCCCTATCGCAAGCATGCCAAGTGCAGTTTCCATTTTGTTTTAACCATTCCGTCATCACGTCATTGCAACACAATGGCGAAGATGTCAACTACCTATTAGATCGGCTAAATGTATTGATCGATCCTCCTATCACCCTACTTTTGAAAAAAAAACATTCTTTTTGGCGAAATTTGAAAGGAAAACACTCCTTTTTCAAAAATTTGGATGGGATACTTAGTGATAACGGATTATGCTTTTATTTAGTTTTAGTTTAGAAAAAAACTGTATAAAAATTATTTTAATCATCTCCTAATTAGCTCCCTAAGTCATAACTGATCGCTTGCTACAAAACAAAAGCAAAACCTCGGTCATTGAGAAATGGCGCAAGGACATGAGTCCTAAATTGATGTTTCCCACTAAAATGGGACATTAGTCCTGATAAATAAAAAAAAAACTGTTGTCTAAGGCGCTTGCCATGAAAAATATCGTGAGTAGATAATTTTAACTGACAGAATCCTTCTGAACCAGTCAGAATGCCACCAATTGTTCAAATGAATTTTGGAATCTTTATATGTAATGTTCTCTATCAAAGCATCAATAGGATCAATTCTCACACCCTCTCTATTACTTCTCTACTTAAATGATTAATGGTGACCAATTGTGCCATGAAATTACTTCAATAATTAAGGACCTACAAATGATCCTTCAGTGGCGAAAACGAAACCTTGTTCTTAAAAAAGGACAACCCCTGAATTGAAATGTAACTTCATGTTGCTCTTGTTTTCACAAATCTGCTATTTAATGTATGAATAAATATTTGTCGCTTCCATTAAACAAAGTTTTTACATCAAATTATGATACTCGACCGCAATGCAATAGATCGGCACATGACCCCGGGTGACTGTCATCAGGTATGGCTCTTTAAAATAAAATAAAAGTGAAGATATAGAATTTTTTTTAATTTAAATGAAGACTTACATAGTTGGATCACGGCTTTCTCGCTGTGGAACACGACCGCAATGCTTTAAATTTGCACATGTCCCTGGAAGTCCGTCATCTGACTTCGCTACCAAAATAAGTGAGCACAATGCAACAACGATGGTTAATAAGCGAATGGACTTCATTTTTAGAAATTATATTCTTTCGTTAGTTTTTCATCGCTTATATATGAAATTTTAAAATTAAATTTATTCAAGTGAATCGAATGCATTTGTTGAGGTGTGGTTACAGTAACATTTTTAATTATTGATAAGCAGAGAACGGATGTTGTTGACGTACAAATTCAATATAATTGCAAAACGAAACTAATTGTATAAATACGATTTATTAGCAAGAAAAAAGGCTTTAAGCTTTATAATAACACTCTACAGTCTACATCCATAAACGTCTTAAAATTGTCTTGTAACAGACGCCAGCGATTGTCCCTTAAAAGAGCTTTGAAAGAGCTGAATACAAGTGGACCCTAGTTAAAAGACGTCACTTCGTCCACTGCAATATTTGGAAGCAATTTCAAGTTTTCAGCGCCATTTACAACTTTATTTATATCTTTGATGGTCTTGAGTCCTTCATTTGCAGAAAAAAAAGCGTTGAAAATTTTCACCACAGCTTCAGCAACTGGTCCGGGGGGTATATCATTAAAATCGGAGCATGAATTAGTCTCAATATGACGTCATGAAACGCTTAAATCAAACATTTCTTTAAAATGTACCTAAAACACCTATAAAAAATTTATAAAAATTCCGAAATAGCTTTTATTTTCTATTTTGCTTATTGCAATTGATCATCGATTCTTTGCAGAATATTTAAAATACCTCCAATCGAACTGCCTAATATAACGATATGCATTAGAAATTCAATTTAAAACACAACACTTTAATACACCTGTGTTTTTTTTAAACGTTTGAATATATGCTCTTTCGGGTCGACTCAATATCCAAAATTGGTTAGGATGTACTCCAGCTTAGCCTGAACTGAAAAATTTGACCAAAGAGCCAGAAAAAGCTAATGTTGGCAGAAAGCAAAAAAAGGCGAAATCATATGAGAAGGCTGGAATCAGCTGTGCGGATCGTTTAATACCCTCTCCCATTCCATCCTTAAAATTTACATCACCAAAATGTGGGCTTTATGGCGATGGTATAGGGAAATTATCACAACATGTTGTTCAGCCAGTTTATCAAAATCGTTTATGGTTCTATGAACGAATTTTTTTAAAATAATATTACCAATGATTTTGCATCAAAACCTTTTTTATCGTTTTTTTTTGCTAAACATTTGAACGAAAAACGTTTTTTACCAAAAAGTGGGTGTGGATTTGCCACGCATGACCGCCAGAGCTGGTTGGACGTAGCCTAATCTGTAGGTCCAATTTTCGATGACTTTTTCTAACATTTGTGGCCGTATATCGTAGACTACCGACTTCACATATCCCCACACAAAATAGTTAAGTGGCGTTAAATCGCACGATCTTGGAGGCCAATTCACCGGACCATAACACAAAATTATGCGTTCACCGAACGCTTCCCTCAGCAAATCAATTGTAGCACAATCAATCGAAACCACAGCTCCTATAAATCATGGTTGTTTAATTGACGAACGAAAAAGTCAGTAATCATGGATATATAGCGGTCACCATTGACTGTACCGTTCTGGCCACCATAGTTTTTGAAGTACGGCTTAATTATTCCTCCAACGGTGTCTCAACATACACTCGAGGATTATCAACACTCCAAATATGACAGTTTTGTTTATTGACGTATCCATTCAACCAAAAGTGAGCTTCATTGCTAAACAAAACTCGCTTATGAAAATTGGGATCAGTGGCAGTCTTGTTTTGTGCCCATTCACCGAATCTACGCCTTGCTAGGTGATCCTGTGGCTTCAATTCTTGCACGAGTTAACATCGCTTACATCGATTACAATTTGATCAATCTGAAGAATTAACATTTGAATAAATAAGTCGTGAAACACAATATCTACTCATTAAATACAATTAAAACGTTGGTAACCCTGGTGCTCAGCCGTCTGTGTATGCATACAGAAATAAAACATGTACAAAGCTACAATCCGCTGTGCGGATCGTTTAATACCCTATCTCATCCCATCATAAAACTTAATGCTCTCAAAATGTGGGCTTTATGGCAATGAAGTACTAAAAATGATTTTGTCGCTCGGCCAGTTTATCAAAATCTTTAATGGTTCAGAAAAACAAAAAACTTTTTCATCCTGAATCTGGTATGGGCCTCTAAAAAGTGGGCGTGTGTTAAAATGGCATATAAACATATAGGACAGCCTCATTCATAAACTCATTATAAGGAGTGTATAAAGCTATGTTCTCCTTAAAATGCCTCTAAACGCAAAAACCTTATTCATACAACTTATACAACATTGAATAGGGGCTGCACAACCTAAACGCTATTTGCAAAACTGATCCGATCTCAACAAAAATCAATTTTTTGAACAATGGAACACAACAATTTATAGAACATAATTTGCTCTGTATTTGCAGCAGAATACCCACTGGGAGTATTCCATTATAATGGCAGGGTCGACAGCATATGAAAACCGGAACCGAAGTCTTGCATATTCCGCTTCTTCTGTTTTTTCTTCTGATCCCGACGAATCTTTTAGTTGACATTATTTGCCATATTATTAGACCTTTTTTAGCATCACCAGAATCACTGTTTTAACATAATTTATTCTATTAAGTTGACCACATATTAAGTTATTTAAATACATTTTAAAGGATTTGGGATTATTGAATGTTACATAGGACTTTTTTTTTGTTTGTTTACAATATAAATGTCAACTATAAACTGTCACAGGAAATTCGGATATATAGCAAGTTGTAATTCGAAAACTTAGTGAGAACACCTTTGTGATCAATTTGGAATTATGCTCGTTTCAGCTCTAGTGAGAACGTAGTATTACTGAGTAACTGGTATTTGATACCGAATTGTTACTATCAACTAAGTTTCGTTACTTTCATAGGTTTCGTTACTCGACTCAGATTCATTATTTGTATGTTTTTTCGATGTCCGTTACTTTTCTTTTCATTTTTACGGCAGTAAAATGGGTATTTACACTACTGACAGAATTTGAGAATGTTTTTTTTTCTTTTAACGTTTATTTATTCACAAACATTTTTTTACTTAATTAATAGCCTAAATAAACTTAAAAGCTAAACATATGAACTGTGACAAAGTAAATGACCATTATGGTTCGCAACACATGTTTTATTGATTTTTTTATATAACTATGCATATGTTTTGGTATTGAATATTATTATAATATTTGTATTTTTTTTATTTGTAAATAGAAAAATGTGAATAGAAAACCTATTAGAAGACAGTCGCAACTTTTTTTTTTTTTTTTTTATATATAACTAAAACTTACAAGACTAACTTAATCTATCTAAACCTATCTAAGCCTATCTAGGCCCTGTCATGTGATCTTTATTCCATCGGCTAACAAGCAGTTAGCCCAGTTATCGCTAGATCAAAAATCACATGTCAGGGCCTAGTTTTACTTAACCCTAAGTTTCGGCTTCAGCCCAGCCTAGCCACCAGTATTAATCTCTATTTAACCTTTTAGTGTTATTTTTATCGCATTCAGGTATGCTAATGCAGTATCTCATTCGATCAGATCACAACGGTCTTTGACTCGATCTGAAGACCATTTGAACTCGTTATTTTAAGATTTCTCCAGTTGCGTCTCAAGTCTAAATTACCACGTCTTATTGGGGTGCGGAACAGTATGGTTTCACATTTCGTATAATTGATTTTAAGTTTCCATTCGGAGCAGAAATCTTGAAACCTATCAAACTTGCTTTGAAGTTGAGTTTGGATGTCTTCAATTGTCGATCCGCTTGCATACAGTGTAGCATCGTCGGCAAATGCCAGCGAATTGTCGAGTTCCCTAAGTATGTGAGAAATGTATATATTAAAAAGCTGTGGAGCAGTAACTGTTCCCTGCAGAAGACCATTAGTGACCTTAAAAACTTCAGCTGTCGTGTATTCTCTATCTGTTACAACAAATTTCTTTCCGTGTATCATGGATGCTATCATCTTTGTTAGATGAGAAGGAAATTCATATCGAATAAGTTTATAAATTAATCCGTCGATCCAAACCGTGTCAAAGGCTTTTTCGATATCTACCAGGCAGGCAGCTGTACATCTTTTGGCGTTAAGATTCCAGTTACAAGCCGAGTGATTTCTTTTGAACCCAAATTGATTCCGCGGTATAATCTCCTTTTCATTACAGACGAACAAAAAAGACTTACTAATAACTACCTCAAAGATCTTCCCGATTTTAGGCAGGAGGCTTATTGGCCTATAATTAGAAGGATCAGAAGGATCCTTTTTTTTAATTATTGATATATTCCAGCAACTCGATATTTTCCAGCAACTCGGGAAGTAGTAGTTATTTAGAAGATTGTTAAAGATAACAAAGTATTGCCGTATGATGTCTACTAGTATATTCTTAAGCACGATGTTTGGAATGTTATCCAAACCACTTGACTTCTTCGTATTCAGTTTCCTAAATATGTCAAGAGTCGTGAAGTAATTGTTAGTCTGTTCATCTGTTAGTTCGTCAGCTTTTAACCACTCCGAAAATGTCAGTAAAGTAGCGATCTCCCTATTGTGAAATCTCCTCAGTTCATCTCTTAATTCAACCGATTTGCAGCTGGGAAGTTCCTTAGAGTGGACCGCCTCAAAATGAGAGCCAATTACTTTGAGCTTGTCTGCTCCACCATCTATAACATAGTGGTTATTTATGATGGGATAACCTGAGATATTAATCCCTATCTGTGATAGAAGCATCTGAGAAGACAGTGGTATCTTCAGTTTTGGAATTTTGATAACGTTACGTGGTTTAAACATTTTACTTATCTATTTGAGAATGTCGAGTAATGACAATCAAATATATCGGTCAATAATTTTTATTGGATATTTCACGTTGATCAATTTTGTTTTCTCTTCTAACATAAACAAAAAACTGAAATATACATAGTATATGCTTGCAGCTTGTTTTGCTGTTGCTTTAATTGTAGAGGAGAAGGAAAGAGAGGAATTCTGGTATGCCGAAAGTGCCAAAATTACATTGAATCTCGATTTAATAGTATTCCAATTTTTTTATGTCGCAATTTCTGTACTCCGATGACACATAATTCCTCGATCTATTCTACCGTCTTTTTTTTTCTGTGGTCCATTCTCTCTGCAGCTTCCTTTTTCGTTTTATTGCAAAATTTTCTGCCGCATCTGAATTCATCGGCGCAGATTCAGATTCATCACTTAAACTAAACAAATCTTATATTTACTATTCACCGAACTTCTAACTTAAATTTGTAATTACCAATCCATTTACCACAGCAGAAAAGAATTAATGTCAAACACCACACACAAAAGACTGTTTTTTGGGTTTTTTTCAGTCGATGACAGTTTGTCATTTGAGAATCGAGAATGAAAATTTTCATTGTTTTTTCGTAGCTTGTCACTATATATGAAGTTGTATCTACATAGCATTTATACAATGTCATTGTACTGCCAGCGTGAAATGATACAAAATTTTCGCCATTTTGTTATGACAAAAATAATGACAAATAGTTATATGTCACTAGTGTAAATGCAGCTAAAAATTGACACATACGTTTTATATTTCGATAACAAAAATCACAACTCATAAAAAATTAAATATTTTCTCTGAATGCACCCATTTCATTACATCGCCCATCCATTAACAAATTTCTTCTTCATAAGAGCACATCGCTGTCTATTTTGATTTGATTTTTGATAGCTAACTACAATGGCTGCCATTGTATTTATAATATTTTTAGTTTCAATTTTCACTCAAAATGTCGTTAAAGGTTTGTTAAATTTTGCAAAAGTAGGCAATTTATTTTGTAATATGTTAAAATCCGCGGCGGTAGATGTGTGAATTGTGTGTTCTGGTGGAATTGTCTGTCCATAAAAGCGGGTGGCTTTTTTTTCCTATGGAATACATTGCATATGCCAGCTGCTTCAATGATTGTATAAATATTAGTGTTAATTAAGAACGATACAAATTATATAAATAATAATAAAAAATCAACCTTTTGTGAGAGTGAAATTAGTGCTTAGTTCTTATTCTAAAAGCTATTGTATTTAATAAACGTAAATGTGTTATTTTTGGTGATACTTTTCAGCTGAAATAAATGGGCGGCTGTTAGAAGAGACTCATGAAAATATGGAACTGGAAGTGAGCCATTCTAATGGCAGGGAATTTCCACTTCAAAATTCAATTCAAAAGCACCCTAGGTAAGTCATAAGCAGTATTTATTTATTTGAGACCTTCTTTCATGAGTGTTCGTTCGAAATCAGTAGCGGCAATATTATTTATTTTGATATGTCATATGTCTGGAAAAGCTTAAGCTGCGGCATAACGAATATCAAAATAGAAATTAAATTTATAATTTATTGGTGTACATAATTATGGTTTGATTTGACGCTGTGTGGGCGCCACATTTTAGAATAGCTGTCGTAGACGATTGAAGTAAGATAATGGAAACACATTTAAGATCAATATAACGCTATTCTCTTTCAAATGATATCAACTTTTGGGGACACATATCAAATTATAATTGGGTTCTTAGTTTATTTTGGTTTCCTAATAATAGAGATCATAAGGAAAAATCACCACTCATCAAAAAATTAACTCCGACAGTAATATCTCTTCAGAAATCAAAGGAAATGGTCTCATATAGGACATTCTTGGTAGTTTCAGTAAAAATTTTATTAAGATTATATAGTACTATAAGTAAATTGAAGGCGAGAGCTGCCATTGAGTTCTATATGCAGAGAAGAAGTGAAGAATACCGACTTTTCAGAAAGAAAAAAAAGATAAAGAAAAGCGCGCGATCGAGGATATAGAGAGGTGCCACTCCAGGAACGATGTTCTCAAGTTTTACCAAAGTGTAAAACGTCAAAGCCAATAATACAAGGCTCGAACTGAATCCTGTTAAGATGAACAAGGAAAACTCATAGTTGAGACAGTTAATGCTGAAGATACGAAAGAACGACTTCTGCAGACTGTTAAACGGTGATGACGAACAACATTCCGCTGATCTGTTCATCGATTATAAAGCCGCATACGACAGCATTTATAAAGACAAACTATACAGAGCCATGTCTAGTATTGGTTTTTTGCCCAAACTCATCCGTTTGTGTGGGATAACGATGGAGAATTCTCGCTGTTCTACCAGGATCAGAAACGTCCTCACCAATACATTCGATACCAAAAAAGAATAAGTCGAGAGAGGATATTGCAAATCTCCCGAGTCCACATCAGAGTCACAATATTCCAAAAATCGGTGCACCTACTCGCATACGCCAACGACATTAACATCATTGGTCAGAATCGTCGTGAAGGAAGCGGCGAAATGGGTTTAGCAGTAAAGTCTAAGTATACACTGCAAACACAAAAGGACACATAACAGCGACGAATTGAACAGAATGTCACCATTGATAGATACAACTTTGAGCAACAAGTGTAGAACTACATAGAGTACGCATCACAGGTAAAAATGTTGTAGCCGATTCAGACGCGGGCGGTAAGTCGATCGTATGCGTCGGCTATGCTGTTGTTTGATGCTGGGGTAGCAATAAGATGAGATGCGCACTCTATGTAGTTCTATACTCGTTGCTTTGAGGTAGTACGGGACTTTGTCTACTTCGGAACGGATATCAACTCTTACAACAACATCTCGTCAGATATTAAACTCTTGAAAACCGCTGTTTCTTTAATCTAAGAAGGCAATTCTGTAGAAAAGCTCCTGATTGAACTACTAATAAGATCCTATATAAGATCCTGATCATCCCTTTCCTGCTCTACGGCGCTGAAGCAAGGACCGTACCAATAGTGGACTAAGAAATCCTTGGTAGCATTCTGAGAAAATTTCTTTGAAAAATCTTCGCTCCCGTTGCCGTTGTCAAGCTGTGGAGACGAACATTAAACCAAGAACAATGCCCCTGGTCAAAAAACTCTGCATTGGACGTTTTGGCTTTATAACACCCTGTTCATCCCTCTCCCGCTCTACGTCGCTGAAGCAAGGACCGTACCAAAAGTGGACTAAGAAATCCTTGGTAGCATTCTTAAAAAAATTCTACGAAAAATCTTCGCTCCCGTTGCCGTTGTCAAGCTATGGAGACGAACATTAAACCAAGAACAATGTCCCTGGTCAAAAAACTCTGCATTGGACGTTTTGGCTGTATAATGAATTTACACCAATAGTCCGGCTCGCAGAGTTTTCGATTCCCAGCCAGACGTCAGACGCAATAGAGGAAGACCTCGTCTTAATTGGCGCGCAAAAGTAGAAACCTCAACCAACTTGGATTGCCCAACTGGAGGCATTTAGCTAAAACCGGGCTAATTGGAGAGGCATTTAGCTCCACTTAAGTTAGTAAGTAATCAGTAAAATTATTGATTAACCTTACTGGAATTACTAAGAAGATCCTGAACATATCAGTCCTTCTTTTCGGCGCAAAAGCATGGACCACATTAATAGCAGATCAAGAAATCCTTGGTCATTTAGAACTAAAAAAATTGTTTTTCAAAAAAATCTTGGGTGGTGTTGATGGTAAAGACTTTTCAAATACCTGTTAAGGTTAAATGTAGCGACATATAACAAGTCATATCTGTTGACGTGCTATGGAGGCGAAGTTTCAACCAAGTACTGTACAACGACATGACCCTAGGCATAAAACTCCGTATTGGACTTTTAAGAAAGCTAGTTCATGTAGATCAAACGAAAACCAATAATGAAGCTCGCAGTAGTCGGAGGCTCGCAAGTAGTCGGAGGCAGTAGGAAAACCCAAAAAAAAAAAGTGGTGTGCTCAAGTAACACCTGACCTTAATCAATATGAAGTGCAATATTCGATGCTGTCAGCTATGGAGACGCATGTTGATAGTAACCCGGACTCATTTCAAACATAAACTGAGCAGAAATGCTTCCAGGTGTTTGCAAACTCTAAGATTGCCAGCAGTATTAAATAGGTTGATGTCTAGTGATTTGGGGTATGTATACAATTTTAAACCCACATAGTGTGGTAGTAGGTGGACGCCCTCCATTGCCTATATACTAAACACGAAGAATGATCTCGCAAAGGCCTTTCCTGTGAGGTAAAAGATCAAAAGTATGAATAAAATCTATAAAGCCGATAGCTCGTTATAAAATAAAATCTAGGATTTCTACCAGTATCTAAGCCTAGGCACCAATCAGTCGCTAAAAAAGCTATGATAACCCGATAAAACCGAATCTGACAAACGAACATTCATGGCGTTGGTAACAACAATAAAATACTAAATTTATTTTTTAAAACCCTTACATTAAAATATATTACTTAACGCATCCCAATATACATACATATATATATATATATATTACTCCCCTGCATATGCTGCCCCTAGGAGGCATTCAAAATCAAAAAGAAGAATGAGAAGAAGGTAAAAAATCACGTTCGAAAGGACTTCGATTGTGATTGGTGATGATGCTTTTTTTTTGATTTTTTTTGTGGTGTGCCGCTTCGTTTTGTCCTTGTTTTCTTCTCGTTTTCTTTTTATAAGAACATACATACATTGCATTATTTTTTGCCATATGAATTGATTTTCGCATGCCTACGCCATTACTACCAAATAAATGTTTTAAAATAATTAAAATTTTATCTACGTATTAGATATAAATGCTTCTCTTGCGAATCACCGTGCAAAAATGCTACTCACGATGCTCATATGTGCCAGAATGCTATTCAAGTAAGTTACAGATTATCCTTCGAGAAAATCCATAATTAATCGTTTGTTTCAATGCTTTTCAGTGTTGGAAATCAAGAACTCGGAATGCCTACGGCGAGGAGAACGTCTCACGTGGGTGCACAACATCACCGGAACAATTGCCGTTGATTTGCAATCAAAATACACTTAACAATCTAGGACCAAGGAAACGGCATGCTGTTGTGCAAATCAATGTTATGTGTTGCTCGGGTGATAATTGTAATGGTGGGGATTTTCCCGAATTGCCTCCTATAGTTCAAAGTAAGCGATTATTATGATTGAAATGAAATGCTGGCAATTTAAAAATTCAAATCCATTTTTTTTTCTATTCAGCTGATGAAGTTACTCGAATGGATACAGTGGGAAACGGGGTGGTTAAGCTGTCATTTGCTATACTTGGACCGGTCTTTGTTATCATAGTAATCGGGACTATTGTTATTTATTATTTGCGAAGAAAACATCAGAAAAGTTTAAATGCATCGCGAAACAAACAGGATCCAGAGTCGTATTTAGTTAGCGATGATATGTTGAGAGCTACCAGTGCTGGCGATAGTACACTTAAGGTAAGTCTTACGATTATTTTGTTTTAATTGCTTTGGTTGGCTTTTCCAATTTCATATGATGGTTAGATGAAATTATAAACTTAGTTTTAAGGATAAAATCCGTTGTTAATCCAACAAAATATAAAAATACACATTTTTGGCGCAACGGGCTCGTTAGTACCCAGGGCCGGCTTTCTCACAACCATTCATGTCATTCATGTGTGCGTGTGTACTTCTAGCACGATGTCGGGACCTCCTGTTTTATGCCGACTCCGAACTGCGAATTTGAGATAAGCTTTTCTTGACAATTGAAACTACTAGGATGATTTGTCAGATCATCACGATAGGAGGGGCAGTGAAAAATCATTTAGGTGTTGCTACGGTTGGGAATCGAACAGAGACCTTCTGCGCGGCAGTTCATCGCGCCACTGAGCCTGTCTTAATCCTAAAAACACAATTTGTCAGATCATCACGACAGGAGGGCCAGTAAAATATCGTTTAGGTGTTGCTACGGCTGGGAATCGAACCCAGACCTTCTGCGCGGCAGTTCATCGCAGTAACCATCGCGCCACTGAGCTCCATTTAGTCCTAAAAACACAATATATCGTGAACTTTTTGTGCGATGAATGTATCATAACTTCATCTGCAGCCTTGAATTCCCTGGTGAGATAACCAAAACATTTTTGTGATTAGAAACGGGAGGGATGCGGTTCGCAATATGGAAATATGAGCTGTTTTGCCATGCAGAGGAGATTTTTGGTTAAGCTTTTCTAGCTTTTTCTTAATCTTCCCTTCTTTTTGGCCTTTGTAACTTTTTAAAGCAGAATCTGGAGTGAGTGGAGGTGTTTTCTCTGAGATACTTAACCGAAGCATATCCTTTCGCCTTCCTGATCATTTTAGCGATTTCCTGAAATCGTGGCAATCAAAGAAGCCATCTTCTGGCTGAAAAGGAATAAAATATTCACGAAATATATTAACATCTTCATCGAAAGCCAAGCGGCAAACAAATCCCTGGAAGCCATCTCGTTCCATTCGGATTCAGCCCACGAATGCCGATTATCTCTTAACGAGATGACAGAGCATTTTACCATTCACATCTTTTAGGTGCCATGCCACTGAGACATACTAGGGAATTGTAAGGCAGATGATATTCTACCGCCAGTAGATGTGTAAGGTTTCACAGATCAAACTGGATGCGATCAAGAAAGCAAACCGCAGAAGGATCAACGGCTCAACTTGGTTAAAGTTTGGCCAGATTTGGCTGGCACTCCATCTGTCTGACAATGTTGAACAGATCAAGCATCAGCACCAGTAATCTTCATCAGGGAGACTACTTCTTCGACAAACTAGGTGAGCTGGCTAATACCAATGTCAGAAATCTCTTAAGCTACATAGTTAGTTTCGAGCGGTTCAATTAGACCTTTATGGGCTAAGAGTGCACGCACATCGCGTGCAGCCACTGCAACCTAACCTAACTTACTATGTTGTACTGTATGGCATTTTGTTTGGTTTATGTTAATCAGCTCATATTATGGCTACAATTTCCAATGCTATGGTGAAGTAAGTTGCTTATGCCTATTCCGAATGTTGTTTTTTTGATAAAAGTCATCCCTATGTGTTTTCCCTTTTGCTAGGCTACCTCTTGGTTATAGCTCTGAGTTAAGCTACGTTAAAAAATTGTGATCGGAGTTGAATTTAGTTGCGCTTATATGTGCCAATTAGTGTGATAGATACGTCCTTCGAATATACCCGTTAGTGCCAGTCTTGATCTGACATATCATTAATTTCTTTCTCTACTCAGTTGAAAGCTTACTTACCTACTTAAGTGGCGCTACAGTCCGGAATGAACATAGGCCTCAACCAGGTTCTTACTTCCTCCAGTTGCGCACTCCTAGTTGGTTAAAATCGGTTTCTACTTGTGCGCGCCATTTAAGGCGAGGTCTTCCTCTTCTGCGTCCGACGTTTGGCTGGGAATCGAAAACTCTGCGAGCCGAAGTATTGTCAGAGTTGATAGCGGAGCCGAGGTAGACAAAGTCCCGTACCACCTAAATGTTATATTTGTCAACGGTGACGTTCTGTTTAATTCGTTCGATGTTGTGTGTCATTTCGTTTTGACAGCTATACTTAGTCTTACACTCGTTTACTACTAAACCCATTTTTTCTGCTTCCTTTCCTTTAGTAGAAAACTTAGCTATGAAATCACATTGATTCCTACCAATAATGTCAATATCTTCGGCGTACGCTAGTAGTTGCACCGATTTTTGAAAAATTGTGCCTCTGATGTTGGGTCAGGAGTTTTGCACAATTCTTTCAAGAAAGCTGTGAGGCTGTTATTCCTTCAACAAATACAAGCGCACTGTAAAAAAAATAGCTTTGGATCTCTATTAACGACAAAGAGTTGTATTCCCTCCTTAACGGATCCGCAGGCGCTGTTTAGTGTGCTCAGTAAAGCCATTCACCTGAAGAATCGGAAACTACCGATCTCAACGTCCAGGTGGTGCACTGGGACAAATTAAAAGGATGTTACAACTTGCTTCAATGCATGCGTTGCGGCCACGCCTCAGTAAATTGCGAAATGCATTCACGCTTTGTTAAGAGTGGAGAGAACCACAACATTGGAGAGTGTAAGTTAGTTAAGAAGCGGGTCAAAGATAGGCTCGTTAGTACCCAGGACTGAGCTTTCGCATAAACATTCATAAATCTCCTGTTTCATGCCGACTCCGAACGTGCATGATTTTTCAGATCAGGCACAGTGATTTAGGTGTTGCTACGGCTCGGAGTCGAACTCAGACCTTTCGCGCAGCAGTTCATCCCACCAACCGTCGCGCCTCTTAGCCCGTCGGGTCAAAGATATGACCCTTCTTAAATGTGCACTATGCGGTGGCGGCAGACACTAAAAAAACAAAAGCAAAGCAAACGGAAGTTGTGAATCAGCCATCAGTTTGTCCTCCCTCAATGCCAGTCAACCCCCAAATGGCGTAAAAATAAGCCAGACAGACCCCCGTGTCTCAGACTCTAGCAGTGGATGCGGATTTGTTAACTGTGACAACGGCCTATGGGAGCAACTCAGCCTAAACTTTTTACAACCGAGCTGGGAAACCTTTTCGAATCTCTAAGACTGAACTCAGTGGAGAGCTTTCATCATTTGCCTGGAGATTTAAATGTCAAACACGAAGGTTGGGGAAATCAATTACAAAATTCTTACAACGAAATGGACGATACTATTTAAAGAACAATAAACAGGACGATACCAAAAAACAAAGAACCTGACATAACGTCTACATACAGAACCGCGACCATTGATGCACTGCACAGAACAAAACAGCGGACTTTTAACGAGACTTAAACTCTTGTACAGGCGCGACCCGGAGATAAGTTCACTGAAGGCGTCGATCAATAACAAATTGATCAAATTGATGAAGGAGAACTATCGGTTGTCCATTAAGTTTAAAATCAACTTGTGATCCTAAAGAGTTGTATTCGCGGAGGTTTTACTTTCCAACAAATCCGCTAAATTATATTTAACTCCGATTTCAAAGTATGTACCACTTTTATACAATCGTACGATCGTTTTCCGGACAACACTTTTATTCTTTCCATACGTCCGTCAGTTAAATTCGTTGTCAATTGACGTTTGGGGTTGTTTTCCTTTTTAAAATTTGTTGTATCACTCTCATGCAAAATTCATATGTTGTTTAATTTTTAGGAATACTTCCAACATTCCGTGACTTCAGGCTCTGGAAGTGGTCTTCCATTATTGGTACAAAGGACATTAGCTAAACAAATTACACTAGTGGACTGCATCGGCCGTGGAAAGTATGGGGAAGTGTGGCGTGGTATTTGGCATGGCGAGAGTATTGCTGTGAAAATATTCTTCAGTCGTGACGAGGAATCCTGGAAAAGGGAAACGGAAATTTATAGGTAAACTTGTTTCTTGTGTTTTCATAACAAAACCAAAAGCATTTTCTTTTAATTTTTAGTACGGTCCTACTACGACATGCAAACATTCTCGGATATATAGGATCCGACATGATATCGAGAAACTCATGTACTCAATTATGGTTGTTAACACATTATTATCCACACGGATCGCTGTTTGATCACTTGAATAGAAATGCCCTCAGTCACAATGATATGATTTTGATATGTTTGTCTATCGCAAATGGACTGGTTCACTTGCACACAGAGATTTTCGGAAAGGAGGTGAGTTTCACATAGGTACACGCTCTCATTCCACGACTTGTACTAATAAAATATATAATATCCAGGGTAAACCCGGTATTGCACATCGTGACTTAAAGTCAAAGAATATATTGGTCAAACCAAATGGAACATGCGTGATAGCTGATTTTGGATTAGCGGTCACCCATTCACATGTCACCGGTAAATTGGACCTGGGAAATAATCCGAAGGTTGGAACTAAACGTTATATGGCCCCAGAAGTTCTTGATGAAAGGTAATGTGGCTTTAATTGTAGTAGGCTCTCAATATTGTCATGGTTATAACTGTTTTCTTATTTACAGCATAAACATGCACTGCTTTGAAGCACTTCGACGATCCGATATCTATGCTTTGGGTTTGGTACTTTGGGAGGTGTGTAGGAGAACAATTTCGTGTGGAATCGCTGAAGAATATAAAGTGCCGTATTATGATGTTGTACCATCAGATCCAAGTTTTGAAGATATGAAAAAAGTCGTTTGTAGCGACAATTATCGTCCATCGATACCAAATCGTTGGAGTTCAGACCCGGTGAGCAATTCTATTAAATATGCTTTTTTGTATTTTTAGTCCTCAATACTCAATATTGACCTGATTCGTATGATGTAAAAATACCTATGTGGGCTTGGCATCAACCCCCAGAAAACGGAACTCGTTCTCTTTACTAATAAAAGCAAGATACCAATATATGACCTACCGGTTATCGTTCGGATTCTTGATAGAAAATTCAACTGGAACCTAAATGTGTGCGAAGCAATAAAAAGGCCAAAGTAGCAACCGTGTAACCGAATATTAAGAAAAAACTGGGGTCCGAACCCTAGGATCAATGGATGTACACGGCCATTGTAAGACATAAATCAACATATGGGGACTTGTCTGGTGGTAATCCACAAATAAAGCCTCTTTTTATGGAGCTACAGTCCGGAATAACCCTGGGCCTCAACCAACATGCCTCTCCAATTAGCCCGGTTTTTAGCTTAGCTTACCGCCTCCAGTTGCGCACTCTAAGTTAACTGAGGTTTCCACTTGTGCGCTCCACTTTAGACGAGGTTTTCCTCTAATGCGTATGAAGCAATTTAAGACACATCCTAGCCACCTGTATGTAGCATGTAGCTGTACAACTTGTTTTTGCTTGAATCTTAGTCTCCATAGCACATCATAGCCCGAGGGCTTTGCTACTGAATTGCCTTCTTAACCCGAAGAAACAGTGGTTGGCAAGAGTGATTCTTCGTTTAATTTCTGACGCGATGTTGTTGTCAGAGTTAAAGGCTCAAACTACCTCAAAGTTATATCTGTCAATGGTGACGTTCTGTCCACTTCGTTGATGTTGTGTGAAATCATATACTTTGTCTTGCCCTCATTTACTGCTAAACCCTTATTTGCGCGCTTCCTTCTCTATACCAGCAAACGTGGCTATGACATCACGTTGAGTCCCACCAATGATGTCAATATCGTCGGCGTATGCTAATAGTTGCACAGATTTTTGTAAGATTGTGCTTCTGGTGTTTGCTCGGGAGTTTTGCACAATCCTCTCAAGAATCAAATTAAAGAAGTCACATGACGGCGCATCGCCTTGCATAAATCCTTTTTTAGTATCGAATGTGTCGGTGAGTCCTTTTCCGACCCTGATGGAGCAGCGAGAATACTTCATCGTCATCCCGCATAGACGGACATGGCTCTGTATAATTCGTCTCTATAAATGCTGCGTATACGGCTTCGAAATCGATGAATAGGTGGTGGGTATAGACTTGGCATTCTCTAGTTCTTTTCAGGATCTGCGGAAGTGTGATGATTTGATCAGTTGTGGACTTTCCTGGCCTTAAACAACACTAATAAGGGCCAATCAGGTTGTTGGAAAACGGTTTTAGGCGTTCACATATTACGGCAGATAGGAGTTTGAAGTCGATGCTGAGGATCTCCTTTTTGTGGATCGAGCAAACGAGGCTGAGGTTTGCCGGTTAAACGCCCACTCTCAAAATATTCATCATTGGGGTAGGAGGCCGCAAAGATGATACTATTACTCGAGGCCATCGCTCTTGCAGTACGCAACCGAATGAGTTTTACGAGAAAATTGTCTGTTCTGTTTATGTTGGCCCCTTTGTATAGCACCTGATTGGAATATTGTTTTGTGTAGTCAGAAACTGGTGTTCTGTGAAGTCCAAGCCAGCTTCCCAAACACTGCCTCTAAAACACCGTATCTTTCTCAATTGAGATGGGCAACGTTGAATCATCGGCCTGATGAGGGCCATGTAGCAAACCACCTTCACCCTGCTGTCAAGACAATCGTCTTTCAGGGCAAACGCTCCTATGGCTCTCATAAGAGCAGCATCTACATGTCTTCCAAAACATAGATAGTGATCTAGCCAGATGCTAAGTACTTTACTTTCAGAAAGACTACCGTTACATAGAATTCGTTACTTTCGTATGTTCGATTCAAATCATGCCATTTACGTTTTAAAGTACATATGTGTATGTACTCACTGCTCAGATATCAAGGTACGTCAGCACACCGCGGAGCCACTCGTCCGCATATGCAATTGCCTAAGTAAAATTACCTGACATATCACTGGTGTAGATGCTCGCACCAAGGAAGCAATTGGCGACGAAAGCAGCTCGTAAGAGTGCTCCAGCAACCGGTGGTGTCAAGAAACCACATCGTTATCGTCCCGGTACTGTTGCTCTTCGTGAAATCCGACGCTACCAAAATAGTACCGAGTTGTCGATTCGCAAATTACCCTTCCAACGTTTAGTTCGTGAAATTGCACAAGATTTCAAAACTGACTTGCGTTTCAAGAAGCTAGTGAAGCCTACCTGGTTGGTCTTTTCGAAGATACAAATTTGTGCGCCATTCATGCTAAGCGTGTTACAATTATGCCAAAGGAAATCCAATTGGCCAGACGCATCCGTGGTGAACGTGCTTAAGTGCAAAACATCTCAACGAAATCAATTGCACAAGATTTCAAAACTGACTTGCGTTTCCAAAGTTCAGCAGTGATGGCTCTTCAAGAAGCTAGTGAAGCCTACCTGGTTGGTCTTTTCGAAGATACAAATTTGTGCGCCATTCATGCTAAGCGTGTTACAATTATGCCAAAGGACATCCAATTGGCCAGACGCATCCGTGGTGAACGTGCTTAAGTGCAAAACATCTCAACGAAATCGGCGAGCTTACCGCTCCCTGTAGGCGGACAATTTTTAATGAATAATTCGGTGGTAGAAGTTGATACTTTTAGCAACAAACATGCTACCAGTCATATTGTCATGAAGCATATATTGCATGATTTGTCTATACCAAATCTGGTCAGCTTTAGATAGACGCCCTCTAACCATACGGTGTCGAAAGCCTTCTCTAAATCAACCAGACATGCGCCCTTGCACTGTTTTTTTTTTTAGCTTTGTTTCATTGTATATCAGAGACGAGTTTGAGGCGGCACGAATACAGTCATGTCTCGCCTTGAAACCAAACTGGTTCTCTGGTATTATCTTATTGGCCTCAGACCACTTAAACAGAGCCCGATTTAGAATCTTTTCGAAAACCTTTCTGGTACTCGGAGGGAGACTTATCGACCAGAAATTTGACGGATTGGATTTGTCCCTTCCCTTTTTTCGGTGGACAGGATGAACCACCGCTATCGTGCAATGGTTATGAGAAAGCTCGGCCGTGGGTTCTAAAGAGCCTGTTGCGCCAAAAATTTGTATTTTGTCTTGAGAAGTGGTTATTCCATATCTCTAGCATCGACTGTGTCTCAACTACGATATGTCCTCGTTAATTTGGACAGGATTCTGTTTGATTCCTATATCCTTGGCTTTGACGTTTTACACGTTGGGGGCACCGTTCCTGGAGTGCCACCTCTCTATATCCTCGATCTTCCTTCCATTCCGTTCTTCCGTGTATCTCTGCTTATAAAGCTCAATGGCAGCTCTCTTCTTCACCTGCAGCTTAGCCTTGTATGCCCCGTTTTTGACGCCGATCATCTGTCAGCATTCCTCATCGAACCAAGTGTTTCGTGATGGTGGGCGTTAGAAACCTAGCACATAGTTCTTGACTTAAAACCTAAAATAAGACTGCAAGTTTGAATTTTTGTTTTTTTTCGTTGTGGTCGGTTATTGTTCGTAGAGGAAAATTGTTCGCCATCTTCCATTAAAAGTCTGCAAAAGTGGTTCTTCGTATTCCCTTAAAAGTCTTGAAAAGTGGTTCTTCGTATTCCCTTAAATGTCTTGAAAAGTGGTTCTTTCGTATTCCCAATATTTCCCGCTCTTTTTTAGCTTCAACCTTACCTTTAAAAAAATTGTCCATATCGTAGCTATGATTTCTTTCATCAACCACGAATTTAACTTCGTGAATTGTGAGCTATATACACGTGATTTCTTCCATAAGTCGTATTTTACACTTTTTTTGTCCCTCCTTGCACTCGATGCGACTACTGATTCCATATATAATTAATTTTTACCACTTTTAAGGTCTAAAATTTCACAATTTGTAATGAACAAAAAATTTATTTTTATTTTCAGCTACTTGCTGGCATGTCTAAACTGATGAAGGAGTGTTGGCATCAAAACGCCAACGTTCGTCTGCCAGTGTTACGTATTAAAAAGACTCTACACAAATTAGCTTCCGCTGATGATAAATTTAGATTACAGTACGACGAAGTGTGTGTCTAGTATCATTTTATGTCAACACAACAACACCTCAAACAAAATCCAAACATAAACTGCATACGATTACATATAATGCGTTATTTTAACGTATGATCCATATTAAGTGTTAAACAAGAGTGTAAATTACTTAAACCATTTAATTGTGTAATCCGGAAATTACACATTTGTATGTAAGATTAATTTATAAATCATTCATAATTACAGATATACACTCATACCTCAGTTAACGGCCTATATACGTTCCACAAAATCAGTCCGTAAAGCGAAATGCCGTATAACCAGTCATTTTGTTCATACAAACCCATACAAAGTCTATTAGATCGGTTCCAAATCTTGAAAAATAGCCAAATTAGAAATGATGCAGTACTTCACACAAATTTCTTGATGTCAACTGGCGAGGCGACTCGTGGAACGCTCAGGGTCTTTATCTGACTCTTGATCTGATCCCAACTGCATCAACTCTTCATTTGAAAGCGGAGCTCTGCCAGTGTTCAGAAAACTGGCGACATAGTGCTCTTTTAAAGCCTTAAATCCGATTTCCACTGCCAGATTTAAAATGTTGCTTTTAATTTCAGGGATAAATGGTTCAGCACCAGGTTGGCAGTTGGTAACGCATTCCGGCCATAGTTTCTTCCCAACATGATTCATCGTTGTTGATTTTAATTCATTCCAAGACTCACTTGTGTTGTAAACGGCATCTTCGATTTTGTAGTTTTTCCAAAATTGTTTAATAGAGGATCTTCCGTCCGTTTCATCAACAAGCTTTTGAAAAGTTTTGCGCAAATAATAAGCCTTAAAAGTTGCTTTTGCACCCTGATCCATAGGCTGAATAAGGGCTCAACTCTTACATTTTTAGACAGCTCAGCTAAATTAACCGGGTGCCCTGGAGCGGTATCCAAAACAAGCAAAACTTTGCTTAAATTCTTTATCTCAAGTAGGTTTTGACTTCGGGGTAGAAATAATTTTGAAACCATTCTTCGAAAAGAGGTTTTTTCATCCAAGCCTTTTTGACGGCAATTTATTCTTGTTATGTCCTGGCAATTTATTCTTGTTATATCCTTTGAAAGCTCTTGGGTTTTCAGACAGGTACACCAGTAGCGGCTTAAGCTTAAAATCCCCCGCAGCATTAGCACCAAGGAGAAGAGTCAAACGTTCTTTTGACACCTTATATCCTGATGTAGAGTTTTCGTCGTTTGAAATAAAGTTCAGGTCAGTCATTTGCTTCCAACAAAAGTCCTGTCTCGTCTACATTAGAAACTTGTTCTGCAACGTAACCCCCTTCTTCAATGATTTTTTTTTAATTTGTTGCGTAGACCTTCTGTGCCTGTTAGGTCGGTGCTGGCATGCTTGTTCCCTCTTAGCTCGTTGGTGGGTGTGGGACTTGACCCTTGGCCTGGCACAACAACAAATCATGCCAGTCTTGTCGTCTAGTTGGTACGACTAACATGGTTGCTATACTCGCGTAAGTAAACCCTTTCACTTGCCACTCTTTACTTACTTCGTTTTGCCGCCATTATCGTCCTTCCCTATCCAGCCATTCTCATCCCTTTTACTTCTTGTCATCTTTGAGTTCCAAAATTTGCCAAAGTGGCCTTACATTCACCATGAATTACAGCTAATCTCTAAATTTATTCGTATATATACACACCTACTTGATTTGTGTGGGCTTTTGTGCCATCTTTTGCAATGTAATTAATTTTAAACAATGGTCCCCCTACCCCGAAAGTTTATACACATTATACACACATCGGCAGACCCGCTACCCACTTTGCTAAGCCAAAAACAATTCAAAATAAAAGAAATTAAATGTTGCGCTTCAAATATTTTTTTTTTGTAAGTTAAAACTAATATTTTGTCGGGTATCCCTTATTAGCAATAACAGCTACCCAGCGTCTTGGTAGACTAGCTAGACTAGCTACCAAATCTTGACATTGCATAAGAGGGATGTTCTTCCAAACTTGCTCGATCCTCTTGAACAATTCTGTTGTTCTTGAACGAATTTCTCTCAACATCAGCCCACAAGTTCTCTATGGGATTTAGGTCAGGACCTGCCAGCTCAAAACGCTTTTTTTTCCTCCTCAAGAGGCGTGAAGTGTGTTTGGGATAGTTGAAAAATAAATCAAACTGGTACAAGGTGGCGCAAAAATAACCTTCCGATGTTTTTTGGCTGTAATTTAAAAAAAAATGAAAAACTTTGATTCTTCTTGTGGATTATCTTTATTTGGTCTTTTAATTTTTTTTACATCAAGTCGAGAATATGATGTCATGTAAATGGCCGCCGCCACAGTTGATTGTCATTTGAGCCCTTTTTATGACATTTTCCATCACTTTGGCCAAAACTTCCGGCCATAGGTCCTCACATTCTTGATGGATATTGTCTTTCAGAGCTGCAAGAGTCTGAGGCTTGTTGACATAAACCCGCGACTTCAAAAAGCCCCACAAAAAGAAGTCTGGAGCGGTCAAATCAGGCGATCTTACTGGCCAGTGCAAATCGCCAAAACGGGAGATTAGGCGCCCGGGAAATGCATCCTTCAGCATATCGGTTGTGGCACGTGCCGTGTGTGCCGTTGCACCGTCCTGTTGGAACCACATGTTTTCCAATCCCAATTCATCAAGTTGCGGCAAAAAGGACTCGTTGATCATTGCTCTGTAGCGCTCACCATTCACAGTAACCGTTTGGCCCGCAACGTCTTCGAAGAAAAAAGGTCCGATTACTCCTCCAGCGAAATGACATTAGGGGCCAATCAGAAAATTTATAGCATCTTCTGATAGGAGGATTACTTTTGCGCCACCTTGTATGTCAAATACTGCACGAAAAATGCACCTCAACGCAATTTACCGGAACGCGGTACTAAATGTCAGAGAAATATTCCGAACAGCTTTTCGGAAGAATACCCAGAAGCCAAAACCCTCCGAATTTTCCGCTCCGACGGATACCCCGCTGAATATGTATTCTTACATTGCATTTTAAGAACATTTTGTTTGGTCGTTGTAACGACAAATAATGGCCGTAAAACGGAAACAAAGTAATAAAAAAAAAACTTATGAGAAGGTTACAATCCGCTGTGCGGATCTTTTAGTACCCTATCCCATCCCATCCTTAAAATAAATATCCCTAAAATGTGGGCTTAATGGCAACAAAATATTAAAATTGACATTGTCTCGCAACATTTTTTTCATGCCGTTTATCAAAATCTTGTATGGTTCGACAGAAAAAAAACGTTTCTCTCATGCATATGGTATAGCGTAGGGTATACAAATGGTTTTTGTAGAAAAACGCCTTCAAAAAGCGGTCGTGGGTATAAATGATGTATAGACGAAATATTTTTTTTTCAAACCCAATGATTTTGCATCAAAAGTTTTCTCAAATTTCTACTGAAAACACCCTCAAAAAGTGGGCGTGGCAAAAAACTTTATATGGACAAAATATAGATATTGGGTTTGACTACATATGTTGTTCAGTCACTTTTTAAAAATTCCTTACCGTATGGCCGAAAATAACGTTTTTCTAAAAAGTGGGCGGATTTTGAAAATGTTTACAATTGTTTGAACAGCACGTACAAGGATCACATGTACCAAAATTTCAGACGGACAGACAGACATGGCTAAATCGACTCAGCTATCGATTCTGAGTCGATCTATATACTTTAAGCTATCATCTAGCTAAATTACAAACTATGTATCAAAACTAATATACCCCTACGGGATAGGGTATAACAAGGACGTTATAGCGAAAGGCCGTATAGCGAGGTATGGGTGTACATAAAAACTAAGCAGAATCGATTACTTTCCACAAACAACATTTGTGGCGATGTTTTTAAGTTAAATAAGTAACTAACCATTGTACATGTAAATAATACAATTTTAAATACAAACCAAAATTAAACCTACGTAGTTTCTTAATTACTATATTATGTAGGATTATGTTTTTGTTTTGTTTTGAAAACAATGTTTATGTCTTGTTTGTCTTATTTGCATGTGTGCCTTATGTAATTTACTGCGCCTTAAGTTTTTAACGAAAAATAAGTTCGAACCGTGCCTATTGGAGATGTATAGCATACAAAAAAAAAAAGTATTTTAGTTTTGTCAAAATTCATAAATTCGACTCAAGTGCCATTATTTAAAGAGAATGTTATATTTAAGTCACAACCATTTAATTGGTTGAAGTTGATTTTGTTAAGTTCAGCTATTTTAAAGTTACAAATAACTAATTTTATTTCTGTTTAATTTTAATTAAAATAAATAGTAATACCAGCCTAAGTTGAAATAAAAACGATAAAATCTGTAAAATTAACTAAGTAAAATAGATTGAACACAGATGTTGTATACTTAAAATCATTTCATTTCAATCATTAGTCTTAGATGCATAAACACATTACAATCTATATATATACACACACACTTAGTTTTAAGATATATTCATAGTTTTACATAGTTTAAGTTTAGACGCTCATGTACTGTTTAAGTATGTATAACCAAAATGAAATTTATAAGGACTGTACATATTTATGTGTATACATTTTGTCATAAATTTAGTTTGGTTATAAGCAATAAAAAAATATGATTTCTAAAATCCATTGTGTTTATTACAATTTTCAAAATTTAACTGCAACGTCAATTGACTTTAATGACTACAGTCCGGAATGAACCTTGGCATTAACCAACATGGCTTTCCTTTTAGCCCGGCCCTTAACTAACTGCCCCCAGTTGCACACTCCAAGTTGTTTGTGGTTGGTTTCTACTTGTGCGCGTCTTTAAGGCGAGGTCTTCTTTTACTGCGTCCGATATCTGGCTGGGAATCGCAGACTCTGCGAGCCGGAGTATTGGTGTCCATTCGTTCTACATGTCCCAGCCATCTTAAACGTCCAACGCTATACAGCTCGTATAGTTCTTGGTTGAATCTTCGTCTCCATAGCCCGTCAACGCAAACGGGACCGAAGATTCGAATAATCTTTCTCTCGAATCGACCAAGGATTTTTTCATCCGCTTTTGATACGGTCCATTACTTCAGCGCCGTAGAGCATGACTGGGATAATCAGGGTCCTATTTAAAATCTCCTTAACAATTCGAGTGAGGGCTTTACTACTGAATTGCCTTCAAAGCCCGAAGAAACAGTGGTTGGCAAGAGTAATTCTTCGATTGATTTCTGACGAGATGTTGTTGTCAGAGTTAATAGCAAAGCCGAGGTAGACAAAGTGACGGGCTAATTGGCGCGATGGCTAGTGCGATGAACTGCCGCGCAGTAGGTCTGGGTTCGATTCCCAGCTGTAGCAACACCTGAATGATTTTTCACTGGCCCTCCTCTCGTGATGATCTGACAAATCATTCGAGTAGTATCAATTGTCAAGAAGAGCTTACTCAAATTCGCCGTTCGGAGTCGGCATAAAACAGGAGGTCCCACCATCGTGCAAGAAGTACACACGCACACATGATTGGTTGTGAGAAAGCTCGGCCCTGGGTACTAACGAGCCTGTTGCGCCAAAAATTTGTATTTTTATTTATTTGAGGTAGACAAAGCCCTGCACTACCTCAAAGTTATATCTGTCAATGGTGACATTCCGTCCAATTCATCGATGTTGTGTGTCTTTTCGTGTTAACGGCATATACTAAGTCTTACCCTAATTTACTGCTGAACCCATTTTTGCTGTCTCCTTCCCTATAATAGCAAACGTGGCTACGACATCACATTGAGTCCTAACAATGATGTCAATATAGTCGGCGTATGCTAGTAGCTGCACCGATTTTTGGAAAATTGTGCCTCTGTTGTTAGCTAGGGAGGAAATCACATGACAGCGCATCGAATCGCCTAAATCCTTTTTTGCTATCGACTGTGTCGGTGAGGAGCAGCGAGAATTCTCCATCGTCATAGTACGCAAACGGACGAGCTTGGGCGGTATACGAAAACTAGACATGGCTCTGTATAGTTCGTCTCTATAAATGCTGTCGAATGTGGCTTTGAAATCGGCGAATAGGTGGTGGGTATCTTGGGCTTTTTCCAGGATTTGCTGAAGTTTTAGATTTGATCAGTTGTGGACTTTCCTGGCCTAAGAATACACTGATAAGGGCCGATTAGTTTGTTGCTAAACGGTTTGAGGCGTTCACATATTTATTACGGCAGATAGGATTTTGTAGGATATTGAGAGGAGAGTCTCTGTAGTTGGAGCAGTTGGGTTCCCTTTTTGTGGATCGGATAAGCGAAGTTGAGTTTCCATTCTTCAGGCATACTTTCATCCAACCAGATTTGGCTTAAGAGTTGGTGGACTTTACTTACCACGTCATCTCCGCCGGCTTTATTAAACTCGGCGGCAAGGCCGTCGGTTCCGGTAGCCTTGTTAAGCTTGAGTCTAGATAATGCTTTCTTCACTTCACTTATGTCGGTTGGTTCGTAGTTTTCGTTGTTGTCACCAATATTGAATGGTTCGTTCTGCCTGCCAGTTGTTCGTCATCGCCCTTTAACAGTCTGCAGAAGTGGTTCTTCCATATCCTCAGATTCGACTTTGTCTCAACTATAATATTTCCTTGTTCATCTCGAGAGGACTCTGTTCGAGTATCCTTGGCTTTAACGTTTTCACTTTGGTAAAACTTGCGAACATCGTTTCTGGAGTGGAACTTCTCTATATCCCCGATTGCGCGCTTTTCCTGCTCTTTTTTCTTCTTTCTGAAAAGCCGGTGTTCTTTCCTTCTTCTTTGCCTATAGAGCTCAATGGAAGCAATCGTCTTACCTGCAGCTTAGCCTTGTAGGCCTCGTTCTTGGCTGCTAGCGTCAGTCGGCATTTCTCATCAAACCACTGGTTTCTTGCTGGTGGGCAGGAGAAACTTATCACATCAGTTGCGGCTGATCTTATTACTTGTTGCCATCGTTTCCATTGTTCTTTGAAATTCGATGCTGGTGGTATGGTGTTAATCGAAAGGTTTAGGCTTTGGGGGTCTCTTGCGATTGCAGTCTTTCGACATTAAATTTTTTCACAGTATTTCTGGATTGTTGTGGCGTGGTGGATATCCACATTCTTACCTTGGCTGCAACAAGGTAGTGGTCCCAGTCGATGTTAGCTCCTCGGAATGTTTGGACATTCAAAATACTGGATGCGTGTCTCTTGTCTATCGCAATGTGATCAATTTGATTGACCGTTCGTTGATCTGGAGACCGCCATGTCCCCTTATGGATATCGTGGTGAGGAAACCATGTGCTGGCTATAGTGGCATTTCCTCCCGTAGCCATTTACAGACGTGTAGTCGTGTAGTCTGTTTTCCGACAATACTGCTAAAGATGTCTTCTCTTCCTACCTTTGCGTTAAAATCTCCCAGCATGATTTCAACTTCGTACTTCGGTAGTAGCTCATAGGTTATTTCAAGGACCTCATAGAAGCAGTCTTTCTCTGTATAATCTTTTTCCTCCGTCGGGGCTTGAGCGTATATAACACTTATGTTGGTGAATTTGGACTTGATGCGGATTTTCAAAATGCGTTCGCAAATGTCTTGGAAACATAAGACTTCTAGCCTAAGTCTGGCACTCATAACGAATCCACATCCGTAAAGTCGCTGATTTGGCTCACTTTACAAAATGGTCCGTAGTAGGTGTCACAGTTTTTCATCACCTTTTGGCACGACCCATCTCATTGTTTGCTGGATGGCAGTAATGTCTACTTTGTAGCAGCTAAGGGCTTCCAATAGTTGTTCGTCTGGTCCTCTTCTGTTTAATGTTCGCAGATTGCTGATACAGATACGAACGTCGGTTAGCATAAAGCTCTTGAAACAATATACATATTGAGAGACCGCTTCGGTAAACTATTAATACCACGCATTGGACCAATGATTTGGCCAGTAAGATCATGCGATATCACACTTTGACTTTTTCCCTTGGGACTGCGTAAAATCCAAGGTGTCTGTGGATAAGCCACATACGATTAAAGCATTGGATTCCAACATTACCTGTGTTATTCGCGAGATACTGTAGAATATGCTCGAAAGCGTCATCGAAAATTTTAACGTCCGCATGGACAAGCTACGGCGTATATGCGGCCAACTTTTGAAAGGGATTGTCGTAAAAAAAGTGAACGTCAAGCACTGTTCTTTAGCTTAATAATACAAAATTGACGATATATTTAAAACGACACGGCACCGGTCACACATTCTCTTTCCAAATATTTCAGTTGAGATACTGTTCGAAACCACGTAATAAAAGAGTTCATGTAACACACGTTAGATTAACCATTGTGAATAAACGTTTAATATTATTGTGACTCCTGAAAACGATCTGCTCCCGAAGGCTCCTAGATTGTATCAAAGATTATAAAGTCATACAGATAACGCAATGCATACAAGAAAAATTGTTCTATGGCAGGTTGTACTGGCACAGCCCGCCATATGTTTTGGTCTCGTTTCTCATGTGTCCACGTGCACACCGCCCTCCCGTACCATGAAGCTGGTGAGCAAAAGTTTCTGTTTTTTGTTCTCAATGCTCATCTGTATGGCTTTATAATCTTTGGCTGTATATAAAGAAGACCGAAAGACCACAGCTGTTGTTGTTCATCGTCGCTGCTGCCGTAGTAGTTGTGGGTTTCGCTGTTTCTCGGTCGCAACAACTGCTGTCCAGACGGTGGGACTTTCTCATCGTTGTTGCTGCTGTTGGTGAACGAATGCTTGCTCTTGTGTGCTGTTTTTCGGTCGCAACAACTGCTATCCAGACGATGGCATCATGTTCGTCCGTTTCCTATTTTTATTTTGTTGAAAGGCGTCTACTTGGGCCTTTCGCTTTGATTCTTTTTCTTCTTTTAAAACTTTTTTTTAATTATAACAAGCGCTTGGATCGCAAGTCTCGAACTAAGTGACCGCTAGCCGTTCAAAATCCCGTTGGCAAAATGGTACGTTAGAAAGACTCGCCTCTAGGTTCGTCAGACAATGTGTGCTGCTGATATGATATCGAACATCATTCCCCTTGGTATGCGATCTCTTATTCCCAACAGAATAAAAAGTACCAGACAAAAGGCAAAAGGGTGGTATGACTTGAGCTGTAAAGAATCTATCAGGTTGAGAGAGACATACTTTCGGTTATACAAAACCAATCCACCAAAATGCAAACAAGCCAGAAATAACTGTAATTCCCATTTAAAACGTCAAATTTCTATCCGACCAAAAGTCGAGGCAAAAAATTCTACAATGTCCCAGAGGTAGTAAAAAGTTTTGGTCACTTGTCAAAAATGTAAAAAAAATTCGGCCTCATCATCAGTTCCGACGCTCATCCACAACGACATTCCATCTGTCAGCTCTTTAGACAAAGCCAATCTGCTTGACAGATTGGCTGCACAATGACAGATTGTGCCCAGTCTCCTCCTGTACTTGAGAACGTCAGTCATTCTGAGGGCCTAGTACACTTTCGTACTCATACATTCCCAGAGTTTTATTTGATCTTGACATTCACAAGTCCGCTGGTCCAGATGGTATTTCCCCCATTATTCTGAAGAGGTGTTCTTTTACGCTAGCAAAACCACTGCGTAAGCTTTTCTATCTATCCTACTCATCAGGTCTCTTTCCGAGTAGATGAAAACTGCATTTGTCCAGCCTGTACCAAAGAAAGGCGAATCTTCTCCTATCTCCAACTACCGACCAATTGCACCTACGTCCCTTCATTCCAAGGTCATGGATATGCTGATAAATCGTTAGCTTATCTCGAAACACAAAAACTTATTAATGACCGCCAGTATGGTTTTCGCGGCAACAAATTCACTGGTGATTTGATGACATACATCACCGAAAAGTGGAACCAATCAATCCACCATGGTGGAGAAAGTAAGATTGTTGCACTTGATGTTTCAAAGGCATTTGACAGGGTTTGGCATCAAGCCCTTTTACCGAAAATGCGTGCAATTGAAATCGATGAAAAACTTCTTCTATGGATTAGAAATTATCTTTCGAAACGTTCAATTCAAGTTGTTTTGGACGGATTCAAGCCTGTACCTAACCAAATAACTGCTGGTGTCCCTCAAGGCTCAGTTTTGTCTCCGACTCTCTTTCTCATTTTCATCAATGATCTCCTGTCTGCAAATTCTAATCCAATTCATTACTTCGCTGATGACAGTACTCTCAGCTTCCTATATTCGTTTTCAAGTCCACGTCCCTCATCTTCGAACGTGGAATATAAACGACAACATATGTAAAGGTCATTGAATTCCGACCTTGACAGCATCATCAAATGGGGTAAATCTAACAGAGTAGAATTCAATGCTTCCAAAACACAATGCTGTCTTCAGACGTTAAAGCGAAACCAAAATCTAGAGCCATTATCCATGAATGGCACTTACGTCGAAGAAACCGAAAAATTGTCCATGCTAGGTATGTATGTTATTGACGACTTCCGTTGGAAACACCATATACGCAGCGAAGTGTCTAGGTTTCCTTAATCGATGTAAAAAAGATTTCACCCCTTCTGATCTGGCCGAAATATATAAAGCGTTTATACGCCCTAAACTTCAGTTTAACGCCCAAATCTGGTCGGGTGCACCAAAAACAACTTTGCATATCCTAGATAAGGATTCAAACGCGTGCGAAAAAACTTATAGGAGACATTAGAATAGTTTCGCTTTACCACCGGCGTGGTCTCCTGCGTCTCCTGCCTTACATTGTTTTATCGCTTTTTTAACAATCAATGATCAAATGAAATAATTCCTCAGATTCAATAATTCAGCCGCAATACTCGTTATGCTGTGAATGCAAATCAGTTTACCCTCAAGCCTATCTTCGGCCGAACGCTGAAAAATAGAAATTCGTACATAAACCGAACAACACGAATGTGGAATGCTCTACCAGACTCCGTTTTTCCTTTCTATTACAACTTACAGGCATATAAAACCAATGTGCATCGGTATCTCCTTTCTTCTTATCCCGAATTTCCTTAACGCCCGCACTGTGCTAAAACCTATAGAGCGTCTTAATATAACCCCTTGAGTGCGCGCAAATTATAAAAAAAAGACACTTCACGTCATTCGCACTCTACTTATTTCCTCCCCTCTTATATTGTGGTGCAACATCTTATTTAAGTACCGAATTGAGCGAATCGGTATTAATTTATCTTCGCTCTCCGTTAACGTCTAGTGCCCTTTCAGGATCGGTTAATAGTCAGTGCACCAACACTCCTTTTTCCGTTATTAGGTGCACAAACCACCACCTACACAGTGTGCAACTTGTTGGTTGCAACAAGGACAAGAAACAACAATAGGGAAACATCAAATAAGCGGACACAAACCAACAACAAACCATTCATGGCGACACTTAAATAACAACACCTTTGCGTTTGTTTTATGAATTTCTTTAATAATTCCTCCGTTTTTATTTATTATATAGATATTCATAGGGATTTTGTTTCTTTTTTTATTTTTACTTTTCTATGCAGCTAGCTTTGTTTCGCACGGTTTTAAATTATTAAACATATTCTTTTGTTTTGTTTTAAATTGAGTGATCTCTTTCACAGTAGTTTTCGTTAAAAAAAAAAAAACGTTGTTTTTAAGCAACATAGTTGTATTGGTTTTGATTATCCTTGTCCCTCTCCATGTAGTCTCTGTCGATGAGTGATTCAATGCGCTTTTTCAAATCAGCAGGCTATTACAAATTAAATTCAAAAATTTATAAATAAATTAGTTGGAGGAAACAGTGAAAAGCTTTATTCAATTGTGTTACCTTTACGGGGAAGGTCAATTGGTTAAACAATTCGCCAATTAATAGATTGTGACTCAATGTTTTTCGCATTTTCATTATCCTAACTATGGCGGCATCGATTTGATACTGTCGATCTTGGAATACTCGCTCCTCGGTTGCTTTCTGTTCTTCCGTCTGCAAATGAAAACAAATGAAAACAAAATGCACCCATGTGCCGAATTAAATTAAATTTAAATATTTAGTTGTTTTCAGCTTACCGTTTCTTTCATTTGGATTTGATTGATTTTAATTCGAAAGAGTTTGTTTGTGAACTCGTTGTTGAATTGGAACTGATCCTTGTCTTCGACTTCCCGGCTCTTGGGAATTTTCGTCAAAACACGTGCTTTGCCACATGCAAGAGATTGCAATGTTCTGCGGAGTTCTCCATCCTAGAGATTCGCAAAAATTTGCATAAGCGGATACACAAGAGAAATTGTATTAACACACCTCAATGTTGCAGCCGGCTTTAATTTCCTCCAAACTAAGGACGTTATTATCATTAAACAGCAGCAGGACGAGTGATTGAAACAGTGAAACTAGCAGATCTTTTGGACCCTAAATCAAGAACACAATTAGGAAAAATATTAGTCAGTAACAAAGAAAGTCTTTTGTGATAGGAATGCTTACATGATCGAATTGTGATTTCAGAACACAATGTCCCAGGGTGGGTTGCCACTGCAATTTTCTACCACTATGCTTGGCCAGATAGAATTTGTTAAATACTTGTTGTGGCTTAACAAGTTGTGGTGGCATCGTTACTTCCGTGAGTGGGTATGTCGGCCAGTACCCCATCGTTAGGATATTAACTGTCAAATCAAGGTTGGTGAATTCTTTGTCTAAATTCACAACGTATTGCCTGAATGCGATATTTATGTCACGACTTAGTTCCATATCCTTGAACATTCCTTCAAGTTTGGATGTGAAACCTCCGCCGCATTCCTGCTTAAGTTTCGACAACATGCTTTTTTCGGCATCAACTGATGCAGATTTCCCCACAAGTAGTCGTTTCGCCAAGTCCTGTTTATTGTATGTTATGAAAAAAAAATCGACACCGCAAACAGTAATGCTACTTACTTTTTTGTAAAACGCCTCGAATACATCTTTCCCGTGAATGAATCGGAAGAGTACCATGATTTTATCAAGAATCTGTTCCAATTCTTCCTCAGTGGCTTCTTTATTACCTGCTCTTAGTTTCATATCGACATATTTTGCTATACATACCAAAAAACAACAACATATGAACAAATACACGTCTTAATTAAATGGCTTACTTACCGATTAATTCGGCTGGTTTATTAGCTCGTTGATTGACAAAGAATTCGAATGCTTCGCGCAACGAATTCGTATACTTTTCATTGTGCTCGAAGCATGTACGCACAATAATATCCATTTTATCTTTGAAGTCCAACAGATCCTGCACCATGCTCTTGTCTTTCTCTGGATCAATAACGATGGTACGTCCTTTTTTCTACAACCAAAAAAAAAAAAAACATACAACACGTACATTATGTACACATAATTGGATCCAATTAATTGGTTTCACACAAACCTTTATGTAACCGTTGAAATTGCCACAAAGTTCGGTGGTACCGTTTTTGACACGACTTAATAAACTATAAAGCAACGTCAAATCGGTCAGTCTGTTTTCCTCTAATAAAGTATCTAAACCCTTTTGTAGAATCTGTGTTAGGTGTTCAGCGAGTAGTTCCTTTTCTACTGTGTATATTAATGGATACCTAAAGAGGGAATTAATTAACAAATTATACAAATGAAGTGATCATGATCAAATTGCAGTATCCACAGAGCCTGCATTCTCTGACCCATGTCTGACGCTTCTATATCTACAAAGCCTTTGCCAAGATTGGAGCAAGTTATTTCCATAGGAGAAATCAAAACCCAGAAGTATTCTCATACAATCTGCCCCGGTGCATGTAGCCAATGATGCCACTAGTTAAGGAAAGCTAGAGTGTAATCCTAACTCATCATCGGCTAATCCAAAGCTAAACGCTCTAATCTTAGAAGTTAGATTCTAAGCAAAACCAATTTTATTCCAAGTTTGTCGGTAGGATCGTCCCCAACTGAGGTTTCTTCTACATCCCTCGATGAACCACATTAATTCCATTATTGACTTGCGAATTATCTACAATTGAATTGTTTCCTAAACCTAAATCGATTTTTTTATCACGATTAACACCATGTACTTCCTGCGAAGATGTGATGACTCAATTGGATTAAACAAATCTCGTCCCCGCAGGTACTATTACATTAAATTTAGTAAATCGGATGGTTTCGTAATCATTTAGAATAGTTGTACCTTCTAATGTATTTGAATCATTAAGGCATTAACAAAGCCACCATAGCCTTAAACTCTTGTGAAAAGGCAATCGGAAAGTAATGGGGTATGCAACCACATATCTCCTTCTATCATTAGACCCATACTCCTGTATGATGTCTTAGTCTGACGAACGGCTTTAGAACCCTCCAACCGCAACCTACTAGGTAAAGTTCAAAGATCAGCTTGTATATGCATTAGTGGAGTTCTTAGAACAACCGCCTCCGCAGCAATAGATGCTATTCTACATCCAGTGCCCGCAGCTTGTGTAGCTGTGAGACTGAGAGCCTCGTCACAATGGACCTCCAATCAGGGTGAACACACAAAGATTCTGAATCACCTTAACATTTCAGAAAACACCGAACACACCACTGCCAAACTCAGTTTCGAGCATAACTTCAAGACAACCCTTCCCAGTCGCCTTGTCTAACACAGAACCAGGAGTGGGTGGAAGTGTTTTCTCTGAGTTTCTTAACCTAAACATATCCTTTCGCTTTCCCGATCACTGTAGCGTTTTCCAGGCGGAAATCGTGGCAATCAAAGAAGCCTTGTCCTGGCTGAAAAGGAATGCTATAACCACGAAGTATCGGGCTTTGTGTTTTATTATTAAAATCAAAAACAACTATTTGCCAAAGTATTTAATGAAAAATCTAAATTATGTAAGGGATTCCAAGCCCTATAGCTTGAGAAACCGGAATGACTTTAGATTGCCGCATTATATCAATCAAAACTCCAAACCTCCTACGATACAAAGTTAACCCTGAATTGTTCAATTATTCGACGGAATATAAGATAGTCGACGGATCCACGTGGTACCACAACTTTATGGTCTAAGTGTGCAGGCGCTTGCAGCGATTACAACCTAACCTAACCTGTATCCCAGAATATTTCATTTTCACGATGACGTGTTCCACCCAATTTTAATTATAGTCTGTCCGGCTACACTCTCTGTCGGGTAGAGAGTTTTAAAGAGCTTGGTGTTTATTTTGATCATAAATTGGAGTTTAATAAACACATACGCGTTATTGTCAATAAATCCAA
Organism: Rhingia rostrata; assembly: GCA_949824845.1. Classification (NCBI taxonomy): domain Eukaryota; kingdom Metazoa; phylum Arthropoda; class Insecta; order Diptera; family Syrphidae; genus Rhingia; species Rhingia rostrata. The sequence goes on from OX463758.1 coordinate 30,448,262, forward strand.
CTCTATGTTATGATTCATAAAAAGTTGGTCAAAAGAGTTTAATGAATCGTATGTCACCCTTTCCTTATATAATTCTCTAGTTCGCCCTATCTTGGACTGTGCCACACAAATTTGGACGCCCCTCTATTCTCTATTCATTCAAATTAATTGATTGTGTTGGTAATAATAAACTAAATAACTTCTTTGTTTTGATTTTCCATAAACAAATTCACTAAATGATGAGCCTGTGGATACATTTTATGTGCTGAAGCAAGTCTCTAATCGTAGATGCTGCTTGTATTAAGCTCTCTACAATACAGATCTAGATCTGATAGTGTTTAAAAATGAACAAACTTACTTTGTACTCGAATCCAGATAGTGTAGCAATCGTTCATTTTCTTCGGCGAGGCGTTTGTCAACATGCTGCAAATATTCGGGCACTTCCAGCTCTTGCATTTTGCGTTGACCTTCCGCTTGGTAGAGCTGCTTTGTGGCAATTAGGAATTTATCCTCGAATGCGCTTGAATAAATTTGCAAGTCGCACAGCATGCGGACAAGGCTCTTGAGTAATGCGCGATCTACAGCATCACCATTTCGTTCCTTTTCAATTAATAGCAGTAAACCTTCGACTGTGCGCTTCTGCACCAAGCTATTGAGGGCTATGTGAGTACGAAAGAGATCCAATCCCATGTCCCTAATAAAAGAACAGGAAAAATAAGTATTTAGACATAATATACAATCAAATGCAACTAATAACAGCACACGTCCTTAAACATACCATATAGAATGGACTATTGGATTTTGTAAAACATATGTCCGGTCGAGGTACAAAAATATGCTACGCATCATAATCATTTGCTGGCAAAACGATTGCCACCACCCATTGATTTTGTTTAAAAATACCTACAAAAATAAAATAAAAAACAATAGTTAACGACGATATTATTTTAATATCATATTTGGAAACTTACTAATTTGTCCATACTCTCACCAGTGAACGAATCAATGTTCCTTTTGACATGAACCTCTGTTAGCGATGTTAGTTTAGCGTAAAGTTGCGCATCCATTTTGTGACTGCACATATTTTCCACAGCCTGGTATAACTCTTCCAGAGAGTATTGAATAGGTTTCGATAATTGGATGGCAATAACTGCTTCTTGAAGCTTCTCACATGTTTTCTCTGAATAGTTTTCCGGCAGGGTGGGTTTTACTAAAAATATTTCAAATAATAAAATTTGATTTAAAATTTGTTTTGCTCCTACTTTGTCCGGGGCTTTTATACCGTGATTTTTGACAGGAATCAATTAAGTCTCCTAAACACATGCCTTAAACAGTTTATCTGCATGATCATTGCGGTTTTAGGAAAGAGAACTCCACATATGACCAAACCTTCACAACGCCTATTTACCATTTGTAAGGCCGAATAAGGAGATAACATCGACTCGATAGACTGTGAAATTTAATGTCGAAAGACTGCAATCGCAAGAGACCGACTCTCGATCAACATCATACCACCAGCATCGAATGTCGAAGATCAATTGCAACGATGCCAACTAGCCATTAGATTAGCCGCAACATATCAGAAAAAGAGATGCCACTCTAAGAACGATGTTCGCAATTTTACGCAATAAGTGTAAAACGTAAAAGCAAAAGATACCAGACCCGAACAGAATCCTGTAGTTGAGCCACAGTCCATGCTGAGGATATGGAAGAACTACATCTGGAGACTGTAAAGAGGCGATAACGAACAACGTTCCGCTGTCAGGCAGAACGAACCATTCAATATTGGCAACGACAGCGAAAGCTGCCAACCACCCGACCTGAGTGAAGTGAGGATAGCAATATCTAAACTGAAGATTAATAAGGCTGCCGGAAATGAGGGCCTTCCCGCCGAGCTTTATAAAGCCGGCGGAGATGACTTGGTAAGTAACATCTACCAACTCATAAGCCGAATCTGGTCAGAAGAAAGAATCTGCCTGAAGAATGGAACCTCAGCATCGTTTGCCCGAGTCACAAAAAGGAGACCCTCTAAACTGCGCCAACTACAGAGGCATAAGTCTCCTCAACATCGCATACAAAATTCCATTTGCCGTAATATGTGAACGTCTGAAACCGTTTACCAACAACCTGATCGGCCATTGTCAGTGTGGTTTTATGCCAGGAAAGTCCATAACCGATCAAATTTTCACACTTCGGCAGATCCTGAAAAAACCCAAGATGTCTAAATCGATACGCACCACCTATTCATCGATTTCAAACCGCATATGACAGCATTTATAAAGACGAACTATACAGAGCCATGTCTAGTTTTGGTATACCGCCCAAACTCGTCCGTTTGTGTAGGATGACGATGGAGAATTCTCGCTGCTCCATCAGGGTCGGAAACGACCTCACTGACACATTCGATACCAAAAAAGGATTTAGACAAGGCGATGCGCTGTCATGTGACTTCTTCAATCTGATTCTTGAGAGGATTGTGCAAAACTCACGAGCCAACACCAGAGACACAATCTTCCAAAAATCGGTGCAGCTACTAGCATACGCCGACGTCATTGACATCATTGGTAGGACCCAACGTGATGTCATAGCCACGTTTGCTAGTATAGTGTAGGAAGCGGCAAAAATGGGTTCAGCAGTAAATGAGGGCAAGACGAAGTCTATGCTGTCAACACGAAAGGACACACAACATCGACGAATTAGAAAGACCGTCACCATTGACAGATATAACTTTGAAGTAGTACTCGACTTTGTCTACCTCGCCTCCGCTATTACATTTTACAACAACATCTCATCAGAAATTAAACGAAGAACTACTCTAGCCAACCGCTGATTCAAAAGAAGGCAAAGAAGGCAATTTAGTAGTAAAGCCCTCACTCGAGCTACTAAGGAGATCCTATAAAAGACATTGATCATCCCAGTCCTGCTCTACCGCGCTGAAGCGTGAAGAAGAAATCATTGGTCGATTCGAGAGTAAAATATCTTCGGTCCCGTTTGCGTTGACGGGCTATGGATTTAACCAAAACTATACGACTTGTAAAGTGACATACCCCTGGTAAAAAAAAAACTCCGCATTAGAACTTTAAGATGGCTAGGACATATAGAACAAATGGACACCAATACTCCGGCTCGCAGAGCCTTCGATTCACAGCCTGACGTGGGCCACAGTAGAGGAAGACCTCACTTTAAGTGGCCAAGTAGAAACCGAACTTAACTAAATTAGAGTGCCCAACTGGAGGCAGTTAGCTAAGGACCGTGCTAATTGGAGAGTAATGTTGGTTCAGGCACAGGTTTATTCCGGACAGTAGCGTTGCTTAAGTAAGTTAGGAACAGCCTAGATCTGTATTTTGTATTCAATATTTTTTAAACTGGATTCAGCTAAGGTAAACATGTTACTACAGGTATGCAGTAAGATGGAACAAGTTGGGAACAGGAAAGCCTGGTAGATCGTAATGTTTTTACCATTGTTATTCATTAAATTCTTCTTAATATAAATACTCAATTAGTTTCTTTTCCTATAAAGATTATAACGGCAAGTCTTTTTTCTTCTTTGGAAACAAAGTAGCATTTGCTTGCTATCGGGACATCCATACCGAACAGAATAAAGTTTGAGACCCCAGTTAAAATATGAAAATCTATTTACAACCACTCCAATTGGAACTTATGGTAGTTTGACGTTCCGTGGCATTTTTTTTATTAACTGGTTGTATTGAGACGTGAAGACAATCTTTCTATGAATGAATACTAAAAATAAATACTAATACCGGAAGGTCGAACGAAACTCATCAATCTTCTTAGATCATCATCTATCATCATCATCATTATCTAGAAGAAGAAGATTAGAACACATTCAAGAAGAATTTGCACTTCTAATTGCCCGAGGAGCCTAACCAAAAGTTAACATTGCTACGAAACTTCAATACCATCATCAGTGACGTTCAATAACAGCTTGTGGATAGAAAATAAACAGTACACGGGCAATGCACAACTAAAAATTAAATTTAGAATCGAAACCAAAAAAGCATATTCGCCAAAGCAATTATTTTAAGCAAATGACCCTCAATAATCGCATCTTTTATGACAAATCAAGTAATTTTCATGGTCATCCGCAATGAGTTGTTTTCTCCGATTGATAATTCGTGTGCCTTATTTGCAATTGCCACCCTAATCGGGCAAAATTAAATGGTTAATTTACAAACTGTATACTTACATTTGAAATTCTTGATTACAATCTTCTTTACATCGCCTGGCTTCGACATATTGTTCATAGACATATTGTTCATTAGAAAAGAAGACGACGACGATCGAGAATTCGCCGTGTGAGCATTGTTTAGCATTGAGAAGTTCGGTCGCCGTTCGCCATTTGCCGCACCAAAGGGAACTTGCTGCGAATTGTTAATGTTGCTGCTATTGTTTTGTCGACCAAAGAATTTGTTATTGCCCCCATCGTCGGTGGTGGCAACTTTTTTTTGCTTTAGATTCTCGGTGTCTTCAACTTCGACTGTTTCCATTTGTTTGTATTTTTTCGAAGCGCTCATAGTATGTTTGCTCCGTATTGTTGAGCAATCGGAGTGTCGGGGTAATTGCCTAGTTTTTTTTTTCTTTGGGAACTACACCCAATCCTCTGGTAATTCTAACTTTTATTCTATTTTCGCACACAATAAAACTGGAATAGGATAATCAAAATTTACAAATAAATTCAAAAGGAATATTAAGTTTTATTATTTTTTTTTTGTAATTTTTTGTTCTGATGTTCTTAGCGCATCGACGTTTTGTTTGACAACTGCAAGGTGCCGCACCACCACCAATAGCAACCAAATTTATGGTTTTTTCTTTTGTTCAATATACAATTCTGTTGTTGCGCGAAAAACACAAATAATTCGTTAATTAGGTGAATAACTGTTCATATTGTACAGACTTATGTAGATGTTAAAAATAAGGGAAAGAAGAAATTTCTTAAACAAAATACACGACCCTCAGTTGGAGCGTGCTAGATAAATTTTACTTTTGTGTGTTTTGCGAATATTGTTCGATAGGTGGCAGAGTTGAAACGTCAAATAATTTGAAGAGTGAAGCCAAACTTATGTGCAAAATAATGGATGTATACAGTGCTAATTTTAATTTATAAGTCGAGAACTAAATTATGGCGTACATCAGATTATCAAGTGCTGAGTTATAGCTGTAATTGAACAACTTCATTTGAACACAACACATTGATGGAATTGAAATGTCGCCACCATAGCATCGCATAGAAATTATTGAAAATTCCATTTCAGTTCGTTGGAATGGCAATCATTCCTTCACTTAAATAAACCTTGATCAGTGAAAAATTGGAAGGGCTTTTCTGCGAAAACTATACTTCTAAATTGAAATATTTTTAGATAATCATGTTTTAGAATTCATCATCTTTGTTTGACACAAACTCGCCAATGGTTGAATTTATAAAACGGCCACCAGAAGTAAAATAAAATTTGCAATGAGGTTTTTCAATGATAGCTATAACTGGACCCTAACTATAACAAAAATATCTGAATTCACTGGTAAGAGGTGATTTTTTAAGCGTAGTTTTTTTTTTATCGAATAAAACACTCAAGTTTGCATCTAATATTCAAATTTTTATTGCAATCGATTAATAGGCCTTTGCCATTTACGTTTCAAAGACAACTTCATGTAAATGCTTTCCTCGGATCCGTTTCAAATAATCCATACGGAAGGTAAAATTTTGCGTCACTTTTTCGAGCATTTCGGACTGTATTCCACGAATTATGCGTGTTATGTTATCCAGTAAGGCTTCAATCGTGTTCGGCTTGCCCACATAGACTAACGACTTCACAAGAAATAATCAAGAGGCGTTAAATCGCATGATCTTGGAGGCCAGCTCACAGGGTCATTTCGAGAGATAAGATGCTCACCAAATTCATCCTTCAACATTTACATTGTTTTACGAGCTGTGTGGCATGTGGCTACGTCTTGATGAAACCACATGTCAACCAAGTTCAACTTAACCAACTGTGGCAAAAAAAAAAATTCGCGTATCATGGCTCGATATCGTTCGCCATTGACGGTAACGTTTCTTCCACGGTCGTCTTTGAAGAAAAATGGACCGATGATGCCACCAGCTCATAGACCACACCAAACTGTTGTTTTTTTTCGAGATGCATTGGTAATTCTTGTATGACATGTGGCTGTTGATCACCACAGATGCGACAGTTTTGCTTATTTACGTATCAGTTGAAACAGAAATGAACCTCATCGCTGAACACAATTTTTCGATAAAACAGTGAATTTTCATAAGGCTGTTATAAGGCCCATTCACCCAAAAATTTGACGTTGTAAAGTCATTCGGCTTCAATTCTTGGAAAAGTTGAATTTTACAGGTTCTAAAACCTAAATCGACACGTAAAATTGTCTATGTGGTTGAGTAACACATGCCCAATAGCTGAGAACGGCGAGGAATTGACATTGGGCGCTACGACTCCAATATTCTCTTTGATATGCACTGTACGCATGCGAGTCGATGGTTTAACGTCTGACAAAGTAAATTTGGTGCGAAATTTGGTTATAACAGCACGAAATATTGATTCACCATGGTGGTAACAAACAGTGAACATTTTGCATAATGCACGAATTTTGATAATAAATTTCAATAATTCGCAATCGTTGCTCGTTATTCTTTCCATTATTATATGACAGAGTATATTGAAAACTTTTCGCTTTGACAGATGACGTTTGTATTTGTACAGTGCTGCCAACCTGCAAAACTTAACTCTTAAAATATCAGATTTTGTTAGTTGAACAAAATTATCCAGAATATTTTTTTTCATTTTAGCAGTTGTGACTTACGGTTTATTTTATTGAAATGCCAATTCTTTTTTACCTACACACTCAGCAATGTAAACGATGTTATTAGTTAGTCATTAGTCAACAAAATGTTATTAAAGTGTTGAAAAAAAAGTTGTCGCCATAAGTCAACAATGTAAACTATTTTGGTGAGTCAACATAAGTCAACAAAATGTTATTTAAGTGTTGAAAACAAAGTTGTCACTCAGAATGTCGCAACCATAAAACTTACCCCTAGGTAATTCGTAGTTCGGGCTGTAAAATATTCAATTGAAATAGATTTCCCTCTTTATTTGACATAAACCCTGTATAACTATTATGGGTGTGGAAATATTTTATGAATAAGTCTGCTTTTACACGTTGACTCTTGGGTCATGACTTTTTTCGAACTTCTCTTTTGTTATTTTCCTTCGTGAGTCTCGGGTTTTTACACCTGCGACTTTTTGTCTTGACTCAAATTTGACATTCCTCTTTTATTCTGCTTCACACACTTCGACTTTTTTCTCAAGAGGCTATGTGCGAAAGCAGACGTAGCGAAACCGACTCTCTAAGCAACGAAATTATATGAAGCAACATAACGATAAAAAGAAGGAAGTGAAACAAAACGTCAAAAAGAGCGGACAAATTTACCCACGACTTATAGGGCAAAATATTTTCCCTCTCGGCTTTTCGAACTTTCTTTCTCTTTTGCACTCATGTGAGTCATGACTCACAAGTCAACGTGTAAAAGCAGACTAAGAATGTGTGCGACCCAGAAAAAGGGCTGTATAAATACTTATGCTCTATATGACTATACAACAGTTGAGGCGTGTTTAATCTAATGAATAAAGGGGCATATGTAGATTTGTTTACACCCTCTTAATTGATTCAATAATGAAGTGGCAAAAGCAGCTGTTTAAGGGCCCAGTTATAGCTATCTTTGGAAACCCTCACTGGAAATTTTCTTTTACTAATTTTCGAGTTGGTGTCAAAACAAAGCTTTTGAATTTAAGAACATATTTATCCAAAAATATTTAAATTTCTGGTTATAGTGCTTGCAAAAAAAACAATTTTTATTTTTCACTGGCAAACGTTTATTTTTTTGAAGTAATGATTGCCATTCCACCGAACTGAAACGGAATTATTGGAAAATTCCCATACGTTAAGTATTTTATGTAGGGAATGTACAACCACTTCCTTTAAATAATAACTAAGACTTCCGACTTCCACTTGCACGAACCAATAGAGCCCAAAACAGCCTATTCTACAAAGAACTTCGACTGTTCAACACCATACCAACAAAAATAAAATCAGAAAATAATTATTATATCTGTAAACATCAAATTATACATTTTGTTAATCTTTAAAATATCTACGGTTTTTTTTTTGTTTTTTTTTTACGGTGAAATGTGCGTTTTCCTTTTTATGAAAGTCGCCTCACATGCTTAGTTGTTGCGTGTCGCTTAGGGGACGCATTGCTGACATGCTGGTACCCGCCTTATTTGCTCGCCGGAGGGCGCAGGATCTTGTCCCCCTAAACACGTCTACAAAAAAATTAACTCATGCCAGACTTTCAGTGCGCGTTGTTGGAATGCGCTCGCGAGAAGGTGCCTCTACCCACCCAACCTTGACCATCATCTCGCTGGATGGTCTCTTTTCATGGCATTTTCCCTTTTGAGTGTTCCGGCACATCTTTCCCATTTCCTCTTTCCTCATCCTCAATCAACCTTCTCAATTAAAACCCATTGATTCTCTATACGTTTTTCAAAATTCATAATTATTATTATTATTAACTTTCATTTTCAAAAATTTTAACTTGTTTGCATTATAAGTTTTGTTTTGACTTTCTTGATTCTTTACGTTACTTGCAAAAAGGTAAAATCACTTCAATAGCTTATCTTTGAATAATTGCCTGCGCGTATACCACTTTCGTCTTTTGCTTATAGGTCTATATCAATTCTCATTAGTCCCCCTCCCCGAGATTTTGAAATATGTATAAGGGGTACCCCTTGTCATTTTTTTGAATCAAAAAACCGACATTTTAAAAAATTTTTTTTTGGTATGCAGAATTGTAGAGCATATTAAAAATAGAAAACAAAAGCTATTTCTGAATTTTTATAAATTTTTTATAGGTGTTTTAGGTACATTTTAAAGAAATGTTTGATTTTAGCGTTTCATGACGTCATATTGAGACTAATTCATGCTCCGATTTTAATGATATACCCCCTATATTGAAGCTAAAGAAATCTAGTTATGTAACAAACTATAAAATGTACAAATTACAGGGCATTTATGGCAGTTTGATGACATGAACTGCAAAAATCAAACACTTACCCATTTTTTCTCCTAAAACACCTAAAAAATATGTTTAAAAATTCAGAAAGTTTTTTTTTCTACTATTTTTAATATGCTCTTCAATTGTGCATACAAAAAAAAAATTTTAAAAAACATCGATTTTTTGAGTCAAAAAAAGTATAAGGGGTACCCCTTGTCATTTTTTTGACTCAAAAAACCGACATTTTTTAAAAAATTTTTTTGGTATGCATAATTGTAGAGCATATCAAAAATAGAAAATAAAAGCTATTTCTGAATTTTTATAAATTTTTTATAGGTGTTTTAGGTACATTTTAAAGAAATGTTTGATTTTAGCGTTTCATGACGTCATATTGAGACTAATTCATGCTCCGATTTTAATGATATACCCCCTATATTGAAGCTAAAGAAATCTAGTTATGTAACAAACTATAAAATGTACAAATTACAGGGCATATATGGCAGTTTGATGACATGAACTGCAAAAATCAAACACTTACCCGTTTTTTTCTCCTAAAACACCTAAAAAATATGTTTAAAAATTCAGAAAGTGTTTTTTTCTACTTTTTTTAATATGCTCTTCAATTGTGCATACCAAAAAAAATTTTTAAAAAACATCGATTTTTTGAGTCAAAAAAAGTATAAGGGGTGTACCCCTTGTCATTTTTTTGACTCAAAAAACCGACATTTTTTAAAATTTTTTTTTGGTATGCAGAATTGTAGAGCATATTAAAAATAGAAAATAAAAGCTATTTCTGAATTTTTATAAATTTTTTATAGGTGTTTTAGGTACATTTTAAAGAAATGTTTGATTTTAGCGTTTCATGACGTCATATTGAGACTAATTCATGCTCCGATTTTAATGATATACCCCCTATATTGAAGCTAAAGAAATCAAGTTATGTAACAAACTATAAAATGTACAAATTACAGGGCATTTATGGCAGTTTGATGACATGAACTGCAAAAATCAAACACTTACCCATTTTTTTCTCCTAAAACACCTAAAAAATATGTTTAAAAATTCAGAAAGTGTTTTTTTCTACTTTTTTAATATGCTCTTCAATTGTGCATACCAAAAAAATTTTTTAAAAAACATCGATTTTTTGAGTCAAAAAAAGTATAAGGGGTACCCCTTGTCATTTTTTTGACTCAAAAAACCGACATTTAAAAAAATTTTTTTTTTGGTATGCAGAATTGTAGAGCATATTAAAAATAGAAAATAAAAGCTATTTCTGAATTTTTATAAATTTTTTATAGGTGTTTTAGGTATATTTTAAAGAAATGTTTGATTTTAGCGTTTCATGACGTCATATTGAGACTAATTCATGCTCCGATTTTAATGATATACCCCCTATATTGAAGCTAAAGAAATCAAATTATGTAACAAACTATAAAATGTACAAATTACAGGGCATTTATGGCAGTTTGATGACATGAACTGCAAAAATCAAACACTTACCCATTTTTTTCTCCTAAAACACCTAAAAAATATGTTTAAAAATTGAGAAAGTGTTTTTTTCTACTATTTTTAATATGCTCTTCAATTGTGCATACCAAACATTTTTTTTAAAAAACATCGATTTTTTGAGTCAAAAAAACCGACATTTTTTAAAAATTTTTGTTGGTATGCAGAATTGTAGAGCATATTAAAAATAGAAAATAAAAGCTATTTCTGAATTTTTATAAATTTTTTATAGGTGTTTTAGGTATATTTTAAAGAAATGTTTGATTTTAGCGTTTCATGACGTCATATTGAGACTAATTCATGCTCCGATTTTAATGATATACCCCCTATATTGAAGCTAAAGAAATCAAATTATGTAACAAACTATAAAATGTACAAATTACAGGGCATTTATGGCAGTTTGATGACATGAACTGCAAAAATCAAACACTTACCCATTTTTTTCTCCTAAAACACCTAAAAAATATGTTTAAAAATTGAGAAAGTGTTTTTTTCTACTATTTTTAATATGCTCTTCAATTGTGCATACCAAACATTTTTTTTAAAAGACATCGATTTTTTGAGTCAAAAAAAGTATAAGGGGTACCCCTTGTCATTTTTTTGACTCAAAAAACCGACATTTTTTAAAAAAATTTTTTGGTATGCATAATTGTAGAGCATATCAAAAATAGAAAATAAAAGCTATTTCTGAATTTTTATAAATTTTTTATAGGTGTTTTAGGTACATTTTAAAGAAATGTTTGATTTTAGCGTTTCATGACGTCATATTGAGACTAATTCATGCTCCGATTTTAATGATATACCCCCTATATTGAAGCTAAAGAAATCTTGTTATGTAACAAACTATAAAATGTACAAATTACAGGGCATATATGGCAGTTTGATGACATGAACTGCAAAAATCAAACACTTACCCGTTTTTTTCTCCTTAAACACCTAAAAAATATGTTTAAAAATTCAGAAAGTGTTTTTTTCTACTTTTTTTAATATGCTCTTCAATTGTGCATACCAAAAAAATTTTTTAAAAAACATCGATTTTTTGAGTCAAAAAAAGTATAAGGGGTACCCCTTGTCATTTTTTTGACTCAAAAAACCGACATTTTTTAAAAAAATTTTTTGGTATGCATAATTGTAGAGCATATCAAAAATAGAAAATAAAAGCTATTTCTGAATTTTTATAAATTTTTTATAGGTGTTTTAGGTACATTTTAAAGAAATGTTTGATTTTAGCGTTTCATGACGTCATATTGAGACTAATTCATGCTCCGATTTTAATGATATACCCCCTATATTGAAGCTAAAGAAATCTTGTTATGTAACAAACTATAAAATGTACAAATTACAGGGCATATATGGCAGTTTGATGACATGAACTGCAAAAATCAAACACTTACCCGTTTTTTTCTCCTTAAACACCTAAAAAATATGTTTAAAAATTCAGAAAGTGTTTTTTTCTACTTTTTTTAATATGCTCTTCAATTGTGCATACCAAAAAATTTTTTTAAAAAACATCGATTTTTTGAGTCAAAAAAAGTATAAGGGGTACCCCTTGTCATTTTTTTGACTCAAAAAACCGACATTTTTTAAAAATTTTTTTTGGTATGCAGAATTGTAGAGCATATTAAAAATAGAAAATAAAAGCTATTTCTGAATTTTTATAAATTTTTTATAGGTGTTTTAGGTACATTTTAAAGAAATGTTTGATTTTAGCGTTTCATGACGTCATATTGAGACTAATTCATGCTCCGATTTTAATGATATACCCCCTATATTGAAGCTAAAGAAATCTAGTTATGTAACAAACTATAAAATGTACAAATTACAGGGCATTTATGGCATGCTCCGATTTTAATGATATACCCCCTATATTGAAGCTAAAGAAATGTAGTTATGTAACAAACTATAAAATGTACAAATTACAGGGCATTTATGGCAGTTTGATGACATGAACTGCAAAAATGAAACACTTACCCATTTTTTCTCCTAAAACACCTAAAAAATATGTTTAAAAATTCAGAAAGTGTTTTTTTCTACTATTTTTAATATGCTCTTCAATTGTGCATACCAAAAAAAATTTTTAAAGAACATCGATTTTTTGAGTCAAAAAAAGTATAAGGGGTACCCCTTGTCATTTTTTTGACTCAAAAAACCGACATTTTTTAAAAATTTTTTTTGGTATGCAGAATTGTAGAGCATATTAAAAATAGAAAATAAAAGCTATTTCTGAATTTTTATAAATTTTTTATAGGTGTTTTAGGTACATTTTAAAGAAATGTTTGATTTTAGCGTTTCATGACGTCATATTGAGACTAATTCATGCTCTGATTTTAATGATATACCCCCTATATTGAAGCTAAAGAAATCTAGTTATGTAACAAACTATAAAATGTACAAATTACAGGGCATTTATGGCAGTTTGATGACATGAACTGCAAAAATCAAACACTTACCCATTTTTTTCTCCTAAAACACCTAAAAAATATGTTTAAAAATTGAGAAAGTGTTTTTTTCTACTATTTTTAATATGCTCTTCAATTGTGCATACCAAACATTTTTTTTAAAAAACATCGATTTTTTGAGTCAAAAAAACCGACATTTTTTAAAAATTTTTGTTGGTATGCAGAATTGTAGAGCATATTAAAAATAGAAAATAAAAGCTATTTCTGAATTTTTATAAATTTTTTATAGGTGTTTTAGGTATATTTTAAAGAAATGTTTGATTTTAGCGTTTCATGACGTCATATTGAGACTAATTCATGCTCCGATTTTAATGATATACCCCCTATATTGAAGCTAAAGAAATCAAATTATGTAACAAACTATAAAATGTACAAATTACAATGCATTTATGGCAGTTTGATGACATGAACTGCAAAAATCAAACACTTACCCATTTTTTTCTTCTAAAACACCTAAAAAATATGTTTAAAAATTGAGAAAGTGTTTTTTTCTACTATTTTTAATATGCTCTTCAATTGTGCATACCAAACATTTTTTTTAAAAAACATCGATTTTTTGAGTCAAAAAAAGTATAGGGGGTACCCCTTGTCATTTTTTTGACTCAAAAAACCGACATTTTTTAAAATTTTTTGTTGGTATGCAGAATTGTAGAGCATATTAAAAATAGAAAATAAAAGCTATTTCTGAATTTTTATAAATTTTTTATAGGTGTTTTAGGTACATTTTAAAGAAATGTTTGATTTTAGCGTTTCATGACGTCATATTGAGACTAATTCATGCTCCGATTTTAATGATATACCCCCTATATTGAAGCTAAAGAAATCTAGTTATGTAACAAACTATAAAATGTACTAATTACAGGGCATTTATGGCAGTTTGATGACATGAACTGCAAACATGAAACACTTACCCATTTTTTCTCCTAAAACACCTAAAAAATATGTTTAAAAATTCAGAAAGTGTTTTTTTCTACTATTTTTAATATGCTCTTCAATTGTGCATACAAAAAAAAAATTTTAAAAAACATCGATTTTTTGAGTCAAAAAAAGTATAAGGGGTACCCCTTGTCATTTTTTTGACTCAAAAAACCGACATTTTTTAAAAAAAATTTTTGGTATGCATAATTGTAGAGCATATCAAAAATAGAAAATAAAAGCTATTTCTGAATTTTTATAAATTTTTTATAGGTGTTTTAGGTACATTTTAAAGAAATGTTTGATTTTAGCGTTTCATGACGTCATATTGAGACTAATTCATGCTCCGATTTTAATGATATACCCCCTATATTGAAGCTAAAGAAATCTAGTTATGTAACAAACTATAAAATGTACAAATTACAGGGCATATATGGCAGTTTGATGACATGAACTGCAAAAATCAAACACTTACCCGTTTTTTTCTCCTTAAACACCTAAAAAATATGTTTAAAAATTCAGAAAGTGTTTTTTTCTACTTTTTTTAATATGCTCTTCAATTGTGCATACCAAAAAATTTTTTTAAAAAACATCGATTTTTTGAGTCAAAAAAAGTATAAGGGGTACCCCTTGTCATTTTTTTGACTCAAAAAACCGACATTTTTTAAAATTTTTTTTTGGTATGCAGAATTGTAGAGCATATTAAAAATAGAAAATAAAAGCTATTTCTGAATTTTTATAAATTTTTTATAGGTGTTTTAGGTACATTTTAAAGAAATGTTTGATTTTAGCGTTTCATGACGTCATATTGAGACTAATTCATGCTCCGATTTTAATGATATACCCCCCATATTGAAGCTAAAGAAATCTAGTTATGTAACAAACTATAAAATGTACAAATTACAGGGCATTTATGGCAGTTTGATGACATGAACTGCTAAAATCAAACACTTACCCATTTTTTTCTCCTAAAACACCTAAAAAATATGTTTAAAAATTCAGAAAGTGTTTTTTTCTACTTTTTTAATATGCTCTTCAATTGTGCATACCAAAAAAATTTTTTAAAAAACATCGATTTTTTGAGTCAAAAAAAGTATAAGGGGTACCCCTTGTCATTTTTTTGACTCAAAAAACCGACATTTAAAAAAATTTTTTTTTTGGTATGCAGAATTGTAGAGCATATTAAAAATAGAAAATAAAAGCTATTTCTGAATTTTTATAAATTTTTTATAGGTGTTTTAGGTATATTTTAAAGAAATGTTTGATTTTAGCGTTTCATGACGTCATATTGAGACTAATTCATGCTCCGATTTTAATGATATACCCCCTATATTGAAGCTAAAGAAATCAAATTATGTAACAAACTATAAAATGTACAAATTACAGGGCATTTATGGCAGTTTGATGACATGAACTGCAAAAATCAAACACTTACCCATTTTTTTCTCCTAAAACACCTAAAAAATATGTTTAAAAATTCAGAAAGTGTTTTTTTCTACTTTTTTAATATGCTCTTCAATTGTGCATACCAAACATTTTTTTTAAAAAACATCGATTTTTTGAGTCAAAAAAACCGACATTTTTTAAAAATTTTTGTTGGTATGCAGAATTGTAGAGCATATTAAAAATAGAAAATAAAAGCTATTTCTGAATTTTTATAAATTTTTTATAGGTGTTTTAGGTACATTTTAAAGAAATGTTTGATTTTAGCGTTTCATGACGTCATATTGAGACTAATTCATGCTCCGATTTTAATGATATACCCCCTATATTGAAGCTAAAGAAATCTAGTTATGTAACAAACCATAAAATGTACAAATTACAGGGCATTTATGGCATGCTCCGATTTTAATGATATACCCCCTATATTGAAGCTAAAGAAATCTAGTTATGTAACAAACCATAAAATGTACAAATTATAGGGCATTTATGGCAGTTTGATGACATGAACTGCAAAAATCAAACACTTACCCATTTTTTTCTCCTAAAACACCTAAAAAATATGTTTAAAAATTGAGAAAGTGTTTTTTTCTACTATTTTTAATATGCTCTTCAATTGTGCATACCAAACATTTTTTTTAAAAAACATCGATTTTTTGAGTCAAAAAAACCGACATTTTTTAAAAATTTTTGTTGGTATGCAGAATTGTAGAGCATATTAAAAATAGAAAATAAAAGCTATTTCTGAATTTTTATAAATTTTTTATAGGTGTTTTAGGTACATTTTAAAGAAATGTTTGATTTTAGCGTTTCATGACGTCATATTGAGACTAATTCATGCTCCGATTTTAATGATATACCCCCTATATTGAAGCTAAAGAAATCTAGTTATGTAACAAACCATAAAATGTACAAATTACAGGGCATTTATGGCATGCTCCGATTTTAATGATATACCCCCTATATTGAAGCTAAAGAAATCTAGTTATGTAACAAACCATAAAATGTACAAATTACAGGGCATTTATGGCAGTTTGATGACATGAACTGCAAAAATCAAACACTTACCCATTTTTTTCTCCTAAAACACCTAAAAAATATGTTTAAAAATTGAGAAAGTGTTTTTTTCTACTATTTTTAATATGCTCTTCAATTGTGCATACCAAACATTTTTTTTAAAAGACATCGATTTTTTTAAATTTTTTAAAAAACATCGATTTTTTGAGTCAAAAAAAGTATAAGGGGTACCCCTTGTCATTTTTTTGACTCAAAAAACCGACATTTAAAAAAATTTTTTTTTTGGTATGCAGAATTGTAGAGCATATTAAAAATAGAAAATAAAAGCTATTTCTGAATTTTTATAAATTTTTTATAGGTGTTTTAGGTATATTTTAAAGAAATGTTTGATTTTAGCGTTTCATGACGTCATATTGAGACTAATTCATGCTCCGATTTTAATGATATACCCCCTATATTGAAGCTAAAGAAATCAAATTATGTAACAAACTATAAAATGTACAAATTACAGGGCATTTATGGCAGTTTGATGACATGAACTGCAAAAATCAAACACTTACCCATTTTTTTCTCCTAAAACACCTAAAAAATATGTTTAAAAATTCAGAAAGTGTTTTTTTCTACTTTTTTAATATGCTCTTCAATTGTGCATACCAAACATTTTTTTTAAAAAACATCGATTTTTTGAGTCAAAAAAACCGACATTTTTTAAAAATTTTTGTTGGTATGCAGAATTGTAGAGCATATTAAAAATAGAAAATAAAAGCTATTTCTGAATTTTTATAAATTTTTTATAGGTGTTTTAGGTACATTTTAAAGAAATGTTTGATTTTAGCGTTTCATGACGTCATATTGAGACTAATTCATGCTCCGATTTTAATGATATACCCCCTATATTGAAGCTAAAGAAATCTAGTTATGTAACAAACCATAAAATGTACAAATTACAGGGCATTTATGGCATGCTCCGATTTTAATGATATACCCCCTATATTGAAGCTAAAGAAATCTAGTTATGTAACAAACCATAAAATGTACAAATTACAGGGCATTTATGGCAGTTTGATGACATGAACTGCAAAAATCAAACACTTACCCATTTTTTTCTCCTAAAACACCTAAAAAATATGTTTAAAAATTGAGAAAGTGTTTTTTTCTACTATTTTTAATATGCTCTTCAATTGTGCATACCAAACATTTTTTTTAAAAGACATCGATTTTTTTAAATTTTTTAAAAAACATCGATTTTTTGAGTCAAAAAAAGTATAAGGGGTACCCCTTGTCATTTTTTTGACTCAAAAAACCGACATTTAAAAAAATTTTTTTTTTGGTATGCAGAATTGTAGAGCATATTAAAAATAGAAAATAAAAGCTATTTCTAAATTTTTATAAATTTTTTATAGGTGTTTTAGGTATATTTTAAAGAAATGTTTGATTTTAGCGTTTCATGACGTCATATTGAGACTAATTCATGCTCCGATTTTAATGATATACCCCCTATATTGAAGCTAAAGAAATCTAGTTATGTAACAAACCATAAAATGTACAAATTACAGGGCATTTATGGCATGCTCCGATTTTAATGATATACCCCCTATATTGAAGCTAAAGAAATCTAGTTATGTAACAAACCATAAAATGTACAAATTACAGGGCATTTATGGCATGCTCCGATTTTAATGATATACCCCCTATATTGAAGCTAAAGAAATCTAGTTATGTAACAAACCATAAAATGTACAAATTACAGGGCATTTATGGCAGTTTGATGACATGAACTGCAAAAATCAAACACTTACCCATTTTTTTCTCCTAAAACACCTAAAAAATATGTTTAAAAATTCAGAAAGTGTTTTTTTCTACTTTTTTAATATGCTCTTCAATTGTGCATACCAAACATTTTTTTTAAAAAACATCGATTTTTTGAGTCAAAAAAACCGACATTTTTTAAAAATTTTTGTTGGTATGCAGAATTGTAGAGCATATTAAAAATAGAAAATAAAAGCTATTTCTGAATTTTTATAAATTTTTTATAGGTGTTTTAGGTACATTTTAAAGAAATGTTTGATTTTAGCGTTTCATGACGTCATATTGAGACTAATTCATGCTCCGATTTTAATGATATACCCCCTATATTGAAGCTAAAGAAATCTAGTTATGTAACAAACCATAAAATGTACAAATTACAGGGCATTTATGGCATGCTCCGATTTTAATGATATACCCCCTATATTGAAGCTAAAGAAATCTAGTTATGTAACAAACCATAAAATGTACAAATTACAGGGCATTTATGGCAGTTTGATGACATGAACTGCAAAAATCAAACACTTACCCATTTTTTTCTCCTAAAACACCTAAAAAATATGTTTAAAAATTCAGAAAGTGTTTTTTTCTACTTTTTTAATATGCTCTTCAATTGTGCATACCAAACATTTTTTTTAAAAAACATCGATTTTTTGAGTCAAAAAAACCGACATTTTTTAAAAATTTTTGTTGGTATGCAGAATTGTAGAGCATATTAAAAATAGAAAATAAAAGCTATTTCTGAATTTTTATAAATTTTTTATAGGTGTTTTAGGTACATTTTAAAGAAATGTTTGATTTTAGCGTTTCATGACGTCATATTGAGACTAATTCATGCTCCGATTTTAATGATATACCCCCTATATTGAAGCTAAAGAAATCTAGTTATGTAACAAACCATAAAATGTACAAATTACAGGGCATTTATGGCATGCTCCGATTTTAATGATATACCCCCTATATTGAAGCTAAAGAAATCTAGTTATGTAACAAACCATAAAATGTACAAATTACAGGGCATTTATGGCAGTTTGATGACATGAACTGCAAAAATCAAACACTTACCCATTTTTTTCTCCTAAAACACCTAAAAAATATGTTTAAAAATTGAGAAAGTGTTTTTTTCTACTATTTTTAATATGCTCTTCAATTGTGCATACCAAACATTTTTTTTAAAAGACATCGATTTTTTTAAATTTTTTAAAAAACATCGATTTTTTGAGTCAAAAAAAGTATAAGGGGTACCCCTTGTCATTTTTTTGACTCAAAAAACCGACATTTAAAAAAATTTTTTTTTTGGTATGCAGAATTGTAGAGCATATTAAAAATAGAAAATAAAAGCTATTTCTGAATTTTTATAAATTTTTTATAGGTGTTTTAGGTATATTTTAAAGAAATGTTTGATTTTAGCGTTTCATGACGTCATATTGAGACTAATTCATGCTCCGATTTTAATGATATACCCCCTATATTGAAGCTAAAGAAATCTAGTTATGTAACAAACCATAAAATGTACAAATTACAGGGCATTTATGGCATGCTCCGATTTTAATGATATACCCCCTATATTGAAGCTAAAGAAATCTAGTTATGTAACAAACCATAAAATGTACAAATTACAGGGCATTTATGGCATGCTCCGATTTTAATGATATACCCCCTATATTGAAGCTAAAGAAATCTAGTTATGTAACAAACCATAAAATGTACAAATTACAGGGCATTTATGGCAGTTTGATGACATGAACTGCAAAAATCAAACACTTACCCATTTTTTTCTCCTAAAACACCTAAAAAATATGTTTAAAAATTCAGAAAGTGTTTTTTTCTACTTTTTTAATATGTTCTTCAATTGTGCATACCAAACATTTTTTTTAAAAAACATCGATTTTTTGAGTCAAAAAAACCGACATTTTTTAAAAATTTTTGTTGGTATGCAGAATTGTAGAGCATATTAAAAATAGAAAATAAAAGCTATTTCTGAATTTTTATAAATTTTTTATAGGTGTTTTAGGTACATTTTAAAGAAATGTTTGATTTTAGCGTTTCATGACGTCATATTGAGACTAATTCATGCTCCGATTTTAATGATATACCCCCTATATTGAAGCTAAAGAAATCTAGTTATGTAACAAACCATAAAATGTACAAATTACAGGGCATTTATGGCATGCTCCGATTTTAATGATATACCCCCTATATTGAAGCTAAAGAAATCTAGTTATGTAACAAACCATAAAATGTACAAATTACAGGGCATTTATGGCAGTTTGATGACATGAACTGCAAAAATCAAACACTTACCCATTTTTTTCTCCTAAAACACCTAAAAAATATGTTTAAAAATTGAGAAAGTGTTTTTTTCTACTATTTTTAATATGCTCTTCAATTGTGCATACCAAACATTTTTTTTAAGACATCGATTTTTTGAGTCAAAAAAAGTATAGGGGGTACCCCTTGTCATTTTTTTGACTCAAAAAACCGACATTTTTTAAAAATTTTTGTTGGTATGCAGAATTGTAGAGCATATTAAAAATAGAAAATAAAAGCTATTTCTGAATTTTTATAAATTTTTTATAGGTGTTTTAGGTATATTTTAAAGAAATGTTTGATTTTAGCGTTTCATGACGTCATATTGAGACTAATTCATGCTCCGATTTTAATGATATACCCCCTATATTGAAGCTAAAGAAATCAAATTATGTAACAAACTATAAAATGTACAAATTACAGGGCATTTATGGCAGTTTGATGACATGAACTGCAAAAATCAAACACTTACCCATTTTTTTCTCCTAAAACACCTAAAAAATATGTTTAAAAATTCAGAAAGTGTTTTTTTCTACTTTTTTAATATGCTCTTCAATTGTGCATACCAAACATTTTTTTTAAAAAACATCGATTTTTTGAGTCAAAAAAACCGACATTTTTTAAAAATTTTTGTTGGTATGCAGAATTGTAGAGCATATTAAAAATAGAAAATAAAAGCTATTTCTGAATTTTTATAAATTTTTTATAGGTGTTTTAGGTACATTTTAAAGAAATGTTTGATTTTAGCGTTTCATGACGTCATATTGAGACTAATTCATGCTCCGATTTTAATGATATACCCCCTATATTGAAGCTAAAGAAATCTAGTTATGTAACAAACCATAAAATGTACAAATTACAGGGCATTTATGGCATGCTCCGATTTTAATGATATACCCCCTATATTGAAGCTAAAGAAATCTAGTTATGTAACAAACCATAAAATGTACAAATTACAGGGCATTTATGGCAGTTTGATGACATGAACTGCAAAAATCAAACACTTACCCATTTTTTTCTCCTAAAACACCTAAAAAATATGTTTAAAAATTGAGAAAGTGTTTTTTTCTACTATTTTTAATATGCTCTTCAATTGTGCATACCAAACATTTTTTTTAAAAGACATCGATTTTTTTAAATTTTTTAAAAAACATCGATTTTTTGAGTCAAAAAAAGTATAAGGGGTACCCCTTGTCATTTTTTTGACTCAAAAAACCGACATTTAAAAAAATTTTTTTTTTGGTATGCAGAATTGTAGAGCATATTAAAAATAGAAAATAAAAGCTATTTCTGAATTTTTATAAATTTTTTATAGGTGTTTTAGGTATATTTTAAAGAAATGTTTGATTTTAGCGTTTCATGACGTCATATTGAGACTAATTCATGCTCCGATTTTAATGATATACCCCCTATATTGAAGCTAAAGAAATCAAATTATGTAACAAACTATAAAATGTACAAATTACAGGGCATTTATGGCAGTTTGATGACATGAACTGCAAAAATCAAACACTTACCCATTTTTTTCTCCTAAAACACCTAAAAAATATGTTTAAAAATTCAGAAAGTGTTTTTTTCTACTTTTTTAATATGCTCTTCAATTGTGCATACCAAACATTTTTTTTAAAAAACATCGATTTTTTGAGTCAAAAAAACCGACATTTTTTAAAAATTTTTGTTGGTATGCAGAATTGTAGAGCATATTAAAAATAGAAAATAAAAGCTATTTCTGAATTTTTATAAATTTTTTATAGGTGTTTTAGGTACATTTTAAAGAAATGTTTGATTTTAGCGTTTCATGACGTCATATTGAGACTAATTCATGCTCCGATTTTAATGATATACCCCCTATATTGAAGCTAAAGAAATCTAGTTATGTAACAAACCATAAAATGTACAAATTACAGGGCATTTATGGCATGCTCCGATTTTAATGATATACCCCCTATATTGAAGCTAAAGAAATCTAGTTATGTAACAAACCATAAAATGTACAAATTACAGGGCATTTATGGCATGCTCCGATTTTAATGATATACCCCCTATATTGAAGCTAAAGAAATCTAGTTATGTAACAAACCATAAAATGTACAAATTACAGGGCATTTATGGCAGTTTGATGACATGAACTGCAAAAATCAAACACTTACCCATTTTTTTCTCCTAAAACACCTAAAAAATATGTTTAAAAATTGAGAAAGTGTTTTTTTCTACTATTTTTAATATGCTCTTCAATTGTGCATACCAAACATTTTTTTAAAAGACATCGATTTTTTGAGTCAAAAAAAGTATAGGGGGTACCCCTTGTCATTTTTTTGACTCAAAAAACCGACATTTAAAAAAATTTTTTTTTTGGTATGCAGAATTGTAGAGCATATTAAAAATAGAAAATAAAAGCTATTTCTGAATTTTTATAAATTTTTTATAGGTGTTTTAGGTATATTTTAAAGAAATGTTTGATTTTAGCGTTTCATGACGTCATATTGAGACTAATTCATGCTCCGATTTTAATGATATACCCCCTATATTGAAGCTAAAGAAATCAAATTATGTAACAAACTATAAAATGTACAAATTACAGGGCATTTATGGCAGTTTGATGACATGAACTGCAAAAATCAAACACTTACCCATTTTTTTCTCCTAAAACACCTAAAAAATATGTTTAAAAATTGAGAAAGTGTTTTTTTCTACTATTTTTAATATGCTCTTCAATTGTGCATACCAAACATTTTTTTTAAAAAACATCGATTTTTTGAGTCAAAAAAACCGACATTTTTTAAAAATTTTTGTTGGTATGCAGAATTGTAGAGCATATTAAAAATAGAAAATAAAAGCTATTTCTGAATTTTTATAAATTTTTTATAGGTGTTTTAGGTACATTTTAAAGAAATGTTTGATTTTAGCGTTTCATGACGTTATATTGAGACTAATTCATGCTCCGATTTTAATGATATACCCCCTATATTGAAGCTAAAGAAATCTAGTTACGTAACAAACTATAAAGTGTACAAATTACAGGGCATTTATGGCAGTTTGATGACATGAACTGCAAAAATCAAACACTTACCCATTTTTTTCTCCTAAAACACCTAAAAAATATGTTTAAAAATTGAGAAAGTGTTTTTTTCTACTATTTTTAATATGCTCTTCAATTGTGCATACCAAACATTTTTTTTAAAAAACATCGATTTTTTGAGTCAAAAAAACCGACATTTTTTAAAAATTTTTGTTGGTATGCAGAATTGTAGAGCATATTAAAAATAGAAAATAAAAGCTATTTCTGAATTTTTATAAATTTTTTATAGGTGTTTTAGGTACATTTTAAAGAAATGTTTGATTTTAGCGTTTCATGACGTCATATTGAGACTAATTCATGCTCCGATTTTAATGATATACCCCCTATATTGAAGCTAAAGAAATCTAGTTATGTAACAAACCATAAAATGTACAAATTACAGGGCATTTATGGCATGCTCCGATTTTAATGATATACCCCCTATATTGAAGCTAAAGAAATCTAGTTATGTAACAAACCATAAAATGTACAAATTACAGGGCATTTATGGCAGTTTGATGACATGAACTGCAAAAATCAAACACTTACCCATTTTTTTCTCCTAAAACACCTAAAAAATATGTTTAAAAATTGAGAAAGTGTTTTTTTCTACTATTTTTAATATGCTCTTCAATTGTGCATACCAAACATTTTTTTAAAAGACATCGATTTTTTGAGTCAAAAAAAGTATAGGGGGTACCCCTTGTCATTTTTTTGACTCAAAAAACCGACATTTAAAAAAATTTTTTTTTTGGTATGCAGAATTGTAGAGCATATTAAAAATAGAAAATAAAAGCTATTTCTGAATTTTTATAAATTTTTTATAGGTGTTTTAGGTATATTTTAAAGAAATGTTTGATTTTAGCGTTTCATGACGTCATATTGAGACTAATTCATGCTCCGATTTTAATGATATACCCCCTATATTGAAGCTAAAGAAATCAAATTATGTAACAAACTATAAAATGTACAAATTACAGGGCATTTATGGCAGTTTGATGACATGAACTGCAAAAATCAAACACTTACCCATTTTTTTCTCCTAAAACACCTAAAAAATATGTTTAAAAATTGAGAAAGTGTTTTTTTCTACTATTTTTAATATGCTCTTCAATTGTGCATACCAAACATTTTTTTTAAAAAACATCGATTTTTTGAGTCAAAAAAACCGACATTTTTTAAAAAATTTTGTTGGTATGCAGAATTGTAGAGCATATTAAAAATAGAAAATAAAAGCTATTTCTGAATTTTTATAAATTTTTTATAGGTGTTTTAGGTATATTTTAAAGAAATGTTTGATTTTAGCGTTTCATGACGTCATATTGAGACTAATTCATGCTCCGATTTTAATGATATACCCCCTATATTGAAGCTAAAGAAATCAAATTATGTAACAAACTATAAAATGTACAAATTACAGGGCATTTATGGCAGTTTGATGACATGAACTGCAAAAATCAAACACTTACCCATTTTTTTCTCCTAAAACACCTAAAAAATATGTTTAAAAATTGAGAAAGTGTTTTTTTCTACTATTTTTAATATGCTCTTCAATTGTGCATACCAAACATTTTTTTTAAAAAACATCGATTTTTTGAGTCAAAAAAAGTATAGGGGGTACCCCTTGTCATTTTTTTGACTCAAAAAACCGACATTTTTTAAAAATTTTTGTTGGTATGCAGAATTGTAGAGCATATTAAAAATAGAAAATAAAAGCTATTTCTGAATTTTTATAAATTTTTTATAGGTGTTTTAGGTACATTTTAAAGAAATGTTTGATTTTAGCGTTTCATGACGTCATATTGAGACTAATTCATGCTCCGATTTTAATGATATACCCCCTATATTGAAGCTAAAGAAATCTAGTTATGTAACAAACTATAAAATGTACTAATTACAGGGCATTTATGGCAGCTTGATGACATGAACTGCAAACATGAAACACTTACCCATTTTTTCTCCTAAAACACCTAAAAAATATGTTTAAAAATTCAGAAAGTGTTTTTTTCTACTATTTTTAATATGCTCTTCAATTGTGCATACAAAAAAAAAATTTTAAAAAACATCGATTTTTTGAGTCAAAAAAAGTATAAGGGGTACCCCTTGTCATTTTTTTGACTCAAAAAACCGACATTTTTTAAAAAAAATTTTTGGTATGCATAATTGTAGAGCATATCAAAAATAGAAAATAAAAGCTATTTCTGAATTTTTATAAATTTTTTATAGGTGTTTTAGGTACATTTTAAAGAAATGTTTGATTTTAGCGTTTCATGACGTCATATTGAGACTAATTCATGCTCCGATTTTAATGATATACCCCCTATATTGAAGCTAAAGAAATGTAGTTATGTAACAAACTATAAAATGTACAAATTACAGGGCATTTATGGCAGTTTGATGACATGAACTGCAAAAATGAAACACTTACCCATTTTTTCTCCTAAAACACCTAAAAAATATGTTTAAAAATTCAGAAAGTGTTTTTTTCTACTATTTTTAATATGCTCTTCAATTGTGCATACCAAAAAAAATTTTTAAAGAACATCGATTTTTTGAGTCAAAAAAAGTATAAGGGGTACCCCTTGTCATTTTTTTGACTCAAAAAACCGACATTTTTTAAAAATTTTTTTTGGTATGCAGAATTGTAGAGCATATTAAAAATAGAAAATAAAAGCTATTTCTGAATTTTTATAAATTTTTTAAAGGTGTTTTAGGTACATTTTAAAGAAATGTTTGATTTTAGCGTTTCGTGACGTCATATTGAGACTAATTCATGCTCTGATTTTAATGATATACCCCCTATATTGAAGCTAAAGAAATCTAGTTATGTAACAAACTATAAAATGTACAAATTACAGGGCATTTATGGCAGTTTGATGATATGAACTGCAAAAATCAAACACTTACCCGTTTTTTTCTCCTAAAACACCTAAACAATATGTTTAAAAATTCAGAAAGTGTTTTTTTCTACTTTTTTTAATATGCTCTTCAATTGTGCATAACAAAAAATTTTTTTAAAAAACATCGATTTTTTGAGTCAAAAAAAGTATAAGGGGTACCCCTTGTCATTTTTTTGACTCAAAAAACCGACATTTTTTAAAATTTTTTTTTGGTATGCAGAATTGTAGAGCATATTAAAAATAGAAAATAAAAGCTATTTCTGAATTTTTATAAATTTTTTATAGGTGTTTTAGGTACATTTTAAAGAAATGTTTGATTTTAGCGTTTCATGACGTCATATTGAGACTAATTCATGCTCCGATTTTAATGATATACCCCCTATATTGAAGCTAAAGAAATCAAGTTATGTAACAAACTATAAAATGTACAAATTACAGGGCATTTATGGCAGTTTGATGACATGAACTGCAAAAATCAAACACTTACCCATTTTTTTCTCCTAAAACACCTAAAAAATATGTTTAAAAATTCAGAAAGTGTTTTTTTCTACTTTTTTAATATGCTCTTCAATTGTGCATACCAAAAAAATTTTTTAAAAAACATCGATTTTTTGAGTCAAAAAAAGTATAAGGGGTACCCCTTGTCATTTTTTTGACTCAAAAAACCGACATTTAAAAAAATTTTTTTTTTGGTATGCAGAATTGTAGAGCATATTAAAAATAGAAAATAAAAGCTATTTCTGAATTTTTATAAATTTTTTATAGGTGTTTTAGGTATATTTTAAAGAAATGTTTGATTTTAGCGTTTCATGACGTCATATTGAGACTAATTCATGCTCCGATTTTAATGATATACCCCCTATATTGAAGCTAAAGAAATCAAATTATGTAACAAACTATAAAATGTACAAATTACAGGGCATTTATGGCAGTTTGATGACATGAACTGCAAAAATCAAACACTTACCCATTTTTTTCTCCTAAAACACCTAAAAAATATGTTTAAAAATTGAGAAAGTGTTTTTTTCTACTATTTTTAATATGCTCTTCAATTGTGCATACCAAACATTTTTTTTAAAAAACATCGATTTTTTGAGTCAAAAAAACCGACATTTTTTAAAAATTTTTGTTGGTATGCAGAATTGTAGAGCATATTAAAAATAGAAAATAAAAGCTATTTCTGAATTTTTATAAATTTTTTATAGGTGTTTTAGGTACATTTTAAAGAAATGTTTGATTTTAGCGTTTCATGACGTCATATTGAGACTAATTCATGCTCCGATTTTAATGATATACCCCCTATATTGAAGCTAAAGAAATCTAGTTACGTAACAAACTATAAAGTGTACAAATTACAGGGCATTTATGGCAGTTTGATGACATGAACTGCAAAAATCAAACACTTACCCATTTTTTTCTCCTAAAACACCTAAAAAATATGTTTAAAAATTGAGAAAGTGTTTTTTTCTACTATTTTTAATATGCTCTTCAATTGTGCATACCAAACATTTTTTTTAAAAAACATCGATTTTTTGAGTCAAAAAAACCGACATTTTTTAAAAATTTTTGTTGGTATGCAGAATTGTAGAGCATATTAAAAATAGAAAATAAAAGCTATTTCTGAATTTTTATAAATTTTTTATAGGTGTTTTAGGTACATTTTAAAGAAATGTTTGATTTTAGCGTTTCATGACGTCATATTGAGACTAATTCATGCTCCGATTTTAATAATATACCCCCTATATTGAAGCTAAAGAAATCTAGTTATGTAACAAACTATAAAATGTACTAATTACAGGGCATTTATGGCAGTTTGATGACATGAACTGCAAACATGAAACACTTACCCATTTTTTCTCCTAAAACACCTAAAAAATATGTTTAAAAATTCAGAAAGTGTTTTTTTCTACTATTTTTAATATGCTCTTCAATTGTGCATACAAAAAAAAAATTTTAAAAAACATCGATTTTTTTGAGTCAAAAAAAGTATAAGGGGTACCCCTTGTCGTTTTTTTGACTCAAAAAACCGACATTTTTTAAAATTTTTTTTTGGTATGCAGAATTGTAGAGCATATTAAAAATAGAAAATAAAAGCTATTTCTGAATTTTTATAAATTTTTTATAGGTGTTTTAGGTACATTTTAAAGAAATGTTTGATTTTAGCGTTTCATGACGTCATATTGAGACTAATTCATGCTCCGATTTTAATGATATACCCCCTATATTGAAGCTAAAGAAATCAAGTTATGTAACAAACTATAAAATGTACAAATTACAGGGCATTTATGGCAGTTTGACGACATGAGCTGCAAAAATCAAACACTTACCCATGTTTTTCTCCTAAAACACCTAAAAAATATGTTTAAAAATTCAGAAAGTGTTTTTTTCTACTATTTTTAATATGCTCTTCAATTGTGCATACAAAAAAAAAATTTTAAAAAACATCGATTTTTTGAGTCAAAAAAAGTATAAGGGGTACCCCTTGTCATTTTTTTGACTCAAAAAACCGACATTTTTTAAACAATTTTTTTGGTATGCAGAATTGTAGAGCATATTAAAAATAGAAAATAAAAGCTATTTCTGAATTTTTATTAAATTTTTTATAGGTGTTTTAGGTACATTTTAAAGAAATGTTTGATTTTAGCGTTTCATGACGTCATATTGAGACTAATTCATGCTCCGATTTTAATGATATACCCCCTATATTGAAGCTAAAGAAATCAAGTTATGTAACAAACTATAAAATGTACAAATTACAGGGCATTTATGGCAGTTTGACGACATGAGCTGCAAAAATCAAACACTTACCCATGTTTTTCTCCTAAAACACCTAAAAAATATGTTTAAAAATTCAGAAAGTGTTTTTTTCTACTATTTTTAATATGCTCTTCAATTGTGCATACAAAAAAAAATTTTAAAAAACATCGATTTTTTGAGTCAAAAAAAGTATAAGGGGTACCCCTTGTCGTTTTTTTGACTCAAAAAACCGACATTTTTTAAAATTTTTTTTTGGTATGCAGAATTGTAGAGCATATTAAAAATAGAAAATAAAAGCTATTTCTGAATTTTTATAAATTTTTTATAGGTGTTTTAGGTACATTTTAAAGAAATGTTTGATTTTAGCGTTTCATGACGTCATATTGAGACTAATTCATGCTCCGATTTTAATGATATACCCCCTATATTGAAGCTAAAGAAATCAAGTTATGTAACAAACTATAAAATGTACAAATTACAGGGCATTTATGGCAGTTTGATGACATGAGCTGCAAAAATCAAACACTTACCCATGTTTTTCTCCTAAAACACCTAAAAAATATGTTTAAAAATTCAGAAAGTGTTTTTTTCTACTATTTTTAATATGCTCTTCAATTGTGCATACAAAAAAAAAAATTTAAAAAACATCGATTTTTTGAGTCAAAAAAAGTATAAGGGGTACCCCTTGTCATTTTTTTGACTCAAAAAACCGACATTTTTTAAACAATTTTTTTGGTATGCAGAATTGTAGAGCATATTAAAAATAGAAAATAAAAGCTATTTCTGAATTTTTATAAATTTTTTATAGGTGTTTTAGGTACATTTTAAAGAAATGTTTGATTTTAGCGTTTCATGACGTCATATTGAGACTAATTCATGCTCCGATTTTAATGATATACCCCCTATATTGAAGCTAAAGAAATCAAGTTATGTAACAAACTATAAAATGTACAAATTACAGGGCATTTATGGCAGTTTGATGACATGAGCTGCAAAAATCAAACACTTACCCATGTTTTTCTCCTAAAACACCTAAAAAATATGTTTAAAAATTCAGAAAGTGTTTTTTTCTACTATTTTTAATATGCTCTTCAATTGTGCATACAAAAAAAAAATTTTAAAAACATCGATTTTTTGAGTCAAAAAAAGTATAAGGGGTACCCCTTGTCATTTTTTTGACTCAAAAAACCGACATTTTTTAAACAATTTTTTTGGTATGCAGAATTGTAGAGCATATTAAAAATAGAAAATAAAAGCTATTTCTGAATTTTTATAAATTTTTTATAGGTGTTTTAGGTACATTTTAAAGAAATGTTTGATTTTAGCGTTTCATGACGTCATATTGAGACTAATTCATGCTCCGATTTTTATGATATACCCTCTATATTGAAGCTAAAGAAATCTAGTTATGTAACAAACTATAAAATGTACAAATTACAGGGCATTTATGGCAGTTTGATGACATGAACTGCAAAAATGAAACACTTACCCATTTTTTCTCCTAAAACACCTAAAAAATATGTTTAAAAATTCAGAAAGTGTTTTTTTCTACTATTTTTAATATGCTCTTCAATTGTGCATACCAAAAAAAAATTTTTAAAAACATCGATTTTTTGAGTCAAAAAAACAATAAGGGGTACCCCTTGTCATTTTTTTGACTCAAAAAACCGACATTTTTAAAAAATTTTTTTTGGTATGCAGAATTGTAGAGCATATTAAAAATAGAAAATAAAAGCTATTTCTGAATTTTTATAAATTTTTTATAGGTGTTTTAGGTACATTTTAAAGAAATGTTTGATTTTAGCGTTTCATGACGTCATATTGAGACTAATTCATGCTCCGATTTTAATGATATACCCCCTATATTGAAGCTAAAGAAATCTAGTTATGTAACAAACTATAAAATGTACAAATTACAGGGCATTTATGGCAGTTTGATGACATGAACTGCAAACATGAAACACTTACCCATTTTTTCTCCTAAAACACCTAAAAAATATGTTTAAAAATTCAGAAAGTGTTTTTTTCTACTATTTTTAATATGCTCTTCAATTGTGCATACAAAAAAAAAATTTTAAAAAACATCGATTTTTTGAGTCAAAAAAAGTATAAGGGGTACCCCTTGTCATTTTTTTGACTCAAAAAACCGACATTTTTTAAACAATTTTTTTGGTATGCAGAATTGTAGAGCATATTAAAAATAGAAAATAAAAGCTATTTCTGAATTTTTATAAATTTTTTATAGGTGTTTTAGGTACATTTTAAAGAAATGTTTAATTTTAGCTTTTCATGACGTCATATTGAGACTAATTCATGCTCCGATTTTAATGATATACCCTCTATATTGAAGCTAAAGAAATCTAGTTATGTAACAAACTATAAAGTGTACAAATTACAGGGCATTTATGGCAGTTTGATGACATGAACTGCAAAAATCAAACACTTACCCATTTTTTTCTCCTAAAACACCTAAAAAATATGTTTACAAATTCAGAAAGTGTTTTTTTCTACTTTTTTAATATGCTCTTCAATTGTGCATACAAAAAAAAAATTTTAAAAAACATCGATTTTTTGAGTCAAAAAAAGTATAAGGGGTACCCCTTGTCATTTTTTTGACTCAAAAAACCGACATTTTTTAAAATTTTTTTTTGGTATGCAGAATTGTAGAGCATATTAAAAAGAGAAAATAAAAGCTATTTCTGAATTTTTATAAATTTTTTATAGGTGTTTTAGGTACATTTTAAAGAAATGTTTGATTTTAGCGTTTCATGACGTCATATTGAGACTAATTCATGCTCCGATTTTAATGATATACCCCCTATATTGAAGCTAAAGAAATCTAGTTATGTAACAAACTATAAAATGTACAAATTACAGGGCATTTATGGCAGTTTGATGACATGAACTGCAAAAATCAAACACTTACCCATTTTTTTCTCCTAAAACACCTAAAAAATATGTTTAAAAATTCAGAAAGTGTTTTTTTCTACTTTTTTTAATATGCTCTTCAATTGTGCATACCAAAAAAAAATTTTAAAAAACATCGATTTTTTGAGTCAAAAAAAGTATAAGGGGTACCCCTTGTCATTTTTTTGACTCAAAAAACCGACATTTTTTAAAATTTTTTTTTGGTATGCAGAATTGTAGAGCATATTAAGAATAGAAAATAAAAGCTATTTCTGAATTTTTATAAATTTTTTATAGGTGTTTTAGGTACATTTTAAAGAAATGTTTAATTTTAGCGTTTCATGACGTTATATTGAGACTAATTCATGCTCCGATTTTAATGATATACCCCCTATATTGAAGCTAAAGAAATCTAGTTATGTAACAAACTATAAAATGTACAAATTACAGGGCATTTATGGCAGTTTGATGACATGAACTGCAAAAATCAAACACTTACCCATTTTTTTCTCCTAAAACACCTAAAAAATATGTTTAAAAATTCAGAAAGTGTTTTTTTCTACTATTTTTAATATGCTCTGCAATTGTGCATACCAAAAAAAATTTTTAAAAAACATCGATTTTTTGAGTCAAAAAAAGTATAAGGGGTACCCCTTGTCATTTTTTTGACTCAAAAAACCGACATTTTTAAAAATTTTTTTTGGTATGCAGAATTGTAGAGCATATTAAAAATAGAAAATAAAAGCTATTTCTGAATTTTTATAAATTTTTTATAGGTGTT
The DNA here is from genome assembly GCA_949824845.1 of Rhingia rostrata. Classification (NCBI taxonomy): domain Eukaryota; kingdom Metazoa; phylum Arthropoda; class Insecta; order Diptera; family Syrphidae; genus Rhingia; species Rhingia rostrata. The sequence continues at coordinate 30,481,188 of OX463758.1, forward strand.
TTAGGTACATTTTAAAGAAATGTTTAATTTTAGCGTTTCATGACGTCATATTGAGACTAATTCATGCTCCGATTTTAATGATATACCCCCTATATTGAAGCTAAAGAAATCTAGTTATGTAACAAACTATAAAATGTACAAATTACAGGGCATTTATGGCAGTTTGATGACATGAACTGCAAAAATCAAACACTTACCCATTTTTTTCTCCTAAAACACCTAAAAAGTATGTTTAAAAATTCAGAAAGTGTTTTTTTCTACTTTTTTTAATATGCTCTTCAATTGTGCATACCAAAAAAAATTTTTAAAAAACATCGATTTTTTGAGTCAAAAAAAATATAAGGGGTACCCCTTGTCATTTTTTTGACTCAAAAAACCGACATTTTTAAAAATTTTTTTTGGTATGCAGAATTGTAGAGCATATTAAAAATAGAAAATAAAAGCTATTTCTGAATTTTTATAAATTTTTTATAGGTGTTTTAGGTACATTTTAAAGAAATGTTTAATTTTAGCGTTTCATGACGTCATATTGAGACTAATTCATGCTCCGATTTTAATGATATACCCCCTATATTGAAGCTAAAGAAATCTAGTTATGTAAGAAACTATAAAATGTACAAATTACAGGGCATTTATGGCAGTTTGATGACATGAACTGCAAAAATCAAACACTTACCCATTTTTTTCTCCTAAAACACCTAAAAAATATGTTTAAAAATTCAGAAAGTGTTTTTTTCTACTATTTTTAATATGCTCTGCAATTGTGCATACCAAAAAAAATTTTTAAAAAACATCGATTTTTTGAGTCAAAAAAAGTATAAGGGGTACCCCTTGTCATTTTTTTGACTCAAAAAACCGACATTTTTTAAAATTTTTTTTGGTATGCAGAATTGTAGAGCATATTAAAAATAGAAAATAAAAGCTATTTCTGAATTTTTATAAATTTTTTATAGGTGTTTTAGGTACATTTTAAAGAAATGTTTAATTTTAGCGTTTCATGAAGTCATGTTGAGACTAATTCATGTTCCGATTTTAATGATATACCCCCTATATTGAAGCTAAAGAAATCTAGTTATGTAACAAACTATAAAATGTACAAATTACAGGGCATTTATGGCAGTTTGATGACATGAACTGCAAAAATCAAACACTTACCCATTTTTTTCTCCTAAAACACCTAAAAAACATGTTTAAAAATTCAGAAAGTGTTTTTTTCTACTTTTTTAAATATGCTCTTCAATTGTGCATACCAAAAAAATTTTTTAAAAAACATCGATTTTTTGAGTCAAAAAAAGTATAAGGGGTACCCCTTGTCATTTTTTTGACTCAAAAAACCGACATTTTTTAAAAATTTTTTTTGGTATGCAGAATTGTAGAAATAGAAAATAAAAGCTATTCTGAATTTTTATAAATTTTTTATAGGTGTTTTAGGTACATTTTAAAGAAATGTTTGATTTTAGCGTTTCATGACGTCATATTGAGACTAATTCATGCTCCGATTTTAATGATATACCCCCTATATTGAAGCTGAAGAAATCTAGTTATGTAAGAAACTATAAAATGTACAAATTACAGGGCATTTATGGCAGTTTGATGACATGAACTGCAAAAATCAAACACTTACCCATTTTTTTCTCCTAAAACACCTAAAAAATATGTTTAAAAATTCAGAAAGTGTTTTTTTCTACTATTTTTAATATGCTCTGCAATTGTGCATACCAAAAAAAATTTTTAAAAAACATCGATTTTTTGAGTCAAAAAAAGTATAAGGGGTACCCCTTGTCATTTTTTTGACTCAAAAAACCGACATTTTTTAAAATTTTTTTTGGTATGCAGAATTGTAGAGCATATTAAAAATAGAAAATAAAAGCTATTTCTGAATTTTTATAAATTTTTTATAGGTGTTTTAGGTACATTTTAAAGAAATGTTTGATTTTAGCGTTTCATGACGTCATATTGAGACTAATTCATGCTCCGATTTTAATGATATACCCCCTATATTGAAGCTGAAGAAATCTAGTTATGTAAGAAACTATAAAATGTACAAATTACAGGGCATTTATGGCAGTTTGATGACATGAACTGCAAAAATCAAACACTTACCCATTTTTTTCTCCTAAAACACCTAAAAAATATGTTTAAAAATTCAGAAAGTGTTTTTTTCTACTTTTTTTAATATGCTCTTCAATTGTGCATACCAAAAAAAATTTTTAAAAAACATCGATTTTTTGAGTCAAAAAAAGTATAAGGGGTACCCCTTGTCATTTTTTTGACTCAAAAAACCGACATTTTTTAAAATTTTTTTTGGTATGCAGAATTGTAGAGCATATTAAAAATAGAAAATAAAAGCTATTTCTGAATTTTTATAAATTTTTTATAGGTGTTTTAGGTACATTTTAAAGAAATGTTTAATTTTAGCGTTTCATGAAGTCATGTTGAGACTAATTCATGTTCCGATTTTAATGATATACCCCCTATATTGAAGCTAAAGAAATCTAGTTATGTAACAAACTATAAAATGTACAAATTACAGGGCATTTATGGCAGTTTGATGACATGAACTGCAAAAATCAAACACTTACCCATTTTTTTCTCCTAAAACACCTAAAAAACATGTTTAAAAATTCAGAAAGTGTTTTTTTCTACTTTTTTAAATATGCTCTTCAATTGTGCATACCAAAAAAAATTTTTAAAAAACATCGATTTTTTGAGTCAAAAAAAGTATAAGGGGTACCCCTTGTCATTTTTTTGACTCAAAAAACCGACATTTTTTAAAAATTTTGTTTGGTATGCAGAATTGTAGAAATAGAAAATAAAAGCTATTCTGAATTTTTATAAATTTTTTATAGGTGTTTTAGGTACATTTTAAAGAAATGTTTGATTTTAGCGTTTCATGACGTCATATTGAGACTAATTCATGCTCCGATTTTAATGATATATCCCCTATATTGAAGCTAAAGAAATCTAGTTATGTAACAAACTATAAAGTGTACAAATTACAGGGCATTTATGGCAGTTTGATGACATGAACTGCAAAAATCAAACACTTACCCATTTTTTTTTCCTAAAACACCTAAAAAATATGTTTAAAAATTCAGAAAGTGTTTTTTTCTACTTTTTTTAATATGCTCTTCAATTGTGCATACCAAAAAAATTTTTTAAAAAACATCGATTTTTTGAGTCAAAAAAAGTATAAGGGGTACCCCTTGTCATTTTTTTGACTCAAAAAACCGAAATTTTTAAAAATTTTTTTTTTGGTATGCAGAATTGTAGAGCATATTAAAAATAGAAAATAAAAGCTATTTCTGAATTTTTATAAATTTTTTATAGGTGTTTTAGGTACATTTTAAAGAAATGTTTAATTTTAGCTTTTCATGACGTCATATTGAGACTAATTCATGCTCCGATTTTAATGATATACCCCCTATATTGAAGCTAAAGAAATCTAGTTATGTAACAAACTATAAAGTGTACAAATTACAGGGCATTTATGGCAGTTTGATGACATGAACTGCAAAAATCAAACACTTACCCATTTTTTTCTCCTAAAACACCTAAAAAATATGTTTAAAAATTCAGAAAGTGTTTTTTTCTACTTTTTTTAATATGCTCTTCAATTGTGCATACCAAAAAAAAATTTTTAAAAAACATCGATTTTTTGAGTCAAAAAAAGTATAAGGGGTACCCCTTGTCATTTTTTTGACTCAAAAAACCGACATTTTTTAAAATTTTTTTTTGCTATGCAGAATTGTAGAGCATATTAAAAATAGAAAATAAAAGCTATTTCTGAATTTTTATAAATTTTTTATAGGTGTTTTAGGTACATTTTAAAGAAATGTTTGATTTTAGCGTTTCATGACGTCATATTGAGACTAATTCATGCTCCGATTTTAATGATATATCCCCTATATTGAAGCTAAAGAAATCTAGTTATGTAACAAACTATAAAGTGTACAAATTACAGGGCATTTATGGCAGTTTGATGACATGAACTGCAAAAATCAAACACTTACCCATTTTTTTCTCCTAAAACACCTAAAAAATATGTTTAAAAATTCAGAAAGTGTTTTTTTCTACTTTTTTTAATATGCTCTTCAATTGTGCATACCAAAAAAATTTTTTAAAAAACATCGATTTTTTGAGTCAAAAAAAGTATAAGGGGTACCCCTTGTCATTTTTTTGACTCAAAAAACCGAAATTTTTAAAAATTTTTTTTTTGGTATGCAGAATTGTAGAGCATATTAAAAATAGAAAATAAAAGCTATTTCTGAATTTTTATAAATTTTTTATAGGTGTTTTAGGTACATTTTAAAGAAATGTTTAATTTTAGCGTTTCATGACGTCATATTGAGACTAATTCATGCTCCGATTTTAATGATATACCCCCTATATTGAAGCTAAAGAAATCTAGTTATGTAAGAAACTATAAAATGTACAAATTACAGGGCATTATGGCAGTTTGATGACATGAACTGCAAAAATCAAACACTTACCCATTTTTTTCTCCTAAAACACCTAAAAAATATGTTTAAAAATTCAGAAAGTGTTTTTTTCTACTATTTTTAATATGCTCTGCAATTGTGCATACCAAAAAAAATTTTTTAAAAACATCGATTTTTTGAGTCAAAAAAAGTATAAGGGGTACCCCTTGTCATTTTTTTGACTCAAAAAACCGACATTTTTTAAAATTTTTTTTTGGTATGCAGAATTGTAGAGCATATTAAAAATAGAAAATAAAAGCTATTTCTGAATTTTTATAAATTTTTTATAGGTGTTTTAGGTACATTTTAAAGAAATGTTTGATTTTAGCGTTTCATGACGTCATATTGAGACTAATTCATGCTCCGATTTTAATGATATACCCCCTATATTGAAGCTTAAGAAATCTAGTTACGTAACAAACTATAAAGTGTACAAATTACAGGGCATTTATGGCAGTTTGATGACATGAACTGCAAAAATCAAACACTTACCCATTTTTTTCTCCTAAAACACCTAAAAAATATGTTTAAAAATTCAGAAAGTGTTTTTTTCTACTTTTTTAATATGCTCTTCAATTGTGCATACCAAAAAAAATTTTTAAAAAACATCGATTTTTTGAGTCAAAAGAAGTATAAGGGGTACCCCTTGTCATTTTTTTGACTCAAAAAACCGACATTTTTTAAAATTTTTTTTGGTATGCAGAATTGTAGAGCATATTAAAAATAGAAAATAAAAGCTATTTCTGAATTTTTATAAATTTTTTATAGGTGTTTTAGGTACATTTTAAAGAAATGTTTGATTTTAGCGTTTCATGACGTCATATTGAGACTAATTCATGCTCCGATTTTAATGATATATCCCCTATATTGAAGCTAAAGAAATCTAGTTATGTAACAAACTATAAAATGTACAAATTACAGGGCATTTATCGCAGTTTGATGACATGAACTGCAAAAATCAAACACTTACCCATTTTTTTCTCCTAAAACACCTAAAAAACATGTTTAAAAATTCAGAAAGTGTTTTTTTCTACTTTTTTTAATATGCTCTTCAATTGTGCATACCAAAAAATTTTTTTAAAAAACATCGATTTTTTGAGTCAAAAAAAGTATAAGGGGTACCCCTTGTCATTTTTTTGACTCAAAAAACCGACATTTTTTAAAATTTTTTTTTGGTATGCAGAATTGTAGAGCATATTAAAAATAGAAAATAAAAGCTATTTCTGAATTTTTATAAATTTTTTATAGGTGTTTTAGGTACATTTTAAAGAAATGTTTGATTTTAGCGTTTCATGACGTCATATTGAGACTAATTCATGCTCCGATTTTAATGATATATCCCCTATATTGAAGCTAAAGAAATCTAATTATGTAACAAACTATAAAATGTACAAATTACAGGGCATTTATGGCAGTTTGATGACATGAACTGCAAAAATCAAACACTTACCCATTTTTTTCTCCTAAAACACCTAAAAAATATGTTTAAAAATTCAGAAAGTGTTTTTTTCTACTTTTTTTAATATGCTCTTCAATTGTGCATACCAAAAAAATTTTTTAAAAAACATCGATTTTTTGAGTCAAAAAAAGTATAAGGGGTACCCCTTGTCATTTTTTTGACTCAAAAAACCGACATTTTTTAAAATTTTTTTTTTGTATGCAGAATTGTAGAGCATATTAAAAATAGAAAATAAAAGCTATTTCTGAATTTTTATAAATTTTTTATAGGTGTTTTAGGTACATTTTAAAGAAATGTTTGATTTTAGCGTTTCATGACGTCATATTGAGACTAATTCATGCTCCGATTTTAATGATATATCCCCTATATTGAAGCTAAAGAAATCTAGTTATGTAACAAACTATAAAATGTACAAATTACAGGGCATTTATGGCAGTTTGATGACATGAACTGCAAAAATCAAACACTTACCCATTTTTTTCTCCTAAAACACCTAAAAAATATGTTTAAAAATTCAGAAAGTGTTTTTTTCTACTTTTTTTAATATGCTCTTCAATTGTGCATACCAAAAAAATTTTTTAAAAAACATCGATTTTTTGAGTCAAAAAAAGTATAAGGGGTACCCCTTGTCATTTTTTTGACTCAAAAAACCGACATTTTTTAAAATTTTTTTTTGCTATGCAGAATTGTAGAGCATATTAAAAATAGAAAATAAAAGCTATTTCTGAATTTTTATAAATTTTTTATAGGTGTTTTAGGTACATTTTAAAGAAATGTTTAATTTTAGCTTTTCATGACGTCATATTGAGACTAATTCATGCTCCGATTTTAATGATATACCCCCTATATTGAAGCCAAAGAAATCTAGTTATGTAACAAACTATAAAGTGTACAAATTACAGGGCATTTATGGCAGTTTGATGACATGAACTGCAAAAATCAAACACTTACCCATTTTTTTCTCCTAAAACACCTAAAAAATATGTTTAAAAATTCAGAAAGTGTTTTTTTCTACTTTTTTTAATATGCTCTTCAATTGTGCATACAAAAAAAAATTTTAAAAAACATCGATTTTTTGAGTCAAAAAAAGTATAAGGGGTACCCCTTGTCATTTTTTTGACTCAAAAAACCGACATTTTTTAAAATTTTTTTTTGGAATGCAGAATTGTAGAAATAGAAAATAAAAGCTATTCTGAATTTTTATAAATTTTTTATAGGTGTTTTAGGTACATTTTAAAGAAATGTTTGATTTTAGCGTTTCATGACGTCATATTGAGACTAATTCATGCTCCGATTTTAATGATATACCCCCTATATTGAAGCTAAAGAAATCTAGTTATGTAACAAACTATAAAGTGTACAAATTACAGGGCATTTATGGCAGTTTGATGACATGAACTGCAAAAATCAAACACTTATCCATTTTTTTATCCTAAAACACCTAAAAAATATGTTTAAAAATTCAGAAAGTGTTTTTTTCTACTTTTTTTAATATGCTCTTCAATTGTGCATACCAAACAAAATTTTTAAAAAACATCGATTTTTTGAGTCAAAAAAAGTATAAGGGGTACCCCTTGTCATTTTTTTGACTCAAAAAACCGACATTTTTAAAAATTTTTTTTTGGTATGCAGAATTGTAGAGCATATTAAAAATAGAAAATAAAAGCTATTTCTGAATTTTTATAAATTTTTTATAGGTGTTTTAGGTACATTTTAAAGAAATGTTTGATTTTAGCGTTTCATGACGTCATATTGAGACTAATTCATGCTCCGATTTTAATGATATATCCCCTATATTGAAGCTAAAGAAATCTAGTTATGTAACAAACTATAAAATGTACAAATTACAGGGCATTTATGGCAGTTTGATGACATGAACTGCAAAAATCAAACACTTACCCATTTTTTTCTCCTAAAACACCTAAAAAATATGTTTAAAAATTCAGAAAGTGTTTTTTTCTACTTTTTTTAATATGCTCTTCAATTGTGCATACCAAAAAAATTTTTTAAAAAACATCGATTTTTTGAGTCAAAAAAAGTATAAGGGGTACCCTTGTCATTTTTTTGACTCAAAAAACCGACATTTTTTAAAATTTTTTTTTGCTATGCAGAATTGTAGAGCATATTAAAAATAGAAAATAAAAGCTATTTCTGAATTTTTATAAATTTTTTATAGGTGTTTTAGGTACATTTTAAAGAAATGTTTAATTTTAGCTTTTCATGACGTCATATTGAGACTAATTCATGCTCCGATTTTAATGATATACCCCCTATATTGAAGCTAAAGAAATCTAGTTACGTAACAAACTATAAAGTGTACAAATTACAGGGCATTTATGGCAGTTTGATGACATGTACTGCAAAAATCAAACACTTACCCATTTTTTTCTCCTAAAACACCTAAAAAATATGTTTAAAAATTCAGAAAGTGTTTTTTTCTACTTTTTTTAATATGCTCTTCAATTGTGCATACCAAAAAAAAATTTTTAAAAAACATCGATTTTTTGAGTCAAAAAAAGTATAAGGGGTACCCCTTGTCATTTTTTTGACTCAAAAAACCGACATTTTTTAAAATTTTTTTTTGCTATGCAGAATTGTAGAGCATATTAAAAATAGAAAATAAAAGCTATTTCTGAATTTTTATAAATTTTTTATAGGTGTTTTAGGTACATTTTAAAGAAATGTTTGATTTTAGCGTTTCATGACGTCATATTGAGACTAATTCATGCTCCGATTTTAATGATATACCCCCTATATTGAAGCTAAAGAAATCTAGTTATGTAACAAACTATAAAGTGTACAAATTACAGGGCATTTATGGCAGTTTGATGACATGAACTGCAAAAATCAAACACTTACCCATTTTTTTCTCCTAAAACACCTAAAAAATATGTTTAAAAATTCAGAAAGTGTTTTTTTCTACTTTTTTTAATATGCTCTTCAATTGTGCATACCAAAAAATTTTTTTTAAAAAACATCGATTTTTTGAGTCAAAAAAAGTATAAGGGGTACCCCTTGTCATTTTTTTTGACTCAAAAAACCGACATTTTTTAAAATTTTTTTTTGGTATGCAGAATTGTAGAGCATATTAAAAATAGAAAATAAAAGCTATTTCTGAATTTTTATAAATTTTTTATAGGTGTTTTAGGTACATTTTAAAGAAATGTTTAATTTTAGCTTTTCATGACGTCATATTGAGACTAATTCATGCTCCGATTTTAATGATATACCCCCTATATTGAAGCTAAAGAAATCTAGTTATGTAACAAACTATAAAATGTACAAAATACAGGGCATTTATGGCAGTTTGATGACATGAACTGCAAAAACCAAACACTTACCCATTTTTTTCTCCTAAAACACCTAAAAAATATGTTTAAAAATTCAGAAAGTGTTTTTTTCTACTTTTTTTAATATGCTCTTCAATTGTGCATACAAAAAAAAAATTTTAAAAAACATCGATTTTTTGAGTCAAAAAAAGTATAAGGGGTACCCCTTGTCATTTTTTTGACTTAAAAAACCGACATTTTTTAAAATTTTTTTTTGGTATGCAGAATTGTAGAGCATATTAAAAATAGAAAATAAAAGCTATTTCTGAATTTTTATAAATTTTTTATAGGTGTTTTAGGTACATTTTAAAGAAATGTTTAATTTTAGCGTTTCATGACGTCATATTGAGACTAATTCATGCTCCGATTTTAATGATATACCCCCTATATTGAAGCTAAAGAAATCTAGTTATGTAACAAACTATAAAATGTACAAAATACAGGGCATTTATGGCAGTTTGATGACATGAACTGCAAAAATCAAACACTTACCCATTTTTTTCTCCTAAAACACCTAAAAAATATGTTTAAAAATTCAGAAAGTGTTTTTTTCTACTTTTTTTAATATGCTCTTCAATTGTGCATACCAAAAAAAATTTTTAAAAAACATCGATTTTTTGAGTCAAAAAAAGTATAAGGGGTACCCCTTGTCATTTTTTTGACTCAAAAAACCGACATTTTTTAAAATTTTTTTTTGGTATGCAGAATTGTAGAGCATATTAAAAATAGAAAATAAAAGCTATTTCTGAATTTTTATAAATTTTTTATAGGTGTTTTAGGTACATTTCAAAGAAATGTTTGATTTTAGCGTTTCATGACGTTATATTGAGACTAATTCATGCTCCGATCTTAATGATATACCCCCTATATTGAAGCTAAAGAAATCTAGTTATGTAACAAACTATAAAATGTACAAATTACAGGGCATTTATGGCAGTTTGATGACATGAACTGCAAAAATCAAACACTTACCCGTTTTTTTCTCCTAAAACACCTAAAAAACATGTTTAAAAATTCAGAAAGTGTTTTTTTCTACTTTTTTAAATATGCTCTTCAATTGTGCATACCAAAAAAAATTTTTAAAAAACATCGATTTTTTGAGTCAAAAAAAGTATAAGGGGTACCCCTTGTCATTTTTTTGACTCAAAAAACCGACATTTTTTAAAAATTTTTTTTGGTATGCAGAATTGTAGAAATAGAAAATAAAAGCTATTCTGAATTTTTATAAATTTTTTATAGGTGTTTTAGGTACATTTTAAAGAAATGTTTGATTTTAGCTTTTCATGACGTCATATTGAGACTAATTCATGCTCCGATTTTAATGATATACCCCCTATATTGAAGCTGAAGAAATCTTGTTATGTAAGAAACTATAAAATGTACAAATTACAGGGCATTTATGGCAGTTTGATGACATGAACTGCAAAAATCAAACACTTATCCATTTTTTTATCCTAAAACACCTAAAAAATATGTTTAAAAATTCAGAAAGTGTTTTTTTCTACTTTTTTTAATATGCTCTTCAATTGTGCATACCAAAAAAAAATTTTAAAAAACATCGATTTTTTGAGTCAAAAAAAGTATAAGGGGTACCCCTTGTCATTTTTTTGACTCAAAAAACCGACATTTTTTAAAATTTTTTTTTGGTATGCAGAATTGTAGAGCATATTAAAAATAGAAAATAAAAGCTATTTCTGAATTTTTATAAATTTTTTATAGGTGTTTTAGGTACATTTTAAAGAAATGTTTAATTTTAGCTTTTCATGACGTCATATTGAGACTAATTCATGCTCCGATTTTAATGATATACCCCCTATATTGAAGCTAAAGAAATCTAGTTATGTAAAAAACTATAAAGTGTACAAATTACAGGGCATTTATGGCAGTTTGATGACATGAACTGCAAAAATCAAACACTTACCCATTTTTTTCTCCTAAAACACCTAAAAAATATGTTTAAAAATTCAGAAAGTGTTTTTTTCTACTTTTTTAATATGCTCTTCAATTGTGCATACCAAAAAAAAAATTTTTAAAAAACATCGATTTTTTGAGTCAAAAAAAGTATAAGGGGTACCCCTTGTCATTTTTTTGACTCAAAAAACCGACAAAAATAGAAAATAAAAGCTATTTCTGAATTTTTATAAATTTTTTATAGGTGTTTTAGGTACATTTTAAAGAAATGTTTAATTTTAGCTTTTCATGACGTCATATTGAGACTAATTCATGCTCCGATTTTAATGATATACCCCCTATATTGAAGCTAAAGAAATCTAGTTATGTAACAAACTATAAAGTGTACAAATTACAGGGCATTTATGGCAGTTTGATGACATGAACTGCAAAAATCAAACACTTACCCATTTTTTTCTCCTAAAACACCTAAAAAATATGTTTAAAAATTCAGAAAGTGTTTTTTTCTACTTTTTTTAATATGCTCTTCAATTGTGCATACCAAAAAAAAATTTTTAAAAAACATCGATTTTTTGAGTCAAAAAAAGTATAAGGGGTACCCCTTGTCATTTTTTTTGACTCAAAAAACCGACATTTTTTAAAATTTTTTTTTGGTATGCAGAATTGTAGAGCATATTAAAAATAGAAAATAAAAGCTATTTCTGAATTTTTATAAATTTTTTATAGGTGTTTTAGGTACATTTTAAAGAAATGTTTGATTTTAGCGTTTCATGACGTCATATTGAGACTAATTCATGCTCCGATTTTAATGATATATCCCCTATATTGAAGCTAAAGAAATCTAGTTATGTAACAAACTATAAAATGTACAAATTACAGGGCATTTATGGCAGTTTGATGACATGAACTGCAAAAATCAAACACTTACCCATTTTTTTCTCCTAAAACACCTAAAAAATATGTTTAAAAATTCAGAAAGTGTTTTTTTCTACTTTTTTTAATATGCTCTTCAATTGTGCATACCAAAAAAATTTTTTAAAAAACATCGATTTTTTGAGTCAAAAAAAGTATAAGGGGTACCCCTTGTCATTTTTTTGACTCAAAAAACCGACATTTTTTAAAATTTTTTTTTGCTATGCAGAATTGTAGAGCATATTAAAAATAGAAAATAAAAGCTATTTCTGAATTTTTATAAATTTTTTATAGGTGTTTTAGGTACATTTTAAAGAAATGTTTAATTTTAGCTTTTCATGACGTCATATTGAGACTAATTCATGCTCCGATTTTAATGATATACCCCCTATATTGAAGCTAAAGAAATCTAGTTACGTAACAAACTATAAAGTGTACAAATTACAGGGCATTTATGGCAGTTTGATGACATGAACTGCAAAAATCAAACACTTACCCATTTTTTTCTCCTAAAACACCTAAAAAATATGTTTAAAAATTCAGAAAGTGTTTTTTTCTACTTTTTTTAATATGCTCTTCAATTGTGCATACCAAAAAAAATTTTTAAAAAACATCGATTTTTTGAGTCAAAAAAAGTATAAGGGGTACCCCTTGTCATTTTTTTGACTCAAAAAACCGACATTTTTTAAAAATTTTTTTTGGTATGCAGAATTGTAGAGCATATTAAAAATAGAAAATAAAAGCTATTTCTGAATTTTTATAAATTTTTTATAGGTGTTGTAGGTACATTTTAAAGAAATGTTTGATTTTAGCGTTTCATGACGTCATATTGAGACTAATTCATGCTCCGATTTTAATGATATATCCCCTATATTGAAGCTAAAGAAATCTAGTTATGTAACAAACTATAAAATGTACAAATTACAGGGCATTTATGGCAGTTTGATGACATGAACTGCAAAAATCAAACACTTACCCATTTTTTTCTCCTAAAACACCTAAAAAATATGTTTAAAAATTCAGAAAGTGTTTTTTTCTACTTTTTTTAATATGCTCTTCAATTGTGCATACCAAAAAAATTTTTTAAAAAACATCGATTTTTTGAGTCAAAAAAAGTATAAGGGGTACCCCTTGTCATTTTTTTGACTCAAAAAACCGACATTTTTTAAAATTTTTTTTTGCTATGCAGAATTGTAGAGCATATTAAAAATAGAAAATAAAAGCTATTTCTGAATTTTTATAAATTTTTTATAGGTGTTTTAGGTACATTTTAAAGAAATGTTTAATTTTAGCTTTTCATGACGTCATATTGAGACTAATTCATGCTCCGATTTTAATGATATACCCCCTATATTGAAGCTAAAGAAATCTAGTTATGTAACAAACTATAAAGTGTACAAATTACAGGGCATTTATGGCAGTTTGATGACATGAACTGCAAAAATCAAACACTTACCCATTTTTTTCTCCTAAAACACCTAAAAAATATGTTTAAAAATTCAGAAAGTGTTTTTTTCTACTTTTTTTAATATGCTCTTCAATTGTGCATACCAAAAAAAAATTTTTAAAAAACATCGATTTTTTGAGTCAAAAAAAGTATAAGGGGTACCCCTTGTCATTTTTTTTGACTCAAAAAACCGACATTTTTTAAAATTTTTTTTTGGTATGCAGAATTGTAGAGCATATTAAAAATAGAAAATAAAAGCTATTTCTGAATTTTTATAAATTTTTTATAGGTGTTTTAGGTACATTTTAAAGAAATGTTTGATTTTAGCGTTTCATGACGTCATATTGAGACTAATTCATGCTCCGATTTTAATGATATATCCCCTATATTGAAGCTAAAGAAATCTAGTTATGTAACAAACTATAAAATGTACAAATTACAGGGCATTTATGGCAGTTTGATGACATGAACTGCAAAAATCAAACACTTACCCATTTTTTTCTCCTAAAACACCTAAAAAATATGTTTAAAAATTCAGAAAGTGTTTTTTTTCTACTTTTTTTAATATGCTCTTCAATTGTGCATACCAAAAAAATTTTTTAAAAAACATCGATTTTTTGAGTCAAAAAAAGTATAAGGGGTACCCCTTGTCATTTTTTTGACTCAAAAAACCGACATTTTTTAAAATTTTTTTTTGCTATGCAGAATTGTAGAGCATATTAAAAATAGAAAATAAAAGCTATTTCTGAATTTTTATAAATTTTTTATAGGTGTTTTAGGTACATTTTAAAGAAATGTTTAATTTTAGCTTTTCATGACGTCATATTGAGACTAATTCATGCTCCGATTTTAATGATATACCCCCTATATTGAAGCTAAAGAAATCTAGTTACGTAACAAACTATAAAGTGTACAAATTACAGGGCATTTATGGCAGTTTGATGACATGAACTGCAAAAATCAAACACTTACCCATTTTTTTCTCCTAAAACACCTAAAAAATATGTTTAAAAATTCAGAAAGTGTTTTTTTCTACTTTTTTTAATATGCTCTTCAATTGTGCATACCAAAAAAAAATTTTAAAAAACATCGATTTTTTGAGTCAAAAAAAGTATAAGGGGTACCCCTTGTCATTTTTTTGACTCAAAAAACCGACATTTTTTAAAAATTTTTTTTGGTATGCAGAATTGTAGAGCATATTAAAAATAGAAAATAAAAGCTATTTCTGAATTTTTATAAATTTTTTATAGGTGTTTTAGGTACATTTTAAAGAAATGTTTGATTTTAGCGTTTCATGACGTCATATTGAGACTAATTCATGCTCCGATTTTATTGATATACCCCCTATATTGAAGCTAAAGAAATCTAGTTATGTAACAAACTATAAAGTGTACAAATTACAGGGCATTTATGGCAGTTTGATGACATGAACTGCAAAAATCAAACACTTACCCATTTTTTTCTCCTAAAACACCTAAAAAATATGTTTAAAAATTCAGAAAGTGTTTTTTTCTACTTTTTTTAATATGCTCTTCAATTGTGCATACCAAAAAAAAATTTTTAAAAAACATCGATTTTTTGAGTCAAAAAAAGTATAAGGGGTACCCCTTGTCATTTTTTTTGACTCAAAAAACCGACATTTTTTAAAATTTTTTTTTGGTATGCAGAATTGTAGAGCATATTAAAAATAGAAAATAAAAGCTATTTCTGAATTTTTATAAATTTTTTATATGTGTTTTAGGTACATTTTAAAGAAATGTTTAATTTTAGCTTTTCATGACGTCATATTGAGACTAATTCATGCTCCGATTTTAATGATATACCCCCTATATTGAAGCTAAAGAAATCTAGTTATGTAACAAACTATAAAGTGTACAAATTACAGGGCATTTATGGCAGTTTGATGACATGAACTGCAAAAATCAAACACTTACCCATTTTTTTCTCCTAAAACACCTAAAAAATATGTTTAAAAATTCAGAAAGTGTTTTTTTCTACTTTTTTTAATATGCTCTTCAATTGTGCATACAAAAAAAAAATTTTAAAAAACATCGATTTTTTGAGTCAAAAAAAGTATAAGGGGTACCCCTTGTCATTTTTTTGACTCAAAAAACCGACATTTTTTAAATTTTTTTTTTGGTATGCAGAATTGTAGAGCATATTAAAAATAGAAAATAAAAGCTATTTCTGAATTTTTATAAATTTTTTATAGGTGTTTTAGGTACATTTTAAAGAAATGTTTAATTTTAGCGTTTCATGACGTCATATTGAGACTAATTCATGCTCCGATTTTAATGATATACCCCCTATATTGAAGCTAAAGAAATCTAGTTATGTAACAAACTATAAAATGTACAAAATACAGGGCATTTATGGCAGTTTGATGACATGAACTGCAAAAATCAAACACTTACCCGTTTTTTTCTCCTAAAACACCTAAAAAACATGTTTAAAAATTCAGAAAGTGTTTTTTTCTACTTTTTTTAATATGCTCTTCAATTGTGCATACCAAAAAAAAATTTTTAAAAAACATCGATTTTTTGAGTCAAAAAAAGTATAAGGGGTACCCCTTGTCATTTTTTTGACTCAAAAAACCGACATTTTTAAAAATTTTTTTTTGGTATGCAGAATTGTAGAAATAGAAAATAAAAGCTATTCTGAATTTTTATAAATTTTTTATAGGTGTTTTAGGTACATTTTAAAGAAATGTTTGATTTTAGCGTTTCATGACGTCATATTGAGACTAATTCATGCTCCGATTTTAATGATATACCCCCTATATTGAAGCTGAAGAAATCTTGTTATGTAAGAAACTATAAAATGTACAAATTACAGGGCATTTATGGCAGTTTGATGACATGAACTGCAAAAATCAAACACTTATCCATTTTTTTATCCTAAAACACCTAAAAAATATGTTTAAAAATTCAGAAAGTGTTTTTTTCTACTTTTTTTAATATGCTCTTCATTGTGCATACCAAAAAAAATTTTTAAAAAACATCGATTTTTTGAGTCAAAAAAAGTATAAGGGGTACCCCTTGTCATTTTTTTGACTCAAAAAACCGACATTTTTTAAAATTTTTTTTTGGTATGCAGAATTGTAGAGCATATTAAAAATAGAAAATAAAAGCTATTTCTGAATTTTTATAAATTTTTTATAGGTGTTTTAGGTACATTTTAAAGAAATGTTTAATTTTAGCTTTTCATGACGTCATATTGAGACTAATTCATGCTCCGATTTTAATGATATATCCCCTATATTGAAGCTAAAGAAATCTAGTTATGTAACAAACTATAAAGTGTACAAATTACAGGGCATTTATGGCAGTTTGATGACATGAACTGCAAAAATCAAACACTTACCCATTTTTTTCTCCTAAAACACCTAAAAAATATGTTAAAAAATTCAGAGTGTTTTTTTCTACTTTTTTTAATATGCTCTTCAATTGTGCATACCAAAAAAAATTTTTAAAAAACATCGATTTTTTGAGTCAAAAAAAGTATAAGGGGTACCCCTTGTCATTTTTTTGACTCAAAAAACCGACATTTTTTAAATTTTTTTTTTGGTATGCAGAATTGTAGAGCATATTAAAAATAGAAAATAAAAGCTATTTCTGAATTTTTATAAATTTTTTATAGGTGTTTTAGGTACATTTTAAAGAAATGTTTGATTTTAGCGTTTCATGACGTCATATTGAGACTAATTCATGCTCCGATTTTAATGATATACCCCCTATATTGAAGCTAAAGAAATCTAGTTATGTAACAAACTATAAAATGTACAAATTACAGGGCATTTATGGCAGTTTGATGGCATGAACTACAAAAATCAAACACTTACCCGTTTTTTTCTCCTAAAACACCTAAAAAATATGTTTAAAAATTCAGAAAGTGTTTTTTTCTACTATTTTTAATATGCTCTGCAATTGTGCATACCAAAAAAATTTTTTAAAAAACATCGATTTTTTGAGTCAAAAAAAGTATAAGGCCCTTGTCATTTTTTTGACTCAAAAAACCGACATTTTTAAAAATTTTTTTTTGGTATGCAGAATTGTAGAGCATATTAAAAATAGAAAATAAAAGCTATTTCTGAATTTTTATAAATTTTTTATAGGTGTTTTAGGTACATTTTAAAGAAATGTTTAATTTTAGCTTTTCATGACGTCATATTGAGACTAATTCATGCTCCGATTTTAATGATATACCCCCTATATTGAAGCTAAAGAAATCTAGTTATGTAACAAACTATAAAGTGTACAAATTACAGGGCATTTATGGCAGTTTGATGACATGAACTGCAAAAATCAAACACTTACCCATTTTTTTCTCCTAAAACACCTAAAAAATATGTTTAAAAATTCAGAAAGTGTTTTTTTCTACTTTTTTTAATATGCTCTTCAATTGTGCATACCAAAAAAAAATTTTTAAAAAACATCGATTTTTTGAGTCAAAAAAAGTATAAGGGGTACCCCTTGTCATTTTTTTGACTCAAAAAACCGACATTTTTTAAATTTTTTTTTGGTATGCAGAATTGTAGAGCATATTAAAAATAGAAAATAAAAGCTATTTCTGAATTTTTATAAATTTTTTATAGGTGTTTTAGGTACATTTTAAAGAAATGTTTGATTTTAGCGTTTCATGACGTCATATTGAGACTAATTCATGCTCCGATTTTAATGATATACCCCCTATATTGAAGCTAAAGAAATCTAGTTATGTAACAAACTATAAAATGTACAAATTACAGGGCATTTATGGCAGTTTGATGGCATGAACTACAAAAATCAAACACTTACCCGTTTTTTTCTCCTAAAACACCTAAAAAATATGTTTAAAAATTCAGAAAGTGTTTTTTTCTACTATTTTTAATATGCTCTGCAATTGTGCATACCAAAAAAATTTTTTAAAAAACATCGATTTTTTGAGTCAAAAAAAGTATAAGGCCCTTGTCATTTTTTTGACTCAAAAAACCGACATTTTTAAAAATTTTTTTTTGGTATGCAGAATTGTAGAGCATATTAAAAATAGAAAATAAAAGCTATTTCTGAATTTTTATAAATTTTTTATAGGTGTTTTAGGTACATTTTAAAGAAATGTTTAATTTTAGCTTTTCATGACGTCATATTGAGACTAATTCATGCTCCGATTTTAATGATATACCCCCTATATTGAAGCTAAAGAAATCTAGTTATGTAACAAACTATAAAGTGTACAAATTACAGGGCATTTATGGCAGTTTGATGACATGAACTGCAAAAATCAAACACTTACCCATTTTTTTCTCCTAAAACACCTAAAAAATATGTTTAAAAATTCAGAAAGTGTTTTTTTCTACTTTTTTTAATATGCTCTTCAATTGTGCATACCAAAAAAAAATTTTTAAAAAACATCGATTTTTTGAGTCAAAAAAAGTATAAGGGGTACCCCTTGTCATTTTTTTGACTCAAAAAACCGACATTTTTTAAAATTTTTTTTTGCTATGCAGAATTGTAGAGCATATTAAAAATAGAAAATAAAAGCTATTTCTGAATTTTTATAAATTTTTTATAGGTGTTTTAGGTACATTTTAAGGAAATGTTTGATTTTAGCGTTTCATGACGTCATATTGAGACTAATTCATGCTCCGATTTTAATGATATATCCCCTATATTGAAGCTAAAGAAATCTAGTTATGTAACAAACTATAAAATGTACAAATTACAGGGCATTTATGGCAGTTTGATGGCATGAACTACAAAAATCAAACACTTACCCGTTTTTTTCTCCTAAAACACCTAAAAAATATGTTTAAAAATTCAGAAAGTGTTTTTTTCTACTATTTTTAATATGCTCTGCAATTGTGCATACCAAAAAAATTTTTTAAAAAACATCGATTTTTTGAGTCAAAAAAAGTATAAGGCCCTTGTCATTTTTTTGACTCAAAAAACCGACATTTTTAAAAATTTTTTTTTGGTATGCAGAATTGTAGAGCATATTAAAAATAGAAAATAAAAGCTATTTCTGAATTTTTATAAATTTTTTATAGGTGTTTTAGGTACATTTTAAAGAAATGTTTAATTTTAGCTTTTCATGACGTCATATTGAGACTAATTCATGCTCCGATTTTAATGATATACCCCCTATATTGAAGCTAAAGAAATCTAGTTATGTAACAAACTATAAAGTGTACAAATTACAGGGCATTTATGGCAGTTTGATGACATGAACTGCAAAAATCAAACACTTACCCATTTTTTTCTCCTAAAACACCTAAAAAATATGTTTAAAAATTCAGAAAGTGTTTTTTTCTACTTTTTTAATATGCTCTTCAATTGTGCATACCAAAAAAAATTTTTAAAAAACATCGATTTTTTGAGTCAAAAGAAGTATAAGGGGTACCCCTTGTCATTTTTTTGACTCAAAAAACCGACATTTTTTAAAATTTTTTTTTGGTATGCAGAATTGTAGAGCATATTAAAAATAGAAAATAAAAGCTATTTCTGAATTTTTATAAATTTTTTATAGGTGTTTTAGGTACATTTTAAAGAAATGTTTGATTTTAGCGTTTCATGACGTCATATTGAGACTAATTCATGCTCCGATTTTAATGATATATCCCCTATATTGAAGCTAAAGAAATCTAGTTATGTAACAAACTATAAAATGTACAAATTACAGGGCATTTATGGCAGTTTGATGACATGAACTGCAAAAATCAAACACTTACCCATTTTTTTCTCCTAAAACACCTAAAAAATATGTTTAAAAATTCAGAAAGTGTTTTTTTCTACTTTTTTTAATATGCTCTTCAATTGTGCATACCAAAAAATTTTTTTAAAAAACATCGATTTTTTGAGTCAAAAAAGGTATAAGGGGTACCCCTTGTCATTTTTTTGACTCAAAAAACCGACATTTTTTAAAATTTTTTTTTGGTATGCAGAATTGTAGAGCATATTAAAAATAGAAAATAAAAGCAATTTCTGAATTTTTATAAATTTTTTATAGGTGTTTTAGGTACATTTTAAAGAAATGTTTAATTTTAGCTTTTCATGACGTCATATTGAGACTAATTCATGCTCCGATTTTAATGATATACCCCCTATATTGAAGCTAAAGAAATCTAGTTATGTAACAAACTATAAAGTGTACAAATTACAGGGCATTTATGGCAGTTTGATGACATGAACTGCAAAAATCAAACACTTACCCATTTTTTTCTCCTAAAACACCTAAAAAATATGTTTAAAAATTCAGAAAGTGTTTTTTTCTACTTTTTTTAATATGCTCTTCAATTGTGCATACCAAAAAAATTTTTTAAAAAACATCGATTTTTTGAGTCAAAAAAAGTATAAGGGGTACCCCTTGTCATTTTTTTGACTCAAAAAACCGACATTTTTTAAAATTTTTTTTTCCTATGCAGAATTGTAGAGCATATTAAAAATAGAAAATAAAAGCTATTTCTGAATTTTTATAAATTTTTTATAGGTGTTTTAGGTACATTTTAAAGAAATGTTTAATTTTAGCTTTTCATGACGTCATATTGAGACTAATTCATGCTCCGATTTTAATGATATACCCCCTATATTGAAGCTAAAGAAATCTAGTTACGTAACAAACTATAAAGTGTACAAATTACAGGGCATTTATGGCAGTTTGATGACATGAACTGCAAAAATCAAACACTTACCCATTTTTTTCTCCTAAAACACCTAAAAAATATGTTTAAAAATTCAGAAAGTGTTTTTTTCTACTTTTTTTAATATGCTCTTCAATTGTGCATATGAAAAAATTTTTTTAAAAAACATCGATTTTTTGAGTCAAAAAAAGTATAAGGGGTACCCCTTGTCATTTTTTTGACTCAAAAAACCGACATTTTTTAAATTTTTTTTTTGGTATGCAGAATTGTAGAGCATATTAAAAATAGAAAATAAAAGCTATTTCTGAATTTTTATAAATTTTTTATAGGTGTTTTAGGTACATTTTAAAGAAATGTTTAATTTTAGCTTTTCATGACGTCATATTGAGACTAATTCATGCTCCGATTTTAATGATATACCCCCTATATTGAAGCTAAAGAAATCTAGTTATGTAACAAACTATAAAGTGTACAAATTACAGGGCATTTATGGCAGTTTGATGACATGAACTGCAAAAATCAAACACTTACCCATTTTTTTCTCCTAAAACACCTAAAAAATATGTTTAAAAATTCAGAAAGTGTTTTTTTCTACTTTTTTTAATATGCTCTTCAATTGTGCATATGAAAAAAAATTTTTTAAAAAAAATCGATTTTTTGAGTCAAAAAAAGTATAAGGGGTACCCCTTGTCATTTTTTTGACTCAAAAAACCGACATTTTTTAAATTTTTTTTTTGGTATGCAGAATTGTAGAGCATATTAAAAATAGAAAATAAAAGCTATTTCTGAATTTTTATAAATTTTTTATAGGTGTTTTAGGTACATTTTAAAGAAATGTTTGATTTTAGCGTTTCATGACGTCATATTGAGACTAATTCATGCTCCGATTTTAATGATATATCCCCTATATTGAAGCTAAAGAAATCTAGTTATGTAACAAACTATAAAATGTACAAATTACAGGGCATTTATGGCAGTTTGATGACATGAACTGCAAAAATCAAACACTTACCCATTTTTTTCTCCTAAAACACCTAAAAAATATGTTTAAAAATTCAGAAAGTGTTTTTTTCTACTTTTTTTAATATGCTCTTCAATTGTGCATACCAAAAAAAATTTTTAAAAAACATCGATTTTTTGAGTCAAAAAAAGTATAAGGGGTACCCCTTGTCATTTTTTTGACTCAAAAAACCGACATTTTTTAAAAAATTTTTTTGGTATGCAGAATTGTAGAGCATATTAAAAATAGAAAATAAAAGCTATTTCTGAATTTTTATAAATTTTTTATAGGTGTTTTAGGTACATTTTAAAGAAATGTTTAATTTTAGCTTTTCATGACGTCATATTGAGACTAATTCATGCTCCGATTTTAATGATATACCCCCTATATTGAAGCTAAAGAAATCTAGTTATGTAATAAACTATAAAGTGTACAAATTACAGGGCATTTATGGCAGTTTGATGACATGAACTGCAAAAATCAAACACTTACCCATTTTTTTCTCCTAAAACACCTAAAAAATATGTTTAAAAATTCAGAAAGTGTTTTTTTCTCCTTTTTTTAATATGCTCTTCAATTGTGCATACAAAAAAAAATTTTTAAAAAACATCGATTTTTTGAGTCAAAAAAAGTATAAGGGGTACCCCTTGTCATTTTTTTGACTTAAAAAACCGACATTTTTTAAAATTTTTTTTTGGTATGCAGAATTGTAGAGCATATTAAAAATAGAAAATAAAAGCTATTTCTGAATTTTTATAAATTTTTTATAGGTGTTTTAGGTACATTTTAAAGAAATGTTTGATTTTAGCGTTTCATGACGTCATATTGAGACTAATTCATGCTCCGATTTTAATGATATATCCCCTATATTGAAGCTAAAGAAATCTAGTTATGTAACAAACTATAAAATGTACAAATTACAGGGCATTTATGGCAGTTTGATGACATGAACTGCAAAAATCAAACACTTACCCATTTTTTTCTCCTAAAACACCTAAAAAATATGTTTAAAAATTCAGAAAGTGTTTTTTTCTACTTTTTTTAATATGCTCTTCAATTGTGCATACAAAAAAAAAATTTTAAAAAACATCGATTTTTTGAGTCAAAAAAAGTATAAGGGGTACCCCTTGTCATTTTTTTGACTCAAAAAACCGACATTTTTTAAATTTTTTTTTTGGTATGCAGAATTGTAGAGCATATTAAAAATAGAAAATAAAAGCTATTTCTGAATTTTTATAAATTTTTTATAGGTGTTTTAGGTACATTTTAAAGAAATGTTTAATTTTAGCTTTTCATGACGTCATATTGAGACTAATTCATGCTCCGATTTTAATGATATACCCCCTATATTGAAGCTAAAGAAATCTAGTTATGTAACAAACTATAAAGTGTACAAATTACAGGGCATTTATGGCAGTTTGATGACATGAACTGCAAAAATCAAACACTTACCCATTTTTTTCTCCTAAAACACCTAAAAAATATGTTTAAAAATTCAGAAAGTGTTTTTTTCTACTTTTTTTAATATGCTCTTCAATTGTGCATATGAAAAAAAATTTTTTAAAAAAAATCGATTTTTTGAGTCAAAAAAAGTATAAGGGGTACCCCTTGTCATTTTTTTGACTCAAAAAACCGACATTTTTTAAATTTTTTTTTTGGTATGCAGAATTGTAGAGCATATTAAAAATAGAAAATAAAAGCTATTTCTGAATTTTTATAAATTTTTTATAGGTGTTTTAGGTACATTTTAAAGAAATGTTTGATTTTAGCGTTTCATGACGTCATATTGAGACTAATTCATGCTCCGATTTTAATGATATATCCCCTATATTGAAGCTAAAGAAATCTAGTTATGTAACAAACTATAAAATGTACAAATTACAGGGCATTTATGGCAGTTTGATGACATGAACTGCAAAAATCAAACACTTACCCATTTTTTTCTCCTAAAACACCTAAAAAATATGTTTAAAAATTCAGAAAGTGTTTTTTTCTACTTTTTTTAATATGCTCTTCAATTGTGCATACCAAAAAAAATTTTTAAAAAACATCGATTTTTTGAGTCAAAAAAAGTATAAGGGGTACCCCTTGTCATTTTTTTGACTCAAAAAACCGACATTTTTTAAAAAATTTTTTTGGTATGCAGAATTGTAGAGCATATTAAAAATAGAAAATAAAAGCTATTTCTGAATTTTTATAAATTTTTTATAGGTGTTTTAGGTACATTTTAAAGAAATGTTTAATTTTAGCTTTTCATGACGTCATATTGAGACTAATTCATGCTCCGATTTTAATGATATACCCCCTATATTGAAGCTAAAGAAATCTAGTTATGTAATAAACTATAAAGTGTACAAATTACAGGGCATTTATGGCAGTTTGATGACATGAACTGCAAAAATCAAACACTTACCCATTTTTTTCTCCTAAAACACCTAAAAAATATGTTTAAAAATTCAGAAAGTGTTTTTTTCTCCTTTTTTTAATATGCTCTTCAATTGTGCATACAAAAAAAAATTTTTAAAAAACATCGATTTTTTGAGTCAAAAAAAGTATAAGGGGTACCCCTTGTCATTTTTTTGACTTAAAAAACCGACATTTTTTAAAATTTTTTTTTGGTATGCAGAATTGTAGAGCATATTAAAAATAGAAAATAAAAGCTATTTCTGAATTTTTATAAATTTTTTATAGGTGTTTTAGGTACATTTTAAAGAAATGTTTGATTTTAGCGTTTCATGACGTCATATTGAGACTAATTCATGCTCCGATTTTAATGATATATCCCCTATATTGAAGCTAAAGAAATCTAGTTATGTAACAAACTATAAAATGTACAAATTACAGGGCATTTATGGCAGTTTGATGACATGAACTGCAAAAATCAAACACTTACCCATTTTTTTCTCCTAAAACACCTAAAAAATATGTTTAAAAATTCAGAAAGTGTTTTTTTCTACTTTTTTTAATATGCTCTTCAATTGTGCATACAAAAAAAAAATTTTAAAAAACATCGATTTTTTGAGTCAAAAAAAGTATAAGGGGTACCCCTTGTCATTTTTTTGACTCAAAAAACCGACATTTTTTAAATTTTTTTTTTGGTATGCAGAATTGTAGAGCATATTAAAAATAGAAAATAAAAGCTATTTCTGAATTTTTATAAATTTTTTATAGGTGTTTTAGGTACATTTTAAAGAAATGTTTAATTTTAGCGTTTCATGACGTCATATTGAGACTAATTCATGCTCCGATTTTAATGATATACCCCCTATATTGAAGCTAAAGAAATCTAGTTATGTAACAAACTATAAAATGTACAAAATACAGGGCATTTATGGCAGTTTGATGACATGAACTGCAAAAATCAAACACTTACCCATTTTTTTCTCCTAAAACACCTAAAAAATATGTTTAAAAATTCAGAAAGTGTTTTTTTTCTACTTTTTTTAATATGCTCTTCAATTGTGCATACAAAAAAAAAATTTTAAAAAACATCGATTTTTTGAGTCAAAAAAAGTATAAGGGGTACCCCTTGTCATTTTTTTGACTCAAAAAACCGACATTTTTTAAAATTTTTTTTTGGTATGCAGAATTGTAGAGCATATTAAAAATAGAAAATAAAAGCTATTTCTGAATTTTTATAAATTTTTTATAGGTGTTTTAGGTACATTTTAAAGAAATGTTTAATTTTAGCGTTTCATGACGTCATATTGAGACTAATTCATGCTCCGATTTTAATGATATACCCCCTATATTGAAGCTAAAGAAATCTAGTTATGTAACAAACTATAAAATGTACAAAATACAGGGCATTTATGGCAGTTTGATGACATGAACTGCAAAAATCAAACACTTACCCATTTTTTTCTCCTAAAACACCTAAAAAATATGTTTAAAAATTCAGAAAGTGTTTTTTTCTACTTTTTTTAATATGCTCTTCAATTGTGCATACAAAAAAAAAATTTAAAAAACATCGATTTTTTGAGTCAAAAAAAGTATAAGGGGTACCCCTTGTCATTTTTTTGACTCAAAAAACCGACATTTTTTAAAATTTTTTTTTGGTATGCAGAATTGTAGAGCATATTAAAAATAGAAAATAAAAGCTATTTCTGAATTTTTATAAATTTTTTATAGGTGTTTTAGGTAAATTTTAAAGAAATGTTTAATTTTAGCGTTTCATGACGTCATATTGAGACTAATTCATGCTCCGATTTTAATGATATACCCCCTATATTGAAGCTAAAGAAATCTAGTTATGTAACAAACTATAAAATGTACAAAATACAGGGCATTTATGGCAGTTTGATGACATGAACTGCAAAAATCAAACACTTACCCATTTTTTTCTCCTAAAACACCTAAAAAATATGTTTAAAAATTCAGAAAGTGTTTTTTTCTACTTTTTTTAATATGCTCTTCAATTGTGCATACCAAAAAATTTTTTTAAAAAACATCGATTTTTTGAGTCAAAAAAAGTATAAGGGGTACCCCTTGTCATTTTTTTGACTCAAAAAACCGACATTTTTTAAATTTTTTTTTGGTATGCAGAATTGTAGAGCATATTAAAAATAGAAAATAAAAGCTATTTCTGAATTTTTATACATTTTTTATAGGTGTTTTAGGTACATTTTAAAGAAATGTTTAATTTTAGCTTTTCATGACGTCATATTGAGACTAATTCATGCTCCGATTTTAATGATATACCCCCTATATTGAAGCTAAAGAAATCTAGTTATGTAACAAACTATAAAGTGTACAAATTACAGGGCATTTATGGCAGTTTGATGACATGAACTGCAAAAATCAAACACTTACCCATTTTTTTCTCCTAAAACACCTAAAAAATATGTTTAAAAATTCAGAAAGTGTTTTTTTCTACTTTTTTTAATATGCTCTTCAATTGTGCATACAAAAAAAAATTTTAAAAAACATCGATTTTTTGAGTCAAAAAAAGTATAAGGGGTACCCCTTGTCATTTTTTTGACTCAAAAAACCGACATTTTTAAAAATTTTTTTTTGGTATGCAGAATTGTAGAGCATATTAAAAATAGAAAATAAAAGCTATTTCTGAATTTTTATAAATTTTTTATAGGTGTTTTAGGTACATTTTAAAGAAATGTTTAATTTTAGCGTTTCATGACGTCATATTGAGACTAATTCATGCTCCGATTTTAATGATATACCCCCTATATTGAAGCTAAAGAAATCTAGTTATGTAACAAACTATAAAATGTACAAAATACAGGGCATTTATGGCAGTTTGATGACATGAACTGCAAAAATCAAACACTTACCCATTTTTTTCTCCTAAAACACCTAAAAAATATGTTTAAAAATTCAGAAAGTGTTTTTTTCTACTTTTTTTAATATGCTCTTCAATTGTGCATACAAAAAAAAATTTTAAAAAACATCGATTTTTTGAGTCAAAAAAAGTATAAGGGGTACCCCTTGTCATTTTTTTGACTCAAAAAACCGACATTTTTTAAAATTTTTTTTTGGTATGCAGAATTGTAGAGCATATTAAAAATAGAAAATAAAAGCTATTTCTGAATTTTTATAAATTTTTTATAGGTGTTTTAGGTACATTTTAAAGAAATGTTTGATTTTAGCGTTTCATGACGTCATATTGAGACTAATTCATGCTCCGATTTTAATGATATATCCCCTATATTGAAGCTAAAGAAATCTAGTTATGTAACAAACTATAAAATGTACAAATTACAGGGCATTTATGGCAGTTTGATGACATGAACTGCAAAAATCAAACACTTACCCATTTTTTTCTCCTAAAACACCTAAAAAATATGTTTAAAAATTCAGAAAGTGTTTTTTTCTACTTTTTTTAATATGCTCTTCAATTGTGCATACAAAAAAAAAATTTTAAAAAACATCGATTTTTTGAGTCAAAAAAAGTATAAGGGGTACCCCTTGTCATTTTTTTGACTCAAAAAACCGACATTTTTTAAATTTTTTTTTTGGTATGCAGAATTGTAGAGCATATTAAAAATAGAAAATAAAAGCTATTTCTGAATTTTTATAAATTTTTTATAGGTGTTTTAGGTACATTTTAAAGAAATGTTTAATTTTAGCGTTTCATGACGTCATATTGAGACTAATTCATGCTCCGATTTTAATGATATACCCCCTATATTGAAGCTAAAGAAATCTAGTTATGTAACAAACTATAAAATGTACAAAATACAGGGCATTTATGGCAGTTTGATGACATGAACTGCAAAAATCAAACACTTACCCATTTTTTTCTCCTAAAACACCTAAAAAATATGTTTAAAAATTCAGAAAGTGTTTTTTTTCTACTTTTTTTAATATGCTCTTCAATTGTGCATACAAAAAAAAAATTTTAAAAAACATCGATTTTTTGAGTCAAAAAAAGTATAAGGGGTACCCCTTGTCATTTTTTTGACTCAAAAAACCGACATTTTTTAAAATTTTTTTTTTGTATGCAGAATTGTAGAGCATATTAAAAATAGAAAATAAAAGCTATTTCTGAATTTTTATAAATTTTTTATAGGTGTTTTAGGTACATTTTAAAGAAATGTTTAATTTTAGCGTTTCATGACGTCATATTGAGACTAATTCATGCTCCGATTTTAATGATATACCCCCTATATTGAAGCTAAAGAAATCTAGTTATGTAACAAACTATAAAATGTACAAAATACAGGGCATTTATGGCAGTTTGATGACATGAACTGCAAAAATCAAACACTTACCCATTTTTTTCTCCTAAAACACCTAAAAAATATGTTTAAAAATTCAGAAAGTGTTTTTTTCTACTTTTTTTAATATGCTCTTCAATTGTGCATACAAAAAAAAATTTTAAAAAACATCGATTTTTTGAGTCAAAAAAAGTATAAGGGGTACCCCTTGTCATTTTTTTGACTCAAAAAACCGACATTTTTTAAAATTTTTTTTTGGTATGCAGAATTGTAGAGCATATTAAAAATAGAAAATAAAAGCTATTTCTGAATTTTTATAAATTTTTTATAGGTGTTTTAGGTAAATTTTAAAGAAATGTTTAATTTTAGCGTTTCATGACGTCATATTGAGACTAATTCATGCTCCGATTTTAATGATATACCCCCTATATTGAAGCTAAAGAAATCTAGTTATGTAACAAACTATAAAATGTACAAAATACAGGGCATTTATGGCAGTTTGATGACATGAACTGCAAAAATCAAACACTTACCCATTTTTTTCTCCTAAAACACCTAAAAAATATGTTTAAAAATTCAGAAAGTGTTTTTTTCTACTTTTTTTAATATGCTCTTCAATTGTGCATACCAAAAAAATTTTTTAAAAAACATCGATTTTTTGAGTCAAAAAAAGTATAAGGGGTACCCCTTGTCATTTTTTTGACTCAAAAAACCGACATTTTTTAAAATTTTTTTTGGTATGCAGAATTGTAGAGCATATTAAAAATAGAAAATAAAAGCTATTTCTGAATTTTTATACATTTTTTATAGGTGTTTTAGGTACATTTTAAAGAAATGTTTAATTTTAGCTTTTCATGACGTCATATTGAGACTAATTCATGCTCCGATTTTAATGATATACCCCCTATATTGAAGCTAAAGAAATCTAGTTATGTAACAAACTATAAAGTGTACAAATTACAGGGCATTTATGGCAGTTTGATGACATGAACTGCAAAAATCAAACACTTACCCATTTTTTTCTCCTAAAACACCTAAAAAATATGTTTAAAAATTCAGAAAGTGTTTTTTTCTACTTTTTTTAATATGCTCTTCAATTGTGCATACAAAAAAAAATTTTAAAAAACATCGATTTTTTGAGTCAAAAAAAGTATAAGGGGTACCCCTTGTCATTTTTTTGACTCAAAAAACCGACATTTTTTAAAATTTTTTTTTGGTATGCAGAATTGTAGAGCATATTAAAAATAGAAAATAAAAGCTATTTCTGAATTTTTATAAATTTTTTATAGGTGTTTTAGGTACATTTTAAAGAAATGTTTAATTTTAGCGTTTCATGACGTCATATTGAGACTAATTCATGCTCCGATTTTAATGATATACCCCCTATATTGAAGCTAAAGAAATCTAGTTATGTAACAAACTATAAAATGTACAAAATACAGGGCATTTATGGCAGTTTGATGACATGAACTGCAAAAATCAAACACTTACCCATTTTTTTCTCCTAAAACACCTAAAAAATATGTTTAAAAATTCAGAAAGTGTTTTTTTCTACTTTTTTTAATATGCTCTTCAATTGTGCATACCAAAAAAAATTTTTAAAAAACATCGATTTTTTGAGTCAAAAAAAGTATATTTCATTGTCATTTTTTTTGGCTCAAAAAACCGACATTTTTTAAATTTTTTTTTTGGTATGCAGAATTGTAGAGCATAGTAAAAATAGAAAATAAAAGCTATTTCTGAATTTTTATAAATTTTTTATAGGTGTTTTAGGTACATTTTAAAGAAATGTTTGATTTTAGCGTTTCATGACGTCATATTGAGACTAATTCATGCTCCGATTTTAATGATATATCCCCTATATTGAAGCTAAAGAAATCTAGTTATGTAACAAACTATAAAATGTACAAATTACAGGGCATTTATGGCAGTTTGATGACATGAACTGCAAAAATCAAACACTTACCCATTTTTTTCTCCTAAAACACCTAAAAAATATGTTTAAAAATTCAGAAAGTGTTTTTTTCTACTTTTTTTAATATGCTCTTCTATTGTGCATACCAAAAAAATTTTTTAAAAAACATCGATTTTTTGAGTCAAAATAAGTATAAGGGGTACCCCTTGTCATTTTTTTGACTCAAAAAACCGACATTTTTTAAAATTTTTTTTTGGTATGCAGAATTGTAGAGCATATTAAAAATAGAAAATAAAAGCTATTTCTGAATTTTTATAAATTTTTTATAGGTGTTTTAGGTAAATTTTAAAGAAATGTTTAATTTTAGCGTTTCATGACGTCATATTGAGACTAATTCATGCTCCGATTTTAATGATATACCCCCTATATTGAAGCTAAAGAAATCTAGTTATGTAACAAACTATAAAATGTACAAAATACAGGGCATTTATGGCAGTTTGATGACATGAACTGCAAAAATCAAACACTTTTCTCCTAAAACACCTAAAAAATACATAAATCCAATATAATTTTTTAATCATATAATATAAATGTTGTTTTGTTGACTCACCCTTTGTTTCAGCAACTGACGATGAAGTGGCCACAGCATCCAGGTCGCTTTAGTTGGTGTTGCTACAAAATTTAATTTCAATTATAATGGGTGATCCAAGTAGAGATACTTTTTTCAATAGCCTTTTTTGACAGATCACGTGTGAGTCGTGTCATGCTGTCATGTTATTTTTGTTTAGTATTGTTTGGCATTTCATAATGGAAAGACTTACGCGTGAACAACGTTTACAAATTGTTCAACTTTATTATGATAATTCATTAATTCTGTGAGGAATGTGTTTCGTGCACTTCGCTCAACTTATGGTCAACATAATCGGCCTACTGAGCGTACTATTCGCAACACCATTACCGGCCGGTCGATTGGCCACCAAGATCGTGTGATATCACACCGTTAGACTTTTTCCTGTGGGGATATGTAAAGTCAAAAGCTTATGCCGACAAACCCGCTTCGATTCAGGCCTTGGAGGAAAACATCACGCGTGTCATTCGCCAGTTACCAGTCGAAATGCTCGAAAATTGTACTCAACGGATGGACCATCTGCGACGTAGCAAAGGCCAACATTTGGTAGACATAATCTTCAAAAAATAAATGCCAAAGAATGTGCTTTCAAATGATAATAAACATTCTCCATTAAATTTGAATTTTCTGTTTTTTTTTCTTTAAAAAAGTAGGGAACCTCGAAATGGATCACCCTTTATTAAAATCACTTCTATCCTTTGTTTAATTCCCTTTGCTTATTCACCATATACGTTGAAGACGTATATCCAAAGATTAGCTTTAAGGTTTAAATTACCATTTACGTTATTTTTCTAAATTAATTTTATCTAACAGATTTCACACGAGAAACAATTTACTCCAAATATTAATTTTAGGATTTTAAAACAAAGGCACAAATTAAAGAAAAAAAAGGTGTTCTTTATGGTACTTGAACCGGAGTAAGTATCCGTCGAGAGGTACAATGGCTGCTCCGCTACGAATTCGGCTATCTTGGCTTTATATTGTAACCCGTTGATTCCTCTAGCGCTGCTCCACGGTCTTCACTAGTTTCATTTAAAGCTAGTTATGTAACATAAATAAATAATACTAGTATTCCTCCAATAAAGATTAAAAATAAAACATAAGAAAATCAGAATCTTTTTGTTATTAATCCAACTATTCCTGTTGGTCCGCTTTGGCTTTTTCTGAGTTTGTCTAAACTTCGCCTTATTCTTCGGTTAACGCGCTTTTTATTTCGTTGCAATTTGTTAGTGCTTCGTTATTCTTTTTCTTTAGTTCTTGTACGTGGTGTTCACTTCTTGTATTTAATTCTGTATCAAACACTATATTTTAAAACTCTCGTCTTACACTTTCGCCTTCAGACCTCAATGGCGTCTGGACTTCTCCACTGTCTGTTGCACAATGGATATACCTACTATGTAATATCTAATCGCAGTTACAACCGACGGCTTTGAAACTCTCTTCCTAATTTCAGTTAGTTACCCTTTTCCAAAATGTGACCCTTTCGTATAGCCCTCTATAAGGGGTTTTGTACTCTCTAAACGATACTCGAATATTGGTACCAACCCAAAACTGTTTGCCATTTATTTATTATTTTGCCAGATGTCATTTCAGTCGACAGCCTGTTCGTTTGTGCGTATTTTCGGCGTATTTTTTTGCTTTCATTTTGTCTAATTTAATTATTTCGTAACAAAGTTTACCAATAAATAGTTAAAAAATATGTTTACCATTCGAGGGTTAAGCATGGTTACATACGTTATACTCTCCCTAACGCTGCATACGTTGACAGAGAAAAAAAACAACAAATTTATTCAATAATAATAGAACCATAATGAGGTATATATATATTTTTTTTATTTAATAATACATTGGCATTTATTGAATAATTTCGTTTACATTAATTCAAAATTGTTATAAACAAATTTCAATGCTGTTATTAATGATGAATTTATTTTGTGAATGTTATTATTAAATATGAATACTGAAATAAAAATATACATTAAAATATAGAAATATTAGAAACTAGGGAAAACATATTTTATATTTTTAAATATGTGTATTCAATTTAAATTGTTTGATTTTTTTTTTATTAGATTTTGATTTGTTTTTTGTCTAATATTTAACTGCAACGGTTCAAATCGATTATATAATTTCGATTCATTTGTGTTTCTCTGTATAATATAACATTTCCATTTGCGTTTTATATGTATATATATATATTTTTTTATAACTCTCGGGGTAACATCGAAACTGTAACATTGTTCAACTGTTATTAAAGGTATGTCTTCATATTTATTCACCAGTATAACATATAACTAATCTTTTGTATGGCAGCGTATATTTATCATTTTTGTTTTGTTCTGCTCCACTTAAGTTTTACTTATATATATAATTAAGATTTACATACAATCTCTAACATCATAGTTATCTTGCTTCCTTTATATTTATATATTTATTTTTAATTACCAAATTATTAGTAGGTATGTAGTCGAGTTGTTTGTTAAATATAGTTTCGTTATATATATTTAATACAATTCTTAGTTAAAATGTGAAACAAATTTAAATAAAAGATAGTTTAAGTTAGACATGATCAAGAGTATTTATGTATAAACAAAAACGTACAAAATGTTTGTGTAGGTATAGATGTTATACCTATGTTGACAAAAAAAAAATGGTGCAATATTTTTAATACAATTAAGTTGATATCTCTTAATACATAATACCAATGATAAGAATAATTTAATATGATAGTAATAATTTATATGCAATACACAAAAATATGATAGTAACAAAATAATAAATTGATATATATATGCTTAGTGTTATATATTACACAATTACGAAGAAAAGTTGTTTTTATTTTTAAAATCGCGCTATACACATAGGAAATGAAATAAATTAAATTCCTGCACACTCTCCATGCAGAGGCTAACTTCAATCGGGTAACATGTGAACAAAACTTACTGGAAACATACCACGCCTACCAGGATTTCCCTCGATCACGCCCTCCATCCAGTTTTCATCGTCAGTTCGCTCATTGAGAACAATGAGTACTTCACCCTCTTTGAATTCCAATTCATCGTCATTGTCGGCGACACAGTCATAAAGAGCGCGACATCGTCGATGACCATTCTAAAATTATACGAAGTTATTCATTGATATGAGTTTTGTTTTAAGTTGCGTATATCCGGATGTTAATTTAGTAATGATATAAGGTACGTTTGGGTGCAAGATTTGAATAAACTCTGGTGTGAATCTTCACAAAGCCGTCCTCGTACTGAGAAAATTAAAAAAAAAAAAAAGATGATGAAGGAATATTTAGTTCCTTTATTTTCAAAATCTTCACGAAAAGAAGAACAACTTAGACATTTGACAGGAACCAACAAAATTAGGTGCCGTGAAATAACGCCGAGGACGGTTCGGATTTATTTCACTTTAGTAAAGTGAGATAAGTCTGACCATGAAAATTCGGCGTTATATCACTTTCATAATGTGAAGTAATGCCGAATTTTCATGGTCAGACTTATCTCACTTTACTAAAGTGAAATAAATCCGATCCATGCTTATTTCACTTGGCATACATCCAATTTTGCACTTATGTCATATCCCACACTGTTCCCAAGCAGTGGGTTTAAAACATTCGAATGCTAGTTTAGGTGTATTCAAAGTTTGAATATGGGCTGGGGGACATGCTGACCCCTGCAACACCCCTGCTTTGGCTCGTTGTTGTACTTGGGTTGTTAGCGAGGTTAGATGTATGGAAAAACATGCCCTCACCAACAGTTAGCTCAAGCAGGGGGTTGCATACATATAATAACTTTACATACATCGAACCTCGCATGCAACCCAAATTCAAATGTTAGCCCAAGCAGGGGTTTGTATATTCAAACTTTGCATACCCCAAAATCGTACTCGGATGTGTGCATAGTATGAGTCCCCATCTCTCTAAATTCGGCTTTATTTCCGTTTGTCAATGTGAAATAACGCCGAATTCCAAAACTACAAAGTGAAATAACGCCAAATTTCGAAATTCGGCTTTATAACGCTCGGTGGTTTTTCTCGGCACCTCAGAATTTTCTTCCGTATATGTATTCCAAATATACGCGGATATGTTTCAGCTTCAGCCAAAGTTTCTGTTAGAGTATATGAGTCGAGTATTAGGTAGAATAGATTTTTTGTTTTGCTTTTTTGGGAATACTGTAGAAATTAAAATGTTTTTGGTCCTCAGTTCAGAGTGGATAATTTTTAATTTTTAACGTTGATGGTTGGGTGTTGCAGAACGAGGGGAGACCCTGATTGGATTTAACCTGGCAATGCCTTATGTTTTTTTTTAACCTCCACGTGGTAATCATCGGCTAATGGTCTCATAAAACCGGATTTGACTTGCTTAACGATAAAAGCGAGTGTTGATAACAAGACGAAAAACAGCAACAGAATAAACAGCCAGGTCAGAATGACACGGGAAGAATACCCGCCTTCTGCCCCAGGTGAACCTAGACAATATTCTGAAAAAAGGTTGTCTAGGAATTTCAAAGGTAAGTCAGTCCGATAGAACTGAGATGGTGGCGGATGAAAGGGACGGCCAACGGCAGTGCTCAATTCCGTATTGGATACTACTGGCCTTGAGTCCTAGGGATATCTAATAAATTGGAAGTGGCCCTCCAGGTGGGGGGTTGTGCTTCGGGTTAACTACCCAACCATAGAAAAAAAATCATGTTACAAAGCAACCAATAGCATCGGAAAGAACTGATTTTCTTGTTGAAGACCCTGCTAAAGAGGATGAAAACATCTACTACGGACCGAGTTATAGTGAGCAGGAACAGCGACTATTCGGATGTGGATTTGTTATAATGCCAGACTTAGGCAAGAAGTCTTATGTTTCCATGGTATTAGCGAACGCATTCGCATTAAGGCTAAATTCGCTAACATAAGCCTTATATGCGCTCACGCCCCGAACGGAGAAAAAAGACGATATAGCTGAGGATTCCTTCAACGAACTCCTTGACAAAACCTATGAGCGACTACCGAAGAACGATGTTAAAATCGTACTGGGAGATTTTAATGCAAAGAAGAAAAATGTAAGAGAAGACATCATTAGCAGTATTATCGGAAATACACAAAAACACGTCTGGTAACGGATTTAGGCTAATTGATTTCGCTATGGAACGAAATGTCACTATATCCAGCACACGGTTTCCTCATCACGATATTTATAAGGGGACATGACGGACTCCAGATCAACGAACAGTCAACCAAATTGATCACATTGCTATCGACAAGGGACACGCATCCAGTTTTTTGGATGTCCTAACATTTTGAGGAGCTAACATCGACTCGGACCACTACCTTGCTGCGGCCAAGGTAAGAATGCGGATATCAACCACACGCCACAACACTCCAGAAATACTGTGAAAAAATTAAATGTCGAAAGACTGCAATCGCAAGAGACCGCCAAGACCTTCGCGCAAAGCGTATCCCTTAACCACCAGCATCGAATGTCGAAGAACAATGGAAACGATGCAAACAAGCCATAACATCAGAGCAGAGGCAACTGATGTACTAGGTTTCTCGCGCTCACCATCAATAAACCCTGGTTTGATTAACAATGTCGACAGATGTTCGCAACCAAAAACGAGGCTTACAAGGCTAAGCTGCAGGCGAAGAAGAGAGCTGCCATTGAGCTCTATAGGCAAAGAAGATGGGAAAAACGCTGGCTTTTCAGAAAGAAGAAAAAAGAGCAAGAAAAGCGCGCGATCGAGGATATAGAGAGATGCCACTCCAGGAACGATGTTCGCAAGTTTTAGTAAAAATCAAAGCCAAGGATACAAGGCTAAAAAAGAATGCCTGAAGAATGGAACCTCAGCGTCGCTTGCCCGATCCAAAAAAAAGAAACCCTCTGAACTGCGACAACTACAGAGGCATAAGTCTGCCAAACATCGCCAACAAGATCCTATCTGCCGTATCTGAACGCCTAGAACCGTTTACCAACAACCTGATCGGCCCTTATCAGTCTTTTTTAGAACAGGAAAGTCCACAACCGATCAAATGTTCACACTTCGGCAGATCCTAGAATAAACCCAAGAAGTCCAACCAAAGAAGAAGTCAAGAAGTCAAACCAAATTTATAGAGACGAACAGAGCCATGTCTAGTTTTGATTGTTGAGAGGATTGTGCAAAACTCCAGAGCCAACACCAGAGGCACAATCTTCGAAAAAAAAAACTGTGCAACTACTAGCATACGCCGTCGATATTGACATCGTTGTTCGGACTCAACGTGATGTCATAGCCGCATTTGCTAATATAAAGAAGGAAGCGGCAAAAATGGGTTTAGCAGTAAATGAGTGTAAAAGTTAATCTATGCTGTCAACACGATGGGACCCACAACATCGACGAATTGGACAGAAAGTCACCTATGACAGATATAACTTTGACTTTATCTACCTCGGCTCCGCTATCAATTCTGACAACAACATCTCGATAGAAATTAAACGAAGAATTACTCTTGCTAACTGCTGTTTCTTCGGGCTAAGAAGGCAACTTAGTATTGAAGCCCTCACTCGAACTACTAAGGAGATTCTTTATAAGACCCTGATAATCCCGGTCCTGCTCTACGCCGCTGAAGCATGGACTGTATCAAAAGCGGATGAAGAAATTCTTAGTCGATTCGAGAGGAAAATTCGTCGAAAAATCCTCGGTCCCGTTTGCGTTGACGGGCTATGGAGACGAAGATTCATTACGAGCTGTACAGCGACATGCCCCTGGTCAAAAAGAAAAAACTTTAAGACAGCTAGGACATGTAGACATCTCGAAACGTAAAATGTTTACAGCATTCCGTATTAATGCAGCTATAATAAATGATTATTATGTGAACGATCATAGCAGCGTACGGAAGAAGTTAAAGATCTCGTGGTCATATTTGGCAAACAATTAAATTTTCTTTTTCTTCTTTATGATTACATTACAGCAAAATTGAACTCAATGTTCGGTTTCCTAAAGCGAAATTGCAAGGACTTCCGAGATTTATTTAGCCTTAAAACTATTTACTGCTCGTTATCCAGACCGCAGTTGGAATACACACCCATCATATGGGATTCA
Source organism: Rhingia rostrata (assembly GCA_949824845.1). Lineage (NCBI taxonomy): Eukaryota > Metazoa > Arthropoda > Insecta > Diptera > Syrphidae > Rhingia > Rhingia rostrata. The sequence goes on from OX463758.1 coordinate 30,519,635, forward strand.
CCATATGTAATGCAGGCATTTAGATAAGAAAGAGTTCAGAAATATTCCAAGAGGTAAGTATTCCGTAAATTATTTACGTTTGAAGAAATGCCTAATTATGATAAAAGATGTGAACAAATAGGCTTGCAAACCTTAAGTTTAAGGCGTAATACTACGTTTCCAACGAACCAAAGAGACAGTCGTCTTTATCGGGGAAAATAGAAAAGAAAAATAGAAAAGAGTATAACGGGTGATCCAAGTAGAGATACTTTTTTCAATTGCCTTTTTTGACAGATCACGTGTGAGTCGTGTCATGCTGTCATCTTATTTTTGTTTAGTATTGTTTGGCATTTCATAATGGAAAGACTTACGCGTGAACAACGTTTACAAATTGTTCAACTTTATTATGAAAATTCACGTTCTGTGAGGAATGTGTTTCGTGCACTTCGCTCAACTTATGGTCAACATAATCGGCCTAGTGAGCGTACTATTCGCAACACCATCACCCATTTTGAGACCCAGCATTCATTATTGGATAATATTCGACCGAATAGACCACGTCCAGCACGCTGTGAAGAAAATATAGCGGCCGTAGCTGAGAGTGTACACGAAGACCGTAGAGAGTCGATTAGGCGCCGTTCGCAGCAACTCGGACTGACGTATGGAACGACTTGGCGCATTTTACGTCAAGATCTTAAATTGAAAGCGTACAAAATACAGCTTGTGCAACAACTGAAGCCGCTCGACCTTCCCAAGCGACATCGCTTCGCTCTATGGGCTCTTGAAAAGTTCCAAGTAGATCCGACGTTTTCGAGGCAAATTTTGTTTAGCGATGAGGCCCATTTCTGGCTCAATGGGTATGCAAACAAACAAAATTGCCGCATTTGGGACGAAGAGCAACCTGAAGAAATTGAAGAACTGCCACTTAATCCAGAAAAAACAACGGTTTGGTGTGGTTTGTGGGCCGGTGGAATCATCGGTCCATATTTCTTTAAAAATTATGCCGGTGCGAACGTAACCGTCAATGGCGACCGTTATCGTGCCATGATAAACGACTATTTGATGCCTGAAATTGAAGCTCGTGATCTCGGCGACATTTGGTTTCAGCAAGACGGCGCCACTTCCCACACATCGCATCAATCAATTGACTTATTGAGAGAACATTTCGGTGAGCACATAATTTCACGTTTTGGGCCGGTCGATTGGCCACCAAGATCGTGTGATATCACACCGTTAGACTTTTTCCTGTGGGGATATGTAAAGTCAAAAGCTTATGCCGACAAACCCGCTTTGATTCGGGCCTTGGAGGCAAACATCACGCGTGTCATTCGCCAGTTACCAGTCGAAATGTTCGAACGAGTGATCGAAAATTGGACTCAACGGATGGACCATCTGCGACGTAGCAACGGCCAAAATTTGATAGACATAATCTTCAAAAAATAAATGCCAAAGAATGTTCTTTCAAATGATAATAAACATTCTCCATTAAATTTGAATTTTCTGTGTTTTTTTCTTTAAAAAAGTAGGGAACCTCGATATGGATCACCCTTTAGAACTACATAGAGTTCGCATCTCATACAAAGAAAATTTTCTATGTGGGATACCGATATTGATAGCCCAATGTTCAAATTGCTGCCCCAGCATTAAACGCTAGTATAGCCCGCGAAATGTGTAGCATTTCGGCTGAAATCAAGAATTTCGGCACGGTTGATACGTGCTATAATGCAACTTGTATCACCATTGTTCGCGATATTCTGAATTATCATATTGTTTCACCGGAATTGGTTTCTCTTAATAATTTGTATGCTCCCAGAGAATCACTTAGGCAGTGAAATTTGTTAATTTCGAAGTTTTATAAAACCAACTATGGCAGCAATGAGTCTATTACACGAAGCATATGCATGCTAAATTTGGTAAGCAACAAAATTGATTTTTGTTTGTGCCGGATTGACCTTAAAAATTGTTTATATTCAAATGGTTTTAAATTAAAATATTGTTTATTTTAAGTAGCCTATAAAGTTGAAAATTCGTAGATGATCATCTAAGTCGCACAACAAAAACCAGTTATATCGATACAGAGAGCGTAGTGCTCTGTGATGTGCACAAACAAAAAATTACAATTGTATACTCACATAGTTATTGTATTGTTTTCCCTTTTGATTATTATCTGGTGATGCATTTAGTCTATCATGATCGATTGATGATATATTAGTATCGGCCGAATGATCTAAACCAACCGATGAGTCCATATCTGATATCCATGGTTCATAATCTGAGTAGTTTGATTGATTGAGTAACTGCAAAGGAAAGAAGAATTATGTTAACGTCGTTTTTGGCTAATAAAATAGACTCCCAAACATAAAAAAAACAAACAACGGCGACGTGAAATTTCAATAAAAATCAAACAATTAAAAATGCGACACACGATGTAAAGCAGTTGATATTATTATGCACATATATTATGTCTATATGTACAAAATTTTTAGCCATAGGCTTATGCAAAATATGTATATATAAATGTTTTGTTTAAATGATTTGATCGTTTAGTATTGCATAAGATGTAAAATAAACGCACACACTTTGCATGTTTTGTTAGACATGTCGCTTGACGATTTTTTTTAGAATAAATACCGTTTCTTCGCTAGGACTGGATATTTTCATTAATTTTTCAATCTTTCGCTGTAATGAAAATATTAAAAAAAAAACATTACCAGAACTTTTTTCAATGCAGCGGATAATGTCGTGATAGCCCGATGTTGAGAAAACCCAAATACGATGAATACCAAATAGTGCTTATCTGCTAGATTCCAAATTCATTTAATTTTAAATATTTGAATATATGAACCACGTGAAAAAAACTTTCTCATCACAAATGATGTGCTACTACCACAGTTTGAATAGACCGTGTTCCAAGAAGAGGTCTTGCGAACCACATAATCTGTTTATTTAGATCGACGTTGGGCACATCTTACAATAAGAATCACTTATTTTCAAAACGTGACATGTCCATATTTTACAAATTTTCAGGAGACGAAAAAAATTGATTAATTTTTGGTTTCTTGGGTTATAAATTATAACAAAAATATTTAAGCGTACGGCTTGAGTAAGTGCAAGTTTATAACGTATTTCAGGGCCACATATAAACAAAGATAATTGGACATGCTACGTTTTGAAAATCAACTAAAAAAAAAACTTAATTTTTACATGTCGTTAAAAAATCCTCAATAGAAGAAAAAAACGCATTAAAACGAAAATGCTTGAAAAAAATTAGTGAAAAATATTTTTTTTCATTCTCCAATATCAGAGCAAACTTCAATATTGCGACGGCTTGTGATCTTCCAGGCAAGAATGAGATCGTAGAACTCTTTGAACTCTTTCGGAACGTACTGGACCACTTTGCGGATGTCATTCATTTTGTTTGTGTCGATACTTTTTTTTTTTTTTTTTCTTAATTCAATTTTATTTTATTTTTCTTAAAACTAACTTAAATGCTAGACAAAAATTTATGAAAAAACTAGCCTACTTATCAACTACTTAACTAACTTACTTGCTCTCTGCGGGCGCCCTAAATTACTCGATAACTTAATTCTAATGCCTTTTGGCCTATTATCTAAGATATAAATATAAAAGTATTAAAATTTTTACCAAGAAAACTTTGAAAAACTTGGTTCCTTGTCTTTTTTTTTATTTTATTTAAACTTACATGCTAATTTAAAACTACTAATCGACTAGCTTAAACTAGTAAAAATTAATTAAAACTACCTAAAAATAGCTTAAAAACTAGAACAGCCACAGCAAGCGTTTTTTTTTTGTGCCACCATGACTGCTTTGCACCTAAACCTAAGACTAAAACTATGTTAGTCGGCCATAAAATAACAATTTTAAGTCAACTATCTTTAATACTCATTCAACCACCACAACAGGTTCTCCTGTTGTGACCTACTCCGACGGTCCCAATCGGACACACTCCTGCTGAACCGCAGGCGCTCTCTTCCGCCCTGAGCGACGACGTCTCGGTCGTATAGGAGCCCCCTATCCACAGTTCGTCGGAAAACGTGGTAGATTAGCGGAACCGCCGATCTATCCTGTATCAGCCCTCGACTATCCAAATATAGGAAAGCTTCTGGCGGAATAAAGCCGCTTAAACGCGCACTCTCAAAATATTCATCGTTGGGGTAGAAGGCCCCAAAGATGAGACTATTGTTCGAAGCCATCGCTCTTGCAGCGTGAAACCGAATGAGTTTAACCAGAAAATTGTCTATTCTGCTTATGTTGGCCCCGTTGTATAGGACCTGGTGGGAATAGTATTTTGTGTAGTCAGATACTGGTGTTCTGTGAAGTCCAAGGCAGCTCCTCAGACACTGCCTCTCAAACACCCGTATCTTTTCCATTTGAGATGGGGCAACGTTGAACCACAACGGGCACCCATAGGCAATCATCGGCCTAATGAGGGCCATGTAGCAAATCACCTTCACCCTACTGTCAAGACGACTGCTATAAAGCAATCGTCTTGTCAGGGCAAATGCTCCCCTAGCTCTAGCCAGAGCAGCATCTATCTACATGTCTTCCGAAATATAGATACTGATCTAACCAGATGCCAAGGTACTTTACTACACTTTTACTCGCCAGTGGCTGTCCGTTTGGTCCCACGATCACCAGCTTTCGCCAGTTCTTTCTCGTATCCCTAGAGGCCCTAGACAACGGTGTCCTAAACAGGATAGTTTCTGATTTCTGAAAGTTGATTTTCAACTTCCAGTCATCACAATATCTCTGGATCTTGTCGAAGTCCCGCTGCAAAAGAGTTCGAATGACTTCGACAGTAGAGGCTGTTCTGTACGCGATAAGATCGTCCGCATACGCAATTGCCTGAGTAAGACTACCTATCATATCACTGGTGTAAGTGCTGAAGAGAATCGGCGAGTTTACCGCTCCCTGTTGCAGACCATTATTAATGAAAAATTCTGTGGTAGAAGTTACATTGCCACTTTTGACAACAAACGTTCTACCAGTCAGCATGTCATGAAGCATATATAGCAGTGGTTTACTTATGCCAAGCCTGGTCAGCTTTAGATAGAGGCCCTCTAACCATACGGTGTCGAAAGCCTTCTCTAAATCAACCAGACAGTGCACGGACTGTTTTTTGGCTTTGTTCCATTGTATATCAGAGACGAGTTTGGAGGCGGCATGAATACAGTCATGTCTAGCCTTAAAACCAAACTGGTTCTCTGGTATAATATTATTGTCCTCAGACCACTTGAACAGTGCTCGATTGAGAATTTTTTCGAAAACCTTGCTGATACTCGGAAGGAGACTTATCGACCGGAAATTCGCCGGATTGGAATTGTCCTTTCCCTTTTTGGGGAGAGGATGAACCACCGCCGTCTTCCAACGTACTGGGTAATATGCATTATTCAGTGCGTTGTTGAACAGCGTGGCGTAAATGTCCACAGCTTCAGGTGGTTAGTGTCGCAGTACAATGTTGGATATACCATCGATTCCCGCTGACTTCTTTTTCTTTATGGAATAGAAGATGATCTGGAGTTCCACCTTCGAGATTAACAGGGTTTGTGTCGATACTATTACTACCTTCATATGCAAGAGCCGTTGAGAGAGACACTGGGCTGTTGAACTTTCTAAGTTTAAATTTGTGCGTTACAAGTCCATCGATGAAATCGTGTGTTTCTACTTTTGTTTGCATGGTCATAAGCAAACATTCAAAAGTTTGGATTGTTAAAGGCGATCTTTGAACTCCTTGGCAATTTTTGTCCGAGAGATTCATCTGACAACACAATTTTTTTTAAATAAAGATGCCACCAAGCGGAAGAATTTATAATTTCTTCCGTTTCTATAAAATTTATTTTAAAGAGACTGCTAGATTTCTCAATACAATCTCCGTATTGCTTTGGAGAGTATACTCGATCATACCTCTTTTAGAATCGTTTGATAACACCAAACTTCGCAAGGTAAAAAAAATGTGGTCACGTACTGGGAAGTACTGGTAAATTTTCTTATACCGACCTTCTGAGACTAAACTCTGCAAGAAACGTAAAACTGTATGTTTTCGGTTCTGTTTTCCACAACCATCTGAAAACACGTATAGTTTCTTGGCAGTTTTGAAACATTTTTTTTTAGGTAATGCCAACCAAAACTGCAAACTTCAATCGGAGATTTCGTTACCGTGCCTTCATGGTAAAGGTATCTTGCACAGGATTATGAGGCAGTGGGAGATGTAATCAAAAATGATTCCGTATGAATCGTTTTCATTTTTAATGATTTCAGTTATTTCTTTGATTTTTGCATGAAATTTATTTGCTCGGCGAAGATGAACTATTTTCTCTGCAGCAGCTGCTCTTTTTACATTATCGCACAGAGAAAACAATTTTATTTTTACCGATAACTCCTCTCATTTTAAGCAAACATCAACCTGTGGTCGTCCGAACCGATAGTGAAAATAGAAATAATTTATTTAATTTTCCGCTCTATACATCGTCACACAAATCTGATGCAAAATTTTGATATTTTTTAACGCGAATCTAGATATATGCAGTCCTTCCGGTAATGTGTTTTTTTTTTTCGCAGAGTTTCTCATGAATTCAAACAATTTATCGATAATTACTTGTGGCTTGCAATGTGCCTTGGGGTTGAATCCACGATGGTCAATGGGAGACTTTCCATGTGATTGCAGAGAAGCTAATCGGCCTAACTCCGACGGGTGACCGCGAAATCTTTTGCGCATTTCTTCTCGCTCAATATGAACAACATTTTCAAAGTCGTTTGCTTCTGCAAAGACCAGAACTCATCCGCATGCATCTTTAGATTTTCTTGTTGGGACCACATTTCCTTGTATGTTGTGTATTCTTCCCCTCGAAGCTTTTTTCCTTTGATACATTGCGCTTGTAGTTTTGGCTATTCAGAACTTCTTCTTTTCGCTTGCTGCCTGAAGGCGATGAAAAAGAACCTTCATTATCCGACATTTTTCTGATGAAAGCCCTATTCAAACCAAAATCTGTACACACTAAGTCTTGCACTTTCCAAATCAATTTTTTTTTTGTTGAAAGTTATAAAATAAGAGTTTTGTTTCAATGACCTTGAATATTGGAAACAAAATACACAACCATGCTGTTTTTTTTTTTCAAACATGTAGGTACATACATTACACAATTCTTTGTTTTTTTTTTTTTACTTTCAAAACGTGTCATGTCCAGGACATATCATCTAAGCGGATATTTAGCGCCTCTATCAAAAATTATGTGTTATAGTTTTATCATGTTTTATGTGGCAACACAGATATCTCTGCTTTGCAGGAACAATATATAAAACTGTTTTAGGAAAAAATGTGGACATGTCATGTTTTGAAAATAAACGATTGGAATTATTAAAAAAATAACCACCCAAGCGATAGCTGACACACGCCTTCTTTTCGCAAATTCTGCAGGAACAGCTTTTACCCAGTCTAAGGGGATGTCGGATTTGTATATTTGAATTAGCGCCAGCAATCTATAAAGATTACAATCAACTCTATTGTTATAGCAGATTCCTCAGGAATATCGCATTTTGCGAAATTACTCTACTAAGACGACTTTTTCCGCTTATAAAATATCGCAGCTAATATTAGTCAAATTATTTAATTACTAGCTGACCGGCGAACGTTCTTTTACCATACAAATTATTTCTAGTAAATATTTTGGTTGCTAAATAAAAAAAAATGAGAAGATTACAATCCGCTGTGTGAATTGTTGAATCGTGCCATATACTCATTCGTATTTGTTACCTGCCAAGTACTCGAATACGAATTCAGTATTCACTAAGCGCTTCTAGTACTCATATGGATATGTATTCACTATTCGCTTCAAGTACTCAACGCCAATATAAGACATATATACGCTCACGCCCCGACGAAGGATAAATATGATATAGCTAAGGATTGCTTCTACGAGCTCCTAGACAAAACCTATGAGTGACAACCAAAGAGAAGACATCTTTAGCAGTATTGTCGGAAATCATAGCCTACACGACAATAAGTCTGGTAACGGACGAAGGCTAATTGACTTCTCTACGGAACGAAATGTCACTATAGTCAGCACACGGTTTCCTTACCTCGTCCATAAGGGGACTTGGCGGTCTCCAGATCAACGAACGGTCAACCAAATTGATCACATTGCGATAGACAAGAGGCACGCATCCAGTATTTTGGATGTGCGAACATTCTGAGGAGCTTACATCGACTCGGATCACTACCTTGTTGCAGGCAAGGTAAGAATGCTCATATCCCACAAGCCACAACAATCCAGAAATAGTGTTAAAATAATTTATTGTCGAAAGACTGCAATCGCAAGACCCCGCTACAACCTACGAGCAACGCGTTTCAATTAACATCTAGATCGAATGTTGAAGAACAATGGCAACGATGCGGACTGGCTATTAGATCAGTCGCAGCTGATGTGCTAGTTTGATGAGGAAAGCTGATAGATGCTCGCAGCCAAGAACGAGGCGTACAAGGCTAAGCTGCATGTAAAGACGAGAGCTGCCATTGCGCTCCATAGGCAAAGAAGAAGAGAGGAGCACCGGCTTTTCAGAAAAAAAAAGAAAAAAGAACAAGAAAGGCGAGCGATCGAGGATATAGAGAGGTGCTACTCCAAAAACGATGGTCGCAAATTCTACCAAAGTATAAGACGCCAAAGCCAAGAATACAAGGCTCGAACAGAATCCTGTCGACATGAACAAGAGATATCAGAGACACAGTCGATGATGAGGATATGGAAGGACCACTTCTGCGGACTGTTAAACGGCGATGACGAACAACATTCCACCGTCAGGCAGAACGAACCATTCAATATTTGCAACGATATATAACACTGCCAACCACTCAAGCTTAATAAGGCTGCTGGAAATGACGGCCCACCCGCTGAGCTTTATAAAGCCGCGGAGATGACTTGGTAAGTACCATCCACCAACTTATAAGCCAAATCTGGTCGGAAGAAAGTATGCCTGAAGAATGGAACCTCAGTATCGTTTGTCCTATCCACAAAAAAGGAGACCCTCTAAGCTGCGCCAACTACAGAGGCATAAGTCTCCTCAACATCGCCTAGAAGATCCTATCTATCGTAACATGTGAACGCCTTAAACCGTTAACCACTTGATCGGCCCTTATTAGTGTGGTTTTAGGCCAAAGTCTACAACCGATAAAATTTTCACACTTCGGCAGATCCTGGAAAAAAACCCACGAAGTCCAAATCGATACCCACAACCTATTCATCGATTTCAAAGCCGCATACGACAGCATTTATAGAGACGAACTACACAGTGCCATGTCTAGTTTTGGTATAGGATGACGATGGAGAATTCTCGCTGCTCCATTAGACTCTGAAACGACCTCACCGACACATTCGATACCAAATTAAGGCAAGGCGAAGCGCTCTCATGTGACTTCTTCAATTTGATTCTTGAGAGGATTGTACAAAACTCCCGAGCCAACACCAGAGGCACAATTTTCCAAAAATCGGTACAACCACTAGAATACGACGACGATATTGAAAACATTGGTACGACTGAACTTGATGTCATAGCCACGTTTGCTAGTAAAGAGAAGGAAGTGGCAAAAATGAGTTTAGCAGTAATTGAGGGCAAGACAACACGAAAGGACACAACATCGACGAATTGGACAGAACGATGAATTGACAGATGTAAAAAAAAGTTTAGTAGTAAATGACGGTACGACTAAGCATATGCTGTCACCACGAAAGGTTACACAACATCGACGAATTGGACAGAACGTCACCTTCGACGGATATAACTTTGAGGTACTACGGGATTATGTCTCCCTCGGCTCCGCTATTCACTCTGGCAACAACATCACTTCAGAAATTAAACGAAGAATTATTCTTGCCAACCGCTGTTTCTTCGGGCTAAGAAGGCAATTTAGTAGTAAAGCCCTCACTCGAACTACTAAGGATATACTATGTAAGACCCTGAGCATCCCATTCCTGCATTACGGCGCTGAAGCATGGACGTCAAAGGTGGATAAAGAAATTCTTGGTCGATTTGAGAGGAACATTTTTTGAAAAATCTTCGGTCTCGTTTGCGTTAACGGGCTATGGAGACGAAGATTCAACCAATAACTATACTGGTCAAAAAACTCTGCATTGGACGTTTAAGATGGCTAGGACATGTAGAACGAATGGACAGCAACACTCCGGCTCGCAGAGTTTTCTATTCCCAGCCAGACGTCGGACGCAGTAGAGGAAGACCTTGCCCAAAGTGACGCGCACAAGAAGAAACCGACATCAACTAACTTGGAGTACGCAGCTGGAGGCAGTTAGCTAAGGACCGGGCTAATTGTAGAGGCATGTGGCAAAAGAAACTTTATGAGGACGAAATTTTCATGTTACATGTTATTGGATAAAACGAACAAAAAGGGAGCGTGACAGTGGTTGAATGCTTCGGCGGACAGGAGACGTATAAACCAAATTTCATCACCCTAGTTCAACATTTGAGGCAAAAAATCGGTGAAACACAGACAGACATGGTTAGATCGAAGCAGCTGAATTCTGAGTCGATGCATATACTTTGAGGTTTATCTAGAAAAATTATTTTACAAACGGATGTGGGATAGTGTTTAACATTTAATAGTCGCTTTCGCTATAAAGACAATAATTCAACGGGCCACAAATTCTACAAAAGACCACCAAGTGTCCAAATTACAGCCAAAATCCGCGGAGAAATGGAAACCGAGGCATATCAACGAAGAAAGCAAAGACTGCAAATGATTATATGAAAACTGAAACATCGATTGCAGTTGCAAACCTTAATTAAAAATAAGCAATTAATATACGTAGTAGTTATGTCGTTACCGAAAATTCATGAGCGTCGTATTTATTCACAATCTTACTTAACAAAACACAGATAGATGACACGACGCATCAACTACCTTTGTATCTCTTTTGTAGAAAGACAATACCACAACATGAGAATCCCTTTTAATGAATGAATCCATGAATTTCGCGGCAAATGGCTACAAAACGCAAGCTTGTACAATAAATCCATGTACCCACCAAGTAATAAGGGTTCAGCTTCTGATGGAAAATCTACTCCATCACTGCATCGTTATCTAAGTACGTAGTTCGATGCCTAATTATTCATAACACAGCCTTCGTATTAAAATACCTTACAGTATGTAAAGCTAATGAACTTACCTTCCTTGGAGGTGCCACAGGTCCTTCGTCCAAAGAACTTATACTTTCGTTTGATTGTCCATTGGATATTTCTCTTTCTGCAATGGAAATATAATTAGATCGCATTCATTTGTTAATTTAGTCTTCCAAGTTACCTGGTGGTGGTCCTGGTGGTGGGATTTTCGGTCTCGACAGTGATTTATCGACATGCTTCAACTGTGGAAACTCTCCAGTCGGTGGTAGTACCAGCTTCGCACCAGCTAAATGCAAATTTCTATTCAACGACTCGCCACTCGGTGAACGTTTGTGACCAAAAGTTGGCATCTGAATGAGACTGCTGCTGCTACCACCGCCGGCATCATGCATACCAGCTCCTTTGTCATATTTCATACCCGGTGTAGTCTGTTGTTGCGCCACGTGTGGATCAAAACGTTCGTACACCTTATTATCACAATGAAATACAGTGCCACGGGCACTGTCCACACTTCGTAAATGCGGGAGTGTACTGTAGATCACCTCAGACTGATTCTTGTGATTTACTGTGCGTATGTCATTGTTGTCAAAATTCTGGGAATGTCTAGGCGCATGGGGTAAGGTACCGTAGAATGAATTCGATGCTGGCGGCGGAGCTGGAGCTGTTCGTTTTTTCAACGAATTCATGTTAGCTAAGGGATTAAGTGTCGTTTCATTCAATATTTTAAATATTAGCAAGTGAGAAACTCACCAGTTGAAGTCGATTTTCTCGCGCCTTGGCCAAGTCCGCGGGTGCTGCTTGACGTTGAACTGGGACTAGAACCACTACCTCCAGTCAGATACTGTCCTATTGGAATGTGTTGTTTGGGACTCGTACCCGCTTGATTAAATGGTACAGACGTCGGTGGCAATTGGAACTGCCGATTCGGGCAATTCGATATTGGACTAGAACCACTCTGAATGGAATCACATGTCGAGGAACGTGAACGTAAGATGGGCGAATCACCACCAGCAAAACTTGGGGGACGTGAACGTGATTTCTGTAAAAAAAAAAAGAAGAAAAGAAAACGTTTATCGAGTTTATAGTCGACAGGACATATTAATACTCACTCGCTCATCGATAACCGTGTCATCGTCTGAGAAATCAGTCGAACCATCATCGTTTGGCAGATTCCAATCCGTGTTGATGTGATCAAAAGCACTCTTCTCTCTTCTTATGGCACACTCAATCTGCAAATAATCTTCGTTAGGATTTTCTTTTTGAAAATGAATTCCTTGGCTATTACCAATTCTAGGCACGCATTGTGACCCATTTCTTTGGCAATATCTAGAGCGGTCTTGAGTTGTGAATTCTTCATTTCATAATCCGCTCCTGATCGTAACAGCAGTTTTATGCACTCGCGACGATCATGGAGTGCACACAGATGTAAGGCAGTATTCTTTCCGGTCATATCGAGAATATCAGGTGGGTTAGTCGCCTTATTCAGACCCTTGGGTGGCATATTTTGTATCAGAAAGTCAACAATATGTAGCGTAGAACCCATTTCACGCAAAATTGCCAAATGAAGTGCTGTCTCGCCGTCATCTGATGATGGTAGACAGCACGTTAGATCGGCTCCCTCTGCCCACACTTGCAGCAGCTGACTCATGTCAGCATTCACAATAGCTTGTTCCAGATCACAACGTAGATCATTATCATCGGCACACGTTCGCATCACGTATCGTTTTGCGACATATTTTGCTCGGATAAAATCGTAACGTTGTTCCCTACAGAACGAAATTAGAGACTCTAGGTGTAACAGGTAAACCAATACTTACATTGTGCTGTCTGGTGAAAGTTTCCCCTTTCCGAGGGTCGCTTCCATAATCTCGTTAAGTGTGTTGTTTCCCATTGCACGAGCAATTAGCAAATTTGCTGTTGTCAGGTTGTCCAGTGTTAGGCTCTGAATTCTCGAATGGTGAACACCCAGGTCTCGATGAACGCCCGAACATTGTATGCAGACTAAGACCCCAAAATTTAAACTTATCCAAGTGACATCGTTACGAGAACCACAATCACAGCATTGGTCGTTTCCTGGAAGGTTTTGGACGTATCTATAGGAAGAAAACAATTCTGTTAACACATTTCAAAGACTGAAGGTAATCAACAAATTGGCCAAATGTTGAGTGTAAGCGCAACAAACCGTTCAATATCCGACGAACGACAATAGAGTAATAGAAACGATAATTACCTAATAACAGTCTTTTGCAGCTCAACTAAACTAGGACTCATTTGTGGGTTCGCATGCTGGAATGCTTTTGTTAATGCCTTCTCTTTACAGTTAACTAACACAGCCATCCATGCCTTTTGATCGGCTTCATCCTCAGCTTGGAAATGATATGGACGATTATCTATTCCAAAAAGTTAATTAAATTTCGAAATCCATTTGATTATGAAAATTACTCCTTACAGCTAATTAGGTCAAAACCTCGTTTATCATCGGGCACTGGCTTTATTTGGCATGTCAACAAATTAACTCGCGTCGGTGCCTTCGTTTCGTCCGCATGACAAATATCCAAGAAGCCATCGGCTGTGACACGACACCGTCGCTTTTGCCATACCCTGCGCACTTTGCCTTCGCTCTTCTTAAGCAGATGTCCAGAACGTGTGATGCCATGATGTTTATCTCCCTGTAACTGATGTAGGGAATAACCAGTTCCCTTGTCCGTTGTTACATTCTCTACTCGCTCAAAATCTGGCGTACTGCGAAGCAATGTTCGCAGGTCCAATAGGCTACGTCGATCGTCGTCTTGCTTTTGTTTAATGCTTTGCAGTTTAGCACTTAAATCGGCAATGTAGGTGCCAAAGTGATCTATGGTTTGTAAGCCGTCCTTGAAGTAGCTGAAAGGTACACAAGATAAAAGACAAAATAAAACAAAAATATATCACCTTACAGCACGTATAGGTATCAAAAATGACACTCTTTGGATGCAACTTACTTATTCAGCGCGTGGTAGTACTCAATAAAGTGTTGCAACAGCTCGATCCCAGTCTTTGTTTTGATTTCCTTATACTTAAGCAGATACTGTGAAGTAAACAAACAGAGAAGTGGAAGAAATGAAGTGGTGTTCACTTTTTTTTGTTGTACTTCCTTTGTTTATCAACAAATGGAGCTGTTGCATGGTGTTGGTGTCATTTACCTCGCACGTTTGGAGCTGATATATTCGTCGCTCCTTCTCCATTTCTTCGGCAACGGCAGCGGCATCGATTTCGGTTCGCAGTAAGCCAGCCTCTTTGGCTTGAGCCTTTTTCTCTTTTTCGATCTTTATGAACTTTGCTTCGTAGTCTTTTGCTGCTTTGTCAAAGGGCCGTTTCATTTCGCCTCTGACGCCGCGTAGCTCCGTCTTGAGCATTGAGTCAACGGGGAACATGACGATGTTGTTTATGTTTTGCATCTGAAATTGCATCCAAGAGAATGGGACAACGACGTTGAGCGGTTGAAAATGAAATTTTGTTATGTTTTGATTGAGTGCACAGAATGGGATAAGATTATATTTACCAAGGTCTTCATGAGGGCACTCAACTCTTTCGTTACGACTGAGAATTTTAAGAATGCGGCTCCGATATCAGGCTCTTCTTGGTCAATCACTTTGCCACCGAGCCGTTCGAGGGCACGCACCAGGAACATTTCATTATCAACATGAGCTGTTAATTATAATTGTGAGATGTTAATAATTATTTGCAGACAGTTTAAGTCGTGTAAAGTTTTACTATTTCCTGAGTTGTGAATGGCTTTAACTGCCTTTTTGAGTTTTGTTAATCCTTCTCTGTCGATTTCAAGTCGCTAGAAAAAAAAGATCAAATCATTAAAGTTTAATCGAAGCTTTATTTTATGATTACAAGATTTTAAATTTTAGGTTTTTCTAGGATTTTAGAAACTGCCCCGACATATTCCGACAACAGGTCATGTATGATTTTCATGTGTTTCTCGGGCTCTTGAACAGAGCAGGTGGAGAATTAGCCGAATGGCCATCGGCAACGCAAAACCACGTATCGCAACGGCATGAAATGCCACTATAACCGCACGATCTTGGTCTCTTTATGGCCGTGGGCCATTCGGCTCATTCCCCACCAACTCTGTTCAATAGCATTGTATTCGGAAACATCATCTTAACTTAAGCTTAACTTGACTTATGTCTTAGTAAGTGTGTTCTTCTTGTTTGTGGATTGGGCGAACAATGCTTAGTTTCCAATACTGAGGCAAACTGTTACCCGACTAAGCTCACCTTCTACTTATTATACATTTATACAGGGCCATGTCCAGTTCTGGTTTTAACGCCAAGTAACCTTCTATAATCTTCCATAAATCTGTGCAACTACTAGTAATAGGATACGACACCGATATTGACATCAGTGGTCGAAATCACAAGATGTCACAGTTTCACTGACGATAAGACAGTTTTTAACCGTCTTAACAATGACCTTGATGGTTGGGGGTTGGGTGAACGAGGGAAGAATGTCATTGGCTTTAACTTGGCAACGCCAAGTGGTTGTAACTCTGACTACACATCAAATGGGCTTATTTTTACCTCCAAGTTGCAACCATCGGGTACTGGTCTTATCCAATCGGATTTGACTTGATAAACGATAAGTGTGAGTGTTGATAACAAGACGAAAAATAGCAACACAATAAAAAGATGGTGGAGGATGAACCGAAAGGCCAACGGCACCCGTATTGGATACTGATGGTCCCGTGTCCTAGGCGGATCTAATAAATTGGAACTGGCCCTCCAGGTTGGGGGTTGCGCTTTGGGCTAACTATCCACCCATGGAAAACACTATATATTACGAAGCAATCATTAGCCTCGGAAGGTACGCGACGTTCGTATCTGCACCTGGAATGTGAGAACATAAACAGGAGTAGTGCAAGCGAAAATCTAGCGGAAGCCTTAAACTGTTAGAAAGCAGACATTTCTACCATCCAGGAAATACGATGCGTTGGGACGGCTAAAAAGAGGATGAGAAACTGTGACATCTCCTACGGACTGTGCTATAGTGAGCAGAAACAGCGACTTTTCGGATTCGGATTTGTTATAAGTGCCGGATTTAGGCAAGAAGTCTTATATTTCCAAGACATAAGCGAACACATTGTAACAATCAGCATCAAGGCCGAATTCGAAAACATAAGCCTTCTATGCGCTCACGCCCCGACTGAGGAAAAAGATGTTATAGCTAAGGACTGCTTCTATGAGCTCCTTGACAAAACCTATGAGTGATTACCGAAGTACGATGTTAAAATCGTGCTGGGAGATTTTAACGCAAAATTAGGAAGAGAAGACACTGTAAGCAGTATTGTCGGAAAACATAGCCTACAGGACAACACGTCTGGTACAGGACTTAGGCTAATGGAATTCGCTACGGAACGAAATGCCACTATAGCCAGAACACGGTTTCCTCACTGCGATATCCATAAGTGGACATAGCGGTCTCCAGGTCAACGAACGGTCAACCAAATTGATCACATTGCGATAGACAAGAGGCACGCATACAGTATTTTGGATGTCAGAACATTCCGAAAAGCTAACATCGACTAGGGCCACTACCTTGTTGCAGACAAGGTAAGAATGCGGATATCCAACATGCCACAACAATCCAGAAATACTGTGGAAAAATTAAATGTCGAAAGACTGCAATCTTCAGAGACCGCCAAGACTTTCGCGCAACACGTATCCCTTAACCTCTCTTTTATACCACCAGCATCGAATGTCGAAGAACAATGGCAACGATGCAAACAGCCGCAACTTATGTGCTAGGTTTCTCGCGCCCACAAACAATAAACCCGTGGTTTGCTGAGAAATGCCGACAGATGCTCACAGCCAAGAACGAGGCCTACAAGGCCAAGCAAAAATTCAATAATGGCAACGAAAGCGAAAATTGTGAGGATAGCAATATCTTAACGCAAGCTTAATAAGGCTGCTGGAAATGAGGGCCTTCCCACTGAGCTTTATAAAGCCAGCGGAGATGACTTGATGAACAACTTCCACCAACTCATAAGCCAAATCTGCTCGGATGAAAGTATGCCTAAAGAATGAAACCTAAGCATCGTTTGCCCGATCCACAAAAGAGGGGACCCTCTGAACTGCGCCAACTACAGATGCATAAATCTCATCCACATCGCCTACAAGATTATATCTGCCGTGAGATGTGAACGCCTGAAACCGTTTACCAACAACCTCATCGCCCCTTATCAGTGTGGTAATAAACCATAAAAGTCCACAACCGATCAAATTTTCACACTTCGGCAGATCTGGCAAAAACCCAAGGGTATCCAAATCGATACCGATCATCTAGTCATCGATTTCAAAGCCGCATTCGACAGTATTAATAGAGACCAACTATTTAGAGCCATGTCTAGTTTTAGTATACCGCCCAAACTCGTCTGTCTGTGTAGGATGAAAATGGAGAATTCTCACTGCTCCATTAGGGTCGGAAACGACCTCATCGACAAGTTCGATACCAAAATAGGGTTAGGGCTGTCGTGTTACTTCTTTAATGTGAATCTTTAGAGGATTGTGTGAAACTCCCGATCCCGAGCCAACACCAGAGGCACACTTTTCCAAAAACCGGTGCAGTTACTAGCATACGCCGACGATATCGACATCATTGGCAGGACTCAGCGTGAGGCCATAGCCATGTTTGTCAGTACAGAAGGAAACGACAAAAATGGTTTTAGCAGTAAATGAGGGCAAGACTAAGTATATGCTGTCAACACGAAAGAACACACAACATCGACGAATTGGACGGAACGTCTGCATTGACAGATATAACTTTGAGGTAGTACTGGACTTTGCCTACCTCGGTTCTGCTATTAACTATGACAACAACATCTCGTCAGAAATTAAACGAAGAATTACTCTTCCCAAGCGCTGTTTGTTCGGCTATGAAGGCAATTTAGTAGTGAAGCTATAACTCGAACTACTAAAGATATCCTACATAAGACGCTGATCATCCCAGTCCTACTTCACGACGCTAAAGCATGGATCTTTATCTATATAAAGATATCCTTGGTCGTCCCGTTTGCGTTGATGGGCTATGCAGAAGAAGATTCAACCAATTACTATATGAGCTGTTCAGCGACATGCCCCCAATCAAAAAACTCCGCATTGGATGTTTAAGATGGCTAGGAAATGAAGAACGAATGGACACCAATACTCCGTCTCGCAGAGTCTTCCATTCGCAGCCAGACGTCGGTCGGACGCAGTAGAGAAAGACATCTCCTTAAGTGGTATGCAGAGTAGAATCCTACATCAACCAACTTGGGGTACGCAGCTGGACGCAGTTAGCTAATTTTAGAGGCATTTTGGTTGAGGCCGAGGTACATTCTGGACTGTAGCGCCACTTCAATAAGTAAGTAAGGCAATCAAAATTAAAGTTACGTCCAACTATGGTATGACCCAAAAAATATTCAGGGCTTATGTCTCAGCGCCACATTGCAACTTTTGGTCATCCTCGCCGAGCTTCCTTTTTGAATGATAAAAGGCATTTTATGCATAATTTCCATTAAAACCCTACTACTGCGATTTTACACGCATAACTAACCGATCATTTTATTTATAAAATAATTGGTCTTATCTGTTTTTCTAAATTTCAACTCCTTAAATTATGGGCTCAAGGGTGCGATATTTAGTGTGATGAATTGCTGCGCAGAATGTCTAGGTTCGATTCCCAGCCGTAGCAAAACCTAAATGATTTTTCACTGGCCCTCCTCTAGTAATGATCTGACAAATCACCCGACGAGTATCAAATGTCAAGAAAAGCTGATCTAAACTTAGCCTTTCGGAGTCGGCATAAAACAGGAGGTCCCACTATCTTACAAGTAGTACTCACGTACACATGAATGGTTGTGAAAAAGATTGGACCTGGGTAATAACGAGCCATTTGCGCGAAATTTGTTATTTTAAATGAGACAAGTATAGGTTTTTTTTTTAAATGACACATTTTATACAAATAATGCCAAATTTATTATTCATATCAGTTTAAGTGTACGTATGCAATGCAAACATTTAAACTCGTTACCATTTTCTGTTAAGGTTTAATTGTTGCTTAGTAGTTTTGTATTGCTAATAAAAACCACCGATTGTTATTGCGTGCCAAACAACAACATGAACAACAAATCGTAAATCATTGCTCAATAAAACCAGGTAAACAGTAAAAATAAACGCCAAAAATATTTCGCTAATGGCTACTATAATAAAAGTGAACCTATAATATGCACGTTATACACGTATGTGTACACTTTGCAAAAAGTAAAGACCACACCTATTGGCATGTACATATTCCTCTGATCAAGAATGCCAACAATTTATTAAGGGAATAAAATGCCTCTGGCAGAAGTCATAGGTCGCACAGTACATTAAAATTCATCGCACTCATTACTGCAGGTTCAGTCAGTAGTTTATTTTATACCCCCATTGGAATTAAGGTCATGTGTCATAGCATCATCTGATATAACTGATACCATTATGGAAAGGCTAATAAATTTAGCTAAATCTGAAAGTGATTGCTTCTCAAAGCACCCTCTAATTACTTATAATTGCACTCCATGTACCTTGTCCGTAGTCTTCCACTTCAAAACACGGGGAAGTTTATTTTGCTGTACCCAATATGAGAGCTCTAGTACCTTCTACACGTAAACTTCATAGGCAAAGCGGAAGACTCAATCACGACATCAACTTACTAACTAACTATGGACCTAACTTCGGTGCTTCGGCTGTGTGCGCAATTCAGTGTGTGTGCGTTATTGTTTTTGTTGCGAGTCAACTGACATCTCAACCAATTAGAAACAAAGAAAATGCAGTTCAAGAGCTCTTGCACTGTCAAGGCATCGAACCAAGCCTGGTCATGTAAATACCCTCAAAAACGTGTAATTCCACGCAGAAACGATTGCCACACCAAGCATCGAGTCCGAGTGTAAAGAACGTTTTTGTGTTCACCGAAACGGTGTTGATAACACAAAGAGAGGGAGCAATGAGCAATATCTACAAAAAAACGACGAACAAAAAATACCCTACCTCTGATTCATTCCAAAAGGCGGTGGCCGTCGCACTATGGGGCATTTGGTTAAAAAACCGCTCATAAACATTTTTTTCACCCAATCAATTGTACGTCTTTTGTACGTCTTCCAAATAAGCGTCTTGCTATATGGTTTAATAAGTCCTACGAGTTTAGTTCACCCAAAGTTTCTGTTACAGTATTTGACTCGATTATTCGGTAGCATCGCTTTTTTTTAATTTTTGGGAATACTGTAGGAATACGGGTCTCTTCCAACCGGACTTGCTAAACGATAAGTGCCAGTCGTGATAACAAGATGAAAAACAGAAACACTTTCAACAGCCTGGTGGGAATGGCACGGAACGAATATTCGGCATGCTGTCCCAGGCGAACCTAGACAAGCTGCTTCGACATATTCGGACAACAGGACCCAGGGGTATCTCATAAATTGGAACTGGCCCTCCAGGTTAAGAGATGTGCTTTGAGTTAACTACCCAACCATGAAAAAAGTATTTGTTACGAAGCAATTAATAGCCTCGGAGAGGATTGATTTTATTGTTGACGACCCTGCTAAACGAAAAAAAGGACAACGACGTATCTGCACCTGGAATGGAAGAACATTATACAGGAGAGGTGCAGGCGAACAACTAGCGGAAGCCCTAAACTGCTACAAAGCAGACATTATTGCCATCCAGGAAATATGATGGGATGGGCCGGGCAAAAAGAGAATGAAAAACTGTGACATCTACTACGGACCGTGTTACAGTGAGTAGTAACAGCGACTATTCGGATGCGGATTTTATATAAGTGCCAGACTTACGCAAGAAGACATTCAATACATTAGCAAACGCATTGTAACAATCAGCATCAAGGCCGAATTCGACAGCATAAGCCTTCTATGCGCTCACGCCCCGACTGAGGAAAAATATGTTATAGCTAAGGATTTCTTCTACGAGCTCCTTGACAAAACCTATGAGACACTACCGAAGTACGATGTTTAAACCGTTCTGGGAGATTTTAACGCAAAATTAGGAAGAGAAAACATCTTAAGCAGTATTGTCGGAAAACATAGCCTACAGGACAACACGTCTGGTACAGGACTTAGGCTAATGGAATTCGCTACGGAACGAAATGCCACTATAGCCAGAACACGGTTTCCTCACTGCGATATCCATAAGTGGACATAGTGGTCTCCAGATCAACGAACGGTTAACCAAATTGATCACAATGCGATAGACAAGAGGCACGCATACAGTATTTTGGATGTCAGAACGTTCCGAAAAGCTAACATCAAATCGGGCCACTACCTTGTTGCAGACAAGGTAAGAATGCGGATATCCAACACGCCACACGTCGAAAGACTGCAATCTCGAGAGACCGCCAAGACTTTCGCGCAACGCGTATCCCTTACCCTCTCTTTTATACCACCAGCATCGAATGTCGAAGAACAATGAATATGATGCCAACAAACCTTTAGATTAGCCGGAACTGATGTGCTGGTTTCTCGCGCCCACAAACAATAAACCCCTGGTTTGATGAGGAATACCGGCAGATGCTCGCTGAAAAGGACGAGGCCTACAAGGCTAAGCTGCAAGTGAAGACGAAAGCTGACATTGCCCTCTATTGGCAAAGGTGAAGGGAAGAACACCGGCTTTTCAGAGAGAAGAAAAAAGAGCAAGAAAAACACGCGATAGAGGATATAGAGAGGTGCTACTCCAGGACCGATGTTCGCAAGTTTTACCAAAGTGTATTGTATTGGAAGAATAAACGTCAAAGCTAAGGATACAAGGCTCTAATAGAATTCTGTCAAGATGAACAAGGAAATATCGTAGTTGAGGTACAGTTCATGCTGAGGATATGGAAGAATCACTTGTGCTCTACTACCATACGCCGTCGATATTGACATCATTGTTAGGACTCAACGTCATGTCATAGCCACGTTTGTTGGTATAGAGCAGGAAGCGGCGAAAAGGGGTTTAGCAGTAAATGAGGGTGAGACAACACGAAAGGACTAACAACATCGACGAATTGGACAGAACTTCACCATTGACAGATATAACTTTGAGGTAGTACGGGACTTTGTCTACCTCGGTTCCGATATCAAGTCTGACAAGAACATCTCGTCAGAACTAAAACGAAGAATTACTCTTGCTAACCGCTGTTTCTTCGGGCTAAGAAGGCAATTTAGTGGTAAAGCCCTAACACGAACTACTAAGACGATCCTATATAAAACCCTTATCATCCCAGCCCTACCAAAGAACGGACAGTATCAAAAGCGGATGAAGAAATCCTTTGTCGATTTGAGAGGAGAGAGATTCAACCAAGAACATACCCCTAGTCAAAAAATGCGCATTAGACGTTAAAGATGTCTAGGACATGTAGAACGAATGAACACCAACACTCCGGCTGGCAGTCTTCGATTCCCAGCCAGACGTCGGACGCAGAAGAGGAAGACCACGCCTTAAGTGGTGCGCACACGTAGAAACCGACCTCAACCAACTTGGAGGCAGCTAGCTATGGACCGGTCTACTTGGAGACGCATGTTGGTTAAGGCCCAGCTTCATTCCGGACTGCAACGCCACTTAAGTAAGTAAATTACCCCATGGGTACTTAACAACAACTTGACCAAAAAAATACTTTTCAACTTAACATTTTGAAAAATTGATTTCTGAGCAGTTTTTCGAGGCAAATACCCAATAGTGCGTCGGCCACTTTGTTTAACCTCGTTGATATGTGATTTTTTTAATCTCTACTGTCCTACTCTGCCCCAACCCCTTGAGCACTATCAGAACTCCAGCTTGAAGCGCGGTGAGCAAATATTTGTGCGATTTGTAATTGTAAATTTTCGCTTCGTTCAGCGTTCTGCTTTGCTATTGCAAATCTATAGATGCACATCTCTTACCTCAGGATCGTAAAAAAAAGAAAAAGAAATACCAGCTTCGAGTGGTGGTCATTCAAACCGCTCGAAATAGGCTCAGAGGTAGCGGCAAGAGTAAGGGAGGTAGTGTTGTTTTTGCGTCGTGCTTTGCAATCGAATTTGCTAAATGTGACGCAACCACTTCAAAGAGCAAACACAACAAGTGGAGGCTTTTCATTAGAAGACCAACTCACAGCAACAAGTCACAGACAGAACTGGCCCGAGAATAATTCGTTCTAATCAATTGAGTGCCACTTGCATTGTTGTTGCTTCTGGTTCTGGTATGCCATACTGCTCCGAATGACATAATTTCCAAATGCAGCTTGTACTTACTGCGGCAGTCAAACGCAAGGTCACACGGTCGACGTTGTCATTAATGTCAACGATACTTCAAACTGTATTACGATTTAAGAGAAGGAGATAAAGAGTTGAGGTCTGATAGTTTGAACGTTTATCGTACGAATTGAGTTAGACAATCGAGCAAGCGGATGTTGTCTGTTGTATTGGATGATTTTTAATATTTCCATTGATTAGGATAAGATTTTTTTTTGTGGGGGGAATGAGTTAACAATTGTTTTTCTCTCATTATCGGGTTTCGAGGATGTATATAGGGGTTATTATGATTGCTGTAAACAGCGAAAAAAAATCGTTAATTGCTGGAAATGATTTCGTCAAGATATCAAGCTAACTAATCTCATGCTGATTAGGAATAAAATGCTGCGTTTGTTTATAGTTAGAGCGGAAACTTGGAAGGTTATTACATGACTCATCACATGCGGTTTGTTTTGGTACGAACGAACTTCCTTTGGCCAGTCCATTGAGCAGGTTTATGTCGTCGACTTACTGCTAAAACATCTTTTTTTTAGAAACGACAGTTTTTTACACGAGGTATCTACAATGATCTTTTACATTCAGTTTTCTGCAAAACAATTTAATCTCTGGCCATTACATCTTTGTTACCATTTATGTTCTCTGGAATCTTCTTCTTTTTTTTATAATTAGCACGCGCTAAAGGGTAGTCATAAGCCCTTATAGTGTTTGAGCGCAGTGCGGGCATTAGGGAAATTGAGGAGAAGAAAAGAGGAGATACCGATGTGCGTTGGTTTTGAATGTCTGTAAATAGTAATGTGGAGGAAAGACAGAATTTGGTTAAGCATTTCACAGTTGTGTTGTACGGTTGAGGAATGAATCTCTATATTTCATAGTACGTCCGTAGATAGCCTTGAGGGTGTATTGGTTATTTCGTTTGAGCATTTTCTGTTATAATAGCGGTATTTACGAAGCAACCAATAGCTTCGGAAAGGACCGATTTTATTGTTGACGACCATGATAAACGAGAAAAGGGCAACGTTCGTATCTGCACCTGGAACGTGAGAACATCAAACAGGAGAGGTGTGAGCGAACAACTAGCGGACGCCATAAACTGCTAAAAAAAGACATTACTGCCATCCAGGAAATACGATGGGATGGGCGGTCCAAAAAGAGGATGAAAAACTATGACATCTACTATCGACCGTGTGATAGTGAGCAGAAACAGCGACAATTCAGATGCGGATTTGTTATAAGTGCCAGAATTAGGCAAAAGGGTTTATGTTTCCATGACATTAGCGAACGCATTGGAACAATCCGCATCAAGGCCAAATTCGATAACATAAGACATACATGCGCTCACGCCCCAACGGAGGAGAAAGATGATATAGCTATTGCAATAGGATTGCTTCTACGAGCTCCTTGACAAAACCTATTAGCGACTACCGAAATATGATGTTGTGCTGGGAAATTTTAACGCAAAGGTAGGAAAAACGACATCTTTAGCAGTTTTGTCCGAAAACACAGACTACACCACAGTTCATCGCACTAACCGGCGTCGAATGTCGAAGAACAATAGCAACGATATCGACAAGCAATTAGATTAACCGGAACTGATGTGCTACATTTCTCGCGCCTACTAGCAAGAAACCCCTGGTTTGATGAAGAATGCCGACAGATGCTCGCAGCCAAGAACGAGGCCTACAAGGCTAAGCTGCAGGTGAAAACGAGAGCTGCCTTTGAGCTCTATAGGCAAAGAAATAGGGAAGGACACAAGCTTTTTAGAAAGTAGAAAAAAGAGCAAGAAAAGCGTGCGATCGAGTATATAGAGGGGGATGCCACTCTCGAAAGGATGTTTTAGTTTTAACCAAAGTGTATAACTTCAAAAACCAAGGCTAAAATGCTCGATCAGAATTCTGTAGAGATGTGCAAGGAAATATAGTAAATGAGGCACAGTCGAAGCTGAGGATATGGAAGAACCACTTCTGGAGACTGTTAAAACGCGATTACGAACAACATTCGGCTGTCAGGCAGAACGAACCATTCAATATTGGCAACGATAGCGAAAACTGCCAACCACCTGACCTGAGTGAAATGAGGATAGCAATATCTAAGCTCAAGCTTAATAAGGTTGCCAGAAATGACGGCCTTCGCGCTAAGCTTTATAAAGCCGGCGGCGATAACCATCACCAACTCATAAGCTAAGTCTGTTTGGATGAAAGTATTCCTGAAGAATGGAATGGAGTTTCACAAAATATAGACCCTCCAAACGGCTCTAACTGCAGAGGCATAAATCTCCTCAATATCCTGATCGGCCCTTATCAGTGCCGTTTTAGGCCAGGAAAGTCTACAACCGATCAAATTTTCACACTTCGGCAGATCCTGAAAAAACCCAAGAAGTCCAATTCGATACCCACCACCCTTTCATCGAATTTAAAGCTGCATCCATAGGGACGAACTATACAGAGCCATATCTAGTTTTGGTATACCATTCAAACTCGTGCGTTTGTTTAGGATGACGATGGAGAATTCTCACGACCTCAACGACGCATTCGATACCAAAAAAGGATTCAAACAAGGCGATGCGCTGTCACGTGACTTCTTCAATTTGATTCTTGAGAGGGTTGTGCAAAACTCCCGAGCCAACACCAGAGGCACAATTTTCCAAAAATCGGTGAAATTAGTAGCATACGTCGACGATATTAACACCATTGGTCGAACCCAACGTGATGTCATAGCCACGTTTGCTAGGATAGAGAAGGAAGCGGCAAAAATGGGTTAAGCAGTAAATGAGGGTAAGACTAAGTATATGCTGTCTACACACACACAACTTCACCCTTACCAGATTTAGCGGTAGTACGGTACTTTGTCTACCTCGCCTCCGTTATCGACTCTGACAACAACATCTCGTCAGAAATTAAACGAAGAATTACTCTTGCCAACAATTTTTTTTCGGGCTGAGACGGCAATTGACAGGGTCCAAGAGCGGATGAAGAAATCCTTGCTCGTTTCGAGAGGAAAATTCTTCTAATAATCTTCGGTCTCGTTTGCGTTGACGGACTATGGATACGAAAATTCAACCAAGAACTATACGAGCTCAGCGACATGTTCCTGGTCAAAAAACTCTGCATTGGACGTTTAAGATGGCTAGAACATGTAGAAGCAATGGACACCAATACTCCGGAACGCAGAGTCTTCTTCTTCCCAGACAGACGTCGGACGCAGTACAGGAAGACCTCGCCTGAAGTGACGCGCACAAGTTGAAACTGACCTCAACTTGGAGTGCACTAATTAATCGGGCTAATTGGAGAGGCATGTTGGTTGAGGACCAGGTGCATTCCGGACTGTAGCTCTACTAAAGTAAGTAAGTAAGGTTAAAAGCCGTACTTTGCATAATCAAAACTTTCACCTATTAAATCAATATCACCTGAAAAACTGCTTCACAGCTACTACTCTTCAGAGTATCACACAGAATTAATAACTCAGGACTGCAATCTGCTATAAAAAAAACATATGAGAGGGCTACAATCCGCTGTGCGGATCGTTTTATACTCTATCCCATTCCATCCTAAAAATTGATATCCCCAAAATGAGAGAAATGTCACAACATATTGTTCATCCAGTTTATCAAAATCTTTAATGGTTCTACGATAATACACATTTTTTCTTGCATATGCCATGGGGTACGGCATACAAATGGTTTTTGTAGGAAAACACCCCCAAAAAAGCCGACGTGGGTTAAATTGACCTATGGATGAAATTTTTATATTAATACTACCAATGATTTTGCATCAACAGTTTTTTTTTCGAATATTTTAAAAATTTGACCTAAAAACGCCCTTAAAAAAGTGGGAGTGCCAAAAAACTTTATAAGGAAGAAATTAATATATTGCGATTGCCTAAATATCTTCTTGTAATAGTTTTAAAAATTTCTAACCAAAAATAAAGTTTGCAACAAAGTTTGCGAGGCAGTGGTCGGTTTTTGAAAAAAAATTACTCTTGTTCGTGCTGTACAAGGATCGCATTTACCAAATTTAAGTATCCAAGCTCAAAATTTAAGGCCCAAAAATCGGCGACGAGCAGACAGACGAACAGACGGACAGACAGACATGGCTAAATCGACTCAGCTGGCGATTCTGAGTAGATCCATATACAAGGTGGCGCAAAAATAACCTTCCGAAGTTTTTTAACTGCAATTAAAAAAAAAATGAAAGTCGAGAATATGATGTCATGTAAATGGCCGCCGCGACAGTTGATTGTCATTTGAGCCCATTTTATGGCATTTTCCATCACTTTGGCCAAAACTTCCGGCGATAGGTCCTCACATTCTTGACGGATATTGTCTTTAAGAGCTGCAAGAGTCTGAGGCTTGTTGACATAAACTCGCGACTTCAAAAAGCCTCACAAAAAAAGTCTGGAGCGGTCAAATCAGGCGATCTTGCTGGCCAGTGCAAATCGCCAAAACGGGAGATTAGGCGCCCGGGAAATGCATCCTTCAGCATATCGATTGTGGCACGTGCAGTGTGTGCCGTTGCACCGTCCTGTTGGAACCACATGTTTTCCAATCCCAATTCATCAAGTTGCGGCAAAAAGAACTCGTTGATCATTGCTCTGTAGCGCTCACCATTCACAGTAACCGTTTGGCCCGCGACGTCTTCGAAGAAAAAAGGTCCGATGACTCCTCCAGCGAAAACAGCACACCATACAGTGACTTTGAGCGGGTGTAATGGCTCTTCGTGGGTTACACGCGGATTTTCAGTGCGTAAATTTTGCTTATTTACGTACCCGCTAGGATGGAAATGGGCCTCATCACTCATGATTATTTTTGATAAAAATTCTTCTTCCTCTTGGTGGTGATTAAGGATGGCTTGAGCGTATGCTAGACGCGATTGGCGGTCAGCAGCTAACAGCTGATGCACCGTCTGGACTTTGTACGGAAACATCTTCAAAACTTGTACCAAAATTCGCTGTAAACACCGTCGACTGATACCCATTTGCGTGGCACGTCGTCTGGTCGATGTCGACGGCGCTTCCATGACATCTTCGGCTACAGCAGCAATATTCTCTGCAGAACGGCTACTCCGGGGTCTGCCACGCCTGGCAGCATCTCGTGTTGTGCCAGTCTCTTCGAGGCGAGCGGCTAAACGTCGCAGTGTTTCACCAGTAGGCCTTGGACGGCTAGGAAATCTGCCACGAAATTCACGTTGTGCCAAAGTCACCGACCGATTATTGCTCAAATAAATAGTCACCAATATTCCGCGTTCTGGAGCAGTGTAGCGTAACATTGTTTATTACGTTTATTTCGCATGTGTTTACTACACAAATGTCAAAAAAGAACTGACATTAGGGGCCAATCGCAAAATTTATAGCATTTTCTGATAGGAGGATTACTTTTGCGCCACCTTGTACAAACTCTGTATCAAAACTAATATACCCTATACGAGGGTATAAAAACCGCCAGAAGTGTCAAGCACCTTCATTTTATTGAACCAACATTCCGTATATCATATTCAGATACTCAAGTCTACAAGGCGATTATACCATATACAAGCATCATCACACACCATTCCAGCTTAATAGCTGGAAACAACTAAATGCCACTTGCCACCTAAATCATAAAATCTCACAACGCAGTGCTCCTAGTATTACAGCAATTATCTCAAATTAGACATAAACAAGAACAATCTGAAGATTTAAAAAAAAAAATCTTCGTTTTGTGTCACACTACACATTCCCCCGCGCTACCTCCCAGTGCCATCCAACTTTGAGATTTATCTCAGTTAGTTCAACAGCTTCAGAGACGAGAAGGGGCAAACACAATCTTATCGCAGAAAAATGATTCAATTAACGTATTGAAAACGAGAATAAGGAAATATTTCGCGATAGCTGTACTCAGATAGCACCCATCGTCTCTTAATCGAATGATAGCATTCAATTAACAACTCCTGATCAGAGGTCACTCATCGCCTCCTAATGGGGTGGTAATTCGTAACTTTTTTGCCAGATCCAATTGGGGCTTCAGTTCGCTCTATTGCGTGAATAATATTTGAATAAACTACATCAGGCACCGAGAAGACGCGCCATACATTCCGCGAGTAGGTAATTGCACGGTCCCTCATATATACGAACTATTGTGGTATTTTAAGTGGGCGGCTTGTTTTCGCCACACATAGTGTTTGAAAACAACTTAGAAATGAAACCACTTGAATGGCGAGGTCAGAGGATGGACTGCACATGATTTGAATTTACATCCCCCTACCTTGAATACCTGAATAGATTCTATATAGAGGTTGGTTAGTGTTCTTGAGCGCAACCAATTGCGTCACACAAACAATGTCCTTACGTAAGAGAGCTTTAATATCGCTGGCATGCACCTTAGGCAAAGTCTGATGTAGTTGCTGTCGACGTCGTCAAATGACGAGCATGATTTTCGTACGAAAATAGTTTCATGTTTCGTGGTGCTGTAGGAATTTTCAGGGTGAAATCCATTTTGTTGGTTTCCATTTTGTTTTGATAATGGGATTTAGGAGAATTAATTACAACTTTGATAGAATGTTACCAGCACAAGGACACAAACGGGGTGGAATCGGAGCGTGAAGTTTTTTTTTGCTTGTAAAATTTATTTAAGTACTCAATAAAGTAAATTTACATTCTTAAGATTATAGATAAGATAAGGTTCACTCATATATAACAGTAAATACAAATGAGTAATTTTTATAAAATAACTGTTGGTTAAGTATGTACTTAAAATGTCTGATAAGCTGAAATTGCGAGAAGCAAATCGATGAGATTCATTGATTTTACAAATAAATTAACGCCTGCATTAATAAATGCTGATTAGCTAATCAATGCCTAACATTCGAGTTTTTTCCATAAGAAATGCTGGCGCAGGTATGTGTCTTGTTCTCTCTTGGCCCCCCTCTGAGGAAGGCATATTTACCTCAAACCTAGGGTCTTCACAGAACAAGTGACATAAAAAAAAACAATTTGACCCTTTCAGACACCAACCGACAATGTACTGATTCGTACCAACAAATATTTTTACAATAAAGTTTTTCTGCTCATGCAATTAATTATTTAGTGCTAGGTTTCTCGCGCCCACCAGCAAGAAACCATTGGTTTGATGGGGAATGCCCACTGATGCTCGCAGCCAAGACCGAGGCCTACAAAGCTAAGCTGCAGGTGACCGACTTTTCAGAGAGAAGAAAAAGAACAAGAAAAGCGCGCGATCGACGATATAAAGAAATGCCACTCCAGGAACGATGTTCGCAAGTTTTACCAAAGTTTAAAACGTCAAAGCCAAGGATACAATGCTCGAACAGAATCATTTCGAGATGAACGAGGAAATATCGTAGTTGAGACAAAGTCGATGCTGAGGATATGGAAGAATCACTTCTGCAGACAGTTAAACGGCGATGACGTCAGGCAGAACGAACCTTTAAATATTGGCAACGACAGCGAAAACTGCCAACCACTCGACATAAGTAAATGGGAGGATATGAATAACTAAGCTCGAGCTTAATAAGGCTGCCGGAAGTGTCGGCCTCCCCGCTGAGCTTTATTAAGCCGGCGAAGATGACTTGGTAAGCCAAACATGTTCGGATGAAAGTATGCCTAAAGAATGTAACATCAGCATCGTTTTCCCGATCTACAAAAAAGGGGACCCTCTGAACTGGTCCAACTACAGAGGTATAAGTCTCCTCAACATCGCCTACAAGATCCTATCTGCCGTAATATGTGAACGCCTGAAACCGTTTACCAACAACCTGATCGGCCCTGAACATATCTCAAAACGGTCGAACAAAAATGCATTAAAATATTTTTTTTTTTAGATACAAGAACAATAAATAGAATCTCCAATAAGTTTAATTATTTCCATCAGAAGTTGTTGGACCTTTGGTTCGGTTGAAAAATTGCGATTTTGTTTCAAAAAAAGGTAATGCTTGCCTGGATTTGATCTTTGCTCTAATGTAGCCATCTCTTACCCTTTGTCCACAAACAGATAATGAAGCCTCGGTGACAAGCTTTACGCATCGTTCTACTGCTTGAGTGTGGCAAGGGAACTTCTGCAAAAACATTAAATTGTCCTTTGAAGAAATCATGTTAGATATTTCTGTATCGCTGTATTTTACTGTCATCGGTGGTTCGGTTACTGTTTCTTTCGACCAGTCTATTAAGTCGTAGTAATTAGATGCATCTATTTGAAGCTTGGGTAGTTGAAACTCACGAACTTGTTTCCCTTTTTTTAGTTGTCTTGCCTTTATAATTCTTCGGAGAGCTAGCTCTCTTATGTGTGAGTGGTCATCTTGCAACATAGCTAGCAACACATTTTCTGGGTGTGCGAAGAATGCATTTCTTTCGATAGTTCTTATAACAATATTCCGAAGGTCATCAGGCAAGTACAATGATCTTTTAAGCATATTGAAAATGTGAATCGAACCATATTTACATGATAGCTTGGTTTTTATATCAAACCAGGTAGGTGCGTAGACTTTCATAATGAATATGACAAGTTCTTTCAGGTTTTCCGAAGGATTTTCTGTGCCAAAATATAACCGAAGAATTCTGTTTGCGCAAGTTAACCATCGCGAATGTGCCAGCTTTCCTGGATCTTTGCTAGCTAAAGCGGGCAAAATTGAACCTCTAGAAATAGCTGAGCACATTTGATACAATGATACAGCATCCACATCCGGAAGTTCAGCATATACTGCTTCAAAATTCACAACTTTGAAGTTCAAGCACTTTTCAAGCATTTTCCCAATGCTTCCAGAAAAACTATTTGGGCCGGTTGTGGTTCCATCGAGATTTGCAAACAGATGACGAAGCGGTAGCTCATTCGCATGTAATAAGCACACAAACCATTGTAAAGGACGGCCGAAATGTTTTTCTAACAATACAATGACTCCGTTTTTATGTCCTGTATTTACAGCAGTGCCATCACACCCAATTGCTACCAAAGACATACGAAAATCAAAAGTTTTTTCCAGAAAGTCAACTATACTTGTTTGTATAGTAACTGATTTTCCCGAATCAATTGAAAGATGTCCGATATACTCTGAATCTGGCTCCGATATAAGTGAAATATGTTCTTCAGTAACAGTCTTTCTGTTGTCAGTCGTAGCGATGAATAGTGTCTTATCTTTACGGCCATCAAAATAAAGTGAGGATATAGGTTTTCTAAAACCTGCAGCTTCACATTGTAAACCTATTCGTACTTGTTGACGCTCTCTTCGTAATTTACTGCGATCTATTACTTTCGATGAATTTTCACTACTTATGACTTTTAAATCCAACATAGCAGCGTTTACTATTATAGCTGCCGATCTATCAGAAACCCCGGTTCTATCACAAGCTGTAGCCAAATTCTGTAGTTTGGTTCTCATTTGAGGAGAGTTTCTTTCTTTTTTTACATGGTTTTAAGGGGGAAAATTCATTGACTTCAGTATCAGTAGAAGTACTGTCAGACAAACATTCCACAGCTGCAGCAGCAGCAGTAGAAGTGCTTGGAGTATTAGCCGTAGTTTTCAAAAATTGTTGGTATTTTCGTTTCCTAAGATCCTTACGATGCAAAGACTTGGTTGCCACTTGATCAACGGATCCAATATACATTTTACGAGAATTTCCTTGATCTTTTAAAAAGGGTTCTTCTGCAATGGGTACTTTGGTCTTACATTTACACAATTGTCTTGAAATACATTTACAAGTTGCAATATCAAACAGCTTTTGCAGAGAATCTTGAAAATTACTCCGAATTGAAGGAAGAATTAAATTGTAGGCCTTGAATTTCTTTTTAAATTAAGTTATTTGGGGCAACTGAAAATAAAATCATGGCTTCCTGATTTAAAATAACTCTAATTTGAGGGAAGCATTTTTGAATATTAGGTTTTTTTTAAATTCATGTCGTCTGCGCCACCTGAAGATAAAGTCACAGGTTCCTAATATATGGTCACCAATTAATAACACAGGAACAAACAAAAAGTGAACAACATTTTTTTTCCATATTCACTCTACCCTATTGTGCAGAACTCCCGAGCCTTCCAAAAACGTGTGCAGCATACGCCGTCGATATTAACATCATTGGTCGGAATCAACGTGATGTACCTATAATAGGCACGTTTGATAGTACAGAGAAGGAAGCGGCAAAAATGGGTTTAGTGGTAAATAAAGGTAAAACTAAGTATATGCTGTCAACAGGAACGTACACACGACATCGACGAATTTTGTAGAACGTCACCATTGTCAGATATAACTTCGAGGTAATACAGGACTTTATCTACCTGGGCTCCGCAATTAACTCTGAAAACAACATCTCGTCAGAAATTAAACGAAAAATTGCTCTTCCAACTGCTGTTTCTTCGAGGTGTTTCTAAGTAGTAAAGCCCTAACTCGAACTACTATGGAGATCCTTTATAAGACCCCGATCATCACAGTCCTGGCCTACGGCGCTGAAGCATGGACGGTATCAAAAATGGTTTAAGAAATCCGTGGGCGTTTAGAGAGGAAAATACTTTGAAAAATCTTCGTCCTCATTTGCACGGGTTGTGGAGACGAAGCATCAACCAAGAAGTACACGAGATGTTCAGCGACATGCCCTCCTTATTCGACGTTTAAGATGGCTACGACATGTAGAATGGACACAAATACTCAAGCCCATAGAGTGTTCGATTCCCAGCCAAACGACGGACGCAGTAGAGGAAGACCTCGCCCTAAGTGCCGCACACAAGTAGAAACCGACCTCAGCCTACTTGGAGTACGCAATACGGACCAAAGCCACATTTTCAGACTTTTGTCATGATGTAAGGTTTGATTTAAATCTCTAGTTTTAGCAGGTAAAAATAAAGACTCCATTACTCAATTTTACAAACTTCAGTGGCCATCAATAACATGACATCTGTTTAGTGTTGAAAAGAGATTTAAGAAAAGAGGACTCCTATATGTCTCCTGCAACTACAACTAACACTAACACAATTAAATTACCCCCAATCACCATTGCTGCTTAGCCTAGCTATAAGTAAATACAAGAAACGAATAATTGATGACAGTTTTATAATTGCTTTACATCAGGTGCCTTTAAATGATGACACTATCACCTTGAAATATGAGAAAATCGTATTCCCTAACACCTGTGTACTGGAAGTGACTAACTCTTCAATCCATACATAACTAAAAAGGCTAAGCATTGTATACTGAGTTTTATTGTTGACAAACAGAACAAAAACAAGTATCGTCAAATTACATCTCAACACCAGTAACAAAAATGTGAATACAAATAAAAACCTCACAGAAACAATATACCAAACTCTGCTATATTATCAGGAAACTTCCGCTTTTGGCTACCGATGTATGTGACTAAATTAATTTATTCTCCCATTGCAATTCCCCCTACAAACACATACCTATGTTAGGAACGTTTCGA
Organism: Rhingia rostrata; assembly: GCA_949824845.1. Taxonomy (NCBI): domain Eukaryota; kingdom Metazoa; phylum Arthropoda; class Insecta; order Diptera; family Syrphidae; genus Rhingia; species Rhingia rostrata. The sequence goes on from OX463758.1 coordinate 30,554,431, forward strand.
TTTTAATAACAATAATTCAGATTCCAAAGCTGACAAATCAAAACAACAACAACAACAGGCGATGAATACAGAATCAGCAATTCCCAATGACGAATTGTCGATGAAACTCAGCTCATCAAATAATGATCCGGACAAATACACAATTGTCTCGGTCAGATGTACGCTTGTTATGACTGCAAGAGAAGGCAACTTCGAATGATTCGAGTCGATGATAGTGATAGTGAATGCTACTTCGACAGCAAACTTTGTTCGACGTCATAACTTTGTTGACAAACAGCTGTTTGCTCGACTGTATCGAATGGATTTTTTGGCTTCATTTCAAGAGATAGCTAACATTTGCCCTGCGTCTGGCTAATATTTTTTGTATGTAAATAGATTTCGTAAAAAAAAGATTTTAAACTTTTTTTTGATCTTCTAAATTGTGTCGAGTTTTTTGGCACTCGTGTGTAGTATTTTCTGTTTGTTTAATTAGCAGCAGTGTCAGCGTTGCATTTTTATGCCAATTTGTTTGTTTTATTTAGAAAAGTTCAAATGTGTGAGGGCATTAATTATGCTGAAACTCTTGTTGCGGGACGACTGTCTGATTAACTAGCACATTGCCAAGAAGATGGCGTCTCGATGTCCAGGGTTTGTAGTCAAATAAAGGGTGCACTCGTGCACTGGCTCGATTTAATAGACCCGCGTTTCTGTGTAAAGAGTGTTTTTTTTAGAGGTATAACACTTCAAATTGAAATAAAACACAAGAAAACCGTTTTATTTGTCCATCAATTTGGCTTTATTACAAGGACAATTTTATGCCAATAATGTTAAAATATGATTTAGGGCAGGTGGTCGCCGCGGTTGGTTCGAAAAGAGCCAAGTCAAGAGGTCCAATTTTCAAACCCTTTTTCGAGAATTTTTGGCCGTATGTCGGCAATAACGCCACGGATGTTGGCTTCCAAATCCCCTAACGTTTCTGATTTGATGGCTTAGATGAGCGACTTCACATATCCCCAAAGAAAATAATCCAATGGTGTTAAATCACACGGTGGCCAATTGACATCCATTTCGCAAAATTATGCGCTCATCGAATATTTCCTTCAATAAATCGATTGTGACGTGCGCTGTGTGGCATGTAGTGCCGTCTTGTTGGAACCACATCTCATCAACATTCATACCATCCAGTTTGGAAACAAAATTTCGGAAGAAGTATGGCCCAATGACTACACCAGCCCATACAGCACACAAAACAGTCAGTTTTTGTGGATGTAAGGGTGTCTCCAGGTTCTCATGTGGATCCTCAACACTCCAAATGCGGCAATTTAGCTTGTTAACATGGCCATTCAACCAAAAATGAGCCCCATCACTGAACAAAGTTTTGCGATTAAAATCAGCATCGAGATCAATATCATTTTCAGCCCATATACCAAAATCACGACGCATTGCATGCTCTCGTGGCATTAATTCTTCCACAAGCTGGATCTTTCAAGGTCGTAAGCCAAGATCTTCGTGCGAAATATTCCATAAAGTTGATGGACAAAGCTCCAATTGCTGTGCACGGTGACGAATCGATTCATTCGGGTCCTCTTCAACACTTTGCTCTAAATCGGCAATTTTTTCTTCGGTGCGCACTGTGCGACGTCTCTGCGGATGCGTATTATCATATGGTTAACCGAATTAATTGCTCTGATTGACGATTTTGTCGAACATAAAATGAACAAAGCTTGCGGTAAACTTCGCGAACTAAACTATTATTTTCGAAATAAATTTTCACGATTTGCAAGCGTTGTTTGTCAACCTGTTGATGATGAAATGACAAACCAAACTGAACATAAATGACATTAGATTTGCCCGATTTGACCACAAAATATCACTTTTATCTCTATTCGAAGAACCAACCTCTAAAAAAAACACCCGTTATAAACAATCACCACCAATTCATCGATTTCAATGCCGCATACGATAGCATTTGTAGACACGAACTATACAGAGCCATGTCTAGTTTTGGTATACCGTCCAAACTCCTCCGATCGTGTAGGATGACGATGGAGAATTATCGCCGCTCCATTAGGGTCGAAAATGACCTCACCGACACATTCGATACTAACAAAGGATTTAGGCAAGGCGATACGCTATCATGTGACTTCTTCAACTTGATTTTCGAGAGGATTGTGCAAAACTCCTGAGCCAATACCAAAGTCACAAATTTTCAAAAATCGGTGCAACTGCTAAATAGCATACGCCGACGATATTGGCATCATTGGTAGGACTCAACGTGATGTTATAGCCACGTTTGATAAAACAGAGAAGGAAGCGGCAAAATTTAGGACACACAACTTCGACGAATTGCATAGAACGTTACCATTGACAGATATAACTTTGAGGTAGTACGGCACATTGTCTACATCGGCTGCGCTATTAACTCTGAAAAAAACATGTCATCAGACATCAAACAAAGAATTACTCAAACGCTGGCGCTGTTTCGGGATAAGAAAGCAATTCAGTAGCAAAGCCGTCACTAGAACTACTAAAGAGATCATTAATAAGATACTGATCATCGCAGTCCAGCTTTAAGGCGCTAAAGCATGCACCGTATCAAAAGCGGATGAAGAAATCCTTGGTCGATTGAGAGAAAATTTCTTCGAAAAAACTTCTGTCCCGTTTACGTTGACGGGCTATGGAGACGAAGATTCAACCAACAACTATACGAGCTCAACAGCGATATGCCGCTACTCAAAAAAAAACTCCGCATAGGACGTTTGAAATGGGTAGGATAAGTAATCAGACTTCGGACGCAGTAGAGGAACCTCTCGCCTTAAATGGCGCGCACAAGTAGAAACCGACCACAACCAACATGGAGAAAGACGGGGCTAAACTTAAGTAAGTAAGTAAGTCAAAGAATCCTACAACCCTACAAGAACTAAAGAAAAACAGGTGCCGTGACATAAGGCCAAGCGTAATAAGGTCAAATCTATAAATTTGGTGTTATGAGGCTTTGTGAAAGTGTCACTGCACCGAAAAACATTCGGCTACAAATTGCCAATATTCCTGCTCCTAGCTGGTAAGGGTCCTGAACTTATGACAAACGACAGAAATCAGTATTCAAAGTATGGGTACTCGGAGCGTCACTATCTGATATAATTTTCATAAAACAATACTTATCTACATTATATGAAAAAAAACGTCTAATTTATAAAAATTCCTTTATTACGTTTCAAAAATTGACAAATATTTCATTAAGTGTTAAGTCTTTGTAAAGTCTGGTAGTGGTAGGTAGTAGGTTAGGTATGCACTTGAATTCAAAATAAAAAGTTATATTTTCAAGTGTATACACAATACTATTTATACACACATATTTATCTAAATCACAAACTCATAAACAAGTTCACAACCTCCAACAACAACCATATCAGATTCTGGTAGTATTTTTGCAAAAGGAATATAAAAATAAACCAACAATTCGCTCCTTCTCACTTTTCGTTTCAATAGCTATACAGACTTGTAGGAATACGTAAAGTGTCCTCGTCAAACAAAAAGCCAACATTAAATAAAAAATATTCTACCAAAGCCGTAGTTGTACTCAAATTTGATCAACCTAAATAGTAGGTACCTATGAAGTATGAGGGTATCCATAAAAACGAAATATGGATTCTTTATACATTTGCACTAAAATCCCCAGGACCTTGTGTTGTATACCATCGTATTGTAGAGAAAATCATCTTAGCTATAGGTACACATGCAATATTTTGATTCACTCGACTTACCTCCTCAAGAATTGAGATTGTCTGGCGACAATCTGGCATCCGTGACGCAAATGTCGATGTCGTCGGTGAGTTGTAATCATCTCTGGTTTCTTCGACGAAATCCGTGATACCTATTAGGACAGGCATTTTGCAAGGATACTAAAATTTTGCACTGTTTTTGTTTTGGTATTTTCACTCGCTTCGATTCCGATTCTCTGCACAGGCTCTGGCACTATGAACTTTCTCTGTGTACACACCACAAAGCGCCACCAAAACAAAAGAAATTCGCACACGAAATCAATGAAGGAGACGCGTTGTGTTCCACTGTGTACGACACCAATGAAAAAAAAAAAAAACAAAACAAAAAACATCCTTATCGTGCTCTTTCGCAACTATTTGCAGATGCAATTCCGATGAACTTCAAATGGAATTCAATTGCTTCTGATTTGCGATAACCACTAGCACCATCATCTTCTTCAATTGCAAAAACAACAAATTTATCATCACAATTCACAATCAGCGGTCTTCGGAGTAGAGAAAATTGTTGACACCCATTTTTTTCTGCGATCGCTCTGGCACAATTTGGGAAATAATTCTTCACACGCGATATATACGCAAATGTTTCACCTTTTGTTTGACAAATTCACACACGAATTCCACAAATCATTTTGCTTTTTTTTTTTACAAATTTACATTATAAACACAAAATTTTAAGGATTTATATTAGATGAAACCAGGCGCGTAAGCGAATAGAATCAAGAAAAATTATTCTGCATTGAGCTGGTGGTGGTGGTGGATTTGATTGGGATACTCTCTGTCAAACTTTCCCGTGTAAGCAGCACGATTGATAAAATTTCACAACGCATTTAGTGGAATTCATTTTGCCGTCGATTGATTGTACGCATTAACAAAATATGCAAAAACTTATGAACTCTGGGAGTGTCACGATTGAATTGTTTTTTCTTTGAACTTAGTATTATTTATCGGGAGACTTTTGATTATTTTTCTGCCTTCGAGATTGGAAAGCAGAGAAATATTTCTCGTCGCCTTCTTACACACGTCCTTTCCGATGATACCAATCGTCAAAATTTTGCTGAATGCAAACGGCCGAGGGAATAAAAGTGCAAAAAGGAAACAAAATGACAAATCGAATTGCGTTGAGATGTGCTGCGTAGTGACTAACTCGTTACTCGCTTTATTCAATCTCTATTCGCTATCTATGAGAATAACGAATGCTAACGTTATGCTTGTTTGGCACTTCATTTTTCCAATATTTTATATGCATTAAAAGAGCAACATGAACATTTAACATACAAATTTTAATGGGTTTGAGTGTAAATACGTCGGCACTGAAAATGAAAACGAAATTGCTAGGTTAGGCTACAGTTAAAGGCAAACGAAAAATAAATAGACAAGTTCCACTGCTTCGGTAAGCAGAGCAGAAGAGATATTTGTAATAGATTTTTTAAACGAGTATTTGCTATAGTACGTTTCCACCGAACTGAAACTCGTCATTTCATTAACAATACTCAACATTTGAAAAAAGTCAAACGAAAACATTTTTATCTTTACAAAGAGAAAGATATTGTTTTCGTGAAAATTTTCTAGCATTACGATGAAAGCAGAACCCAAAACAGTCGTTTTTAGTATTCCGTGCGTCGGTTCGTCGGTCCGTCTGTCCGTAATGGTCTTCCCAGCCTAAACGGCTTGATCGATTTTCTTCAAATTTTGTATCTATATTTATTTTGGTCATAAATCTTGGCCAATTATGGTTTGCTTTTAGCCATGAAATTAACGGCCGTACCTGCCATATAAAAAGTATACACAACTTAATTTTCTCAAAAACGGCTCTTACGTTTTGATTAAACTTTATATATAATATAAGTACCCAATTTTGTCGAGAAAATCCATATAACGGATTTTTCCACTTTGGCCATATTAAGAAAACTTTCAATTTTTCGCAAACCATTTTTTCAAATTGATTGAAATTTAGTTAATATACTACGATTGTTATATGCAGGAATTAGGCATTACTAATTTAGGCCCAAGTATCCCTTAATGGAATTTTCAGTTTTGGCCAATAGCGGCAAATCATTATTATTCACATAGGCACAGTTTCCTTCAAATTCCGTAATAAATGTTTGTATAATCTCATTTGACATTATTTATCTCGTTTTTTCAATGGGGATTAAGCTTTATCCAATGGCTAATTTTTGACATTTCTGCAGGGGTAAAAAATTATCTTTTTGTTGTGTCAATTGGATTAAATGGGATATTATTTGAATACTATATTTTCATTAATTTCCCAAAAGAATTACAACAAAATTCCTTTCTTTATAATTTCTTGTAATAAAAAAAACACCGATAGAATTCCAGGAGGATCATCAAAAATCCCTTAATTATGAATTATTGTCTGTAATAGAATATTGTTGTACAATTTGTGCTGATGATTAAAGATATCCGCCCTATTTTGTTCATATTAATCATGTTTCACATATAGCGAAACAAATGTAATCATCACATTATTGAAACCATCTTTTTTAAAAATTCAGTTGTAGTTTATTTTACGTTTTGCATATTATTTTCTCATTTCAATATGTTTTTTTACATCTTATATTGTATCTGAATATTGTACTATTTTCCCGCAACATGTGAACACTGTTAACGACGAATAATCCATGAGCGTGCTTTCGATCACCCCTCAGTAGGTATACCAAATTTCAAAAATTAGCCACTGAATACATTTTAGCGAGCTGTTGAGCAGGTTAAAATTATGAAGTTTCTATTCACCATACTAATGTCAAAGTATCCGCTGGCTAAAATTTTAACGCAATTGACAAAATGAATATTACTGTTTATTTTGGCCAAATAATCGAATTTTCTCATCCTCCTTGTGAAAGAGAAAGTTGCGTTCTACCCAGTCGTGCACCCACCACTCGTTTTCACTGCACCTTCTCTTATGATTATCTGACAAATCATCCGAGTTCTTTCAACGACTTAGAAAACCTTATCTCAGCACAACCATTTATATTCGAATAAAATAAGAGTTATGAGAAAAAGCTAGGTCCTGCGTAATTGTATTTGTCTTTGCTTATATGGGATCAAGAAGGTAAATACCAGGCACAACGGGAATCGGACAAACTGGCCCAATGTCAACAATTTCATATGCACACACAATTTTCAATAGACCTACTCGCAGATTACGCCATGACATATGCAGAAGCTATTTGGACAAGAAAAATCAGTATAACATATCCTTCCAATGTTCATGAACTAAAAGTATTTTGAATTATTTTCTTAAAATAAAATTGGTTTTCTGAAAGATTTTACAAAAAAAAAAAAAACAATTTACAGCGCAATTTGACATTTATTGGAAAAAAGAAAAGTTTTTATAGGGGAAAAAAGTAATGTTTGAATCTTGTTTCAAATAACATTTCAGTGGAATGACGAATTTCAGAATGTAAAATTGTGGCGGAATGCGAGTTTTGCTGAAATTTGGAAATTCGCTGGAGCGACGCTTTTCGACTCGTTGGAAACGTACTATTAGATTCGTACTTTTCATCATCTTTCATAGCAATGCTCTTTAGTGATAAATTGAATACGGCTGTAAAGAAATGACAGAGAGCAAGATTTTGGAAAAAGTGATACAAAAGCAATTACTGAAATACATGGAAAGCAATAAATTTATGGCAGATTAGCAACAATCAGGTTTTCGACACAGTTGTGAATCTTTGCTTAATATTGTGATTACGCAATAAAAACCCAAATAAATGACAAAAAAGTATTAGTTGCTGTTTTCTTGGATTTGCAAAGAGCGTTCGAGACAATAGATAGAGACATAATGATACAAAAACTGGAAAAATACGGTGTAAAAGGAGCAGAAATTGAGTTGTTCAAAAGTTATCTGTCAAATAGAGTGCAACATACCAGAATATCTGAACACATTGCTGTAAAACTGGGTTTACCTGAAGGGGCTGTACTTAGGACTATACTTTTTATTATTTATATCAATGATTTGAATAAAATACTAATGTTGAGGCAAGACTGTTTGCAGATGATACCATACTGCTATATGTTACGGGAGATCCTGCCGATGAATGTATCAACAAACTGAATGCAGATTTTAAAAGCGTTGAATGGTATTTAAAATTGAATAAAATAAAGCTGAATATAGGTAAAACAAAAGCAATTGTAATTAATGGCAACTCATCTATGAACATTTTTATTAATGGAGAGACTTTTGAGAAGGTTAAAGAGATAAAGTATCTAGGAGTAGTTTTAGATACAAAACTAGCTTTTGAAACACACCTTTATTATATTTGTGATAAAATAGCAAATAAATTTGGATATTTACAAAGAATAAGAAGCAAATTAACTATGGCTTGTACAATAAATGTTTTTAATGTTATGGTAAAACCACACATAGAGAACTGTTTAACAATAATATTTTTAGCTCTCAACCAAATGTTAAATACACTACAAAAATTACAGAACAGACGAATGAGGTGTATTTTGTTGTGCAATTTGTTAACATCAATACGCTTTGTGTTAGATACTTTATAATAACTTACGATTAACCAGAGAACATATGCGAATTTTTATATTTACAATAAAAACAATATGTTTCCAAATTATCTATTTAATAAAATAGTTTACGTTGCAGATGTACAGCCATACAATTTAAGAAATGAAGATGAATTCAGACTTCCTTTTTTATCAACCAACAGATCTCAAAATATTCTATTTCATAAAGGTTTTAAACTGTTTAATAGCTTGCCAAATACCATAAGGGCAGAAAATAAAATATTTATTTTTAAAAAATTGTTATAACATGTAAGGGAATCTTATAATTGATATCACAGATATGTTAATTAGTTTTTATGTTATCGTTTTTAACAAATAGCTCAACCAAATGTTAAATACACTACAAAAGTAAAGAAAAGAGAAATGAGACATTTAAAAAAAGCCTTATTTGTTTGCGTCTATTGTTCTGGTTTATTTCTTTTTAATATCCGCGATAATATGCAACACAAATATTCAAAATTGTGTGCTACTAACTAATTTTGTGTGCACGTAATATTCTGTTGTTGAAATTCTTGCTTTTTTTTTTTATTTTTAATTCGATTTACAAAGAATTACCCGCGGTCTTTTTTCACAAATGTCAGAAACACCTCTTCAACCAGTTAATTGTGGTTGAAAAATTGCTCTCCAGTGGCTCTCAAACTGCTCATCTCCTCTTCCTACCCACCAAGGAGTATAGAGCTACTTAGAGTACGCATCACAGCTAAAAAAAATTGGTGCCGTTTCAGACGAGGGCGGCAAGTGCAAGGCTGTTGTTTGATGCTGGGGTAGCAATGTGAACACTGTGGTATCAATATCAGTACCCCAATTAGAAAATATTCGTTGTATGAGATACGCAGTTCTAACTCTTTGGTCCCACGCACAAGCATGAGGTTCAACCTGATGAAGCATACTCGTGTGCTAAGGCCCAATGAATTGAATATCCAAATCGACCAAATGTAAACACCCCCTTGATATTTGAAACTGAAAAACTATTCGCTGAATAGATGCTGTCATTCTGTCAGTCCACGTTATTTGTCAAGAAAAATTTGCTGCCAAAGTGCCAACTTCATAATAGAAAAGAAAACCACCATTAGGGGACGACGGACACTTTTTTACCTTTCATCTTATAATTTTGTGTTAAATCGTACCGTGAAAAGACATTTTCAGTTGATTTATATTTCATTTAACCTAAAATATTCTGAGGCCTACATCAAAAACCATCAGAGCATAGAACAACTAGAGGATACAAACAAAATTATAGACGATGAGTGAAACCAGCAACCGTGGGCAACAATCCCATTCGACATCGCCTGGTACGGACAATCCCGATAACGCTTGTGTTGTCTGTTTCAAGAATGTGGAAATTTATTCCATTGGCGAGTGCGATCATCCTGTTTGTTATGAATGCTCAACAAGGATGCGGGTCCTGTGCGAACAACTTGAATGTCCAATTTGTAGGCAGGGATTGGCAAAGGTGAGTATGGGTGGGTGGGGTGTAAGGGAAACGTATTAATTTCCGAAACAAATTGCGCATAACTGCATTGAAGGTCTTCCTGGAATTTTTTAATAAATTAGTCAAACCCAGTCAACTCTCACATTGAATTTTCAGCGATTGCTATTGCTAGCGAACACATTCACTTAAACGTAGGTGGACGTGCGTAGAGCGAGTCATGGATCAACTAGTGGGACACGCAGCTATAATCTAGTCAATTATGCAACTAAAGTTTGAGTGTTTTAAATAGATTTGGGGAACATGTGCAATTAAGATCTGACTTGGTATTAATATTGAGTTTCAGTTATACATATTTGCAATATTTATCACCGGAATATGTATATATCATCTGTTGAACATTTGCATTAAAATCTCGTGCTCATTCGAAAACTGCAAATGCCTTATGCTTCAAAGCAAACTCAATAATCAAATACAGATGCAAGTATGTTCTCTTTTTATCACAAACTATTTGTATGTGAGTTGATATATCTCGCACGAATGGCGGGACCCAGTGTTTTCCACAAATCCAAACGCTTGTGTTGGGACAATCTTTTTTCTCGTAAACAAAATATAAAAAGAACTGCTCTGCTATATATGAAAACTTAATCAAATAGATATCTTAACGAATCAAAACCACCGCCTACGGGTAGAATACAAACACTTAACTACTTTAACTACGTTAATAAGCAAAACATTTGGCATCTCGATTTCTTTTCGTGCCATACCCAATATTTTCGAGACGGATTTCTCGATGACTACCTTACATATAAAAGAAAATCATAACAACATACATTGTCTGGATTTTGATAATGCAGGGGATTATACACTGTCCGCCAATAGAATAGGTTACAGCCTGAATAATGAGTAAAAACTTTGTTCTCATAAGAAAGCTCGAGGCAAAGCGTTTTGTTTTTGCATTTTCAAAGTTCGTCTAATTGTCGATTGGCAACTCCCTGTTTGCTAATCCAACTCTTTATAGCTCGATAGGTATGGATTGGAGAATTATCATGTTGCTTAATCGATTGTATCGATCAAAAAATCTCAGCAAACTTGATTAATGTGACCAGATTTATTTGAAGTAAAAGCGGGACACATTTTCAAATCAACGCATGTGATTTGTTTAGTAAACAAATAAAATAGCACGCAACGAATGACATAATTATTAAAAAAAAAAAGAAAAGAAAAGACTTCATAACAATTTTTTGTTTTGATTAAAAATGTAAACTGTGAAAATATATATTGATCGTCGAACATTTTTAAATTTCAAAGAGAAAGATATTGTTTTCGTGAAAATTTTCGACCTCGAAATTTGGATTTGTTTGAATCAATCGATGATATTGGAACCCAAAAAAGTGGTTTTTGGAATTCCATCCGTGGGTTCGTCGGTTCTTCGGTCCGTCTGTTCGTAATGGTCTCTCCAGCCTGAACGATTTTCTTCAAACTTCTGGATAAATCGGTTTTTTGGTCTTAATTCTGTTAGAGTTAATTGCGGAGCCGAGATAGACAAAGTCCAGTATATATATATATATATCTGTCAATGGTGACGTTCTGTCCAATTCGTCGATGTGTGTGTCCTTTCGTGTTGACAGCATATACTTCGTCTTGCTCTGATTCACTGCTAAACCCATTTTTGCCGCTTCTTCTCTATATGTATTAGCAAACGTGGCTATGGCATCACGTTGGGTCCTACCAATGATGTCAGTATCGTCGGCCTATGCTAGTAGTTGTACCGATTTTTTTGATAATTGTGCCTCTGGTGTTGGCTCGGGATCGCCTAAATCCTTGCCTAAATCCTTTTTTGGTATCGAATGTGTCGGTGAGGTCGTTTCGGACGATGACGGACCAGCTCTGTATATTTCGTCTCTATAAATGCTGTCGTATGTGGCTTTGAAATGAATGAATAGGTGGTGGGTATCAATTCGGACTTCCTCGTTTTTTTTCCAGAATCTGCCAAAGTGTGAAAATTTGATCGGTTGTTTACTTTCCTGGCATAAAACCACACTGATAAGGGCCGATCAGCTTGATGGTAAACGATTTCAGGCGTTCACATATTATGGCAGATAAGATCTTGTAGGCGATGTTGAGGAGACTTATGCCTCTTTAGTTGGCTCAGTTTAGCGGGTCTCATTTTTTGTGGGCCGGGCAAACGATGCTGATGTTCCATTCTTCAGGCACACTTTCTTCCGACTAGATTTGGCTTATGATTTGGTGGATGTTACTTACCAAGTCATCTCCGTCATTTCTGTCAGCCCTGTTCAGATTGAGTTTAGATATAGATATCCTCACTTCACTCAAATCGGGTGGTTGGCAGTTTTCGATGACGTTGCCAATATTGAATGGTTCGTTCTGTCTGACAGCGGAATGTTGTTCGTCATCGACGTTTAACAGTCTGCAGAAGTGATTCTTCCATATCCTCAGCATCAACTGTGTCTCAACTACAATATTTCCATGCTCATCTCGACAGGATTCTGTTCGAGCCTTGTATCCTTGGCTTTGACGTTTTACACTTTGGTAAAACTAGCGAACATCTTTCCTGAAGTGTCACCTCTCTATATCTTCTATATCCATATCTTCTTCTTTCTAAAAAGCCGGTGTTCCTCCCATCCTCTCGACCTATAGAGCTCAACGGCAGCTCTCGTCTTCACCTTCCGCTTAGTCTCTTTCTTGGCTCCGAGCATCAGTCGGCATTCCTCATCAAACCAGGGGTTTCGTGCTGGTGTGCGCGTGAAACATAGCACATCAGTTGCGGCTAATCTAATGGCTTGTTGGCATTGTTGCCATTGTTCTTCGACATTCGATGCTGGTGGTATGGCTTAGGGATACGCGTTGGGCGAAGGTCTTGGCGGTCCCTTGCGGTTGCAGTCTTTTGACATTAAATTTTCTTCACAGTATTTCTCGATTTTTGTGGCGTGTAGGATATCCGCAATCTTACCTTGGCTGTAGCAAGGTAGTTGTCCGAGTCGATGTTAGCTCCTCGTAATGTTCGGACATTCAAAATACTGGATGCGTGCCTCTTGTCTATCGCAATGTGATCTGGATACCGCCATGTCCCCTTATGGATATCGTGGTGAGGAAACCGTGTACTGGCTATAGTGGCATTTCGTTCCTTAGCGAAGTCAATTAGCCTTAGTCCGTTACCAGACGTGTTGTCGTGTAAACTATGTTTTCCGACAATACTGCTAAAGATGTCTTCTCTACCTATCTTTGCGTTAAAATCTCCCAGCACAATTTTAACATCATACTTCGGTATTCGCTCATAGGTTTTGTCAAGGAGCTCGTAGAAGCAGTCTTTAGCTATAACATATTTTTACTCCGTCGGGCGTAATCGCCTTTAAGCCTTTTGTTGGTGAATTTGGCCTTGATGCGAAAAGTTACCATGTGTTCGCTAATGTCTTGGAAGCATAAGGCTTCTTGCCTAAGTCCGGCACTTTAATCAAACCCGCATCCGTATAGTCTCTGTTTCTGTTCACTATAACACGGTCGGTAGTAGATGCCCGGCCCATCACATCGTATTTCCTGGATAGCAGTAATGTTTGCAGTTTAGGGCTTCCGCTAGTTGGTCGCTTATGCCTTTCCTGGTTAATGTTCTCACATTCCAGGTGCAGATACGAACGTAATTGTACTCTTTTCGTTAGGCAGGGTCATCAACAATAAAATCAGTCCTTTCCGAGGCTTTAGGTTGCTTTTGCTTCGTAACAAACGTTTTTTCCATGGGTGGGTAGTTATCCCAAAGCACTGGAGGGCCAGTTCCATCTTTATATATACCCCTACGAAACCGAGCCATCAGTATCTACTACGGGATTGTGCGCTGCCTTTGGTTTTCCGGTTCATTCGTCACCCTCGCTGTTCAAGGGGCCTGATTTGTAATGTCCTGTTGTCTCAATATGTCGAAGCAGCTCATCTTGGTTCGTGTATTCCTTGCCAGTCATTCTGACCAGGCTGTTTATAATGTTGCTGTTCTTCCTCTTGTTATCAACACTCGCATTTATTGTTTAGCAAGGCAAATGAGCCCTGTCTTCGATGGTTACCACTTGCATGTAAAAAAAGCACAACTGTGTAGTCAGAGTTAAAATCACTCGGCACTGCCAACATCCAACACGACCTTAAGTTTAAGTTAAATTTAGTTTTAATCGCTTTTGAATTATATTTCAGGTAATTTTCACGTTTGAAAAACTTTCATACCGCGAATTGGAGGCTAAAAACCGATCAGAATATTATAATGCAAAGTACAAGATTTGCTTCTACACAAAATCAATTCAACAAGCTTTCTACAACCTCCTTGATCATCCGTGTCCAAAGTAAGAAACGTCACCTACTATTCGTCATATACTATTTCCTAAACACAACTACTAACGCTACTTCTCTCTTTAGATGTGATCACCCAGTTTTTCGTAAGTTTGTAACACTACGTGAGCACGTTCGTAAGGAGCATGACCTCTACTATTGTGACTTGTGTACGGATAACTTAAAGATCTTCTCATTCGAACGCCGTTGCTATACAAAAGCAGAAATGATGTTGCATCGACGAAAAGGAGATCCTGATAACAAATCTCATCGTGGTCATCCATTGTGCGAGTACTGTGATAAGCGTTATCTTGATCGCGATGAACTATTTCGCCACTTGCGACGCGATCATTACTTTTGTCATTTTTGTGACGCCGATGGATGCAATGAGTTTTACAAGTAAAATTCTGTTAATTTTTTATTTTTTATTTTTTTTGAATGGATATTTTGTTTTTCAAGAAACTACGATTCATTGAGAGAACATTTTCGCAAAGATCATTACTTTTGTGAGGAAGGTAGGTGTGCTACGGAGGAATTTACTGGAGCATTTCGCACAGAAATTGATTACAAAGCACATATCGCCAATGTGCATGGTAAATCATTAAATAAACAACAAGCGAAACAAGCACGAACACTGAAGTTGGAGATAACATTGGGACCTCGGGGACGCTCCGGACAAACGGAACCGCATATAGCTAGTCTTCGCTCAAGAGGGTAAATTTTTCATTACACAGTGTTGACTGTTGGCATTATTTTTGAGAAATTCAGTTCACCGATATAGTAGTATTATTGTTTACATAGACCTCATGAAAAAAAATTGAGCAGTTTTAATCCATAGATACTATCAAAGAGTATAGAACTACATAGAGTGCGCATATCATACAACGAACATTTTCTATGTGGGGTACTGTTATTGATACTCCAGTGTTCACATTGCTACCCCAGCATCAAACAACAGCATAGCCGACGCATACGTTTGACGAAATTTCCCCCTCGCCCCTTCACCGCCCGCGTCAGAAACGGCTACAAAATTTTCAGCTGTGATGCGTACTCTATGTAGTTCTTTACTCTTTGGTACTATGTATGACTGACAAATAATTGACTTGGTCATGGGATTCGCCACAATCTTTCCTAAAAAAAAGAAGCTAATTCGTTATTTTCTATATACCTTGCTAGTCAACATGATCGGGAGGAAGAACCACCAGAGAGCTCACATGTAGTGCATCAACAAAGGGCTCCACCCATTGATGCTCGCAATGAGCAAGACTTTCCCTCATTGGGAGGCGGAGCAACATCAACAGTGACCCTTTTAGCACCACATATTGCAATGCGCACTAAGCTAGGCTCAGCTGGTCTTGCACGGACAAAAGAGAATTTCCCCGCATTAGGTGGTGGTGATAGTGGTGGTGGTAAGTCAGTCGAAAATCATCAACCTCTTTGTTAATCACATTTTTTTTTTTTTGTTTATTAAAGGTGGCCCAAGCCGTCCAAAACAATCGTCAATCAGTTCGGTTATCAAAAAGAATCCTTCAACTACGCCAACTGGTATGTTAATTCATGTGTCGAACCGCCCAACCACAAGTGCGGGTGCGACTAGTAAGAAACCAAACACTTCGAACAAACATGATTTCCCATCGCTCCCTGGGTCTTCGAAGGGAGCAGCATCTGCCGCTTTCCGCGAAGACATGATTCCATCAAACTCCAACTTGAACATGTCCAACGTCTCGGCAAAGCATCGTTCTTTAATAAACGACTATGTGTCAGTAGCAAATCCGAGTAATTTCCATAAAATTCAACTTGTACAAAGGGAAGCTGAAGAGGCGAAAGCTAAGAAGACAGCAATTGAGGCTAGCGCTCCAAAACTGGATTCACCAGACTTTCCTGCTCTCGCTCTGGGAGGAAAACCTTCAGCGCCAGTTGCTCCCAGTTGGACCAAGTCGCAAAAACAACGTGACACAGAGAATCGCAAATCCAAAGTTGCACCAGCTCCACTTCTCAGCATGAGTTCAAAACAGAAAACGTCCATAAAATATGGACAAAATGGGAACAATGGAAATAACAATAACACAAGCTCAGATAATATCAACAAGAAGGATAAGAAAAAGGCAAATGAAGCGAAAAAGTCCCCAGAGGCAAATATCAGCAAACAGAAGAAGGAGAACAATAACGAGAATAAACCCGAAAATGCAAACCGAAAGGCAGAAGAGACACAATATGTCAATGGCAATACAAATCAAAGTGAATTTGTACATCGAACGATTGCTCCACCACCCGGTTTCGCCGCACCAATCAAACCACCACCTGGCTTTCAAAATGTCACACTAAACTCTGTGGCTAAATCCCCAAATAATCTCACCTTTACCAGCTCCATGGGCGAGAGTTACAACATTGTACCAACGCATAACTATATTCAGCCACCGGAATCAATTACCAGAAATCAGGTGAGTACTTGAGTGAATTTCCGCTTACCAATGCTTACCAATCAACGAATCTTCTTAGAAACTGGTTGGCCACTTCAAAGAAGCCCTTCGCACCCCAGAAGCCTTAGAAGAATTTCGTCAAATATCTTTAAAATTCCGTGAGGGTGTCTACAAAGCTCAACCTTACTACGAACACTGCCAAGCCGCACTCAAAGATAAATTTAATCAAATTTTCCCCGAGCTGTTATCACTCTTGCCAGACATTACTAAACAACAGGTAAATAGCGTAATAAAAAAAAAATTGTTTTGTACAAATAACTGATTCCCTAATTTGTTCGTAGGCTCTCTACTTGGTACACTCGCAGCAGCTTAAATCTTTATCAAGCGAACAAAAGAAATTACACCCTAAATTAGAAGTATGTCCAACCTGTAAACAGGTTTTACTGTTCTCCGATGCAGAAAATCATATGAAACTGCACGCCATGCGTGATAGTTTCCCAACACTTGGGAAGTCTGACAACAAAGGTAACGCTCTAAGCGCAGTCCGAAAGTAAAAAAAAAAAACAATATATACATATATATATTCTTAAAAAAATGGAATACATAAAAAAAAACGAGGAACGAATTTGTTTGGTGCTACGAAATTTTAATAAAATTAACATTACAGTAATATTTCCCATAAACCTATTGAATTCGCTTAACTTTTGTTTGTTTTATTCAGTTTGCATGTTTGCTATGTTCTTTCCTTATACTTTCCCTTGCAATCATTATTTTCTGTTTTCCCTTATCCTCTTAACTTCTTGTTTTTATTCTAAAAATTGAAAAAAAAAATAGTTTACAAAGTATTTACACGTTAAGTGATTCCACGCTGTTATTAAAATATGAAAAAGCTAAATAACATCAAAGTATGTGTTGTGTATAGTCAGACTGTATATTATAATGAACAAGAGAAAAACTTATATATTTAAATGTATTTGATAAATCAAATACAAAACTTTGTACAAACTCTAAACTCGTTGTTTGATTTCTTCCACAAAGTGAGTTTTCTTAAAAAAAAATAAAAATAGACGAGTTTTGGGCTTATTTGTGTGATTTTTTTTGAAAACGGATGCGAATCTTCAATTGTCGATGATTTGAGTAAGGGACCGTTCATAGTTTTTTTTAATAGTCTGTGTTTGTAGGAAAAGAGTTCATCTACATCTGGATTTAAAAATATATATATGTGTGTCTCAAGGAGCTCTACAGCACCAGAAGTGCCGGCCCACGAAAAACGAGACAAATGGAAAAATAAGAGCCTTAAGGGCTCATTCTAAAGAAAAGACCAGTGGAAAAAATAAAAGTTGAAAGCCTCCCCTGAAATAATGAATCACGATAAAAGAATTTAATATAGGGAAACATATAAAACAACGGCCTCCTTACTTACTTACTTACCTAAGTGGCGCTACAGTCCGGAATGAACCTGGACCTCAACCAACAGGTCTCTCCAATTAACCCGGTCCTTAGCTAACTGCATCCAGTTGCGCACTCTAAGTTGGTTGAGGTCTACTTGTGCGCGTCACTTAAAGCGAGGTCTACTGCGTCCGACGTTTGGTTGGGAATCGAAGACTGCGAGCTGGTGTCCATTCGTTCTACGTGTCCTAGCCATCTTAAACGTCCAATGCGGAGTTTTTTTTTTTGACCAGGGGCATGTCGCTGTACAGTCCATTCGTTCTACATGTCCTAGCCATCTTAAACGTCCAATGCGGAGTTTTTTTTTTTTACCAGGGGCATGTCGCTGTACAGCTTGTATAGTTCTTGGTTTCATTTTCGTCTCCATCGCCCGTCAACGCAAACGGGACCGAAATTGTTCGAAGAATTTTACTCTCGAATCGACCAATGATTTCTTCATCTGCTTTTGGGACGCACCATGCTTCAGCGACGTAGTGCCGGAATGGGATGATCAGGGTCTTATATAGGATCTCCTTAGTAGCTCAAGTGAGGACTTTATACTGAATTGCCTTCTTAGCCCGAAGAAACAGCGGTTGGCAAGAGTAATTCTTCTATTCATTTCTGAAGAGATGCTGTTGTCAGAGTTAATAGTGGAGCCGAGGTAGACAATGGCCCGTACCTCCTCAAAGTTATATCTGTCAATGGTGACGTACTGTCCAATTCGTCGATGTTTTGTGTCCTCTCATGTTGACAGCGTATACTTGGTCTTGCCCTCATTTACTGCTAAACCCATTTTTGTCGCTTCCTTTTATACTAACAAACATGGCTTTGACCTCACGTTGAGTCTTACCAATGATGTCAATATCGTCGTGGCATGATAGTGGTTGTACAGATTTTTGGAAAATTGTGCCTCTGGCGTTGGCTCGTGAGTTTTGCGCAATCCTCTCAAGATACAGATGGAAGAAGTCACATGACAGCGTATCGCCCTGCCTAAATCCTTTTTTGGTATCGAATGTTTCGGTGAGGTCGTTTCCGACCCTGATGGAGCAGCAATAATTCTCCATCGTCATCCTACACAAACGGACGAATTTGGGTGGTATACCAAATCTAGACATGGCTCTTTATAATTCGTCTCTGCTGCTGTCGTATTCGGCTTTGAAATCGATGAATAGGTGGTGGGTATCGATTTGGACTTCTTGGGTTTTTTCCAGGATCTGCCGAAGTGTGAAAATTTGATCAGTTGTGGACTCTCCTGGCCTAATACCACACTGATAAGGGCCGATCAGGTTGTTGGTAAACTATTTCAGGCGTTCACATATTACGGCAGATAGGATCTTGTAGGCGATGTTAAGGAGACTTATGCCTCTGCAGTTGGCGCAGTTTAGAGGATCTCCTTTTTTGTGGATAGAACAAATGATGCTGAGATTCGGCTTATGAGTTGGTTGATGTAATTCACCAAGTCATCTTCGCCGGCTTTATGAAGCTCAGCGGGAAGGCCGTCATTTCCGGCAGCTTTATTAAGCTTGAGTTTACATATTGCTATCCTCACTTCATTCAGGTCGTGTGGTTGGTCGTTTTCGCTGTCGTCGCCCATATCGAATGGTTCGTTCTGCTTGACAGCGGAATGTTGTTCTTCATCGCCGTTTAACAGTCTGCAGAAGTGGTTCTTCCATATCTTCAGCATCGACTGTGTCTCAACTACGATATTTCCTTGTCCATCTCGACAGGATTCTGTTCGAGTCTTGTATTGTTGGCTTTGACGTTTTACACTTTGGTAAGACTTGCGAACATCGTTCCTGGAATGGAACCTCTCTATACCTCGATCATGCGCTTTTCTTGCTCTTTTTTCTTCTTTCTGAAAAGCCGGTGTTCTTCCCTTCTTCTCTGCCCATAGAGCTCAATGGCAGCTCTCGTCTTGACTGCGAGCATATGTCGGCATTCCTCATCAAACCGTGGGTTTCTTGTTGGTGGGTGCGAGAAACCTAGCATATCAGTTGCAGCTGATCAAATGGATTGTTGGCATCGTTGCCATTCTTCTTCGACATTCGATGCTGGTGGTATGGTGTTAATCGATGTCAGGGCTGTCAAAAATAAAATGAAACTAACAATAACTAGGGGATTTTTTCCATGGGTGGTTGGTTAACCCAAAACACAACCCCCAACCTGGAGGACCAGTTCTAATTTATTTGATACCCCTAGGACACGGTTATATCATCCGATACTAGGATGATCTCGCACTGAAAAACCAGCGCTAAGACAGGATAATTATCCAGGTTTTGCGAAATCTATATAGACTAAGTTGTTGTTGTATTGTATTGTACACGTAAATTGTTTGCTAATCCTATATATTTTGTTTTATAATTTGCGCGCACTCAAGGGGTTATGAATACCCTTTATATGTTTTAGCACTGTGCGGGCGTTAAGGAAATCCGGGATAAGAAGAAAGGAGATAACGATGCACATTGGTTTTAAATGCCTGTAAGTTATAATAGAAAGGAAAAACAGAGTTTGGTAGAGCATTCCACATTCGTGTTGTTCGGTTTATGTACGAATCTGTTTATTTCAGCGTTCGTCCGAAGATAGGCTTGAGGGTAAACTGATTTGCATTCATAGCGAAACGAGTATTGTGGCTGAATTGTTGAATGGGAGGAATGTAGCTGGCTATTTCATTTGAGCATTGGTTGTTAAAACAGGTTGTCTTGATAAATTTGGAAAGATGCAAAACCAGTAAAAACACCAATGAATAGTAGCGAACATTGACTGTTCAACTAAAATCGAAGACATTAAGCAAATGCAAAAAATTCCGTATCAGGAATCGCCTGATGCCTGATGTACTTATTTCAAAGCATTCGCCCTGATACTTGTTTTGCAGTTAACTTTTTGAGTCGATTAAATTCCAGGACTACGCCCTTAAAGCATTAAAGCAGTAAAGCATTTACTTCGCTTTTTACGTGAGCTGCAATTTAAGAAAAATAATAATCAACTCATTGTTGGATATACTGATGCAGAGTGGGCAGCAAATACTGACGACCGAAAGTCCACAACCGGATTCGTGTATGCATCTCAAGGAGGAGCCATATCTTGGTGCTCCAAAAGGCAACATACCGTTGCACTATCATCTTGTGAAGCGGATTATATCGCACTTTCAGCTACAGTACAAGAAGCACTATGGTGGAGTAGACTCAAAGCGAAACTTAGAATGAAGCATAAGCCGCTGCAAATATGTTTTGACAAACAAAGCGCCATAGCAATTGCAAATTATGGTGGGTTTTATCCCAATTCTAAACAAACTGACACTCGCCATCATTTTGGGCAAGATATTCTCGCCCAAGGTAAAATTAAATTGAACTACGTGAGCACTGGGCAACAAGTCACTGATGCCCTTACGAAATCATTGGATAAAATCAAACTAGGATTATCCCGAGATGTAATGGGAATTCGATTATAACCCTCAGGTTAAGAAGGAGTATTAGCGCTACGCTGCAATTGTAACCTGACCCTTACTTGTGAACTCGCTTTATGTTATGTCATATATATATTCTATTCTCGTTTATACTAACCTACTGGTCAGACGTGTTTTCTTACAATTACTTCATAAAAATAAATCTTGATGAGTAAGAAATAAGAAGTGTTTTTTCTGCGAAAACTGTAATTCAAGATTTAAATATCTTTGGATAGTCATGTTCTAAAATCATAAGCTTTGCTCTGACAATATCTCTCCAATGGATGAATTTCTTAAAAAGCCGCAAGAAGTAAAAGAAAATTTCCAACGAGGGTTTTCAATGATAGCTGTAACTGGACCCTTATCCTATGCCATATGAACTCGTTATATTCTACGATTTCCATTCTGGTGGGGGCCTAATCTTTACAAAATAAACATAAATCATGCCCATAATATTCGTTCAGCTGAATGTGTTCATTATCTTATGGCTGTTTGATGTTTGACAGATGTCAGGTGTTGTAAGTTGTTTGTATACAATACAAATTGAAAATAATCGGTTTGTTCTTTTTAGTTTAATCGCATAAATAAAACATATAAACATAAAAGTGAATTTGAATATTATGTGAAAACATAAATCTAAATAAATGGCGGAAAGTAATATATGCCGCCTGTGTTTGGAACAAGCGGATGAAGTGATCGATATATTCAGTGAGGAACATGGTGTTCTAGGCGTCAACGATATCCTCTCACATTATTCCATAATTGAGGTACGATTCTAAGATCAATTTCCTTTTACCTATTTCACACAAAAACTGTTATAAAAATAATTCTCCATTTAAGTTGAAACCTGACGATGAAATTTCCAATAAGATTTGCTGGAACTGTTGGACTAAAATCCACGGATTCCACGAGTTCTGCGTTCGAGTTAAAAAAATCCAAGAAAGCATTAGTTCCATCATCTATGTTGATAATAAACATGATGTTAATGAAGTAGTCCTGGAAAATGTTTGTGATGACGGGACCAATAAAGGTGAGATAACGCTAATTGTAAAAGATGAGGTAAAGATTACTATTGGAGAAATCACTTGTGATGACGAAGGTAAGTGATACACCAAGAGAGATAATAATAATCGAGTTCAACTACTTACCAGATTTGCTAGAGATGGCTTCAAACGACGTCAAGCCTGAATTAAAAAACCCGCTGATATCACCGACTGTTTATTCAAAAGAGACAGCTAATGAAGTCATAGAGAAGAAAATTAATACTTTACTGGACAAACAAAAAATGTTAACTAAGCGATCTCATCAAAAGACAGCAGATGAGGAGGAAACAAACGAAAAGCTAATCAATTCATTCTTCACTTTAATCTGTGAATTATGTCAAGAACAACATAACTGTTGTAGGACACTTTTTGATCATTATGAGGGGGCCCATAAGATCCGAGGTTTTATTATTTGTTGTGAGAAAAAGTTCTTCAAACCGGCAAAAATTGCAGAACACGTACTTTGGCATAAAAAGCCAGAGCTATTTAGGTTTATGCGAGATTATTTTTCTTTATTTCGTTTTACCATCCCTACTTTCTCCAGGTGTACAAAGTGCGATATCGCAGAAGTGTTTCCCGATAAAAAGCTTCTGGAAGCACATATGATAACTCACGTTGATTCTAGCTCTAGGGTTTTTCACTGCGAGATTTGCGAGAAGTCCTTTATTAAAAAATATCGCTTTGACCAGCACAAGTTAACCCACCTGCGTCCCGAAGAAAAAAAGTACATCTGTCCGGATTGCGCAAAACCGTAAGTGCCTTCAAAATATATAAAATGTATAAAAAAAAAAATGTTCGTCTTCAGTTATGCAACAGAATCCCTATTACGTGTCCATGTTCGAGTAGTTCACATGAAATCGTATGCACATATGTGTGAGATATGTGCTAAAGTCTTTAAGAGTCGGGTGTTCTTTGAAAAACACCAGCTAGAACACATGGGGCAGACACTACCTCGAATGCAGTGTAAAGTATGTAACGCCTGGATGAAGAATGAACACACAATGCGTGCTCATATGCGATTGCATCAGGATGAGGGTATTGTGCATGAATGTGAATTGTGTGGAAAAACTGGACCGTCAAGGAATGCCATTTTGAAACATAAGCGTTATGTACACTTTAGTGAGAGGAAATTCGAGTGCACGTTATGTAAAAAGGCATTTAAGAGGGAGATCTCATTAAAGGTAACCAGATACGATGTGTACTGAAGTTTCGTGTGAAGAAAAAATTTTCTTTTCTAGGAGCATATGACACTCCATACCGGAGAAGTTTTGTACAATTGTACATTTTGTACGAAAACGTTCAATTCTGGAGCGAATATGTTTGCCCACAAGAAGAAGATGCATCATTCTCAATGGAAAACAGAAAAAGAACAAAATACCCATAGTACCTAGTTTTTAAGTTCTTACATCCTAGGCTTAGGTAGCTTTAATTAATTAGAAAAAATAAATAATAATTGTTTTGTAATTGGAATAATGTTGTGAACAATGGATGTATGTTAACATATTAAGGTATCAATTGTAGCAATTAGTAAAATTGCGGACAAGAGATTTGGAAAAGGTTTTTTTTAGCGTCGCAGAAATTCTCATTCATAAAACAGTTCTCCACCCTTAATAGTTGTACAGAGTTTTTGTCAAACGAAGTGACAAACATATGAGGAGGCTACAATCCACTGTGAGAATCGTTGAAGAACCTATCCCATTCAACCCTTTGTTAGAAAACTCTCAATGTTAATGAAAAATTCTTTTGAAAACTTTAAAATTTGACCGGGAATGTTTTTTTTAATGCAAACGCCTATAATAAGTGGGCTTGACTATGTAGACGAAATACAGAGTTAGGATTGTCGAAATACATATGTTGTTCAGACTCTTCTTCGAAATTCCCTAACGTTTGACCAAAAACAACGTACTTGTGAACATTGAGCGGGTTTCAAAAACGCTTACAATTGTTCTGTAATTTTCCAATGATTCCTATAACCAACGATGGGGGTAAAATTTTAATTCCATCACGGTTTGGTTCCAATGAAGTTGTTTAATGATAGCTATGGATCCAGTTAATTATAGTTTTAGCAGAAAATGCGTTTTAATTTTTCACTGATCACTGATATCTTCCGAATAACTACGGGAAGCCCTAAGCTGCTACAAAGCAGACATTACTGCTATTCAGGAAATACGATGAGATGGGCCGGGCAAAAAGAGGTTGAAAAACTATGACATCTACTACGGATCGTGAGCAGAAAAGCCGACTTTTTGGATGCGGATTCGATTTAAGTGCCGGACTTAGGCAAGAAGTCTTATGCTTCCAAGATATTAGCGAACGCATTGTAACAATCCGCATCAATTCCAAATTCGCCAACAATAAGCCTTATATACGCTCACACTTCGACTTAGGAAAAATATGATATAGCTAAGGATTGCTTCTACGACCTCCTTGACAAAACCTATGAGCAAGTTCTGAAGAACGATGTTAACATCGTGGAGTGAGATTTTAACACAAAGATAGGAAGAGAAGACATCTTTAGCAGTTTTGTCGGAAAACACACCCTACGTGACAACGTCTGGCCACGGACTTAGGCAAATTGACTTTGCTATGGAACGCCACTACCACTATAGCCAGCACACGGTTTCCTTACCTCGGTATTCAAAAGGGATATGGCGGTCTCCAGATCAACGAACGGTCAACCAAATTGATTACATTGCGATAGACAAGAGGCACGCATCCAGTATTTTGGAAGTAGGTACGAGCATTCCGAGCAACTTACATAGATTCGGACCACTACCTTGTTACAGCTTAAGTAAGAATGCGAATATCCACTACGCCACAACAATTCCGGAATACTGTGAAAAAATTTAAAGTCGAAAGGATACAACGCAAGAGACAGCCAAGACCTTCGCGCAACGCGTATCGATTAATCACATACCACCAGCATTGAACGTCGAAAAACAATGACAAGGACACCAACTCGCCAATAATCGAATTTATAAAAAAGTCGCAAGAAGTTAAAGAAAATTTCCAATGAGGGTTTACAATGATAGCTATAACTGGGTCCTAACTCAATCGGGCTCTGTTCAAGGATAATAAGATAACACCAGAGGACAAATTTGGTTGCAAGGCGGGACATGACTGTATTCATGCCGCCTCCAAATTCATCTCTGATATACAATGGAACAAAGCCATGTCTGGTTGATTTAGAGAAGGTTTCCGACACCATATGGAAAGAGGGCCTCTATTTAAAGCTGACCAGACTTGGACCACTGCTTCATGGCATGTTGATTGAAAGAACGTTTGTTGTCAAAAGTAACAGTGTAATTTCTACCACCAAATTTTTCATTAAAAGTGGTCTGCATTTTGCTTCTGTAAGGCATTTTAGAAGGCTTAATAAAATAATTTAAAGAAGTCTTTTAAAAGTAAATAGCTTCCTAAAAGTCCGATAAATATTTTTGCATAAGACTTTATACGTATATATTGCTAATGGGGAAAAAGCTTCGATAGTTCTTTATCGAAGCGACATTGTTACAGGAAAATCTGATTGAACAATTTGCTGATGAAGTTGCAGAAATGGTTGCGACGATGGCAAGGGATAGATTGATAGAAAACTCCAATAGCCCGTGGGTATCACCAGTGGTACTGGTTAAGAAGAATGATGACAGCACCCGGTTCTGTGTTGTTGACTATCGGCGGCTCAACGATGTAACCAAGAAGGACAGTTATCCTCTACCTAGGACTGGTGGCGCACTCGATACCCTAAAAGGGTCTGAATGGTTTTCCAAACTGGATCTGAAGAGCGGCTACTGGCAGGTGCAGATGCACCATAAGGATAGGGAGCAAGGTTCTGTCCAGACCTGAATGAAACTATTGTGTGCCCAGGAGGGAACTCTTAGCGTTAATTTTGGCGATAAAGCATTTCCATAAATACCTCTATGGCAAGAAGTTCCTTCTTCGTGCTGACCATACTGCTCTTAAGTGCTTGCTTCAATTTAAAAATCCAGAGGGTCAAGCTGCTAGATGAATTGAGCGGCTGCGGACCCTGTACTCTAACGCTGGCGCACTGTCTCGTAGAATATGCGGAAAGAACTGCAGCACTGAACCCGCCAAGAAGAGAAGGAGCTCATCATCACCCGGCGAATAAGAGCCGAGCTCAACAACGGTTGGACGACTGAAAAGATCAGAGAAGCGAGGATGGAAGACCCTGACATTGAACCGACAAATGGAGAAACCAGATTTACAAGAAATTTCGGATCATAGTCCAACTCTGAGGGCGTATTGGGCACAATGGGATTCTCTTCACGTCCAGGATGGTGTCTTGAGAAGAAAATGGGAGTCCTCCGACGGAAAGTCCCTTGTAACACAGTTCGTCGTTCCACGGGCCATGGTCAAAGATATACTACGGGAGCTACATAGTGGAGTATCGGGAGGACATTTGGGAATCAATAAGACTTCACGCAAAGTGAGCGAGCGATACTACTGGCTTTCTGCAAGAAGAGGCATCGACAAGTGGTGTCGAAAATGCATTACATGCGCCGCTTGTAAAGGACCAAAACGAAAGACGCAAGGAACTATGCATCAATACAACGTTGGGGCCCCATTCGAAAGAATAGCAATAGATATTGCTGGCCCGTTTCCAGAAACGAACAGCGGAAGCCGTTACGTTTTAGTTGTTATGGACTACTTCAGCAAATGGCCAGGAGCATTCGCCATACTTAACGAGGAAGCGAGAACCGTAGTGGAACAGATCGTGGACAACTGGATATGTGGATTCGGGGCACCGTTGAAACTGCATTCTGATCAAGGTAGAAACTTTGAGTCCAGAGTATTCCAGGATATTTTCCAGCGGTTAGGTATTAAGAAGACCAGAACGACACCGCTGCATCCACAGTCAGACGGAGTGTTGGAACTATTCAATCGAACTCCAAGGTGGTAGACGACAATCAATGAACCTGGGATTGTTGCATTTCCTTGTTCCTGATGGCGTACAGAAACGCGGTCCATAGCACGACTGGAGTCTTATTTTGCTGAGCATTAAGGTTGCCTAGTGAAGTAATGTTCGGATCCCCAATGGTAGAGCCAACAACTGAAGATGACTACATTGATAATCTGCGCGAAAGACTCCGAGATATCAACGAAGTGACCAGGACAAGAATAAGACTGGCAAGCGATCGAATGAAAACCAGGTACGATATCAGAGCAACAGAATCTGTATTCCGGGAAGGAGATTTGGTGTGGCTGTATAATCCTTAACGTAAACAAGGAATATCACCGAAGCTACTGCCGAAATGGGAAGGCCCCTACAAAATTGTGAAAAGCATATAAGACGTTGTTCAACGAATACAGAAAGGACTTCAAGAAAAAGTAAAAGTAGTGCATCTGGATCGGTAACATCGTAATGAGTGTGAAACTGAGGACCCACTTGCTCGGGATGAACAAGTTTAGGAGGAGGGCAATGTTATAAATTGAGATTGCAGTGTGCGAACATACCCTGATGTGTGAAAATTGAACAGATCCATTTAGTGTCGATTTGTGCTACTGGATGTGCCCACTGGAATGAATCACTGGAAGAGTGGTATCTGTCAAAACCACTTTTCGAACAATCAAGAAACTGCGGGAATCGCCGAGAATATGCCATCTCTTTCTAGATCAGTATGTTGAGGGGTATAAAAAGGGATGAAGCGACAAACAGCGAGTTAGTCTAAATTGTGATCTGAACGTGATTAGAATACTGAATAGCGTTAACTGTGTGAATTACATTATCGAATTTTGGAAAGTGATAATAGTTCGCGAATTTAATCGTTCGTATTTGATTTTAAATAAGTGTAATCGAATGGTTAAACGAGAAACCGTTTGGTAAATAATATAATTCTAGAAATAAAAGTGTGTTTAAATAAATTATGTTTAACAATTAATAAAAAAACAGAAAAGTGTTTTATCATTCGAAGCCCGGCTTCATTCTACAACATTTAAGAAAATTCAAAATAATAAAAAAAACTGTTCGCTTTGGAGTAATCCAACTGTGTTGCTCTATATGAATAGTCACTATTTTCACAGATTCATTATAATCAGGCAGAAAATTGATAGAACATCTTAATAATTCAATCAAGAATGCATTAAAACACATTTTTCGTGCTGACACACTTTTAAAATATCATTTTTTTTAAACAAAAATACGAATTTTAATTGAATTTCACGCAATTCTTATGTAAATAATCAGCAATTACAACGAGCTGCCAAATAATATGTCACCTGTGACGTAAAAGCTCAGAACGAGCAACAATTGAACACCTAAAGGCATAATCTTAATCTTATATCTCACATTCCTAGGGGGAATGTATAAAAGAACATAAAAATACGGACTCTTTAGGTAAAGACAAAATCGGAGAACAAAAAAAAAATGGAATCGAACTGATTTAATTTTTTTTTTTAAATTGAATTACATTTGTAAATCTTCTTAATTTTTCTATTGTCGAAAAAAAACTCAAATCATATATATCTATTCAAAATGCATTACGAACAGAGTTTAAACTGAGTTCAATCTTCCATGCAAACGTTTTCTTTCCCATTACATGTCACATTCACATAACGTAACCTTAGTTATTGAACTCAATTGCTGTACAAAGAAAACAAAAAAAAACCGGCTCGGCTTTACAGTAAATTCTGGAAGCCCCTTAACTTTATTAAAAACAATTAAATTATTTTAAATACAAATATTTAATTAACATTTACGAAATATGTCAAACTACGATGCTTACGAAGAGGATTGGGACAATGACACTGGTCATAACAAGTCATCTCAATCGAATGCAACGCAGTCCTATAATGAAGCACCAAGGTACGACCAACACGGTGAAGGTAGCAGATATAAGGAATCGCGTTCCTATAATGACGCACCACGGTACGATCGATATGGTGGTGGTGGAGGTGGTAGAGGTGGTAGAGGTGGTGGTGATGGAAACCGTTTTAGAGATCAGCATGACCATCGTGATTCTAAGCGTTCATCGGATTATCGTCCTCGGGAAGTCGATAATCGAGATAGTTATCGTGGAGGAAACAGTCGCGATTTTGATCGCCGCAGGGACAGAGATAGTGGGGATAATAACAGAGGTCGATCGGTCCAATGTACCGAAATAATTTCAATAAATTCTTGTGATATTGGAACTATAATTGGCAGAGGTGGCTCGAATATCAAAAAAATTCAAGCGGACTTCTCTGTCCGCGTAAATGTCGATCGCAATTCGAATTCAGTAACTGTATCGGGGGATGCTCAAAGTTCTGTAGATGATGCTGTTAAGTTTATTAACAAACAATTAGGCAATGATTCGGATAAAGTTGAATTTGTCTGTGGATATGGTGTGACGGATACTGTTGAGGAAACACCCGTGATTGATTGGGCAGAATTAAATAAAAATGCGGTAAGTTTGGATTATTAATCAACAATATTTGTTTAAAGAACCATCTTGTCTCCGAAAGGAAGAAGAGCGTGCCAAACGTTGGGCAAAGTGCCCACCATTGATCAAGCAATTTTACGACGAAGTGCCTGAGGTTGCAAATTTGTCCCCAGAGGAAATTGCTCGTATACGAGCTGATAACAACAATACTGCTGTCGATAGGTTGTTTAAAGAAACCAAGGATTCATCAGAACCTATTCCAAATCCTGTGTGGAAGTTCGAACAATGCTTTGGAAAGTATCCCGATTTGATGGAGGAAATCCGCCAACAGGTAGAAAATTTCTTATGTAAAAAATAGGAATAAACTCCAGTATGTAACAGTTGTCCGTGCAACGTATTATTTGGTTCTTTTCCGCTTCTAACGCAATGTTTGTGTCGGATAGGTAACACAAAAGATTGTCGATAGAATATTGTTTTAACAAAGTCTTAAACATATTTTTGGTTTGTCTTACAACACATCTTAGGGCTTTGAAAAACCATCACCTATACAGTCTCAAGCTTGGCCAGTTCTCCTTCGGGGAGAGGATATGATTGGGATCGCACAAACCGGAACTGGTAAAACTCTGGCATTTCTGTTACCTGCTATGATCCACACAGAGTATCAACCGGTGCCGAGGTCAGAACGTGGCGGGCCCAACGTTCTTGTGTTGGCACCAACTCGAGAGTTGGCACTTCAGATTGAGAAGGAAGTCAGCAAGTACTCTTTCCGCGGAATGAAAGCGTAAGTATACTGACTCTCTTCAATCATCTGATATAAACAAAAAAATTCCACAGGGTTTGTGTGTACGGTGGCGGTGATCGTCGTGAGCAAATTGGAAATATCAAAAGTGGTGTTGAAATAATTATTGCCACACCAGGACGTTTGAATGATCTTATACAAGCCAATGTTATTAACATCAATAGTATAACATTCCTAATTTTGGACGAAGCTGATCGTATGCTTGACATGGGTTTTGAGCCGCAAATTCGTAAAGTTTTACTCGACATTCGTCCAGATAGACAAACTGTAATGACAAGTGCCACCTGGCCACCAGGTGTACGTCGTTTGGCACAAAGCTACATGAAGAATCCAATTCAAGTGTGCGTTGGTACATTAGACTTGGCCGCAGTGCATACTGTGCGCCAAGTAATTGAAATCATGGACGAAGATGACAAATGTTTCAGAGTAAGTTGCTTAAAAGAATTGCCTGGAATAATAATGATTGGATCGTTTGTTTTTTTTCTGTTTGTGTTATTAAAGATTCGAGAGTTCATCCGATCGATGGAACCACATGATAAGGCAATCATCTTTTGTGGTAAGAAAGTTCGGGCTGATGATTTGTCCAGTGATCTGTCGTTGGAGGGCGTGATGTGCCAGTGTATTCATGGATCACGAGACCAGGTTTGGAAATGTTATAAGAATATTACTGGGACTGTCTGTGACCATGTTTTGTCATTTAGGCTGATCGTGAGCAAGCAATTGCTGACATTTCGTCAGGTGAAGTGAAGATTCTTATTGCAACTGATGTTGCATCACGAGGACTTGATATCGAAGACATAACGTAAGTAAGATTATTACTTCTACGCAAATCTACAAAGCAATTCTTCCATCTTTCAGGTATGTAGTTAACTACGATTTTCCACGTAATATTGAGGAGTATGTGCATCGTGTTGGACGTACAGGACGAGCTGGTCGACTGGGTACATCATTAAGTTTTCTGACCCGTAGCGATTGGGGATCAGCAAAGGAGCTGATTGAAATCCTAGAGGAGGCTAATCAAGACGTATGTGATGAGTTGAGAGATATGGCTCGTCGTTTCCAGGTTATGAAAGAAAAGCGAGCCAATGAAATGGAACAATTTGGTGGTCGCGGCGGTGGTGGAGGTAGAGGAGGTGGACGTCGTGATGGAGGCTTCGGTGGCGGTGGTCGTCATTCCGGTGGTGGTAGGAATAGGTAAGCATTTTTAATTAATTTTCAATTTTTAAGCTAACTTGCTATGTTTTACAGGTATTAGACCTAATTTTATTCAACACTGAATTGCTGTATACGATTCCCGTAACAATGTTTCTTTTTTTTCCAATTAAAAAATCGAATAAAATATGTTAACCAGTAACGATTAAAAGTTCGTTTTTGTTTGTGGAGGAGCAGTCATCTAGAACGACAACACGGGTAAGTTATATTAGGTGATAGTTTTGTATTATAGTTGACCATAAGTTGCGTTGTCAAGAGGTGTTATAAGGTAGGGCTAAGCATTTGTACCAGATATGCGCTTTCTATGTTTCTGCTGGAGCTATGCGTTTTCATGGTTGTCTTATTTACTTACTTAGGTGGCGCTACAGTCCGACGACTACTTGAGCAGCAACTATCATACTTACTTACTTAATTGGCGCTACAATCCGGAATGAACCTGGGTCTCAACCAACATGCCTCTCCAATTATCATGTTTCTTAGCTAACTGCCTCCAGTTGCGCACTGTAAGTTGGTTGAGGTCGGTTTCTACCTGTGCGCGCCACTTAAGGCGAGGTCTTCCTCTACTGCGTCCGACGTCTGGCTGGGAATCGAAGACTCTGCGAGTCGGAGTATTGGTATTTATTCGTTCTACATGTCCTAGCCATCTTAAACGTCCAATTCGGAGTTTTTTTTGACCAGGGGCATGTCGCTGTGCATCTCGTATAGTTCTTGGTTGAATCTATGTCTCCCTAGCCCGTCAACGCAAGCGGAACCGAAGATTTTTCGAAGAATCTTTCTTTTGAATTGACTAAGGATTTCTTCATCCATTTCAGCTGCGTAGAGCAGGACTGGGATGAGGCAAGTGTAATTCTTCGTTTAATTTCAGACGAGATGTTGGTTTCAGAGTTAATAGCGGAGCCGAGGTACACAAAGTCCTGTACTACCTGAAAGTTATACCTGTCAATGGTAACGTTCTTTCCAATTCGTCGATGTTGTGTGTCCTTTGGTGTTGACAGCATATACTTTGTCTTACCCTCATTTACTGCTAAACCCATTTTCGCTATGACAGCTAGCTATGACATCACGTTGAGTCTTACCAATGATGTCAATATCGCAGGAGTATGCTAGTAGTTGCACCGGTTTTTGGAAAATTTTGCCTCTGGTGTTGGCTTGGCAGTTTTGCACAATCCTCTCAAGAATCAAATTTAAGAAGTCACATGACAGCTCTTCGCCTTGCCTAAATCCTTTTTTTGGCATCGAACGTGTCGTTGATGGAGCAGCGAGAATTCTCCATCGTCATCCTACACAAAAGGACGAGATTGGTATACCAAAACTAGACATGGCTCTGTATATTTCGTCTCTATAAATGCTGTCGCATGCAGCTTTGAAATCGATGAATAGGTGGTGGTTATCGACTTGGACTTCTTAGTTTTTTTTTCCAGGATTTGCCATAGTGTGAAAATTTGATCGGTTTTGGACTTTCCTAACCTAAAACCACACTGATAAGGGCCTATCAGGTTGTTGGTAAACGGTTTCAGGCGTTTGAATACAACGGCAGATAGGATCATGTAGGCGATGTTGAGGAGACTTTTGCCTCTGTAGTTGACACACTTTTTTGTGGATCGGGCAAACGATGCTGAGGTTCCATTCTTCAGGCATACTGTCTTCCGACCAGATTTGGCTAATGATTTGGTGGATGTTATTTGCCAAGTCATCTCCGCCGGCTTTATAAAGCTCAGCGGGGAGACCGTCATTTCCGGCAGCCTTATTAAGCTTCAGTTTAGATATTGCTATCCTCACTTCATTCAGGTCGGGCGGTTGGTAGTTTTCGCTGTCGTCGCCCATATTGAATGGTTCGTTCTGCCTGACAGCGAAATGTTGCTCGTCATCGCCGTTTAACAATCTGCAGAAGTGGTTCTTCCATATCCTCAGCATCGACTGTGTCTCAACAACGATATTTCCTTGTTCATCTCGACAGGATTCTGTTCGAGCCTTTTATCCTTGGCTTTGACGTTTTATACTTAAAACTTGCGAACATCGTTCCTGGAGTGGCACCTGTTTATGTCCTCGATCGCGCGTTTTCTTTTTTCTTCTTTCTGAAAAGCCGGTGTTCTTCCCTTCTTCTTTGCCTATAGAGCTCAATTGCAGCTCACGTCTTCACCTGCAGCTTAGCCTCGTAGGCCTCGTTCTTGGAAGCGAGTATATATCGGCATTCCTCATTAAACCAGGGGTTTCATACTGGTGGCCGAGAGAAACCTAGCACATCATATGCGGTTGATCTAATGGCTTGTTGGTATCGTTGCCATTGTTCGTCGACATTCGATGATAGTTAAAATCTACCTTTTGCGTTAAAATCTCCCAGCACGCTCATAGGTTTTATCATTGAGCTCGTAGAAGTAATCCTTAGCTATATATATCTTTCCTCCGTTGGGGCGTGAGCGCATATAACGCTTATGTTGGCGAATTTGGCCTTGATGCGGATTGCTACAATGTGTTCCCCAATGTCTTGGAAACCTAAGACTTCTTGCCTAAGTCTGGGACTTATAACAAATCCTCATCCGAATAGTAGCTGTTTCTACTCACTATAACACGGCCCGTAGATGTCACAGTTTTTCATCCACTTTTTGCCCGGTCCATCCCATCGTATTTCTTGGATGGCAGTAATGTTTGCTTTGTAGCAGTTTAGTTGTTCGCTTGCACATCTCCTGTTAAATGTTCTCACATTCCAGGTGCAGATGCGAAAGTCGTTGTCCTTTTTTCGTTTAGCAGGGTCGTTGACAATAAAATCAGTCCTTTCCAAGGCTATTGGTTGCTTCGTAACAATTTTTTTTTCCATGGGTGGGTGGTTAACACAAAGCACAACCTCCAACCTGGAGGGCCAGTTCCAATTTATAAGATACCCCTAGGACATGAGGCCATCAGTATCCACTACGGGATTGAGCGCTGCCGTTGGCTTTTCGGTTCATCCGCCACCAGCTCTGTTCAAGGGGCCTGACTAACCCTTGAAATTCCTAGACAACCTGTTGTCGAATATGTCAAAGCAGCTTGACTAGGTTCGCCTGGGACAGCAGGCTGGGTATTCATTCCGTTACATTCTGACCTGGCTGTTCATAGTGTTGCTGGCAAGATAACAAACACAGAATTTCAGTAGGTTCAGGACTGCTGATTGTTTCCACTTCTAACTTGAGAATAGTTCGTACACTGCCAGAACCAAAGTCTGGCTGTAGTTTACCTAGATATAGTTAGCATGTTGACGCAAGTTTTAACAATGGCTGTAGTACAAGGATGTATATAGCATCAGACCACATAAATGCAATTCCAAAAGCGACCGGAGTATTATTGCGATAACCGTTAACTTAGTTAAACCGACCGAGTTGGTGGCTTCTGAACGCGAAGGTTACTTAGATTTTGAACGAATTACATATTATCCCCAATAAGTATTACATTATCACCATTTTGAGTGAAACTGGCGGAGTATAATTTTTACGGAAATCTTGCCTTAGATATCCGATCGCTATTATTGCCTCCTGCTGGAAGCCCTAACCAAGATGTTCGTGCATTTTGTTCGGTTTGTTCGAGTAGACAAACAGCGTGAAGGGTGAAGTGTGTAACTACTTATTGCGCCATTCTATGCTACTAAATCCCGTAGAAAATATTTACTATGAAAATAAAAAAATAGAACACATTTCAATTGAGCAAAAGATTCATTTATTTATATACAAATGGAATTTCGTAATAAAAAAACAATTCAAATTCAGCTCTATGCTAGCAAACACATAGAAAGGCTTTAATTGGCTCTTAAGCTCTGTTGAACCAGAGGTAAGTTATTCCCAATGAAACACTTAAATCCACGGAAAACCCATGAGCAGGAATCACTACCTTGTTCGTTCTTGTCAACACATTTCTCAATTTCTGGTTTAATTTCATCCTGAGTGCGCTGTTGTCCCAATTGTTTTACAAGATTATCAATCTGGAAGCCAGACTTGGCATTGAACAGCTCAAATTTCTCAAAGACACACTCGATGTAACAGCGTGTTGGCTCATCGTCAGTGAATTCGAACCTTTTGTACTTTTCCACTTGCTCGGCAGACAATTTCTTAGCCTCGGCACATTCTTTTCTAGCAGTTGCTAGGTCTTCTTCACTTTTGATTTTAAAGTCCTCTGCAAAAGCCTGGAATTAAAAACGCTGATCAATGGGTTGTCTAATTAAAAAAAGCCGTATCTTACAAATGCAAAAATAGCGAATAGAATTCCGAAAACTGTGTACTTCATGTTGAGGGATTTGCTTTGATGTGTTCACGTTGATTGATCAAAATTGAGTGATAGCAGTGAACGCTCCGGTGGGGGCTTATATAGTCATGAAGAATAGAGATGGTATATTATGGATTACGGTAATAAGAGGTCATTTAGAGGAACATATGACTGAGTGGCAGTTTTGAATGCGGCATGAATTAATCTTGTGATGGGCAGCGGTTTTGTCGCTTGTATTGTGCAATTGTTACTTAATTATGTTGAACATTTTTTGCGTTTATCGTTCTGGAGCATCCATTCTATAGGAAAATTTTATTCAAAGTGAAGATATGAAATGTGTGCTCGAAGAACATCATATACCAGTGTCTTGCTAATGGCATGGTTTATTGTTCGTTTATTGTTGTTGAATGTGCTAATTCAAGGATTGCTATGAATTATGTTTAAAGTATTCCTTCTGGCTTTATGATTAGCTGTCTTTTTATGCTGATGGTAGCGTTAAATTTAAGCCTTCGATCTTGTGTGCATATTACCTGCATTCCAGAAAGAAGCGTTTGCAAACATCTTGAAGTCAAATAAACCGCAGCGTCTTCAAAGCGGAAGTCATCGTTAGTTGCGTTGGGATATTGTCATTTTAATCGAAAGCCCTAGACTCCAACGTTCATTGCCCTTTAGCCGACAGTCTTACTAATTCAGCAGCATGAATGCTCTTGGACGGGATATTACCTGCAATGACTTTGCAGGCGCTGGGCGTAGAGGAATGGTTGCATGTTGTAAAACGATGGTAGAATCTGATTGGCACTGTCCAGTGGTTTTAACTCTAACTACACATCAATTGTGCTTATTTTTACTTCCAAGAGATAACCATCGAATACTGGTCTCGTCCAACCAGATTTGACTTGCTAAACAACAAGTGCGAGTGTTGATAACAAGACGAAAAACAGAAACACTACAAACATCCCGGGCAGGCTTGCACGGATTAACCGGCTTGCTGTCCCAGGCGTACCGCGATGAGTTGCTTCGATATATTCGGACAATAGGTTATATTGGAATCTCAATGATAAATCAGGCGCTTGAACAGAGATCGTGGCGGATAAACCGAAGGGCAATTGGCAGCGCTCAATCCCGTATTAGATACTGCTGGCCTCGTGTCCTAGGGATATCTAATAAATTGGAACTGGACGTCACAACAAACTAGAAATACTGTGCATACTGCAATCGCAAGAGACCGCCAAGACTATCGAGCAACGCGTATCCCTTAACCTCTCGATTAAAGCGGTATCGCAAGCGTCGAATGTCGAAGAACCATGGCAGCGATGCCAACAAGCCATTAGATCAGCCGCAACTGATGTGCTAAGTTTCTCGGGCCCACCAACAAGAAACCCCTGGTTTGATGAGCAATGCCGACGCATGCTCGCAGCCAAAAACGAGGGCGACAAGGCTAAGCTGCAGGTGAAGACGAAAGCTGCGGTTGAGCTCTACAGGCAGAGAAGAAAGAAAGAACAGAAGGGACGGTGCCTCTCCAGGAACGGGGGCATCAGTATGCACTACGGGATCTAGCGCTGCCGTTGGCTTTCGGTTCATACTGGCGAGATGAACAAGGAATTATCGTAATTGAGACACAGTCGATGATAAGTATATGGAATAACCACTTCTGCAGACGGCGATGACATACAATATTCCGCTGTCAGGCAGAGCGGACCATTTAACATGGGCTACGACAGCGAAAACTACCAACCACCCGTCCTAAATGAAGTGATAACAGCAATATATGAACCCAAGCTTAATAAGGCTGCCGGAAATGATAGCCTTCCCAATGAGCTTTATAAAGCCGGCGGAAATGACTTGATAAGTACCATCCACCAACTCATAAGCCAAATTGGGTCGGATAAAAGTATGCCTGAAGAGTGCCACCTCAGCATCGTTTGCCAGATCCACAAAAAGGGGTCCCACTGAACTTTGCCTACCACAGAGGCATAAGTCTCCTCAACATCGTCCACAAGATCCTATCTGCCGTAATATGTGAATGTCTGAAACCCTTACCAACAACCTAATCAGTGTGGTTTTAGACCACACTTCGGCAGATTCTGGAAAAAAGCCCAAAAAGTCCAAAACGATACACAACACCTATTAAAATATTTCAAAGCCGCATACGACAGCATTTATAGAAACGAACTATATATAGCCATGTCTAGTTTTGGTAATACCGCCCAAGCTCGTCCGTTTGTGTAGGATGACGATGGAGAATTATCGCTGCTCCATCAGGGTCGGAAACGTCCTCACCGACACATTCGATACCAAAAAAGGATTCAGTCAAGGCGATGCGCTGTTATGTGACTTCTTCAACTTGATTCTTGAGAGGATTGTGAGAAATTCACAAGATAACACCAAAGGCACAATTTTTCAAAAATCGGTGCAACTAAATACTAGCATACGCCGACGATATTGACAGCATTGGTAGGACTCAACGTGATGTCATAGCCACGTTTGCTAGTATAGAGAAGGAAGCGGCAAAAATGGGTTAAGCAGTAAATGAGATCTTGCCCTCTGCTGTCAACACGAAAGGATACACAACATCGACGAATTGGAAAGACGTCACCATTGACAGATATAACTTTGAGGTAGTATGGGACTACCTCGGCTCCGCTATTAACTCTGACAACAACATCTCGTCAGAAATGAAACGAAGAATTACTCTTGCCAAGCGCTGCTTCTTCGTCCTAAGAAGGAAATTCAATAGGAAAGCCCTCACTCAAACTGCTAAGGAAATCCTATATAAGACCATGATCATCCTAGTCCTGCTCTACGGCGCTGAAGCATGGACCGTCTCAAAAGCAGATGAAGAAATCCTTGGTCGATGCGAGAGGAAAATTCTTCGGTCCCGTTTGCTTTGAAGGGCTATGAAGACTAAGATTCAACCAAGAACTTTACGAGTTGTAAAGCGACACGACCTTAGTCAAAAAACTCCGCATTGGACTTTTAGGATGAAAAACGAATGGAATACTCCGGCTCGCAGAGTCTTCGATCCCCAGCCGGACATCGGACGCAGTAGAGGAAGACCTCGCCTTAAGTAACGCGCACATGTAGAAACCGACCTCAACCAACATAAAGTGCGCAACTGGAGGCAGATATCTAAGGGCCGGGCTAATGAAGAGGCATGTTGGTTGAGGCCCAAGTTCATTCCGGACTGTAGCAACACTTAAGTAAGTAAGTAAGTATGCTATGAGGTAGGGTATAGAATTGTTTCTTTTTATATAAAAATGCCCCCAACAAGAGGGCGTGGGTTAAAATGATATATTGACGAAATGTTTATACAAGGTAGGCCAAAAGAGATCACCCTATTGGAAGATGCTTTTATTTTTACAAATGGCCGCCAATATCAAATCTGTTTTGACATTTGTGGACTAGACAGAATACAAGTGAACAAGCCATGAAGCGATACACTCCCCAAGAACTCGGAATAATCGTGTCTATTTTTTTGCGTAACAATTCGTCTGTAGTGTTGGTGTCGCGCGAGTTCCGTTGCCGGTTCTCCGGCCGCTCGACACCGACTGCGCGAACACTGCGCTGTTTGGCCACCAACCTTGAAGAGAATGGGACCACACTAGATGTTGCAAAGAGTGGCCGGCACCAGAGTGCCCGTTGTGCAGAGAATATCGCCGCTGTTGCCGAGGATGATGTCGAGCCGTCGCCGGAAACATCGACCAGATGCCGTGCCTCGCGGTTAGCCATCAGCCGGTCGTCCCTAAGGCAAATTTTTGGTCAAAGACTTGTGCATTTTCCCGTACAAAGTCCAGTCCGTGCATCAGCTGCTGCCTGTCGACCGTCAAACGCGTGTAACCTACGCCCAAGCCATCCTCAATCTCGAGGTCGAAGTGTACGATTTTTCGACCAAAATCATAATGCGCGATGAGACTCATTGCCACCTCAGCGGGTACGTGAACAAGCAAAACTATCGCTTCTGGGAGAACGCTTTCGAGAACGCCGCTGGTCTCAAACGACACGGTGGTTGGTACGCGCTATAGGATCATGTTAACCGAGTTTTTTTTTGGCCGCAATTGGACGAATTAGGACAGGAGGACATGTGGTTCCAACAGGACGGAGCAACGGCACACACTGCGCGAGCCACAACCGATATTAATGAGAGCCAAACAACATCGGATGACTTCTTTTGGCCCACCCTGTATTATCATAAACAATAATTTCGCATCGAAAGTTTTTTTCGAAAGTCTTAAGCTATCCATTCATATAGAGAAATTACCGTCTGACTTCATCGTCGAAGTCATGATCTGGATTAAAGAACCAAAAGTTAAAGTTTACTGCATTATTACAGTTGGGTACGCCCACATTCAAATCAGACATTTGTATTTGGGCCAAACGGTCACCACGGTCAATGCAAACAATTACTAACTTATCGGCTGTCGGACATTTCAGTGTACCCGCACTACAAAAAGATATACAGAAACTACAAGAACTAAAAGTAGATGGATCGAAATAATATAACGGTTAAAAAGGTAAATAGGTCAACTGTAGATAACTAACTTCGAAAGACATCGGCATTTGCATATCCCTGATAATGACTCATCGCCACCATCTGTAATGGAAATAAATTATTTGCTTTTGAAAACAGCGAAGATATCAAACTACGATCGAT
This sequence comes from Rhingia rostrata, assembly GCA_949824845.1. NCBI lineage: Eukaryota > Metazoa > Arthropoda > Insecta > Diptera > Syrphidae > Rhingia > Rhingia rostrata. The sequence goes on from OX463758.1 coordinate 30,595,093, forward strand.
AATGTAAATTAGCAAAGCATCTGGAAACAAGATGCGGGTGCATGATATAGCGTCGATGCTTATCAATTTGTATAAAAGTGAACAGGATCGTGTACGAACTTATCATTCAGCGATCACTTACCAAACTTTATTGTTGTGCTTAAAAAAAAAACTCTTTATTTAAAAATGTCATCATCATTGGTCTCGTTATCCTTTTTGATAATCCTAGCCGCTACAGTAAACATACTAGCGGATGAAAGTCCGGGTTTTTTTCTCAAAATTACAAAAAACGTTCCGCGCTTGGGTCGTCGATCTGATAAAAAGTTTGAAAGCTTATTTTTCAAAAATGCTAAGCAAATACCAAGAATTGGTCGACGAAATGAAGCGGTAAGTCATTTTTGTGGCTTTTGTTCAATTAGTCTAAACTAATTCTGTAAAGGTAGATTCTAAATAGTGACGGTGAATTACTGCTTTAACATGAGATATTACAGAAAAATAATACCATGAGGAGCTATAATGAGAAAAGAAGTATTTTTCTGTTCTGGGATTCATCGCTTACTTGTGCTGTGCTATTATGTCATATTTAATAAAAACATACAGATACATAATATATATTCATTCTCAACGACTTTATTTCAGGAAATGTTCCATTCACAAGATCCTGAAATGTCTACTTGGATGGAAGAAATTAAATCACCGAATAAAAGGGCATTAATCAATCCAATACTGACAACAGGACACCGAGAGTATAATGTGGTACAGCCAGTCAATGCCAATACTCTGATAGAGCTGATAGAGAAGGGAGCAATACCAAGTGAAACTATAAAATTCGTTCATTGGAAGGATTTCGATAGAGCACTTCAATCTGATTCTGACCTATATAGTAAAGTCATATCTTTGGGACGGAAGCCAGATCAACAACTTAAGGACGATTTGAACTTTAGTCGTTTAATACCTTTCTTTGGGAATTCAAACGATGGAGAGGATCTGATATTTTATCACGGAGAAAAGGAAATGTATCCAGCCCGTGAAAAAGATTTATTGCACTACAACAATATTTAGGTGGAAAATTGATTCTTAAAGTCAATTGTAAATAAACCATTGATGAGTGTAATCTAGTCAAAGTCTTTACATAGATAGAAAACAATTATTTGTGTGTGTTATTATAAGTGTGAGTTAATAAATTTGAATTGACTATGCAAAATGCTATTCCTTCGGTTATTTTTAACCTCTTCTCGCAAGAGATAGATCGTGTTTTCGTGATTGATTGATTGATTCTAATGTACAATTATAGAGGAACCCGAAAAAATTGATTCCGTCTCGGTACCGTACCTGTATCTCCTATATGAAAATCACACATAACGTTAATTTTCTAAGAAAAATGATGATAAATCCTAGACGCACTCATTTCAATACAATATTAGTTTTGATACAGAGTTTGTTAAATAGAGAAATAGTTGAGGTAGACATACCTCAATGTATATGGATCGACTAAGAATCGCTAGCTGAGTCCATTAAGCCAAAATTCGCAGTTCGGAGTAAGCATAAAAGAGGAAGTCCCGCCATCGTGCAAGAAGTCAACCCGCACGCACACATGAATGGCTCGGTCCTGGGTACTAACGAGACTTATGCTTGAAAAAAATTTATTTGTAGAAGAATGTTGATAACGGATTTTGCTCAGAATTCCATTTGAAGCCTTAGTGTCAAAGATATGGCCATTTGGAGGTGAAAAAACCGATTTTTTTAAACAAAAATATCATAAAATCGGATTTTCCATTGGTGATCACGATTGGAGGTTGGAATTCCATTAAGAATTTGTATTTGTTAAATAAAAAAGACAAAAATAGGTTTACAACTCAAAAACAAAATTGTTTTACATATCAATTTTACACCATCCAAAATTATGTTCATAAAAGCGTTTTTAAAAAAACATGTTTTTTCGGGTTAAATTTTAGAGTTTTTTTTAAATGTTTCGGACGTCTAGCGTGGCTTGCGAATCGAATTTCCAGCTACTGCTTCGACCGATGGTGATGGTCGAGCACTTATTATAAAGCTGAAGAGGTCTAGTTAACGGAAAAAAAAAAATTTACATTAGAAGTACATAAAATCAGAAATACGCGTCATTTTGTAAATCTGAACTATCCAAAATCATCAAAATCATACATCTTTCCGTTTTTGTTCCATTAAACTGATTAAAATGGGTTTACAACTCCAAAACAAAAGTTTTATTTATTTTATACCAAATAATACTTCTGTTTTAATGTAATGTTGTATTTTTTTTTATAAACTAGACCTCTTCAGTTTTATAATAAGTGGTCGACCATCAAAATCGGTAGAAGCAGTAGCTGGAAATTCGATTCGCAAGTCATCGACATCGACATCTGTTTAATATCCGAAACTCAGGCAAAGAGTTATTCGAAATTAAAAATTAAAGGTTACCTCGGATATCATGCTCTACATCCATCGAATAAGGCTAGAGGTGAAGCCTCACTATCACTATATATAAAGGAATGTATCGAACATTCGATTGATCTTAAATTAAAAATCGAAACAATGCAAGTTAGCTCTATACAATTCAGAAGCAGAAAATCCTTTCTGAAGATATCTTCTGTTTACTGCCTACCGCAATGCAAGATTGAGAAAATTGACTTTGGAAAACTTGCTCAATTATCTTTGACAGCGTTTTTTCATCGAAGGGTACTTTAATGCAAAACATACATTCTGGGGATCTAGATGCATATCACAGAAAGGTAGGATGATTTTTGAAGTAGGTAGAAAGTAAAATACCGAATTTCATTCTACGGGCAAACCAATTTACTGGCCAAATGATGTTACAAAAATACCGGATTTGATCGATTTTTTCATAGCAATCGAATCAAAGATGGCGAATGCTTTGATCTTTGCTCTGACCATTCTTCGATCATTCTAACAACGAGTGAGTCAATCATTAGAAACGAAAACCCATCCAGAATTACAGACGGGAAAATTTACTGGGAAGGCTTCAAAAACGATATTGAAAATAATATTCGACTGGGTGATCCCCATTGGAACTTGAAGTCGCGGCTGACTCCTTTATCGATACCGTCAAAAAAGCAGCATGGAATAATACTCCTAAACAACGCAAAGTAGAGAGCTATAGTAATATTAAGTGCCCATGGGAAATAAAAGATTTGGTTAGACAATAAAGAAAAGCTTGAAAAAGATGGCACTAAAATCGTGCCCGCAAGATAAAAAATATCTCAATCGGTTGAGTAACATGCTATCAAAATCGATTAAAAACTTTAAAAACCATGCAATAAAACTTATCTGCAAATCCTTACCGCTTGAAAAGAATCGAATTATTCACTTTGGAAAGCAATTAAGGTCATAAAACGGCCAAAAAAAGGTGTGCCACCAATAAGGATAGGTAACTCAAGACGTTTGGGAAAAAAGCGATAAGGAAAAAGCAGACATTTTTACCGAACATCTTGAGGAAACATTTAAACCATTTAATGGTCCAGAAAATATTAACTTATTCGAGACTACAAGCGATAGCAATCTAGTTAGATATGCAAGTATTGCCAAGCTTAAACGGGAAATACAGAAATTAAAACCTAAAAAAGCTCCATCTTATGACCTAAATACAGGAAAACTTCTTAAAATGTTGCCTAGAAAAGCATTAACTAAACACCTGAACATTGTAAATGCAGCAATAAGATTAGAATACATACCCCGAGAGTGGAAAGTCGCAGAAGTGATTATGGTTCTCAAACCAGGAAAAACACCGAATGATATAAAATCTTACAGACCTATTTCACTTCTTCCAATAATTTCAAAAGTTTTTAAAATTACATTACTCGCTTACACCCCATTATTGATCAGAAACGCCTTTTACCTGACCATCAATTTGGGTTTAGAAGTAACCATTTGACTGTGAACTAAGTTCATCGAATAACTGATGTAATTGAGAAAGCTTTCGAATAAAGGAAAATTTGCTCAGCCGTATTTCTTGACATGTCGCAAGCTTTTGACAAAGTTTGGCATAGAGGCCTCCAATGCAAGCTAAGACAATTTCTGCGTGAAAAATTATATAAAATCCTCGTGTCGTATAGACTCTTCCGTGTTGAACTTGGAAACGAATATCCGGATTTCAAAGAAATTATGGCAGGAGTACCCCAAGGAAGCGTCCTTTGACCACTCTTGTACCTCCTATTTACACGTGATATCCCACAAACAAACGATACAATAGTTGACACGTTTGCTGAAGATATGGCTATACTAGCAGTTGGCACAGCAATAGAGAAAACAAATATGAAATTACAAAACGCTCTTAACGAGGTTAATGAATGGACAAAATCCCGGCGGATTTCGCTTAACGAGAGCCAAACGATTGTTGCAGATTTTTCGTATAAACGAACAAACAATTCGCCAGTATTTGTCAATAATAAAAAAGAAATGCGAAGAACTTAAAAATTAATACAGAGAAATGTACTCGGAAAACATTGGAAGCTTAACCTTGATAACGAGCTGCTATTAATCAAGCAAGTGCTAAGGCTGGGTTGGACATATGGTATACAACTATCGGGTTGTACCAGTGAAACGAATCTAAATATTTTACAAACTTTTGAAAACAAAATGTTAAGATCATTCGTCAATGCGACGTGGTATATAAAGAATGAAGATCTACGCAGAGATCTGGGTATTCCCGCGGTTAAAGATTTTGCACGCAAACATAAAAAAATTTTATTGGGAGGACACGTTAACACAACGGTCCTCCAAATTCTTGACGAAACAAATTTATTGCGGCGTCTTCAAAGAACTAAGCCCTTAGATTTGGCCCGATAATAACAAACCGCGTTATAAATTGCGGAAAAAGCAGGAACTCTCACAGGAAAGTTACCTGCCAAACAGTCATTACTCGTGATAAAAAAAAGCTATATAAGTCGCATACTTAGTTGCAATACAATTAGAAAAAGGGAGATGGTTTTAGTGAGTAAAAATCTCATACTACTTTGGGAAAGTGCTCATCGTGACTATGAAGATTTCCACCATCCCATGGAAAAAAAGGAAGCGGTGAGGATTGAAGTTTGACATAAAACAAACTTTATGGCAACAGATAAAGTTCGTAGCAAAACGAGCCTCTAGAGACAACGCATGCCATTCTCCTATATGTAAGTGAGATTTAGGCAGACGCGCTTCGACAAGAAAGGTACCGAAAGCAGATGGCGGCAGTGCAAAGACGTGAAGCTCTACGCGTGGCTAGCTCTTACCGAACGGTGTCGGAACCAGCAGTCCTTGTAGTCGCGAAGTGACTCCTATCGATATCCTAGCGGCACAAAGGAAGTACGTCCACGACAACAAGGCGGAAATTGGATTGGAAGCGGCAATCGACCAAGCAGAGCAGCAAACGATAATGAAGTGCCAAGAGCGCTGGAGCTCGGAAAGCAGAGGAAAGAGGACAGCGAGGCTGACAAGAAATGTGGCTAAGTGAAACTACAGGAAACACAGTGAGGTCAACGATGTCATCACCCAGTTCCTCATCGGACACGGAAATTTCAAAGCCTTTCTCAATAAGATTGACAAAACGGACAGCCAAACCTGCCAGCACGGTGACTCTCCGATAGACACTTTTTCAGAAAGAAGAAAAAAGAGCAAGAAAATCGCGAGATCGAGGATATAGAGAGGTGCGACTCCAGGAACGATTTTAGCAAATTTTTACCAAAGTGTAAAACGTCAAAGCCAAGGATACCAAGCTCGAACAGAAGCCTGTCGAGATGAACAAGGAAATATCATAGAGACTAGTCGATGTTGGGGATATAGAGAACCCCTTCTGCAGACTGTTAAACGGCGATGACGAACAAAATTCCGCTGTCAGACAGAACGAACCGGCGGAGATGACTTGGTAAGAAAAATCCACCAACTCATAAGCCAAATCTGGTCGGTTGAATGTATGCCAGAAGAATGGAACCTCAGCATCGTTTGTCCGATCCACAAAAAAGGAGACCCTCTAAACTGCGCCAACTACTGAGGCATAAGTCTCCCCAACATCGCCTACAAGATCCTATCTGCCGTAATATGTGAACGCCTGAAACCGTTTACCAACAACCTGATCGGCCGTTATCAGTGTGATTTTATGCCAGGAAAGTCCACAACCGATCAAATTTTCACACTTCGGCAGATCCTGAAAAAACCCAAGATGTCTAAATCGATACGCACCACCTATTCATCGATTTCAAACCGCATACGATAGCATTTATAGAGACGAACTATACAGAGCCATGTCTTGTGTTGGTATACTCGTCCGTTTGTGTAGAATGACGATGGAGAATTCTCGCTACTCCATCAGGGTCGGAACGACCTCACCGGCACATTTGATACCAAAAAAGGATTTACGCAAGGCGATGCGCTATCATGTGACTTCTTCAATTTGAAGCCAGCACGAGCCAGCACCAGATGCACGATTTTCCAAAAATCGGTACAACTACATGCATACGCCGACGATATTGACATCATTGGTCGAACCCAACGTGATGTCAGAAGCGGCAAAAATGGGTTTAGCAGTAATTGACGGCAAGACGAATTATATGCTGTCAACACGAAAGGGCACACAACATCGACGAATTGGACAGAACGTCACCATTGACAGATACGGGACTTTATCTATATCGGTTCCGCTATTAACTCTGACAACATCAACTCGTCAGAAATTAAACGAAGAACTACTCTTGCCAACCGCTGTTTCTTCGGGCTAAGAAGGCAATTCAGTAGTAAAGCCCTCATTCGAACTACTAAGGAGATCTTATATAAGACCCTGATCATCCCAGTCCTGCTCTACGGCGCTGAAGCATGCACCATATCATAAGCGGATAAAGAAATTCTTTTTCGATTCGAGAGGAAAATTCTTCGAAAAATCTTCGGTCCCGTTCGCGTTGACGGGCTACGGAGACGAAGATTCAACCAAGAGCTATACGAGCTGCACAGCGACATGCCCCTGGTCAAAAAAAAAAAACTCCGCATTGGACGCTTAAGATGGCTAGGACATGTAGAACGAATGGACACCAATACTCCGGCTCGCAGAGTCTTCGAATCCCAGCCAGACGTCGTTCGCAGTAGAGGAAGACCTCGCCTTAAGTGGCGCGCACAGCTAAGGACCGGCTTAATTGGAGGGGCATGTTGGTTGAGGCCCAGGTTCATTCCGGACTGTAGCGCCACCTAAGTAGGTAAGTAATTGAGTAAGACGGGCAGACAGACTAAGTTAGCGATCCTGATCCGATCCATATACTTTGAGCCGTTTCTTTGGAACTGATTTCCCTCTTCTGACGTGATGTCAAAATGAATATATGGGTTAGGGATTTAACACATCAAAATGACCCGAACAAAATCGATAAAAAATAATTAAATTTTGTTTATTATCGACGAATGGCTTGCATTTTATACTTTATCAAAGAAAAATAGAAATATATGACTTATTCGTTCTTTGTCTAGAAACCTATCTTTTGACGATAGGATCAACCAATCACAAAACTATCGTACAAGCTTTTTTTAGTAAAAAAATGCCCTTTTCAACGGCATTTGCTGTATTTTCGAAGGATTTATATACAACGCAAATAAAGTTTAATTGCTGCGTTCGTGCAACAAGCATCAATTCGTAAAACCAAATATTGTTGACCAAGAAAAATCCCAAAACTCTGTCAATTTTCCAATACATATATTTATTGAGAAAGAAGAGAAAATTACAAATTTCCTGAAAAAGGTTTAGTTAGATTTCTGTTTACAAAAACAAAAACTTCAGTTATTTACTTTTAGTATTTTCTTGGATGGTTAAAACATTAAGCGTTTTCTTAAAATGTTTTTTTTTTCTAAAATTCCGTCTGCTCTTCGTAACTTCATTCGGGAACAAACCAACTTCCACCACCGTCTCGTTCTTATTTTGTTGTTTTCGAAAAATAAATTATCGTTCGAGTATCGCTGTGCTTGATGTGTCAGGCAGTGCTGCCAACTTTAATGAATCCTTTTGTTGCAAAAATAGTCGATTTTTTTTACTGCATTAGTTATATAACGATATTTCTATCTTAATTACTGCTTTATGTTACTTTTTTTTTTTTAACGTTTATTTATTCACAATTTCTTTAATATTAATTAATAGCCTAAATAAACTTAAAGACTAGACATTTTTAAATTTTGCCAAAGTAAAAGACCATTATGGTTCGCATTACATGATATATAATTTGTTTGTTTAATTCAATTTTTATATTTTTTTGTGAATTTTTGTATTATTGTTATGTACTATATATTTTTTTTTTTGAAAATAGGAAAATGTGAATCAAAACCTATTAGTAGACAGTCGCAACTTTTTTTTTTTATATAAAACTAAAACCTACAAGACTAACTTAACCTTTCTAAACCTATCTAAATCTATCTATCTAAATCTATCTAGGCCCTGTCATGTGATCTCTATTCCATCGACTAACAAGTCATCGTTAGATCAAAGATCACATGTCAGGGCCTAGTTTTACTTAACCTAAGTATCGGCTTCAGCCCAGTCTAGCCACCAGTATCGGTCTCTATTTAACCTGTTAGTGTTACTTTTGTCGCTTTCAGGTATGCTGATGCAGTATCTAATTTGATCAGTATTCCCGTCCCCCGACTCAAAAGGCTCATAAAGGATCCTTTTATCTGTTGCTCTCCTTGCAGCATGGTATATTATTGGAACGTTCGTTGAATCCGATAGGTAGCCATATGCATCCAGAAACAGAAATGTTTCTGGCGGAATGTATCCACTTTCCAATGCATTTCTGAAATACCCAGATTCGGATAGAATAATCCAGAGATTAATTCGTTTTCGCTAACACTTGCCGAACGAACAAAGTGATTCCTTACAAGATCTAGAATGACATTGTCAATTCTGGACACACCGGAAGCATCCAGAAGTCTTTTGTTTGAGACATAATGCCTATAATCGGAATGTGCACTCCTATACATCTGTGTGCAGGCTCTAAGACATTTGCGCTCGAACACTCGTAGTTTTTCCATATACGATGGGTTAATGTTCCACCACACTGGACTCGCATAGGTCAGAATTGGACGAACGAATGCTTGGTAACAAATTATCTTCACATCGGATCTAAGATAGTTGGAATAAAACAGGCTTTTTAGCGACATGAATGCCGCTCTTGCCTTGTCTAATTGAATATTTATGTGCTCATTGTAGTACAGAAACTTGTCCAAATGAACACCTAAATATTTTACCACGGTCCTCGACTCGATCCGAAGACCATTTGAACTCGTTATTTTGAGATTTCTCCAGTTGCGTCTCAAATCTGAATTACCTCGTCTTATTGGGGTGCGGAACAATATGGTTTCACATTTCGTATAGTTTATTTTAAGCTTCCATTCGGAGCAGAAAGCTTGAAACCTATCAAACTTGCTTTGAAGTTGGATTTGAATGTCTTCAATTTTTGAGCCGCTTGCATACAGTGTAGCGTCGTCGGCAAATGCCAATGAATTATCGAGTTCCCTAAGTATATCAGAAATGTAGATATTGAAGAGCTGTGGAGCAGTTACTGTGCCTTGAAGTAGACCATTATGGACATTAAAAACTTCAGCTGTCGTGTACTCTCTATCTGTTACAACAAATTTCTTTCCGTATAGCATGGATGCTATCATCTTTGTAAGATTAGATGGAAATTCATATCGAATAAGTTTGTAAATTAACCCGTCAATCCAAACCGTGTCAAAGGCTTTTTCGATATCCACTAGGCAGGCAGCTGTACATCTTTTGGCGTTGAGATTCCAATTAACATCCGAAATTAATTTTGTAATAGCATGCACTGCCGAGTGATTTCTTTTGAACCCAAATTGATTCCGCGGTATAATCTCCTTTTCATTACAAATGAACAAAATAGATTTATTAATAACTACCTCAAAAATCTTCCCGATATTAGGCAGGAGACTTATAGGCCTAAAGTTAGAAGGATCAGAAGGATCCTTCTTTTTCTTAATTATTGGAAACACCTTTGATATTTTCCAGCAACTAGGGAAGTAGTAGTTATTTAGCAGATTGTTAAAGATAACGCAGTATTGCCGTATGATATCAATTGGTATATGCTTAAGCACGATGTTTGGGATGTTATCCAAACCACTCGACCTTTTAGTGTTTAGTTTCCTAAATATGTCAGTCAAGTCGTCGAGGGTCGTGAAGTAATTGTAAGTCTGTTCATCTGTCAGTTCGTCAGCTTTTAACCACTCAGAAAATGTCAATAAAGTAGGGATCTCGCTATTGTGAAATCTCCATAGTTCGTCTCTTACTTCGACCGATTTGGAGCTGGGAAGTTCCCTGCTGCTTTATGTTTCATCAAATCAAATATATCCGTAGAGGGAGTGCAAAACTTCATAATTACCAAAAAGCCCTCTTTTATTTTGTTGCAAATAGTTTATTTTCAGGCAATGTTCATGTTTTGTGCATACAATGTATTTCTATATATAAATATATATCAAGCAAAAAAAAAAAAACGAATCAATAATAGTTTCTATTTTATTTATTTTATCTACCAACTAAGTTACTTGTTATTAATATAATAATTTGCCAATGTATAGGTATATAATAATAATATCATTTCATTGCTTTAATTTGTGTTTCATTATTGTTTAATTTTAGACGTACATATTAAAAAAAAAATAATTCTATTATTCGTCTCATGCTTCCAATCTTTAGAGAAAATCGATGCATTTTTTTGTGAAAATAATAATTATAAAAAGAATCATAAAATTAAAACAAAATACATATTAATATTAATAATATAGATGTATGCATATACGTATGTTTTATTTAACTTAATAATAAATTTAACAATAGCGTATTAAATATATAAAAAAATGCTTGTTTGTATTTTTTTTTTATTAAATATCTAAGCATTGATCTACAAGTTTGATTTAGTTTTCAAATATTTAATTTCAAACATTAAAGTATCTGTATCGCATTATATATTTTTCATAATTTATTTAATTTTAAAAATGTTCTGTTTTATTATTTTGAATATTTCTTTGTGATGGCTTGATTGGTTGATGCGTCTCTCTCTCTAGATACATTTCGCTGGACAGTTTTCTGTTCCTCTTCAATCCCACTCTCCGATGTACATGGTTCGGGGCGTGGGCACATAACCCCGTGTTGGCAGTGGCAAGCGACCGTAGATATGATTATAGGGTGACTCTACGATGTCTGAATCTGGAAAAAATTATTTTGTTAAATAAAATTTAAATATGAAAAATTTAAAAATATTATTCTAGTTGAATATGTATGTTTGGTGTGTCTATGGTTGCTATCTACATCTGGATATATACACAGATACTAGGAGCACTAATTGGTTTTAATGTGTTTGATTGTATCTGTTAGTCGGTGTTAGTCAAAGTTAATTTCAATCACGTTCTTAGTATCTATTTTCAGTTAACTTCATATTGATATGCAGTCATTGTACATGCTTTGAGATTGAAGCAGTGCAATACCCGCTTGATGATAAAAGAAACCGCTTTTCATAAAGAGTTTGGATTTTTTTTAATTTTGTGCACACTTTCACGAGATGGATTTTTCTATGCAACTTAGTTATAGTTTGACATGAGCTGTATATGTGTGATTGCGACACTTTTAATATTGTTTTTGAAAGTCACCATATTGAAGCAAATGGAGTGTAACCAATTGCTTGATTGATATGTTTAGTTATTACATGTATTCGATGCATTTGGAGGGTGCCAAGACAACATGGTTGGCAAATGGTGGCGCAACGCTTTAATCCATGCGATTAATTTCGTAATGGTATCGTTTTGAATGTAAACAAAACGTCAATCAAGAGAGAAAGTAAATGAAATGAGCTGGAGGATATTAAATAATTAACTCTGCTAACGTGACATGGGGTGCCAACTATACAAAGACATATATAAATATATGCTGTTTGGTCAGCCTTTATTGCTGTTGGTATTTACATATTATTCAAGGTTTAGAAAAGAAGTCTCATAATGTGAATGTGGGGTAATTTTTTCGAATGCCGTCAAATATCAACTTTTTTTTGAAAAAAGTTATTAGCTCTAGTTAATGGGACTGAGATGCACAAAAAAGAACATAAAAGTAGAGTTTTTTTGGTTTCAAGACATATTATGCTGTACAGAAAGCCTTCTGTTTCATGAGACTAAGTTTGAAAATCTAGAAAACATTTTTCTACACCTTCTTTGGAGTAGGATAACATTGTTTTTAAATGTTAATATCTTGTTGTCGGTTTTTCTGTTTCGATTGTATTTTGTTTTTATTAATATTTAACATTTGAAAGCTTAAAAATGTTCAATTTGTAAACATAAGAAAAAAATATATTTACTAGGGCAAATAATAAGGTTACAAAGCTCTGTTAATGCTAGGTATACATTAAAAAAAACTTAAAAACCTATTCTTAGTCTGAATTAATTAAAAAAAAGTATTATAAGTCTATAACACTAATAAGGAATGAATGGAGCCACATTGATCTGTTGTTTTTACGCAGTCTGAATTTCGCCAGACTGCATACTTTGAGGTTTTGTGAAATCACTGGGCTCAGCGGTGGAAAACATTTTTTTTTTATAATTTACACACACTCATGTGGTTACAGTACTGTGGTTACAGCACGAGCGTTAGAGAAAAGGAAGAAAGAGAATGATGGGAACGATTTTGGATGTAGTGGAGACTTACTCCATGGGTGTTGTCCGAAATAACTTCCTGGATTCGCTGTTTCTTGTGTTCGTTAATACTGAAGAAATTTCTTTTTATTTCTTTTGCATAAAAGTTAAATGGATTTTGGACTGTGTACTGTGATGTCCAATGTCCAATGGATTTTGGCTGGGATTGAACGCGTAATCTTCCACTAAACAAACGAACACATAACCACTTCACCGCGGCCACCTACAAACTGCGCAGATGGTCTGGGTTCGATTACCAGCCGTAGCAACGACTAAATGATTTTTCACTGGCTATGCTCTCGTGATGATATGACAAGTTATCCGAGCCGTATCAATTGACAAGAAAAGCTTATCTCCGCCGTTCGGAGTCGAGGTAAAACAGGAGATCACGCGTTTTCACCATGGACCTTCGAGGTAGTAAGGGACTTTGTCTACTCCGGCTCCGCTATCAACTCTTACAACAACATCTCGTCAGAAATTTAACGAAGAATTGCTCTTGCCAACCGTTGTTTCTTCGGGCTAAGAATGCAATTAAGTAGTAAAACCCTCACTCGAACTACTAAGGAGATCCTATATAAGATCCTGATCACCACAGTCTTGCTCTACGATGCTGAAGAATGAACCGAGTCAAAAGCGGATGGAGAAATCCTTGGTCGATTGGAGAGGAAAATTCTTCGAAAAATCTTCGAGATGTACAGCAACATGCATTAAGTCAAAACCTCCGCATTGGACGTCAAAGATGGCTAGGACATGTAGAACGAATGAACACCAACACTCCTGCTTGCAGATTCTTCGATTCCCAGCCAAACTTCGGACGCAGTAGAGGAAGACCTCGCCTTAAGTGGCGCACACAAGTAGAAACCGACCTAAACCAATATGAACCAAGTAAGCAACTGGAGGAAGTAAGCTAAGGATCGGACTAACTGGAAAGGTAGCGTTGGTTGTGGTCCAGGTTCATTCTGGACTGTAGTATATAAGTTAACACCACACCAACATAAGCCTTTTCCAAGTGCAAAAAAAACCTGCGTAAGCGATTGAGTTCCTCTTTATTCTGTATTCTCTTGCGTTTTTGTACAGATGTCCTTTTAGTAAGAAAAATTAAGGCAGTATTCCTACTATTTTGTAGTTCATTGTTAAATTAGGTTTTAGGCAAACTCCGCATATTAGACTGAGAATTTGTCTGGCGAAATTGTTTGCATTTAATCTTAAATAACAGGTTCTCCTGGGTGGAATAGACACAATCATTGTAAATTTTAAAAGCCAAAGGAGAAAACATCAATGTTTTGCGAGCCACAATTTAAATGAACGAGCAGGCTTGTGGATCATATTTTACGACACCAGTTGTACGCCTTCAAGAAAATTGAAAAATTTGAATCCATAGGCACAGTACAAAATGTTTCCGTGCCAGTGAGTGAGTGAATATTGCTGCCGCTGAGGCTTCAGTGTCTCTCACACGTCGTTCTCAAGCGTTGGCCATCTCTGTGACGTCGTTGTGGCGAATTTCGCGAAAAGATCTTGGCCCACATCTTTTCAAGAATTATTTGACGCGTCGTATGTTCGTGAATTGGGCTGAGCAACAACTTGAAAATGATTCGGATTTTCATCGAAAAATCATCTTCAGCGATGAGGCTCATTTCTGGCTGAATGGCTTCGTCAATAAACGAAATATGCGGTATTGGTCATCCACAAGTACTCCATAAATCATCATTGCATCCCGAAAAAATTACGGTTGGGTGTGGTTTATGGGCCGGCGGCGTCATTGGGCCGTACTTCTTCCATGATGATCAAGACCGGCACGTTACTGTGAATGGGAATCGCTACCGTTCAAGATAACCGAATATTTTTGCCCCCAATTGGATTATATGGACTTGGACGACATGTGGTTCCAACAGGACGGTGCCACAAGCCACATAGCGAATGCCACAATCAATTTATAGGAAACCAAGTTTGGAGAACGTGTTATCTCACGAAATGGTCCAATCGCTTGCCTCGGTCGTGCGATTTGACGCCGTTGGACTTTTTTTTTGTGGGGCAACGTAAAGTCTATGGTCTATGCCAACAAGCCAGCGACGATTGATGAACTTCGTACGAATATCGAACGTGAAACTGCAGCAGTATCGGCCGACTTATGCTTGAAACCCGTCGAAAATTGGGTTCAGCGTCTGGACTTCTGCAAGCGTGCCCGTGGTGGCCATGCAAAAGAAATCGAGTTCCATACATAATGGCATCGAACGAATTTTCAAAGGAATACAAGAATTTTATTGATATCCAAAACCGTTTTTGTTTTATTTAAAAAAAAAAACTTTTGTAGCGCTCTTATTGAAAACCCTTTATCTATATTACTCATGGGGTAGATAAAAGTCGCCTAAAATCTGCTTTATTGTTAAAAGTTGAAATGAATGTTTGAACCACTTATGGGTTCGTGTCTCAGATGCTTTGTATTGAGCCTAAACTTTATCATATGTAACCAAGGGATGGATTGTTCCCTCCAATGTTAAACTCTATTTTAATGTTAATAACAATTGCTTAGAGTTAACTGAGATTTTAAAAAAAGGGCCTGAAGGCACTTGGAAATCATTTTTAATTGAGTTAACTATTTTTGCTTAACAAAAATTAAAATGAAGTGATTTAGAAAAAGTCCCAGCTGTTAAATAGATAAACAGGTTTATATTTATTAATTTCAGCTTATCTGAATTTTTATTACATCAAGCAAATACAATAAATATGACTCTGGGAATGCTATTTTCTCCAAATGCTTGAGTAGAATCCATAATCATGCAATCTGCATCGAATAACTTTATCCATCAAATAAATTATTTTTTAAGTTTGTGCTAAATTGCATCCGAAATGCTGGACTCAATAACATATATACAGAACCATCCAGCACTTTCACACCGATGTGAAAACTGGGTTTCCGACAAAAAAGTTTTCAAAAACTTCTTGTCGCTATTACACTGTTCATGTTTCGTTTGATGTTTAAAAAAATGAATTGATAATTAATTTCATGACGTTTCATGACAGAGTAAATTGGATTTTCCAGCAACTAGAGTGTTGCGCACAATAATAATCGTTTTTATTTTTGATGCTAAGAATGATATAAATAATGTCGAAATGTGATCATACGAAAGCGTATTCCGGAATTCAGAGGAATGTTTGTGAATAATAAAGGTTTTCCATTAATGGCCAAAAATTAAAACCGTTTAGGGATAGTTCGGCCAAAGCTAATTATGTGGAATTGTTGCCGACACTAATAGTATTAGATTTCATTCAATTTGAGAAATTGACAATTTTATTCTTATAGCCTAAATGCAAAAATCCGAGAAAAATGTGTATAATTTGTTGGAATTAATATGCTAATAGTACATAAAAAGTTAAAAAAAAATTGTTAGAACTTTTTACGAGAAAATTGAGGTTATGTATATTTTTTAGATGACAGGTACCATTAATATAATGGCTGTAAGTAAAATAAGGCCTAGAATTATGACTAAAACACCCTGGATACGAAGTTTGAAAAAATCAGCCAAGCCGTTAAGGCTAGAAAGACTATTAAGGACAGGTCCGTCTGTCCCACGATATATTACAAAAAAAGAACGGGTTTCGCTATCATCGTTATTTTAGGATTCATCGAAATCTTGAGGTCGAACATTTTCACGAAAACAGAACCTTTCTCTTTGCAAAAAAAAGTTAATAAAAGACAACTGAGAAGGCTACAATCCGCAGTATGGATCGTTTTATATCCTATCCCATCCCATAATTAAAATTTATTTCCCTAGAATGTGGGTTTTATGGCAAAGAAATATTAAAATTGAAATTGTGGCAACATATTGTTCAGGCAGTTTATCAAAATCTTGTATGGTTCGACCAAAAACAACTATTTTCTTCTGCCTATGGTGACTTACGCCATATACATATGGTTTTTGTATAAAAACACCTCCAAAAAGTGGGCGTGGGTAAAATTGATGTATGAAAGAAATGTTGATAATACCAAAACCAATTATTTTGCATCAATTTATTTTTTTCGAAATGTTTAAAATTTTACCAAAAAACGTTTTTACTCCTCTAAAAACTCCTCTAAAAAGTTGGCGTGGCAAAAAACTTTCTATAGACTGAATATATATTCAGACACTTTCTCAAAATTTTTAACGGCTTTGCCTAAAATTAGGTTTTTTTCTAAAAAGAGGACGTGGTAGTTGTCGGATTTCAAAAATGTTTCCATCTGTTCGAACAGCACGTACAAGGATCACATGTAAAAAACTGCCATCAAACATTCATTTCTTTCGAAAGCCAAAACTAGTGGTTTCTTTTTTCCGTTAGTTTTCTCGCTTTATAATGCAAATTCGAAACAAAATACATTTATGCGTACTAATCAGAAAACATAAATTTTGAACAGACATGGGAGTAAAGCATTAGCATTGATAAAATCTATGCTAATGGAAACAAATTTCATTAGCATTGGAAATTTTAATGCTAATGAAAAAAATGTTCATTGGATTTGACTTTTTAATGCCAATGAAAGAGTAGTAATTATAAAAGAAAACTATTATCATTGAGTGTTAAAGCATTTTTTTATGAATTTATTTTTTTTTCAATTCATTGCTCAAGTTTCTTAAAATGAAAAAAACCGCAGGCAACGATAAAAGAAACACAAAGTTCAGTTATTAATTAATGTTTCGAACCTAGTGGAACAAAATGGAATGTGGATGGACCAGAAGCTTGAATCTTTGCTCCCAACTCAAAACTCTCCATAACACTGGCAAAACATAATTCTATTTTTCAAACAGAGGTCTATACAGATCGGGGTCATAATCCCGAAAACTCAAAATCCCGGGGAAATTTCAGGATTTTGGAATATTGGCCTTTAAATATATATTAGATTTTCGGGATTTTGTGTTTAAGGGATTTTGGTAATGAAAAATAATTCATTAGCATTGCGTTTCTCAATGCTAATGTAGTTTTTTTTCATTGGCATTACTCTCACTCAATGCGAATGCTGTTTCTAATTAATTCATTAGTGTAGTAATCCATTACTCCCATGTCTGATTTTGAAGTAATTTTGTAGAGACATTTACTCACGAACTGTATACACATCGATCAGATTGACAAGCAGACTAACTTTTTCGCACTTTTCGATCATCTAAATGTTTGTTTGATAAAAAAAACATATGAGAAGGCTAACACCCTATCCCATCCCATCCATAAAATAAATATCCCGAAAACGTCGGCTTTTTGACGATGAAATATAGAAAATGTCATTTTCAAAACGTTTTGTTCAGACAGTTTTTTTAAATCATTTATGGTTCGACAAAAAACAACGTTTTTGGCCTGGTAATGCTATGAGGTACTGGTTTTTGTATGAAAACGCCTCAAAAAAGAAAGATAATCCATGCCATGATATAAAGAAGAAATGATTATACTACCATAACCAATGATTTTGCATCAACAATTTTTTTCGAGATGTTTAAAATTCTGCCGAAAAAGGTTTTTTTTTACCGAAAACGCCCCCAAAAAGTAAGCGTGGCAAAAAACTTTGTATGTACGAAATATACATATAAGGATTGCCTAGATATGTTTTACAGAAACTTTTTCAAAGTCTCTAATGGTTTGGCCTAAAACTACTTTTTTCTAAAAAGGGGCGTGGTAGTGAGTAGATTTCAAGAATTTTTACACTTGTTCTGCTGTGAGCAACGTGTACCAAATTTCATCATTCTAGCTCAAAATTTAAGGCCCAAAAACTGGTGACGTACGGACGGATGGACAGACATGGCTAAATTGATTCGGCTATCAATTCTGAGTCGATCCATTACTTTAAGCTATATCTCGCTAAATTAATTCACTTTGTTACGAACTATGTATCAAAACTAATATACCCCTATGGGGTAGGGTATAAGTCAAATATCGAGAAAGAGCATTTAAAATATCTCTTGAGAGTTTTTGGCGAATATATTTTAATTTTGTTCTTAAATCTAACAAAATATCTCATCACATCTACTTCTCCATACCAAAATTTAAATTTTCAATATCATTCCTTAAGAAGCTAACAAATTACAACCTCAACCCATAACAATTTGAGTAAAAACTTTTGCACCATAAGTGGGGTTTCAGATAACTTTTTTTTTAACATAAATGCTGCTGATTATACTTTTAAGAACTCAGTAAAATATCAGTCCACATCTTATGGGCAGTTTTTTTGAAGCATTTATAAGCGGAGTGAGAATACAATTCCTACCTTCGATAAATATTGCTTTACACGATTGACTATTGGTGGGCTAAACTTTTCAATCTTCGGTACGGTTTTATTTGAACCCGGCTGTTGTAATAGCAATAACGGCCGAGCATGCTGCTGTTGGTTCTTAGGTGGCTTTAAATTTCTACCCAAGCTGAGGGAATTTAATGGGAGTACTCGAACACCTTTTACATTCTGGGGATGAAAAAGCGGAACAGCTGGCAAGGAAAAGTGCCAGGTAATTGTTAAAACACATAATAGGAACTAAGCATACAATTTTATTTTAAGTTTCAATTCTACTTATGCAACTGACAGTTTTTTGAAAGAATAAAAAAGCGAAAAGAAAAGTGAAATAAAAGATAGGTAAATGCGACTTAAGCTAGATTACTAAATCGCAAAAAGAAAGCAAATAACAGGAATTATAAATTTTAAGATAATAATAATATTAATGGTCGAAACAGACTCAAGTGAACGGAGCTAATAGAACGAAAAGATTATCTACTCAAAAACGGACAGATGAAATATTTTGCTCAGATATGATTCCGATATGATTCCGATATGGAAACAGTATTTTTTTGAAAAGATGAAAACATGGATAGCAATTTATCTTTTAGAAGCACGTTTTAGAAGCTCGTCGATTAGAGCGATGAACTGCTACGTAGGATTTAAAGTGTAGGAACAACAAAATATTTTTCACTGGCCCTCCTCTCACAATGATTAAACATTCAACCCTGTAGTGTCAATTGTCAACTAAATCGTAGACGAAGACCGTAGAGAGTCGATTCGGCGCCGTTCGCAGCAACTCGGACTGACGTATGGAACGACTTGGCGCATTTTACGTCAAGATCTTAAATTGAAAGCGTACAAAATACAGCTTGTGCAACAACTGAAGCCGCTCGACCTTCCCAAGCGACATCGCTTCGCTTTATGGGCTCTTGAAAAGTTCCAAGAAGATCCGACGTTTTCGAGGCAAATTTTGTTTAGCGATGAGGCCCATTTCTGGCTCAATAGGTATGTAAACAAACAAAATTGCCGCATTTGGGACGAAGAGCAACCTGAAGAGATTGAAGAACTGCCACTTCATCCAGAAAAAACAACGGTTTGGTGTGGTTTGTGGGCCGGTGGAATCATTGGTCCATATTTCTTTAGAAATTATGCCGGTGCGAACGTAACCGTCAATGGCGACCGTTATCGTGCCATGATAATCGACTATTTGATGCCTGAAATTGAAGCTCGTGATCTCGGCGACATTTGGTTTCAGCAAGACGGCGCCACTTCCCACACATCGCATCAATCAATGGACTTATTGAGAGAACATTTCGGTGAGCACATAATTTCACGTTTTGGGCCGGTCGATTGGCCACCAAGATCGTGTGATATCACACCGTTAGACTTTTTCCTGTGGGGGATATGTAAAGTCAAAAGCTTATGCCGACAAACCCGCTTCGATTCAGGCCTTGGAGGAAAACATCACGCGTGTCATTCGCCAGTTACCAGTCGAAATGCTCGAACGAGTGATCGAAAATTGGACTCAACGGATGGACCATCTGCGACGTAGCAACGGCCAACATTTGATAGACATAATCTTCAAAAAATAAATGCCAAAGAATGTTCTTTCAAATGATAGTAAACATTCTCCATTAAATTTGAATTTTCTGTGTTTTTTTCTTTAAAAAAGTAGGGAAATGGAACACCCTTTATATGTCTCATAACCTTGCTAAATACACATTCAATAATAATTAAGGAAAACCTGATTTACAGAAATATGACTAGCCTTCAAATTCTCCGGGTGAATCGTCTGACACCATACACCATCTTTAATACAAACACCTTAAAAAGGTGCCATGGCTTGAATGTTTTCAACATTTTACTTAAAAGAAAGCACAGTCCTAATATATTGTTTGTTTTAACCCGATAGAGATTGCACCCATCTTCGAAACTCAGACTGTTATGTTTTTGAAAATAAAAGTAGTTTTGTTTTTATTCGTTTTGTGAATACTTTATCTATTTTATCTTTTATAAATAAATATATAAAAATGAGTGTTTGCTTGTATGTCCTTTATAGAATCGTAAACTATGCATTTGATCATGTGATGATCTTTCGCAAAGTTGTTGTGCTAAGCTTACGAAGGCTTCTGAGTTTGTACGACCAATTTTCGACTGATGGCACCACTGTCATTCCAGTGAATTCCATATATTGCCGTGACAAGTCATGCTGATTTGAATTGTAACGAATACAGCGAACGAATGATGACGTTTCAAGTTGTGGGTGACATAAGAATTTATTTGAATTGTGAAATCCATGTCCGGGTCACATTGAGCAGACAATTTTGTCGTTTTTTGTGCATTTAATTGTGAAATAAATTAATTAAGATAAATAATTCAGTCGAATTGAATTTTCGTAGTTTCCGTGAGATGCGCCCGGTGGTACGAGCAAGACTTTTCTTCTTTTACTCATTTTGGCAACCATACGATCACAAAATAACATTGCACCGGCCATTGCATCATCTGGAATTACTCCAACTCCTTGGATGATGGCCGAACAGAGCATTCAGCATTGAAACTGCCATTGAACTTGCAAAACCCTATGAGGCGAATGAACAATGTCTCACAAAAAAGCATTGGAAGCGCTTGATCATATACTGCGAGATTTGAGGAAAAACGCACTTATTTATTGTCTGGTACTAATTTTATTGTCTGGTGACTTTTGACAAATACTGCCGGTTATACCACGTTCAACACCCGCTGATGAACTTAATGCATGGCTCAAATCATCAGTTTTATGGCGTCATTTACAGAAATTAACTTTGAAAACCAACATGTATGTACAACTACAACAGGATGCATCGGCTGAAAATTTTGCAAAATAATAAATCGATATCGGAAATGGGCGAATGCAAATTGATGAATCTACACAATTTATATCCTTGCCAGAAATATCTGTAATATCACAGAAAGCGAAGTTTTCCTAAACTTTTGCACAGAACAACAAAAATCATCAGTGGCTCAGTACGCGTGCTATATGTAGGGCAAAAAAAAACATCGATGCCAATATCATCAACTTCACCATTCAGAATGGAGTACCCGGCGGAACGACAACATATCAGTCCATCGATAACTATCCAACTAAATTGTTGAATTCGCTTAATTTGCCAGGCATGCCACCGCAAGCTCTCCTTTGAAACATAAATCCATCACGACTTTCCAACGGAACCAGACTCTCAGTTAAGCAAATGATGAGCATTGTTATCGAGGCAACAATTTGACTGGAAAATTCAAAGATGAAGACATCTGTTGCCTCTAGTCCCAATGATCCCGACAGATATGCCATTCGAATTCAAACGTTGGCGGTCCCCGGTGCGACTCGCCTTCGCAATGACCATCAACAAGCACAAGGACAATCGTTGCAATTTTGTGGATTTAATTTGGAGAATTACGCGTCGGAAAACCTTTTGAATAATTCGTTTACGCACCAGAAGGAAAAACAAGAAATAAATATCGAATTGCAATGTCGAAATTTTTTTCGACATGAACAAAATCAAAAAAATGACTTAGAAAGGATTTATTTTAGTTTGTGGTGTTCAAACGCGCTCAGGATGCAGCTAGTCGTTCATATTTGAAAGGTATTTAGTGGATTTCCTATATTCGAACTGAAGATATCGTGACCAAATGGAGTGTAGTCGCAACCTATATGTGTTTTTGTAATGTTTTTTGTTGAAAGATAAGTGCATGATTTTTTTGAATTTCTGGAACATGTGCAAGATTAATTGATAAATCATTTCAGAAATATATTACAAAAAGTTATAAAATGGCAGAACTACATGTGTAGTCTCAAAATAGAGCCAGGTGCAATGAGTACGAAAGTCCATGGAAGGCGATCCACAGCATTGCGAGAATGTTTTTCCAAAACATGAAAGGTGCTTCAAGTGTCCTATGGTTCGAGATAAAAAGAAAAAACTGCGTGTAGTACTTGCCCAGACCACCGCAGGGAAGTATGCGATTTCTGCTTTTATGTGTTGAAAAAAAAACAGCATTGAAGATATACCGGTAAAACTAACAAAATCAAAAAATTTTATTTATACTTTTTTTTTGCTATATATATCTACTTTCAGAATGAAAAACAAAAATTTTAACTTTTGAGCTCTGAAAGCAATATTTTCATGGATTTTTTGAAACACCATATGAACACAACACTTACGAAAGTCAAACCTTTATTTATTTTTAATTACTAATGCTGTCAATAAAATGCCATTTTTTTTGTTAAATAAGTAAGTAAATACATTAAATTGACTTAACTAAGTAAATACATTAAATTGAAATAAAATAACCAACCCAAACTACTGCGGTGCTTTTGAACCCCATATTTGTTACCATTATTCGAAAACGCTTATGCATTCTATGAATTTTATTTAATTTTTTTTTTAACTTTTTCCAACAAAACAGACAAACATTTTATTAGGAAAACGCTCCTTAGTATAAATTCACATGCACAAATCAATTGTAAAGCCTTATTTGAGGCCATGAAAGAGTAGTTAACACCTGATATTTCATTTCAATAAGGCATAAGAAAGAGAAGTTCGATGGGATGGGAATAACATTCGCTTGGATGTATTCGAGCAGCACCTTTAGCAGCAAATCCAATTCATTGGAATATGAAAACCTCCAGCCACTCTTCCAATATTTTTATAGTGCGAGTTAAAAGCAAGCTTTTCCGGAGAAAATGGGATTTTTAAAACGTGTAGAATTATTCACTTCCGCACAGTGGAAAAAGCCTCCGTACAGCCGATTAATTTTTAAAATTTTTGGAAAAAAAATGTCAACCCTAAACACTATAAATGGCATCACAAAATCCAAGAATTTGCGTCCATTATGGAACGGATTATTCTCTGAGATAGATAGATACAAAATAGTTTCCGTACAGATAACAATCATTTGTTTCAATTGGAAATGTAAGGTTTATTGTTAAGGATTCCTTGGTTTTTTTTAATAAGTTAAAAGGTTTCCCATTGCATTTCAGCTAAGTTAATTATTTTTTTTTTAAAAAAGCAAAGAAAATGGAGGACAAAAATGCGCAATTCCCTTTGGCAAGTAAGAGTTCTTTAAAAGGTGTGAAAAAATGGCTTGGGGCGGCATAAATTGGTTCTGCCCCCCGGTTGGCCCCAACCTACGCTACGCCATTGCCAATTTTATGTGAAATCAATACTATCCAAGAAAGTCAAAATTTCTTATTTATTTATTAACCGACCCGACAGACATTGCCATTTTCTTTGTCCATGAACGTTCAATTGGATTTAGGAATACTTAAGTAGAAAAAATACGGAAAAACACAGAAGCACTTACACAACTGTCACTTAGATTAATATTAAGATCGATTACGTGACGAAATCGTAATCATCAATAACGGTGCTGCTCATCACCTGACTGTAGCAGCACCCGGGGAACTTTTCTATTGTATTTTTCGTAAAAACCCTTCTTAAGTTCTTGCCAAAAAAAAAAAAAAATTGTCAAATTGGCACAGCCGTTTTCAAGATATTTCTAGATTTAACAGATACATGTAACATTGTTACAGTAAACAGTGTTACCAAAACAATATTCGAAAACTCTCCATGATTTTTGCAAAAAAAAAAAAATGAAAACACCAAAAATAAAAACATGCACTTAAATGTATCACAATCCTGGGGGATGTGATTCCCAGTATAAAATCGTACTCAGCTAGTGCAATGTAACAATTGTACTGTTCATAAAAACAAAGGCCCCGCCATCGGCCTTCATCCTTCAATAGCGTTCAAATTTCTACAAAGCATACAAATCTACAAGCAGGTTTTTTTAAGGCATTCTTCCTAAATAAGCAGGCCTAAGGCAATTGGATAAATTAATTTAATTTCATATATTTCTGTTCAAGGACTAGTCTAGTCATGCAGCATTAATTTTAGTAGTAGCACGGGACTTTTTCATTATTTCTTTAGTTAAATACAAAACAAACAAAAATAAACTTTATAGAGACAACAAACAAAGTTCTAAGGATTTACCTATCGAAATGTAATGAATGCCCCACACACAGAGTCAGTCTCTGTCTAGTTTGTCTGTCAGAATGGGAAACACTGTCGTATGTAAATGGTGCGTTTGTCTTTATGTAACTTAAAGGTTCATATTGTTGTTGTTCTTTAATAATCCTGAATTTGGATTCGTTTCATGCTTAGGCTACGCGGTTTGCGCGGTTTGAGATACCCATATATGGATTCCATGTCGCTCTCTAGTCTGCGACTGCCGTTGCCATTATTCACAAACGAATTGGTATCGTATAAGGATTGTACGGCTATGTAATCGGAATTTGCATGTGAAGGTCTTTTACGCCAGCATGGTGGCGGCACTGGTGGTAGGGATATGTAGTTTGAACGATCTGTCATTTGAGTCTTGTTGCTGTTGTTGTTGGATGTCATTTCGTTTGTTATAGTTGGAGCAGTCTTTGAAGTATTCTGCGTCACCGTCGGTATGGCAGAGGGTTTTGTTTTGGTCACTTGGACATCGACGGATGACGATGGCCGACGACGGCGCTGCTGCTGTTGGTTTTGGTCAATCATCGGCGGCTGTTGGCGTCTGTCATAGTTCGAAGGATGAACGTCAATGTGTTTGATTCTATCATAGATGTTGGTAGCTTTATTTTTTTTACTAAGGTCGTCGGAATTTTCAAAGAAACTCTCTGTTGAGATAGAGATTTTGCGAGCACCTTCAAAATCAGTGTTGGACGTCGAACGTTCTTGTGAGTATAGTGAGTAATGATTGGTGTTTTCGATGTTTTTATGGCTCTTATGGCCAGTACTGTTGCCATAGATACTGCTATTGCTTGAGCTTCTGTAAGTCGGTCGAGGGATTGCCGTTCCCCGTATCGGCTGTGCACTCATTTTGCGACTGACATTGGCCTTAGGCGGTGCAATAGCGGCGGCAGTACTTTTACCACCAGTCATTTGGTATGTCTTGTCTTCGTCATGTATTTCGTAGATTCTGTACGAATCCATTGCGGTCCTGTCCAAGTCGGATATGTCACTTTCACTGCACCATTTAATGACATTGGGGAGCAGCGTTGGTACCGTGCCGTCATCGCCATAATGATTGTACAGTGGATTGTGACGCGTCGACGTGTGACACCTATTGCAGTTTGTCGGGCGTAAGTAATCATGTGGAGTCGGTATCAGCATAGCGCTGCGGCGCATTGTAGGGCGGCGGCTGCGGTAGCCGCCATCGCCGTTACTGCTACCGTTGCTGTTGGATGTGTTCACAATGAAAGGCGTCGGGTCTATGGAATATTTGTCGAGTATAGGGATGTTTGAATAGTTTTGTACATGGTCTCGGTACGGGCAATGGTATGGGTGATGGTCAAGCATATAATTCATTTGGCTATAAATACCTATTCCGCTCTCGAAGCTTCTAGCCTGCCACATCATTTGGTGGTGATGATGAGCAGCGGCCGCTGCTTGTTGGGCTGTTGGTTGAGGTGGAGGAGCATGATGAGCGTGATGCGCCGCAGCAGCTGCTGCCAGCATTTGCTGATGATGCATGTATGGGTGGAGTGGAGCTATTGGCATATGGATCATTGAGGTTTTCTTATGTGATAGTGTATTCATGCTGCTGTTTGTGCTGATATTTGTGTTGATCGTATTGTTATTGATGGTGTTGTTGTTGTTATTGACAAGTGGCTCCTTAGAATCCTTAGAGGGTTTTGTTGACTTGCCAAAATTTGGAACACGTGCTCGTAGGCCGCAATAGTAGGGATCGTCTGTGAAAAAAAGAAGTGAAACAAACATATAAATTAGAATTTCTCGGAAACTGTTTTTAGAAATCAAATCAATCCCAACCGAAGATGACAACCTTCCTGAAAAGCTCTATATAGTGAGGGAGATACTTTGGTAAGCAAAACGCACCACTGCATTAGAAATATTTGGTCAGATGATACTTAACTCCACTAAAAAGATCCCATTTGAAGCAATATGTGAACGCCTGACCAACAACCTAATCTGCTCTTATCTATGCGGTTTTATGTTTCAAAAATGAGGGCAACACCAAGTTAATGCTGTCAACAAGATTAGACTTACACTTGACAAATTGGACAGATAAGCATGATAGACAGCTATAACTTTGAGGTAGCGCAACTGGATCTCGTTAGCCAGGGACCGGGCTAAATGATGAATCATGCTGGTTGGACTCTAGCGCATCTTAATTGAATAAGTAAGGCCGAAGCAGAATCGAGATGAGACAGGTGAAGATATATAAATCGTAGTAGAATCACAGTATTTAATTAAAGCAAGGATGAACCAAGTTTGTAAACTGTTAACCGAATAGAGGCATCTCTTCGTCCCTTTTAAACAGTCTCACCTAGCGCCTTGACAAGACAGCGATAGCTGTTTATTCATAGGGAAATGTCAACAAAAAAAAACTGCCCCACTTAGAGATTGTGTCATTGTATAGTTTCACATCAGAAATCGACCGAACCCATCGAAAACGGAATTATAATTCCTCGTTAGGTATTCGGCATGAGTAGATGTCAACGTCGGTGGCAACGGAAATGACTTACAAAATATTCATCATGTAGGGTGACGTTAATTACTCAAAGTATTGCTAGATCTTGAAACAAGATAGTCGGACATCGAATGCTGGCATTACCAACTGTGGAAGAAGCTACCCAAAGGATCAAAAATATTTCCGTACTTCATATTCAGATCCACAAAAAGGGATGCGGGTAAGACTAAGTATTTGGTGTCAACACATGCGCGGTCCCGTTTGCGTTGACGGGCTATGGAGAAGAAGATTTAACCAAGAACTATAGAGCTGTACAGGGACATGCCAAAAAACTACACAATGGACGTTTAAGATGGCTAGTACATGTAGAAAGAATGGATACCAATACACCGGCTCGCAGAGTCTTCGATTCCCAGCCAGACGTCGGACGCAGTAGAGGAAGACCTCGTCATAAATAGCGCGCACAAGTAGAAACCAACCTCAACCAACTTGGAGTGCACAACTGGAGGCAGTTAGCTAAGGCATTGCTGAGGCATGTTGGTTGAAGCCCAAGTCCATTCCCGATTGTAGCGCCACTTTAGTAAGTAAGTGAGTACATAATTCATATTCTGTTGATATCATCTTTTTAAATATGACAGATGATGGTATGACATCGTATGTGACATCGACCATTTTCACTATTCTTCAACTTGCTGATAACTTTCGCCAACACCATTCCCTATTTCAACTCTTGATTGAATAGCTGACATCTAAAAACAGTCTTCCGGCAGTGCAGATGATGTTTAGAAAATCACAAAAATAAATGCAAAATAAATAATCAAACATACATATATCGCTATATTTTGCTGCACCAATGACATCACTGACAACTGACAAGTCGGTGTCAGTTTTGTTTGCGCCTACAAAACATGACCTAATGATGATCACCGATAGCATATGCCTCTCATCCCTTGCAATGAGCTCAGCATTACACGTCGTCAAATGTGAACACGTTAGTTACCTCTGACATTTAACTAAGGCATCTGTATTTGAAGCCATTCCCGTCTTCGTGGGAAGATTTAAAATCAGCACGTCTCGGTTCAAAGATCAGCATGATTTATGTGTGAGCGCATATAAAATGGATGAGTGTCGTAGAAACTAAAAATACTTTTTTTATTGCCACTATTTTTGTGAAATGTTACCATTTTTCATAAGAAATGAATAACACAAAAATCAAGTCCAATAAAAATCCACTGCATCATTCCACAATTGGTATGCTCCCATAGTCGGCGTGGCTGACGATGGACTCGTTGCCTATTTCTTGAAAACTGTTCCACAACTTTATAGATCGCAGCGCACTGTATCGGTGGTCGAAATGTCATTCACAAGTAGAATTATTACATTTTGACTTATTTATTGTCCCATTGATCTATTACAATTGAAATTCTGTGTATTTGTTTGCTGTGCATCGGAACTATCGAATGACAACGATGTTGCCGCCGCCATGCAACAATGCCTATACAGCTCGGGCGCGCATGTGCTGTGCGCTCTCATCGAAAAGAATATGCATACCTACACTTTTGTATAGAATTTCATAACTTATGTGCTTACCATATTTCTTGTTGTCTTTTCCTTTATCCGATTTACCTCGGGACAATTTGATTCTGCTCTCCTCAATGTCATCGTAGTCCGGCTGCGGGGGAAAATAGAAAAAAAAGAAAATTACAAAGCGGTTTAAAATAAAAAATGCCAAAACGAATGATCTAACATTGAAAAATAAATAAAAAGCTTGAGTGCAGGGATGATACGTATATGACGTGGTAGCCTTAAGATCTCTATAGCCGCACAGGTATAAATCAGGTATGAACAAAGTCGGTGCGCGCGAGCACAATGTATCTCTAGCTAGTTGTTACTTCATTGTGCATTAGTTTGGATTTTTATGTTGGTTTGCAGTTGTTTTGTTCTATGTGGCATTGGCATTGTCCATTCTGTCAGAATGGATGTATTATGCTGATTTCAATTTCAATTGACAAATACAAAAGCGGTGTGCAGTCATTTGTTAAACTTGAAATGGAATTTGTTTCGTTGCACACAGGCATACGTTTCATTCGAACGCGTACAAATGGATGAACGATGAAGGCGACTTCTTGGGTACGTGCATAGTCAGGTACATTCCATTGACAAATGGCAACAAAAAGTGAGAGCATTATTAGATGATTAAGTTTTTTTTAAATCAATAGGAATATGAAATTGCTTGCCCTACATACTTACTTACTTAAGTGGCGCTACAGTCCGGAATGAACCTGGGCATCCAACCAACATACCCCTCTCCAATTAGTCCGGTCGTTAGCTAACTGCCTCCAGTTGAGCACTCCAAATTGGATGAAGTCGGTCTCTACTTGTGCGCTTCACTTAAGGCGGGGCCTTCCTCCACTAAGTCCCACGTCTGGCTTTGAATCGAAGACTCCGCGAGCCGGAGTATTGGTGATCATCCGTTCTACATGTCTTAGCCATCTTAAACGTTCAATGCTGAGTTTTTTTTGATTATAAGTATGTCGTTGTACAGGTCGTATAGTTCTTGGTTAAAACTTCGTCTCCATATCCCGTCAACGCAAACGGGACCGAAGAATTTTCCTCTCGAATCGACCAAGGATTTCTTCATCCGCTTTTGATACGGTCCATGCTTCAGTGCCTTAGAGCAGGACTGGGATGATCAGGGTCTTATATAAGATCTCCTTAGTAGTTCGAGTGAGGGATTTACTCTTAAATTGCCTTCTTAGCCCGAAGAAACAGCGGATGGCAAGAGTAATTCTTCATTAATTTCTGACTAGATGTTGTTGTCAGAGTTAATAGCGGAACCGAGATAGATAAAGCCCGTACTACCTCAAAGTTATATCTGTCAATGGTGACGTTCTGTCCAATTCGTCGATGTTGTGTGTCCTTTCGTGTTGACAGCATATACTTAGTCTTGCCATCATTTACTGCTGAACCCATTTTTGCCGCTTCCTTCTCTATACTAGCAAACGTGGCTATGAAATCACCTTGAGTCCTACCAATGAGGTCAATATCGTGGGCGTATGCTAGGTGTTGGCTCGGGAGTTTTGCATAATCCTCACAAGCATCAAATTGAAGAAGTCGCATGACAGCGCGTCGCCATACCTAAATCCCTTTTTTGTATCAAATGTGTCAGTGAGGTCGTTTCCGACTCTGATGGAGCAACGAGAATTCTCTTTCGTCGTCCTACATAAACGGCTATGAAATCACCTTGAGTCCTACCAATGAGGTCAATATCGTGGGCGTATGCTAGGTGTTGGCTCGGGAGTTTTGCATAATCCTCACAAGCATCAAATTGAAGAAATCGCATGACAGCGCATCGCCATACCTTAATCCCTTTTTGGTATCAAATGTGTCGGTGAGGTCGTTTCCGACTCTGATGGAGCAACGAGAATTCTCTATCGTCATCCTACACAAACGGACGAGTTTGCACGGTAAACTAAAACCAGACATGCCTCTGTATAGTTCGTCTCTAAAATACTGTCGAACTTTGGACGGACTTTGGACTTCTTGGGTCTTTTTCCAGGATCTACCGAAGTGTGAAAATTTGATCGGTTGGGGACTTTCCTGGACTTAAAACACACTGAAAAGGGTCGACCAGGTTGTTGGTAAACTATGTCAGGTGCTCACATATTACGGCAGATATGTTCTTCTAAGTGATGTTGAGGGTCTTCTTTTATTGTGGATCGGACAAACGATGCTAAGGTTCCATTTTCAGGCATACTTTCATCCGAACAGATCTAACTTATGAGCTGGTGGATGTTGCTTGCTTACCAACTCATCTCCACTAGCTTTATAAACCTCAGCAGGATGGCCTTTATTTCCGACAGCCTTATTAAGCTTGAGTTAAGGGCTCAGTGGCGCGATGGTTAGTGCGATGAACTGCCGTGCAGAAGGTTTGGGTTCGATTCCCAGCCGTAGCAACACCAAAATGATTTTTCACTGGCCCTCCTCTCGTGATGATCTGACAAATCATCCGAGTAGTATCAATTGTCATGAAAGGCTTATCTCAACTCAGCCGTTCGGATTCGGCATAAAACAGGAGGTCCGGCCATCGTGCTAAGAAGTACACACGCACACATGAATGGTTGGGAGAAAAAAGCTAGGCCCTGGGTACTAACGAGCCTGTTGCGCCATAAATTTTTTTTTTTTTTTAGATATTGCTTTCTTCACCACACTCAGGTCAGGATGTTGGCAGTTTTCTTTGTCGTTGCCAATATTGAATGGCTAGTTCTGCCTGACAGCGGAATGTTGTTCGTCATTTTCGTTTAACAGTCTGCAGAAGTGGTTCTTCAATATCCTCGGCCTCGTCTGTGTCTCAACTACGATATTTCTTTATTCTTCTTGACAGGATTCCTGGAGTGGCACCTCTCCTTAACCTCGATCGCGCGCTTTTATTTCTCTTTTTTTTCTTCTTTCTGAAAGGCCGGTGTTCTTCCCTTTTTCTTTGTCTATAGCGCTCAATGGCAGTTTTCGTCTTCATCTGCAGCTTCACCTGTAGGCCTCGTTCTTGGCTGCGAGCATATGTCGGCATTCCTCATGAAACCAGGGGTTTTTTGCTGGTCGGCGGGAAAAACCTAGCGCATCAGTTGCGGCTGATCTAATGACTTGTTGGCATCGTTGCGGCTGATCTAATGACTTGTTGGCATCGTTGCCATTGTTTTTTGACATTCGACGCAGGTGGTATGGCGTTAATCGATAGGTTAAGGGATACGCGTTGCACGAAGGTCTTGGTGGTTTCTCGCGATTGCAGACTTTCGACATTTTTTTTCACAGAATTTCTGGATTATTGTGGCGAGGTTGATATCCGCATTCTTACCTTGGCTGCAACAAGGTAATGGTCCGAGTCGATTTTAGCTCCTCTGAATGTTCGGACATCTAAAATTCTGGATATGTATATCTTGTCTATCTATCCCCTGAAATTTTGGCGAAAAATCTCCACAATGATTCAATACTATAAGGGCCCAGTTATAGCTATCATTGAAAACCCTAATTGGAAATTTTCTATTACTTCTTGCGGATTTTTTGGAAATGCAATCATTGGCGAGCTGGTATCATATCAAAATTTATGAATTTAAGAACATGATTATCCAAAAACTTTGCAATGCTTTACGCCTATTGGTGGGATTCCATCGGGCCCCGCAGAATTATCATTATTAAGTGAAGAGATATTTTTAAGTAGTGTTTCATCGTCAAATGAGACATTGCTGAAATTATCTTTACTAAAATTCTCTGCGAATAGGTTTGATAATATAAGAGAGCTCGATGGTTTTGAATTATTATTAGATTAGTTGGCAGGATATCCACCCGTTTTTCTTTTCCAACTAACAAATCAACAAAAGCGGTCATTTTTAATAGCATTTTCCATATTTCTTAAGTCAATTTCGAAGGGACTTAAGCGGTTTCGTATACCAAGGATGCTGGATTTGAGCATTTTTAGATTGTTTGACTGGAATAGTTCTATCCATGCAAACTTTTATTAGAAGAATAAATGTTGGAACAGCTTTTTCTAAATTGGAGAAACCGTCAATATTTACATGGGAAAGAATAATTTCTGTGGATGGCCTTTGAAAGTTCGCTTTTCGAAATTCAAAAGAGTACGAACAATCAAAGGTGTCAGACATAACGAAATCCGGTCTAAAACCATTCACCCGCCTACAACTTGGTCACACCACCAACACCAACACCAAAGCAATCTCCACCTACCTGCCCCGACTGTTTCATCTCCATAACCCTAATACACATTCTAAGCCCTTGTTTTTTATCGACTCATTCACAAATCCAAATCTGCAACCAGGACCCGATCCTCATTGAACTCTTAAAAGACCCAAAACGATGCAATATTTCAAAAATAAAAGATATAAAAATATCTTAATATTTCAATTTAATTTAATTAATTTTCTATTTCCTAGAGCTCGAAAACCTTTGCTGCTAATTGCTATTATATTTCAATAAATAAAAAAAAAAAAAAAATTTAAGTCTAACAAAAGTCATACTGCATTCCTATTTTCCAAGTACAAAAATTCTTTACAACACCGATCACGTATTTGTTCAATTTCTTCATCAACCTTAATTACACAACACGACACCAATTGCCATGTTCTTCCTTGAACAAGTGCAAACTGCCTTAAGATGTTAAACCGTACTGCATATTCCATACACCCCGTGCCTGCGCCTGCGGCTAGCGACACAAACTCACTTAGCAAACAATAATAATTACAATTCCATAAAACCATAACAACCGTAACTAAATCAGTTGATCCACCCGCCCGCTGGCAGACCCACTGTAATCATCACGTTACATCGCATGCTCGCAGAGTACTCGTGTAGTTAAGCCTCAAACTCTTCCAACAAAAGTTGCTTACCATGGTTGGTTTTGCACTGCTTGTGTTCATGCTCGATGAGCAAATCGGTTCACCTGAGACCTGAGAGACTCAAACAGGTATTTCTTCTTCTCGGAAAACCCTCCGGCACCCGCGTAGCCCTAGCTTTGCATAACCCCGCTCGTAAATTGGAGCAAATATTTCATCATTTCCATGGATTACCTATTGATTATAAATCTAGAACGCGCGACATAGATCGCCTTCTTCTAGTGGTGGTGTCATGTTGCAGTGGTGTATTATTTCAGAGCTGACTCCCTCAACTGTCAAACCGACCGTCACCCATTGACAGACTGTAAATAACGGAATTGGATTTCCAATGAATCAAACACGATATCGATATGCACTGCCTGTCTTCGCGCAGTTCGTTAACCATTCAGCTGAAGCGACCTTAAAATTCCAAGCCGTTGGCCATTTGGCACGCATTTCGTATTTGGAAAGCGTCGTTATTGTAAAAGTCGTCATTAATTAAGAAACTCTAGACAATCGATAACATTCGTTTTGACTTTTATGTCATGCAATTAACTCACTGACCACAATCATCTGACATGAAACGCTAGGAACACTCACCTTCGGTATGTCATGGGAATAGATGTTATCCCGGGGTGGTAATTTTGGTGGTTTTTCGCTGCGTTTGTGGGCCAATTGTTGTGTCTGCAGGATCAGTTGTTCCCTGGTTGCGGCCACATGTCCAGCTGGTGTACCATTGTTAGCACCACCGCCGAAGCCAGAGCTGCCCGAGCTTCCGCCACTGCCGCCACTGCCACCGCTACCGTTGCCAGCAACACTGTACGGATCTTCATCGGGTATGGGTATTCTCGGCCGATTCTTGATGTCAACCACTGGCCGCTGTACTGAAACTGTAAAGTAGAAAGAACATTTTTTTTTTAGATAAAGTGAATTATTGGTTCGCCACTAGAGGGCTATAAAGTATAAGTGTCTATGGAACAATAATAAATGTGTAGTCGACAAAATTTAATGCTAATTGCAGACAATGCAATGCGGAAGGGGATCTTTTGTTTTCGAAGAAGTTGCATTCACAATAGAATGGTGTCAAGTTGTGGAAAATGCTTCGAAGAAGATTCATATTGAAGTACATTGAAGTTGAAGAATATCTTTTGGTTGGTTTATAAGGTCTTCACATTAAAAGTAGATATTTATGCACCAGAAGGACCACAGGTGGTACCAGTGGTGAATGTGAATATCGACGTTTAAAAAGAAATGTGTCATGGGATAAGTTCGATAGATCTTAGTTCCCATAGGTTCAATGTCTGTCATGACCATGGTAACAATGTTTCATCTACGATAGCCCGGGATTTTGGAAAACTCATAGAGTGCAGATTGTATTACCATATTCTAGTGGGTACAGTGGCCTATTGGTTGGTGCGTTAGGACTGCTCTGCGTAGTGGTACGAATCCCGAATGGCTGAAATTTGAAAGTGACAACACCTACATTTTTTATCAATGCTTAACCTTTGATAAATATCCAATAGTAAAGGTACAGCTATAGCTTTCATTGAAAAGCCTGATTAAAAAATGTTCTTTACTTTTTGCGAGTTGGTGTAAAAAGAAGTTTCAGACAAGATTATTCCAAAATACTTAAATTTTTAATTAAGGTTTTTGCAGAAAACCACTTTTTGTTTTTCAATGACCAAGATTTATTTTTCTGAAGTAACGATTGCCATTCCACCGAAATAAAGCTGAATTTTCTAATGATTACCACAAGCAGCTATGGAGCTAAAGTTTTATTTAATTAAGATGTTCAGTGATAGCTATAACTGGACCCTAACACCGTCATAAGAAGCCGTTCGGAATCCGCGTAATTCACACCCTCAGTGGCACGATGGTAAGTGCGATGAACCGCCGCAGCGAAGAAAGTCTGGAAGTACACCCAAAATTATTTTTTACTGACCCTCCTCTCGTGATGATCTGACAAATCTACGAGTAGTGTCAACTGTCAAGAAAGCTTCTCTCAACCTCGCCGCTCGTAGACGGCATAAAACAGCAGGTCCCGCTATCGTGTAAGAAGTACACACGCACACATGAATGGTTGTGAACGAGCTAGGCCCTGGCTACTAACGAGCCTTCTGGGTCAAAAATTTATATTATTAAATAAATCAAGATGCTAGATTTGAGGCGCTGTAGGGTCCGTTAGTGCCAGATTTGGGTTAACTACCCACCCACGGGGAAAAAAAAGTTACAAAGCAACCAATAGCCTCGAAAAGACTGACTTTATTGTTGACGACAATGCTAAACGAAAAAAGGACAACGAAGTTGCTACGAAGCAGATATTACTGCCATCCAAGAAATACGATGCGATCGGCCGGTCAAAAAGAGGATGAAAAACTGTGATATCTACTACGGACCGCGTAATAGTGAGCAGAAACAGCGACTATTCGGATACATATTTGTAATAAATGCCAGACTTAGGCAAGAAGTCGTATGTTTTCAAGACAACAGCGAACGCATGGCAACAATCCGCATCAAAGCCAAATTCGCCAACATAGACCTTTTATGCGATCACGCCCTAACGGAGGAATAATATGATACAGCCAAGGAATGTTTCTACGAGCTCCTTGGCAAAACTTTTTGAGCGACTACCGAAGTAAGATGTTTAAATCGTGATGGGAGATTTTAACGCAAAGGTCGAAAGAGAAGACATTATTAGCAGTATTGTCGGAAAACATAGCCTACAAGACAATAAGTTTGGTAACGGACTTAGGCTAATTGACTTCGCTACGGAACGACATGCCACTATAGCCAAGCTTTCCTCACCTCGATATCCGTAAGGGGACATGGTGGTCTCCAGATCTACGCCCGGGCAACCGCGCGATCGAGGATACAGATAGGTGATAATAAGTTTGGTAACGGACTTAGGCTAATTGACTTCGCTAAGGAACGACATGCCACTATAGCCAAGCTTCCCTCACCTCGATATCCGTAAGGGGACATGGTGGTCTCCAGATCTACGCCCGGTCAACCGCGCGATCGAGGATATAGATAGGTGCCACTCAATGAACGATGCTCGCAAGTTTTACCAAAGTGTAAAACGTCAAAGCCAAGTATACGAGGGACGAACCGAGTCCTGTAAGATGAACAAGAAAATATTGTAGTTGAGAAAATTCGTTGAGGATAGAGATAGATGTTGAGGTTAGAGAAGAAAAACTTCTGCATACTGTTAAACGGCGATGACAACCAACTTTCCCCGTCAATATTCAATATTGGCAACGACAGCGAAAATTACCAACCATCCGACCTGAGTGAAGTGAGGATAGCAATATCTAAGCTCGAGCTTCATAAGGCTGCTGGAAATGAAGGCTTTCGCGCTGAGCTTTATATAACCGGTAGAGATGATTTGGTACGTAACATCCACCAACTCATAAGCCAAATCCTGTCGGATGAAAGTATGCCTTAAGAATGCAACCTCAGCATCGTTTGTCCGATCTACAAAAAAAGGAGACCCTTCTGAGCTGTCCCAACTATAGAGGCATAAGCCCACTCAACATCGCCTACAAGATCCTATCTGCCCTAAAATATGAACACCCGAAACCGTTCACCAACAACCTTATCGGCCCTTATCACGCAGTGTTGGTATACCGTCCAAACTCGTCAGATTGTGTAGGATGACGATGGAGAATTCTCGCTGCTACACCAGGGAAATAACTGGGAATCAGCTAGGAAAGAATGCCCTGACAGGCAAAACGCACTTGGGTTATAGGTCAGGGTATGGGAGAGCATCTTATACATGTTTACATTATAAAGGACGAAGTTGGGAATAACTGATAGCACGGGGTACAGAGGATTCAGTCAATAAAATACAAGCCGGATCCAAAACATTTCTTATCAGCAAGGTGAGTATGTGCATATAATCAGATATGAATAAAATGAAAGTAAATAGGCGTGTTGAAAAAATATTTTTCTACAAGTTTGCGATCTCCAATGTCAAATGCAATGTCTAATAAGGATTAGATACAGCACAGTGCACCACCACCTAAGTAAGACAGCGCACTAAGTTGGACAAAAAGCAAAGTCAGTGAATATGACAGCTAGCTGATGTTCGTCTTCCTTGAAGCCCTTGCCTTCAAAAGTAAACAGTAACAAAGGAGTCAAAAATAAATGGCTTTTAGATATTTTAATCTCGATAATCCCTTTACTGCATAGTAATGGAGGATTATTCAACGGTTGACCAAATATTTTCGCTGATCAACATAAGCGAAATTTATAAAAAGAAGAAAAAAAAGCTTTACGCGTTTTTTTTGTAGATTTTCGAGCTGCTTTTGATTCCGATTCCGCGTGAAATCATCATCCAAGGTGATAAACGTGATAAGAGCTATGTATAAAAATAATTCTGCTTATATTTGGGATGGCAGCCATTTGTCGGAAGAATTTGAGACAACAATGGGTGTCAAACAAGGATGCGTCCTAAGTACATTGCTATTTATTTTGTACATAAACGACATTACTGAGTACGTTAAAGGAGGAATCCAACTAAGTGGAACTCAAATTCCAGCACTAATGTTTGCAGACGAGATCGTATTTCTTGCGGATTCAGTAGATACCATGCAGTTAATGATAAATAGGCTAGATTCTTATTGCAGAACGTGGAATTTGACAGTTAACTTAGAGAAGTCAAAGATGATGATATTCAGAGATGGCGGGGGAAGATATGCTCAAAATGAAAAATGGATATTTCAAGGGGAGCAAATCGAAATCGTCAAGCAGTATAAGTATCTTGGAGTTGTGATTACCCCCAACTTGAACATGAACATTCACCTTAAGATTAAACTTGCAGAAGCTAAAAGGGCAATTTGTGCGGTTTGGGGAAAGTATATTAATAATAAAAATATCTCGCACATATCTAAACAAAAAATATTTCCGGCTACAGCAACTTCGATCCTTCTATATGCATCGCAAGTTTGGGGATACTGCTCATTTGAAGTCGTAGAAAAATTTTTACGGTTTTTTATCAGGAGAATTTT
Source organism: Rhingia rostrata (assembly GCA_949824845.1). Taxonomy (NCBI): domain Eukaryota; kingdom Metazoa; phylum Arthropoda; class Insecta; order Diptera; family Syrphidae; genus Rhingia; species Rhingia rostrata. Next base: position 30,633,876 of record OX463758.1, read on the forward strand.
TAGATTACCGAGTAGCTGCCCCAACTACATGATATACTTGGAAACGGGAGTGGCACCACTTTTTCTGGATACACTCAAATTCCATGTCGATTATATCTTAAAAGTCATGGCAATGAATTCAGAACGCCTGCCCAGAATAGTGATTTCCTCAATGCTACGATATAAAGTCAAATGTGTTCAAGAGTGGCAAGTTCTAGGATTGGAATGCGGTTATGACTTTTCAGTTAGACCAAACGATCAATCGAGTCTACTAAAATAAAAATTTAACGACTTATTGGAGAAAACGGGCCGACGAATCTACGATACTTTAGTAAACGAAGCACAGTCATCGCAATACAGAGCTTACTATAGTCGATTGGAGCATCATTTACAGTCTAGGACATATTTTTTGATCAGCAATTCCACTGATAAGATAAGCACAATCTTTAAAATAAGAGGAGAACTTCTTAATCTAAATTTTATACCGCACCGTGCCGAACTACCAATTTTATGCAACCTGTGCAACCTAAAGGAGCGTGAGGATGTTTTCCACTTCATCGCGAGATGTCCCGTACTAAAAGAATTTCGCTTCATTTTCTTTGGTGTACAGGTGCTTGATTTAGACGAAGCAATGAGTATCCTTAATGGCGAAAGAGGTTGGGACCTCCTGTACAACTATACAGTAAACGCAATGCGGTACAGAAATTGTATAACAGATGAAAGCTTTTAACTTCAGCACATTAAGAACTGTCTTTGTTTTTTCTAATTTATATGTGTAAAATCTAAAATTGAACAAAATAAAATAAATATCTAAGTAAATAATGTCAAACTGGTAGACGGCTCAAAAGCCAAACCATAGAGACTAAGATTGTATGAAATATGAAATAAGTAAGAAATAAAAATAGTCGATTTAACTAAAACTAAACCAACTAATGGAGGATGACTATGAGTTTGAGAATACTGAATTGATATTGTTGCGTTTGTATCCTAAAATGTAGGGGAAAATCGTTTTTTTAATGGAATGCTTTGTTGATTTATGCGACATTTTTAAGCACATATGCATTATTTCATTAAATCTCAATGCACCTTCATATCATTCGTCATCAACATCAGCATAATATTTCGCCTTATTAGTCATCGTCAATCGTCAACCTAGTTTTGCACTACTTGAGTAGCATCATCTGCTACACAGGCTCTGCGCTTCAAGTCGGCTTTTATTTTTACCCAAAACAACCTTGAACCGTTTTTTTTTTTTTTTTTTTTTAAGTAAATCATCGACAGTTAAACAAACACACACATACGTCCAACTAAATACCATCTAAAAGTACTACTCACCTGGTGGTAATTTGCTCTTTAACATATCCATCGCAACAACATTTACGATGAGCACCCAAACGGGGCACTCCAAGATGTCACTCTCAGACTTAACAAAGGCCACTGCCGACAGGCATTGTGTCTCTAATCGTCGACGATCTGGATAAGCTCGTCTCAGTTCACGATTAACATTCGATTGGAATTTTTTCATATCGAACAACTGTAAAATGCCAACAAAAAAAAATTGCACAGGTGTCAGTTAAATACAAATATGGTGATAAAGGGATAGGTAAAATGTCTTATAGCTATAAATATATAAAAAATGTAAGTGACAACAACAACAACTTACCTTGACTATTTTTTCACTTTCTAGAGCTTGATTTGGCAGTTTCAATATATCGGCACCAATTGATGTCTCCTCATTGGAATTGCTGGCAGTGCTTTTGATGTAGACATTACTTTTGGCATAGCGGCGAATTAATATGTTACCGGCATCGTCCATTTTTATTTTGACACCCTAGGTGAAGAGAAAAGATACAAAATAAGAGACATGTATGTATGGGTGTGGTGATATTGAGTTAAATATCGGTGTAAATTGAGGTTTTAAATGTCACGGATTGACCTAATAATCAGGCAGGTATTGTGGTTAAGAAATCTAAAACCGCTGTAGATATGGATACTTGGTATGCCTTACGCCTATTCAATTTCGAAATTTGAAATACAAGCAAAGGAACAGATGGATTAGGTGGATTGTATAGAAGAGGTGATAACGGAATTTTAAATAGTTTGTCAATGCAGAAAATATATTTTAACCCTAGAAACTTAATCAACGTCTGCCACGAAAAAAAAAATTTTTTAACTGTAATCGGGTTGCTTGGGTGTTGTAGAACGAGGGTAGACTCTGATTAACTTGGCAATGCCCAGTGTTGTAACTCTGACTACACGTCAAGTGCTTATTTTTACCTCCAAGTGGTAACCATTGGGTACTAGTCTCATCCAACCGGATTTGACTTGCTAAACGATAAGCGCGAGTGTTGATAACCCGACGAAAAACAGCAACACTATAAACAGCCAGGTCAGAATGGCACGGAATGAATACCCGGTCTGCTGTCCCAGGCGAACCGAGACAAGCTGCTTCGACATATTCGGACAACAGGTTGTCTAGGAATTTCAAGGGTTGGTCGGGCCCCTTGAACAGAGCTGGTGGCGGATGAACCGAAAGGCCAACGGCCGCGCTCAATCCCGTAGTGGATACTGATGGCCCCGTGTCCTAGGGGTATCTAATAAATTGGAACTGGCCCTCCAGGTTGGGGGTTGTGCTTTGGGTTAACTACCCAATCACGGAAAAATCTAACGGTTACGAAGCAACCAAAAGCGTCGGAAAGGACTGATTTTATTGTTGACGAGACGGCTAAACTAAAAAAGGACAACGACGTTCGTATCTGCACCTGGAATGTCAGAACATTAAACAGGAGAGGTGCAAGCGAACAACTAGCGGAAGCCCTAAACTGTTACAAAGCAGACATTGCTGCCATCCAGGAAATACGATGGGATGGGCCGAGCAAAAAGAGGATGAAAAACTGTGACATCTACAACGGACCGTGTTATAGTGAGCAGAAACAGCGACTATTCGGATGCGGATTTGTTATAAGCGCCAGACTTAGGCAAGAAGTCTTATGTTTGGAAGACATTAGCGAACGCATTGGTACTATCCGCATCGAGGCCAAATTCACCAACATAAGTCTTATATGCGCTCACGCCCCAACGGAGGAAAAATATCATATAGCTAGGGATTACTTCTACGAGCTCCTTGATAAAACCTATGAACGACTACCGAAGTACGATGTTAAAATCGTGCTGGGAGATTTTAACGCAAAGGTAGGAGGAGTAGACATCTTTAGCAGTATTGTCGGAAACCATAGCCTACACGACAAAACGTCTGGTAACGGACTTAGGCTAATTGACTTCGCTACGGAACGAAATGCAACTATAGCCAGCACACGGTTTACTCACCTCGATATCCATAAAGGGACATGGCGGTCTCCAGATCAACGAACGGTCAATCAAATTGATCACATAATACCTTAAAGTATGCATCTTGAATTTCTTCAAATTTAACGAACACAAGAAAAAGTGACTCCCCGAAGCTAGTTCGGACACCACCCATGGAGTTTAAGTCTCCACTACATCCAAAATCTTTCCTATCCTCTCTTTCTTCCCCTTCTCTAACGCTCGTACTATGGTAACATATAAAAGGGTATGAATACCCTTGAGTACGTGTAAATTATAAAAAAAAAAAAAAATAGCGATAGACAAGCGCCACGCATCCAGTATTTTTGACGTCCGAACATTCCGAGGAGCTAACATCGACTCGGACCACTACCTTGTTGCAGCCAAGGTTAGAATGCAGATATCCACTACGCCACAACCATCCAGAAATACTGTAAAAAAATTTAATGTCGAAAGACTGCAATCGCAAAAGACCGCCAAGACCATCGCGCAACGCGTATCCCTTAACCTCTCGATTAACACCATACCACCAACATCGAATGTCAAAGAACTATGGCAACGATGCCAACAAGCCATTAGATCAGCCGCTACTGATGAGCTAGGTTTCTCGCGCCCACCAGCAAGAAACCCCTGGTTAGATGAGGAATCACGATTCCTCGAAATCTCAACGGACCTAAAACGTAAAGGCTGGAGCTTTATATACACAGATGGCTCGAAAACAGATACAAACACAGCTTTTACAGTTGTAAACCAAGATGGTTCTACAATCATGCATGGAGTCCTTCCAAATATTGCATCCATTTACACCACTGAAGCACTGGCTATACTAGAAGCAGCAAAGAAAACTTCTCAAATACCCGCAAATGGGTCATCTGCTCTGATAGTCTATCTGTACTGCAAGGCATCGTTAATCCTCATAATGACACACATGTCATAACCAAAATAAGAGACATCTTAAATAAATCGAGATTAAAGGTTAAACTTATGTGGACACCAGGTCACGTTGGAATAAAAGGCAACGAGTTCGCAGATGTTGCCGCAAACTCCGTGCTTTAGGCTCCCACCTTCACATACTACACCTTCTCACGTTTAGACCTAAAGACACACATATACCAGGAATGCCAGAAAAAACAGCTACTTGAATGGGAACATTATGCACACCACTATAAAACAGTCAACCCAACCAGAGTCCAGCCAAAATTCCAAACAGATATCCCCAAAAGTGACGTAAAGAGGTTTATCCGACTGCGCCTTGGTCACACTGCATATACCCATCAGCACCTGCTCAAAAAGGAATCACCCCCAGCCTGCCCCAATTGTTTCACGCCGATAACGGTAACGCATCTACTTAATCCATGTTTCCTATTATCACATCACTCACACCTAAACAAAATTAAAATTTTAAAATTAAATTATGCGCTGTCATTCATATACCAAAAAAGTTTTTTTTGTTGTACGAATGCTACCAGAAAGGCAACAAACACATTTTTTGTGCTCAATGCAAAGTCCTGCTTCTGTCAAGGTCAGATTTAAATCGCATTCTAACCTCATCTTTTCATATTTAATTTTCAATCATAACAATAAATCTTTTTTTAATAACAATAATTTAAAAATTAGACAAAATCGTTGATCTCTTCTCAGCTATTAATTAAACGTAAAATAAAATTGCTGACATATCGATTTGATAAACGATGCGTTGCACGTTTTATAAATTCACAAAAAAAAAAAAAAAAACTAGTAAACAATTTTTTAATTGCATGATGGTTTTTGTGCTTACCTGTCCTATGTGCCGCTTGAATTCGTCTGTCTTTGGATCTCTCATTGGATTGTCGAATCCGCACAAACCGATTCTGCAATTAAAAAAAAAAAAAACATTTAAAAGATGTTTTGCTGTCAAATTTCCCACAAACTGTCAAACTGGAAAAAATTGCTTTTTTTTAGTTGATGTTGGGTCGTGTAACATTTTTTTCCCCACAATCGATGTCGTTCTCAGGCATTTAGTACGAATGCATAGCACGTTCCCCATAACAAAACACTTGACGCGACATGACTTGTGTATGTCTGGCTAGATGTCTATGCGAATGGCACGATGAATAGACATAACTTCAATGTCTTCACTCGATGAGTTAATGGTTGCGCTTGCGCAATGTGAAACACAATTTTACCCGCCTTAAATGTGGTCTTAAATAAAAAGAAGAAAAAATTGCCTTTCGAACGCATCCGATGTGAAAATGGGCCACGAAGTAGATGAGCAAAAACGGATTTTCCAATGCAAAAGGGACTAACAAACACATTCATGCCATAAGCACATCTGACTTCTTTGTCAAAACGTGAACCTATCTAAGGCGCTGCTCTGTTTCTTGCGTAAAAAACGTTTTTTGTTGCTACCTCAAGAGGAATAAGTTGATTTATGCTCGATTTTAATCGTGCAATTTCCCTCCCACCGTGTATTCGTATTATTATGTCATCCATGCAAAGGCTCTCCCCGCAGTGATTAAAGAATGTGTGCTGCGGTTGCGCAGGGCATTATGCGCCACTTTCGAACAACGGAATTGGTAATGAATTCTAATACGCATGCACGGCACTTTATTGGTGGCTTTGTTCATAAAGTATTGTCCACCCCCTCATGCGGACAGAATTCATATGTCTTTTGGCGCCAGAAATTGTGGACCAGGACAAAGAATGAGTACAGCTGCAGCTGCAACTCGTCGTGTGTGCAACATGTTGTTGGGCCTAGCCTAGATCTGGTTGGGTTGTACATTTTATCATTAAGGCTTTACGACTTTGTTTTTAGTTTTCGTGTTTTTTTCGTTCGTTTTGACTGACAATCATTTGCAGTTTTTCAATGCATTCGAGACATAAAACGGATAACAAATTGGGTAAGGAGTGAGGTGTGAGTCATGGTTTTGTTGGTAAGTTTAAGTCACCTAGTCGTATGTGTAATGTTTTGCTTAGTTTAACGAGGTGCACGATTTATGTACCTAATTACTTTTCGTCACACTTTCGAGTTGGGAGTTTTTAGTATCTTTGTATCATCTTGGACAAGTAAAGGTATAACCGAACAAAAGAGAGGGTTTCTGTAATTAACTTTACTTTACTTAAAGTATGAGCAAGTTCTGTATAAGCAAGTGCTAAAACCTTGTTGGACATACGGTATACAGCTTTGCGGTTGTACCAAACCAAGCAATATTGCTAAACTGCAAACATTCAAAAACAAAACCCCAAGAGCAATAGTGAATGCTCCATGGTATATTAGGAATAGTGATATTCACAGAGATTTAGGAATTGCTACCGTGAGTAACGAAGCAACAAACTTTGCTCGCAAGCTTCGTACTCGTATATATGTTCATTGTAATAACGAAATAATCCGTACTCTGGACGTGACAAACCTTGAGCGCCGGCTACAAAGAACAAGACCGTTCGAACTAGCGCCATGAGGAAAAACCGCATGTAATGACGGTATTAGTAGGTGCGTTCACTGGGATGCTACCTACCAAACGCGATTAACACTACAGAAGCGTAAACTACTTGTTAAGGATACCTAGTGGTAGTCACCACAAAAAAAAAAAATTAAAAAATGAGAGGAATAAATTCCATACTACTATGAGCACGCGCAGCCGGTTCTCATAGTGCCTCTCCGAGGGGTGAGCTATAGCCCGTAGGCATATATTGACTGACATTAATGAAATTGTCAGGCCCGAAAATATATGAGTCGGGCATAACCAATGGTATGGACCACTGGTATCCTATGAGGATTACTCACCTCCGGCCGCACACGAAAAAAAAATTAAAAGGCTCCCAACCCGTTGAAGATTTTTGTCAAAACAACAAATATTTCAAAATATAGTCCATGTTATATCGTCACCTGAATACGAGAGTTAGATAACTGCCACAGAATCAAAACAAAAGACATGAATTCTTAGGCTTTTTACTAGTGCACCTCGAAAACAACAATGCCGACCAGCTTTTGAGTCGAAGTAGTTTCGTTATTTTTACATCTTACTGAATTACATTCCACATAACAATCGTGCTGCGATAAGATCTGAAACATTAATACGCTTTTTCTAAGACCCTTATTGACACTTAGCAGGCAACTAGACATACAAAAGCTATTGGCAGCCCTTATGAAGCCTAACTTCTCCCTTCATTTGTGTGTGCGAAGTTATTATTTTTGCCACAAAGAATGGACGTCCTGCTATGCCGAATCAGAACAGCAAATTTTAGAACCTTCTCATAATGGTGTTTGTCTTGGATCAGCTGACCTGAATACGAGAATTAGATAACTTGATTTTTTTTTTAATTTTTGCAATATCTATGTTTTCTGCTACCTTGATTCGGTATACACTTTTTCCTGATCTGCTGCCACCAATTGGGTATTTAAATATTTAGCTCAAAAAATGGATTTTTTTTTCTCAACAAAATATTTAAATAGCAATAAATATTCGTCGTAATTTTACTCTTTTAACTTTCACCAGTGTTACAGTAAGAAACATATCTTGTAGCAATGTTGGAAATATGTACAAAGAAAATAGGTCGGAAATACGTTTTTAAAAATTCGTTCAGACAAGAAGCATAACTTTGTTTGTCGATTTCTCAAAAGTGTGGAAAGTGAAGTTACCTACTTATTGCATTCAGCTGACGATATTAGAAACAGTGACTTGAATGTCTTAGCCAGCGAATACATTGATAACTAAAATATCATAACAATTTAGCATCTGTAAGGTTCAAATTTTCAATTTTTCAAAGCAATCCCTTATGAAGACCTTCTTTAGTAATTATGCGTGAAAGTTGAGCATTTACAAAACAATATTATTTTTTGTTTAATCATTTTTTTAAAATTATTTCTTGTACAAATACATCCTGTCTTCTGTAAATTTAAATAGTGTGGCAACGAACTTATTAGCTACATATGAACGAATTAAAAATATCTGTCTAACAAAATAAAGACGATAAATATGTGTATGTCTACCTATTTGTATAAAAATCAAATGCCGTTCGGTGGTTATCGCATCACTTAAGAACTGCTGCAGCGATTTAGCAAATTCAAATGTTCGTCAAACACAAGTTTTTACAGAAAGAAAAATTGACCATGCCCACTTGTTTATTTATCATTAATCGGAGAACGGCTGCACCGATTTGGCTAATTTTTAGTTTAAAGTTTGTCATAGCGCAACTTAAGGTCTTACGAAAAGAAAATTTGACGACGCAGACTCTGACGACATTTGTTGTTTTATATATAATCGGAGAACGGCTGCACCGATTTGGCTAATTTTTTTTTAAAAGTTTGTCATAGCGCAACTTAAGGTCTTACGAAAAGAAAAATTTACAACGCCAACTTTTACGCCCACTTTTTTTGATTTATCTAAATTAGGAGAGCGGCTGGATCCATTTTTTTAAATGTTCGTAGTAATCGAATTTATGTTAAGCGAAAAGAAATTTACCACGCCCATTTGTACGCCCATTTGTACGCCCACTTTTTTTGATATATCTTAAATCGATGCAATTTTTGACCGATTTGGCTAATTTTTTAAATGTCCCTAATAGACGATGAGTGCTTCTATTTACATTATTGGCCCAACATCATTGCAAGATTTGCGAACTATAAATGGTGAATTATGAAGCACGTATAAAAAGCGTGCAAACGTTGCGAATGTACGAGAGTGACACTCATTGGGATTACACCACCGTAGATTCAGTCCTCTCGTCATGCTCATCAAATACGAACATTGTTTTCGATAACTATCTCAACATGCTTCCCATTCAAACCGACTGATTTGTGGAGTTAATACAAAGTTGCTATGTGTGATGAAATTTTTCATCGGATGCGTATTCGAGAATTACATCCAAATTTACAACTAATCGAAGAAATTCATAACGAAATTGGTATTAATTGATTGATGTCGGTCAAGGTAATATCTGACTTAGCCATACGACATCTCAGAATCCTTCAATGCACGACGCATTTAGTCAAGAGTTGCGACGCGAAAAACAATATGATTGCGATGATTTGAGCGAATCTGTTGAATCGATAAGCAAAATATGAAAATTGTAAGCAAGGGATCTGGAGGAATTATTGATCGAATTGATTTTGGATACGATACGCTCGCAGAATGATATTGTACTTCACTTGCTTCACCAGAAATTTGTAGGGCGGTTGAATAGGAGCAGTAAGCACTCAAGTGGCCATTGAATGCGAATCAATAAACATCCAACCAAAATTTCCAAATACAGTGCGATGGCCAAAGTTTGAGTGTACAATGGCATATAAAAAGTCTTTGGAGGCATTAGACGAAAGGATGCAAAATTTTCGAAACAATCAAAAACTGTTTAGTGGTGCAATGATTCCGTTGGCAGGGTATTTTCGGCAGAGATTGCCATTCCTATCGCTGTCTGTCAGCTAATCCGAAAGATGCTTTTAAAAATTGTACAAAATTAAAAAAAAATCATTATTGATGGTGCGAATCTGCTATTTTGCTATATTTAAGATTAAAAGTCAAATTTCTCACGAATTGGTGGCATAGAAATCAGTGGGTTGCATTACTTTCCAAGATAAAATCGTCAAATATCCAAGCGAGTTTGTAGAATCGCTGGAACTACCCGGATTACTAGTGTTACGAAATATAAACCAACCAACTCCTTGCAATTTCCGATACGGTTTGCATTCGCAGTGAAAATTAGCACATTTCAAGGGCATGTTTTCGACATATGGATCCAGTTAAAACCTCATTGGAATTTTTTTGTAACTTCTTGCGACTTTTTCATAAACTCAATCATTGGCAAGTTGTTGTTAAAACAAAGCTAATGAATTTTAAAACAACAGTATCCTGAAATATTTTAATTTTTTTGAATAAACATTTCGCAGAGTTTTTTTTAGTGATCAAGATTTATTATTCTGAAGTAATGTTTCTTAATCCAGCCAAATGATGCAAAATTTTCCAATGATTGCTATAACCAGGTAATTAAGAAAAATGTCAATTCAGTCATGGTTTGTGTTCCAACGAAGAGGTGGAATTATATCTATAAGCGAACCCTTAACTAAGCAATAGAAAAAAGTATTTATTTAATTTAAATTTTATATAACGGGTGATCCAAGTAGAGATACTTTTTTCAATAGCCTTTTTTGACAGATCACGTGTGAGTCGTGTCATGCTGTCATGTTATTTTTGTTTAATGTATTGTTTGGCATTTCAAAATGGAAAGACTTACACGTGAACAACGTTTACAAATTTTCAACTTCATTATGAAAATTCACGTTCTGTGAGGAATGTGTTTCCTGCACTTCGCTCAACTTATGGTCAATATAATCGGCCTACTGAGCGTACTATTCGCAACACCATCACCCATTTTGAGACCCAGCATTCATTATTGGATAATATTCGACCGAATAGACCACGTCCAGCACGCTGTGAAGAAAATATAGCGGCCGTAGCTGAGAGTGTACACGAAGACCGTAGAGAGTCGATTCGGCGCCGTTCGCAGCAACTCGGACTGACGTATGGAACAACTTGGCGCATTTTACGTCAAGATCTTAAATTGAAAGCGTACAAAATACAGCTTGTGCAACAACTGAAGCCGCTCGACCTTCCCAAGCGACATCGCTTCGCTCTATGGGCTCTTGAAAAGTTCAAAGAAGATCCGAAGTTTTCGAGGCAAATTTTGTTTAGCGATGAGGCCCATTTCTGGCTCAATGGGTATGTAAACAAACTAAATTGCCGCATTTGAGACGAAGAGCAACCTGAAGAGATTGAAGAACTGCCACTTCATCCAGAAAAAACAACGGTTTGGTGTGGTTTGTGGGCCGGTGGAATCATCGGTCCATATTTCTTAAAAAATTATGCCGCTGCGAACGTAACCGTCAATGGCGAACGTTATCGTTCCATGATAACCGACTATTTGATGCCTAAAATTGAAGCTCGTGATCTCGGCGGCATTTGGTTTCAGCAAGACGGCGCCACTTCCCACACAACGCATCAATCAATGGACTTATTGAGAGAACATTTCGGTGAGCACATAATTTCACGTTTTGGGCCGGTCGATTGGCCACCAAGATCGTGTGATATCACACCGTTAGACTTTTTCCTGTGGGGATATGTAAAGTCAAAAGCTTATGCCGACAAACCCGCTTCGATTCAGGCCTTGGAGGAAAACATCACGCGTGTCATTCGCCAGTTACCAGTCGAAATGCTCGAGAACGAGTGATCGAAAATTGGACTCAACGGATGGACCATCTGCGACGTAGCAACGGCCAACATTTGATAGACATAATCTTCAAAAAATAAATGCCAAAGGATGTTCTTTCAAATGATAATAAACATTCTCCATTAAATTTGAATTTTCTGTGTTTTTTTCCTTAAAAAAGTAGGGAACCTCGAAATGGATCACCCTTTATTTAGATTTGGATTCATTGTATGTAAATCTAAATATTATTTAAACATATCCCAAGCCTATACAAATATTTATTCAAGATTACCTTTTAAGCTTTGAAGGCAGAAATATATTTGGGTCAGCTAGTTATATTATCAATATAAAAATTTTAATAATTTTGTAAGAATTCTGTAAGGCCGACAAGTTGGAGCAAAGTATTTGTTTTATATCACAAAAGTGACAAAACCAACGATTTTTTTTACGGCTGCACCTCTTTGATCCAAGACAAACACCATTATGAGAAGGTTCTAAAATTTGCTGTTCTGATTCGGCATAACAGGACGTGGCAAAAATAATAACTTCGCACACACAAATGAAGGGAGAAGTTAGGCTTCACAAGGGCTGCCAATAGCCTTTGTATGTCTAATTTTCTGCGAAGTGTCAATAAGGGTCTTAGAAAAAGCGTATTAATGCTTCAGATCTTATCGAAGCACGATTGTTATGTGGAATGTAATTCAGTTAGAAGTCAAAATAACGAAACTACTTCGACTCAAAAGCTGGTCGGCATTGTTCTTTTCGAGGTGCACTAGTAAAAAGCCTAAGAATTCATGTCTTTTGTTTTGATTCTTCGGCAGTTAGAAAATTAACATTACAACCTAAAGATAATTACACACTTAAAATGATTTCCAATTTTGGAGAACAGAAGCAGGAGTTGGGCTGGTGTAATATACGGATACATGGACCTATTTATGTTTTGTAGTATTAGGAGAATTGCTACCACCTAAGCGATGCCTTGAAACCAACCTATACGTTGGGCTTATCTGCTCCATCACTCATTCGTTGTGCCTAAGCCAACAGATTTCATGTTTTGCAGAGAAACAATCGTCAGAGCAATCGCTTGACTCCATAAGTACTCGTACACGATGCCCACCAAAGAGCATACATGTTTTGACCTTAATACATACATCAAGTAGTGGCATGTTAACCCAAGGAGGGTTTCTTAAACCGCTATGCTGCCATATGCCAGTCGATTCTGAGAGGCTGGCTGGCAACTACTTGTGCCACAAAAATTCAAATTCATGTGATTTCTTTACAAAGTTGTATCTTTTCTACTACTACTACAGCTAAGCAACACAAGATTCACGAGATACAAACACTAAAGCGAAACAACTTTTACTTTTATTCGTAATGAATCGGTTGCAAGGTCGTCAAGCGGCAGGTTTCCATCTTACATCGTGTATTGAAACTGTGTGCATACGAGTGTATAGTATTTCGACTAAGTTAAGTTGCAAAACCCGTCTTGGTAACGCCTAAGTGATTATTACTCGTATTTATGAAAAGAAAAGAAACGAAACAAATTGGGGAAGTACTTAAGACTGTTGCACTGCAACCAAACATACTCGTAGATACTTGCAGATACGTGTATCCTTTCTGGAATGTCATGGCTTTGTTAGTTTTCTTATACTTGATTCTTTAAGGGATAATGACACATTCGGCACCCGGATACTGACAGAGTCATGTTTTAACTGCATCAACCAAGCGCGCACAAAGACAAGACGCGGCAGAACTCTTTGACCGGACAAAGGAAGGTCGTTCAACTGGCTGAACAAGATATAATCGAGTAAATATACCCATTTGCTGATTGCATATATGTGAAATGATTTTTTTTTTTCAGTTTTTGGGTATTAATGGTATATAATGGATATTTCTCTATGTAGGCTGGTGTGATGTAAACAGCGGAAGAGCTGTTTTTCCCCTATCAAGATAGGGTATGGTTTGAATAAATTATTGAAACTCTGTTTTTGGAATACCTGCTATATTCAACGTGGCTAACTTGCTGACATTGACTTTTTGAAATAGTCGTTTGATAAATAAAAAGATATAAAAAGTTATATAGTGATGGTTGGTACAAGATTTGCCATTAATTGGAATATCTTTGCTGAAGTGCAGAATTTCCGACAAGTCGTTTCAGCACTAAATTCAACCATCACATTCAGACTTTAACACTTTTGAAAAGAAAAAATTTTTATGAAGGAATACATGTGCTGAGAGGTAATAAAAGTAAAATACTTTTAATCACCTGACTAAGTGAATGGGGCATGTAAAATTGGATAACAAAAGTAACACTCTTGTGATACATGTGCGCGCATGCGTCCTTTGATAGAGTTTGACATTTTTATAGTTTTATAAATGTGACATAAACAGGTGTTAAATTAAAAGATTTATTTTTGTGTATTTTTTTATGCGTTTTAAGCTTTGCAGCCTTTGTCTTGAATACGATTGTTGCAGTTATACGATCTCATTTTGTTGAATAAATTCATTGCATTGTGGTTTTATGGTTGAAGAAGCCGATGAGTTGCGTACATAATTTGGATTCATGCAAATATTCAGACTCAGAGCAGTAGTCATGCTGAGGATATGGAAGTACCACTTCTGCAGACTGTTAAACGGCGATAACGAACAACATTCCCCTGTCAGGCAGAACAAACCATTCAATATAGACAACGACAGCGAAAACTGCCAACCACCCGACCTGAGTGAAGTGAGGATAGTAATATCTAAACTCAGGTATCATAAGGCTGGCGGAAATGAATTCCCGCTGACATATATAAAGCCAGTGGATAAGACTTGGTAAGTAAGATCCACCAACTCATAACCCAAATCTGGATGGATGAAAGTGTGCCTGAAGAATGGAACCTCAGTATCGTTTGCCAGATCCACAAAAAGGGGACACCCTCTGAACTACGACAACTGAATACGTCGCCAACAAGATCTTATCTGCTGTAATATGTGAACACCTGAAACCGTTTACCAACAACCTGATCGGCCCTTGTCAGTGTGGTTTTAGACCATGAAAGTCCACAACCGATCAAATTTTCACACTAAGACAGATCCTGGAAAAAAAAACCCAAGAAGACCAAATCGACACCAACCACCTATTTATCGATTTTAAAAAACGCAAACGACATCATTTAAAGAAACGAACTTTACAAAACCATGTCTAGTTTTGGTATACCGCTCAAACTCGTCTTGTGTAGGATGATGATGGAGAATTCTCGCTTCCCTATCAGAGTCGGAAACGACCTCGCCTAAATCCATTTTTGGCATCGAATGTGATGATGCCAAAAATGGATTTAGACAAGGCGGTGCGCTGTCGTGTAACTTCTTAAATTTTATTCTTGACAGGATTGTTCACAACTTTCGAGCCAACATCAAAGGCACAATTTTCCAAAAATCGGTGCAACTACTGGCATACGTCGACGATATTGACAGCATTGGTAGGGCTCAACGTGATGTCATAACCACGTTTGCTAGTATCGAGAAGGAAGCGGCAAAAAATGGGCTTTGCAGTAAAATGAGGGTAAGACTTTGTGTATGCTGTCAACACGAAAGGACACACAACATCAACGAATTGGACAGAACAATTCTTCGATGTTCAAAATTGACAGATATAACATTAAGGTAGTACGGGACTTGGTCTACCTCGGCTCCGCTATTAACTCTGACAACAACATCTCGTCAGAAATTACACGAAGAATTACTCTTCTTCTTCGAGCTAAGAAGGCATTTTAGTAGTGAAGGCCTCGCTCGAACTATTAAGGAGATCCTGTAGGACCCTGTTCATCCCAGTTCTGCTCTACGGCGCTGAAGCATGCGCCGTATCAATAGCAGATGAAGAAATCCTTGGTTGATTCGAGAGGAAACTTCTCGAGAAATCTTTGGTCACGTTTGCGTTGATGGGCTGTGGATACGAAGATTCAACCAAGAATTATACGAGCTGTGCAGCGAAATACCACAGGTCAAACAATTCTGCATTGGACGTTTAAGACGGCCTCAGCAGCGGCAACGTTAACAAACAGAATTGACGCATCTGGGCTCGGAAAACCCGCATGCACTGATAGTGGCAGTTTGGTGCGGACTGTGGAATGATGGCATCATCGGACCATTTTCTTCGAAAATGAGGCTGGGAACAGCGCTTCGGTTAACGAAGAATTATAAATCGAATGAAATTGAAGACATGAAATTAAACGACATCCGGTTCTTGCAAAACAGCGCTCCATACCACACAGCTCATGTCACAATCGTTCTCTTGCGCACCAAATTCCAAAATCGTGTTGCGGATTGTGGAGTGATGGCATCATCGGACCATTTTCTTCGAAAATGAGGCTGAGAACAGCGCTTCGGTCAACGAAGAATTATAAATCGAATGAAATTGAAGACATGAAATTAAACGACATCCGGTTCTTGCAAAATAGCGCTCCATACCACACAGCTCATGTCACAATCGTTCTCTTGCGCACCAAATTCCAAAATCGTGTTGACAGCCGATTTGACGATGTCAATTGGCCACCTGGAGCTTTGATTTGGCACCTTTGGACATCTTTTTATGAGAACTATGAAGAACCGATATTATTCCAACAATCCAGAAAATATTAAAACACTTAATCCAATTTAAACCAAGCAATCCGTGAGCTACAGCCCGAAAACATCAACAAGGTTAAGGTCTTCGAAAATTGGAGAGACAGAATGTGCTACTGCGAAGTCAGCTGATGTAACCACTTGAACGACGTTGTGTTTCAAAATTAATGGGAAATTTGCTCTGACAAATAAAGCCATAATACATGAAAAAAATAATTTTGTTTATCTTACACTTAAGAAAAGAAAAAGTTGTATCTAGCCGGTTATAGGTCCTAAGGGCGAATGGAGGAGAAGATATACAGCAACGAGCTTGATGAGATATACATGAATAAACAAGTAGTCCAGCATATAAAAACAAGTATACGAATTTACACAAGAGGGTTTTCGAATCCAACTTGATTTTTAATGGTTGGGTAAGTGTGATTAAAGCTCTTGACTAGCTTTAAGAGCTCATACTAAATGCATTTTTCTAGAGGTGGTCATGTATATATGTAGTTATCGATATATACATGTCCACAATATTCCACCCAATTAGCCTATTATGTGTTTATTTTTTTTATATTTGTTGTTTTACTCTTTTAAAGACTGATAAAATCCTACATAAGTCTGTCTTAATTAATTGACAAGTCGCAAAGCTTTTATGAATTAATTCGAAGATCCCTTTTTTTAAATCCCACTTTTATTCACAAACTTAAAGCAACTATGGATCCATGCTTAAAATACTTAAAGTACAGGTGGGCCAAGAAAAGTCATCCGATGTTGAAGCCGCCTTCAGAATATCGGTTGTGGCACGTGCGGTGTGTGCCGTTGCTCAGTCCTGCTTGTTCACGTAACCGCTGATTTTGGTCGAAAAATCGTCCACTATGCCCTCGAGATTGAGGATGACTTTACACGCGCCTAGCGGTCGACAGGCAGCAGCTGATGCACGGACTGGAATTTGTACGCGAACATGCGCAAGTCTTCGACCAAAATTCGCCTTAGGGACGACCGGCTGATGGTCAATTGCGAGGCACAGCGACATCATCGGCAACAGCGGCGATATTCTCGGCATAACGCGCGCTCCGGGGCCGGCCACTCTTGGCAACATCGTGTTTGCGCAGTCGATGTCGGACGGCCGGAGAATCTGCGACGGAATTCGCGCTGCGCCAACACTACAGACGAATTGTTACGCAAAAAAATAGACACGATTATTCCGCGTTCTTGGGAGTGTATCGCTCCATAGATTGTTCACTTGTATTCTACATCTGTCTAGTCCACAAATATCAAAACCGATTTGACATTGGCGCCCATTTGAAAAATTAAGAGCATCTTCCAAGAGGGTGATCTCTTTTAGCCCACCTGTTAGGTGTTTTATCAATTTTTTTTTCTTTATACCAAAGCATGCAGATTTAAGTAAATTCCCACCTACCTTACACTACCTACAGTCCATTTATCATGTACCAATCCTAATAAGGCAATCAACCATTGGACTCTTCTAATTAAATATGTAATCGGATTTAAATGGTGCCCTGCCCACTCTCACTACGCATTTGACTCATTAAGCTCCTAGTGTAATCTTGTCTTCGGAATCTCACTATTCGTGGGTGTACACAGCCCAGTATTCTTCACAGAATCCCATGCATCCATAGATTTAGATTTGTGTTCCCTGCATCTATTAATTTACCACATCCTATGTCACAAGACAACC
This sequence comes from Rhingia rostrata, assembly GCA_949824845.1. NCBI lineage: Eukaryota > Metazoa > Arthropoda > Insecta > Diptera > Syrphidae > Rhingia > Rhingia rostrata. The sequence continues at coordinate 30,651,649 of OX463758.1, forward strand.
TTTCGTGAGATACCAGAGCATATCGTGTGCAATTCAATTCACCATTTTCCAGCATGCGATTACCCTTTTCAAAATGTATCGTTGGCATGGATTTTATGGAACACCCCACACACACACACGCCTTAGGGATGGAGTTTGAAACCGAAAGTACACAAATGTAAATTCGTGTCACTCTTGACCAATTAAACGTTAATTTAATTAGTGTAGCTATCCGGCAGAAATGCTAACGACTACGAAGGGAACACGATCGCTGACAAAAGATACAAGTATTTGCAAGTCATCACTTCAGGTGGAACTGTTGAACAGGCAAGTGGTACTACTGGATCCAATGATGACTCGCTATGAGACAGTTCCTCAGAAGATGATCCGCATCATAATTAATTATTCCAAGTTCCAGTCTGATTCAGATCATCATCGCACACCTTCTGTCTGCGCATAGTGCCCAGGAATGGGATATTCTGTTGGTGTGCCACTTATCTGATGTAGCTGAAAGGCAATTTATTTTCGCGCTATTTGTCTGAAGAACCTCAAAATGAAAAACAAATCGGACTTTTGAATAATTTCGATCTTGTGAAATTCACTGTGCACACTCCGAAAATGCTGTTGAAGTGGTTATGAGCAGGATAACAACAACAACAAAAGCGAAAGGGACCACACCTTTTTTTTTCTCGTTCTCGACTGATTGGTATGAGAACAAATTAGAACGCCCTGGGACGAGGTTAAGAACCAGACAGACTGACATACTCCATCCATCTAAGTCTAAGAGAATTGAAACTAAAATCGGTGAATGTGCTGGCGCCAACGCTAACCGATTCAAAGGAAGTAATTCATGGCACTGTACCGTTCCTTTCATCTGCAATTGCTATCCATAGTGGGTGGTTATTGTTTATTGTTTTGCTTTCGATTTAGGTGGGTTAATCTGTTAGTGGCACGAGCCGGAGGTGATTTTCAACAAACTAGAGCACATATTCTCAAGGTTGATGGTGGAGCTCTAAATGCTGGAATGATTAGAGTTTCCTCGCTCAAAACAGAGGCAAGTGAAAGGTGTAGACCGTAAATTGTTTGGATAAATATTTTGATTTCCTTAGAGGTGGCAATTGGCAAGGTTTTTATTGGGTGCTACCCCGGAGGCAGTAAATATGATTTATAACCTTTGTGTGGTGTAATTCTCGGTTCGGTTAGTAATTCCGCATCCGTAGAGCAGTCATTGGAAAATGGTAAGTTATGCAAGACAATGGCTAATTGAATGAAAGGATTAATACACGAACGTACCATAGCACATATGACAATAACTAGCTTTAAGGGACTTGTTTTATGGTGTGGGTTGGAATAGGGATTTACACATTTTGTTTGGTGTAATTTACAAAGTTACTACCATATCAAAACCTTGTTAGTCATTTTAGAAACTTTCAAAGTTTTGTGACATGCCAGTGGTTGGAGGTTGTGAGTTATTAAAGGTTATTCAATGATATATTTTGGCGATATTTGAAGACCTTAACCAATCACAAAAAGTTAAGAGTCTTTTTTAAAACTCTACGTTTGGTTTCGGAAAAAGTATTTTTTTCCAATGTTCGCAACGTGGGAAAATATTTATGTAGATCAGATAGAATCGGTTGATTATTGGTTTTTTGTCATTAGAAAACCAACAGGGGTAATCATACGAACTATAGACGAAAATTGCTATGGTATCTGGAAGCCGGACAAACAAATTATTTTGCATGCTTTGATTAAGGTAAGATACAGGGTGTCCGGTGGGAAGGTATACTACTTTGTTTTGCCGCCATTTTGGTAAACTTTACTTTTGACAGTTCATATTTGGCAGTCGTGAAGTAGACACTTGGCAAATTTTTTTCTGGAAATATATTCGATAAACCAACGTGTTTTAATCCAACGTGTTTTATCAAAATCAACCATCGATTACTGTGACGATAAGAAAGTTACGTGAAAATCATACATCTTTCCGTATTTGTCCCATAAAACTGACTTAACTGGGTTTACAACTCCAAAAAAAAAATTTTCAACATATCCACTTTCCATCAATTAATATTGCATCCAAAACTATGTTGATATAATCGTTTCTAAAAACTATTTTTTCGGGTTAAATTTTAGAGTTTTTTAAGTTGGTTCGGACGTCTAGCGTGACTTGCGAATCGAATTCCCAGCTAATGCTTCGACCGATTTTACTGGTCGACCACTTATTATAAAGCTTAAGAGGTCTAGTTAACGAAAAAAATACATCATGATATTAAAACTACATTCAATCAGAAATACGCGTCATTTTGTAAATCTGAAGTATCCAAAATCATCAAAATCATACATCTTTCCGTTTTTGTTCCATAAAACTGATTAAAATGGATTTACAACTTCAAAACAAACTTTTCTCCATATTTATTTTACACAAAATAATACTGCATCCAAAATTATGTTGATAAAAGCGTTTTAAAAAAAAAAACATGTTTTTTCGGGTTAAATTTTAGAATTTTTTTAATGTTTCGGACGTCTAGGTTGACTTGCGAATCGAATTTCCAGCTAATGCTTCGACCGATTTTGATGGTCGACCACTTATTTTAAAGCTGAAGAGGTCTAGTTTACGAAAAAAATACAACATTACATTAAAACTAGATTCAGTTAGAAATACGCGTCATTTTGTAAATCGGAACTATCCAAAATCATCAACATCGTACATCTTTCCGTATTTGTTCCATAAAACTGATTTAACTGGGTATACAACTCCAAATCAAAATTTTTCTTCATATCCACTTTCCACCAATTAATATTGCATGCAAAATTATGTTGATAAAAGCGTTTTTAAAAAAAACATGTTTTTTCGGTTTAAATTTTAGAATTTTTTTAATGTTTCGGACGTCTAGCTTGACTTGCGAATCGAATTCCCAGCTAATGCTTCGACCGATTTTGCTGGTCGACCACCTATTATAAAGCTGAAGAGGTCTAGCTTACGAAAAAAATACAACATTACATTTAAACTAGATTCAATTAGAAATACGCGTCATTTTGTAAATCTGAACTATCAAAAATCATCAACATCGTACATCTTTCTGTATTTGTTCAATAAAACTGATTTAACTGGGCTTACAACTCCAAAATCGGCTGAAAACATTACTGCTGCTCAAAACAATCCATCAACCTCAATTCGACGCCGTGCTCAGGAGCTTGGTCTTCAAAGAACAACTTTGGCCACAATTTTGCACAAGGATTTGCATTGTTTCCATTTAAGATTCAGTTGACACAAGAGCTTCTTCCACAAGACCATTAACGCCGCCGTACATATGCCAATAGGATGTTACAGCTCTCCCATGACAACCCCGATTTTCATGAAAAAATCAGAATGAGTGGCGGGGCACATTTTCATTTGAATGGATATGTCAATAAACAGAATAGTTGGTTCTGGGCAATGGAAAGCCCTCAAATTATTCATCAGTCACCTTTGCATCCATTAAAAGTTACAGTCTGGTGTGCAATTTGGTCAGGAGGAATCATTGGACCTTACTTCTTCGAAAATGAAAACGGCGTAACGGTGACTGTGAATTGTGAGCTGCGGAGATTGAATACTTTTTAACGCCACAACTGCATGCTTTGGGCTTGATTAGTATGCGGTTTCAACAAGACGGAGCCACCTCGCATACAATCAGGATTACGATCGAATTATTGCGAGACCACTTTCTACAACAAGTTATTTCAAGAAATGGTGATGTTGATTGGCATCCACTGTCACCTGATTTGACTGCTTCGGACTTCTTTTTCTGGGGATATCTGAATAACAAGGTTTATGCAAACAAACCGGAAACGCTTGAACAAAATATTCGTGATGAAATTAATTAAATACCGCGTGAAGTGTGCTAGAATGTAATGAAAAATGTGCCTAGAAGGGCTCGCATTTGTGAGACTAACAGAGACGGACATTTACCTGCTATTGTATTCCATACATAATTGCCGACATTAAATAAAACTTTTATCAATATATGATTTATTCGCTTTTAATTAGTCAAAAAATTATAAACAAACAAAGTAGTATACCTTTCTGGCGGACACCCTGTATTTCTATCCAATTAAAACCCAATTCTTTATTATGAAAGTATGAAATTATATGCAATTAATTATATAAAAACTGTTATCTTACTGGGATTCGAACTCGCGTTCGGAACATGAAAGAACAGAAAGTACAACGAAGTACTTGAAACGTGTTGACTCATTTTCCGGTAGGTTCTCGATCTTTCCACCTTTTCCCGATCTTTTCACCTATTTCCCGAACTTTACATCTTTTACCGATCTTTTCACTTATTTCCAGATCTTAAAACCTTAGCTTTTTTAAGCATCCATTCGTAAGAGCTCATACATGCTTTGCTTCGGATTAACTTCTTGCGAATTTCTAGCGAAACATCTGAACTTAGGTTACATAAACACACATCTCCAGGGGAAAAAAAAACAACCTTACAGAGGTTATACCATCATAACTTTGGTTATGCTTGTGAATTTTCCCGCATAATGTCCTAAAAAGTCTTCTACCCAAATAATCGATAGCAAAAATGCTCAACCTCCGCTCACAAGTAGGTACTATAAAAGGCCTACAGAAGTAATTGCTTGTGGAAATTAAATTTCATTGCCTTATTGAGGAATAATTGTTAGTTGTTAGTTGATGGTCCTAAGTCTCTTAAAGTAGTAGCCTTTGTCGTCATGACTTGGTCCGGGCTGTCAAAAGACATACGAATGCATACATCGATTTAGCTGCACTTAGTTCCGGTTTTTCAGTGCGAGAACATCCTAGTTTTGGGATTGAACTCGAGTTTACTTGAGAAAGTAGCTCTTTAGTCAATTTAAAACCAGAGTTAGCTTCGAGTTAACCCAGCAAATTTGGTGTTCATCATATTTCTCAAAAGAAGAGAGAGTTGAAAACTGCAAATCATATTGTGAAATCGCGTGTTACAAAAGACAAAAGGATTTTCTAAAAAAAAATATGCAAACAGTGGAACCTAAACATCCAAAAGTAACAAATTCAAATAAAAATGAGTTTACTTTTTCAAAAGCTTGTTATTTGACACAAGAATGGTTGGCATGCGCAGAGTTTTGTGAAAAAATCCATGCCGTTCAAATGGATCTACATTTACCGCTGTCAAAAATGCAGCTTCTGCTGGCTATTTCGATGACTGAGATAATCGCGGAATTCCTTCCAGGAAGAAAACCAGGAAACAAGACTAATAAAAAGAAATATCTTTTGTAAAACAGCATATTGAGAGATTTGCAGCAAAAAATTGTACATTGAAAGAATGTTATCCATATTAAAAATCCTTAAACTAAACTCTGTGACAAGGAACAAAAAGTTTCAGAGTTGCGAAAGTTACAATCTTTAATTTTTAAGCCAAAATGTAGCAATACAGTTATTGTTCTAAGTATAAAGGAGCTAATCCAGAGAAGAACAAATAATTGGAAATGATTTATTCCCTTCATATGACAAGCAAATTAGAGTGTCTAGAACTCAGTTTTTCAGTGCAGTATTGAGTTTGACTCACTCCATGTGTGGTGATTTCATGTTGGTAGCACTAAAGATTAATCGATTTTGCTGTCAAAAAATAGTCAAAATGTATAGATTCTTCAACAGCTCAGCTATCAGCTGTTTGGTTTTTTTCCATATAAATGTGATGATTTTTGTGATGATGTTACAAGCTTTTTCTTCTTAAAATAGTCAAACTCAATATTTCAATATGTCGTACATGTGTTTAGTTCTTGAACATTTTATAAAATGTCCACACAAATGGAATAAATAATTGTTTGTTTGGTATTAAATCATCAGAAACATCTGATCATTTAATCTCAAGTTTAACTTACCAAATTTGCTGGGTTAACTCGAAGTTAACTCTGGTTTTAAATTGACTTTCTGAAGTAAACTCGAGTTCAATCCCAAAACTAGGATGATCTTGCACTGAAAAACCGGGACCAAGTGCAGCTAAATCGATGTATGCATTCGTATGTCTTTTGAAAGCCCGGAGCAAGTCATGATGGCAAAGGCAGCGATAACAATTCTAATATTTTCCCCGTTTTAGATTTGAGGCATCATGTCGTAGATATTCCAGAGATTTTAATTATAACGATTGTTTTTTAGTGCGTGAATTGCTTTATATACCGAAATTGCTTTATATACCACTTGTAAACGTATAAAAAGAAACGTTAGAAATCAGCGCCAAATTGTAGGTGTCCAAAAAAGAAGAAGCCCACATTGACTAATAATCCCTCGCTATTCAAGATTGTTCTTAACTCAAATGAATATTGGAAAGGTCCATGACATCAACATTACAAGCTTGCCTAAGGATTTGGGTCAAATTGTCAACAACCTGGCTAATTTAATAACCAACGATTAAAATCAAATTATGCAAAAATATAGTAACCTACAACTCTTGAAGCACGTGCTTATAATTTCAAAATGTTTTATTGTGTTTGTTTGTGAATCTACGAATCCTAAATCAACACCTAATTACGCATATTTTTGCCGTTTGTCTCTTCTCCACATTTCACAATGGCTATTAGTATTTTATTTGAAAGCAATAAAGACGAAAAGAACCGAATTAACAAAATGATGCTTCCCACCGTGTGGGGTTCAAAATTCGGATCGATTGTGTCAGAGCAATAACCTCCTAATTACTCTTTGAACACTGGAATCGCCTCGCATTTACTTCTGACAATCTGCCATTTTGAAAGAGGTGTCTTGTCACCTGTCCATTAAGAAACAATTTTTGACCACTGTATCTGTATCCAATGGATACACGAGGAAAGTAATTTAGTTTTTTTTTTCCTTTTCTTGACTTACTAATTTTTATAACCACATCATAACAAGTTTAGAAGACAAAGGAGTTCTCAAACCAATTTTAGGTGATTCAACTCAATTTGTTGAAGTTTTTCAGAAGGTATTGGGCTAACTGATGGTAGGAAGCTTGAAAAGCGAATGTATGTATGCATAAACGGGTGCGTTTTATAATTCAGGGGTATCGCGAATGAATTTTCCCGGGAAACTGTTCCCATTCCCATGATTTACATTGCTGACAGGGGAAAGATTCCCGGGAAAATTTATTCGCGATTTTTTTTAGGTGATTCAACTCAATTTGTTGAAGTTTTTCAGAAGGTATTGGGCTAACTGATGGTAGGAAGCTTGAAAAGCGAATGTATGTATGCATAAACGGATGCGATTTATAATTCAGGGGTATCGCGAATGAATTTTTCCGGAAAATTGTTCCCATTCCCATGATTTACATTGCTGACAGGGGAAAGATTCCCGGGAAAATTTATTCGCGATAGGCTTGATTGGTTTAGTAAAATTATCAAAAATTAGGTATCCATTTTCACTTTGAAGGATCCGAATTTGATGGTATTACTCCCGAGGGTGAATAATCTCCCAGATATTATATTATTTTGCCATTACCAAAATTAAACAAAAAATTGTATCTTAAATTTTATCGCTGCAATGGTCACCCAGATTCACAATTTACTGATTTATGGAACCTATTAAAGTGAGCACATTTTTTGCAATTGGGTCAAGGGTGATGCCGTGTAAAGACACATAATATTGTTTATATAACCGTGTTAAGCGTGAACACGAAATAAAACGCAAAAAGAAACAGAAAATACTTGACAAAGGCCATTTTTAATTGGCGAACACTTTTATGGTACTAGCTACCTATATAATCGTTATAATGAAGTGTTAATGTTATGAAATACTGGATAACTTATACATGCTTCCGTCAGTTTAATGTTGACTTTGTTTGTATGTTCTTGACCAGATTGTCGAATATTTTAGAGGAATAACATTGAATATTTTTTTATTTAAATAGGAACAAAAAATTTAGCAGAAATTCCAAATGTACTTTATAGTAACGGGTGATCCAAGTAGAGATACTTTTTTCAATAGCCTTTTTTGACAGATCACGTGTGAGTCGTGTCATGCTGTCATGTTTTATTTGTTTAGTATTGTTTGGCATTTCATAATGGAAAGACTTACGCGTGAACAACGTTTACAAATTGTTCAACTTTATTATGAAAATTCACGTTTTGTGAGGAATGTTTTTCGCGCCACTTCCCACACATCGCATCAATCAATGGACTTATTGAGAGAACATTTCGGTGAGCACATAATTTGACGTCTTGGGCCGGTCGATTGGCCACCAAGATCGTGTGATATCACACCGTTAGACTTTTTCCTGTGGGGATATGTAAAGTCAAAAGCTTATGCCGACAAACCCGCTTCGATTCAGGCCTTGGAGGAAAACATCACGCGTGTCATTCGCCAGTTACCAGTCGAAATGCTCGAACGAGTGATCGAAAATTGGACTCAACGGATGGACCATCTGCGACGTAGCAACGGCCAACATTTGATAGACATAATCTTCAAAAAATAAATGCCAAATAATGTTCTTTTAAATTATAATAAACATTCTCCATTAAATTTGAATTTTCTGTGTTTTTTTCTTTAAAAAAGTAGGGAACCTCGAAATGGATCACCCTTTATAAAAAAAAAACTCATTAACTTTTCTTTAACGGCGCAGTTTAATATCACTTCGTCGATACGACCTGTAACATACGAAATAATATCGTTACCCGTCTAGGGTTGATAAAATATTATCAATGTTTTGATAAGCCCAGCTTATGCTTGCAAGTACAAATGGATTTGGCATTTAAAAGACGATTTAGCAGTCGGAATCATAGAAAGTCGCCTCTAATGCACTACGCAACACTAGCTCTCATAAAATACAAAATAAAAAGCAGAAAAGTAAGGGAAAGAAACGTAGAGCGTACAAAATGCAATAAGCCCACGCATCTTCTATAACAACTATCCATTCATCATTTTGATAATTATCGCGTCTATTATCCAAGACCGTGCCTTGGCATTATAGAAGAAAAACATTTATACAGAGAAAATACAAACGAAATAGACACCTCTAATTGCTTGCCGTACCATGCACAATATTTCTCAACTAAACTTTTAAAAAGATGATAAAAAAATCAAAAGTAAGCCCACGGAAAATAAAAGAAAAAAATTTGCTTTTCCTTATAAATCTACAGGTGATACTGCCACTGTGTCATCATTTCTCCCCACCATCATCATCGTAATCACCATAACATCGTCTGCAAACAGCAGATGCGTCAGATGTGAAAAGTAAAACGAAATCGCTCATTCATCGCCAAGACTTTTGGGTGCTTCTTGGTAGTGTTTTCAGACTATTAAGTCATCGAAATGCCCAACCCAGTGATTATAATCGTTTATAAGTATCTACTTGGTTCAATTTGTTTCTTTTTTTTGGGTTCTTCATTTTCTTTTTTTATTTTTTTTTGTTCATCATCAAAATCCAAAAATGATTAAAACTTCCGCTTCCTGTGGTTTGGTTAAGAAATTACCTCACGAATTGCATAGATATGATCGGTTATACCTACCTTCTCGTATCTTTATTTGACGGTAATTGTTGTGTTAATTGATGATTTGAATGCAAATATTTACCGAATAAATTGATAGCACTTGGGTTCGGTTAGTAACAGCATCAAAAATAAACTTCAAACCCTAAAGAAACGCATCCTGTTGAATAACACAATTTTTTTTATTTCTTATTGAATGTTGGGCTTATGGTTTTTCGCTAGAAATCGTTCCCAAAAATATGGCTTTTCTGCAACTTGTATCAGAACTTAATTCTGCGTAGTTGATATCTAACTGATCCAGGATTTTTACCTAAACGAATATTTAAATGCCACCTTTTTGCTGATTGGGCTCTTGATTTCACAAAAAAAAAAAAAAAACACATTGTTAGCTAGGTTAAAAAAAAAAACAATGGCGCAACAGGCTCGTTAGTACCCAGGGCCGAGCTTTCTCACAAGCGTTCGTGTAAGCGTGTGTACTTCTAGCACGATGTCGGAACCTCCTGTTTTATGCCGACTCCGAACGGCGAATTTGACATAAGCTTTTCTTGATAATTGGTATTACTCAGATGATTTGTCAAATCATCACGAGAGGAGGGCAAGTGAAAAATCATTTAGGTGTTGCTAACGGGTGGGAATCGAACCCAGACCTTCTGCGCGGATCGCACCAACCATCGCGCTGCTATATTAATAAATAGCAAGGTTATTTATTTATTAATGGAAGCTACATTGCCAAATTAACGATACCTATCCATACGATCACTGGCCGCAAATGCATTGTGCGGTTTCCTATCTGCTAGAATCGTCGGAATGTTCTTCTTCGAAAATAATGTTGATGGGGCCATAACAGTCAAGGCTGAGCGCTACAAATCAATGATATCCTTTGTCCCGAATGGAACGAAATAGCAGTCGACTAAATGTGGTTCCGGCAGGTCGACCGCGGCAGTACAGATAAATGACAGCCAATTTATTTTGCAATGAATTAAACGTTATGATCGTGGATGAAAGCGAACGCAGAAATAGAAATGTTGCATGAACGCTTTAAGAGTAGACATATCCCTCAGTGGGGGTAATATAAATTAGAAAATAAGATCACCAACTTTTACCTCCTTTACAATTTTTCTTTTGGTGTAGCAGTTCTATCCCAACCAATAATTCGTCGCCTTAGTCGATAATTTTAGTTTTTTTTTTGTGATTTTTCTGATTTTTTACCACTTTTTAATTTTTTTTGAATCTCTTGAATACTTTTTTAGTTTGGTTTGGCATTTTAACATAAATAGACTGACGTCTGTGCAACGCTTCCAAACTGTGCAAATTTATTTTGAAAATCATGCTTCTGTTCGAAATACGTATCGCGCAATACGTCCATTTTACTGTCAACAAAATCGTCTATCGCTACAATTAATTCGATCAAGTATGAAACGTTTTCGCAGCACATTTACTTCACAGAGAGTTCGCACAGTGCGTACAGAAGAAGTCATTGCTGCTGTAGAGCGTAGCGAGAGCAAGACCAGAATCAGTCTATCCGCCATCGTGTACAGGATTTGAATATGTGTCCATCCACATTATGGAAGATTTTGCGGAAAGATCTTCAACTCGTTCAGTAATTGAAACCACAGGATAACCATTCCAGGCGTAGGTTCAGTGAATGGGCCCAAAACAAGATTGCCGTTGATCCTTATTTAGATAAGCGAATTTTGTTTAGCGATGAAGTTCACTTTTGGTTGCATAGATACATCAATAAATAAAACTGACGTATTTGGAGTGATGATAAACCACACGTGTATGTTGAGACACTGTTACGTCCGTAACAGTCAATCGCGACCGCTATAGAGACGTGGTTACTGACTTTTTCGTTCATCAGTTGAACAACCACGATCTGCAGGAGCTGTGGTTTCGACAAGACGCAGCAACATTTCACACAGCTCATGCCACAATTGATTTGTTGAAGGAAACTTTCGGTGAGCGCATAGCTTTTTTGGGGTTTTGGTACTTTAAATTGGCCTCCAGGATCGTGCGGTTTAACGCCGCTTGACTATTTTCTTGGTGAAGTTGGTAGTCTAAGCCGATAAGCCCGAAACGATTGACCACTTGGAGGACAACATTCGCAATGTTATTGCCAATATATGGAGACAAATGTTGGAAAATATCGAAAATTAGACATCCAGATTTGAATAAATCCGATCCAACGTGGTGGACATATGCCAGAAATCATATTTAATTTAAAAAGCCAGAAAGTTATCTTTCAAATAAAGTAAATTTCATGTCAATTTAAAAATAACCGCTTTGTTTTATTCCATTTCAAAGTTGTAACCCCCTTAAAAAAGACCATTCAAAAGATTAATTGATATAATGTTTCTAAAAAGTTTCCAGTGATGTGTGTAGGTACATGTGACAGTTTGTGAGAAAGCTGGGACCTGGAAACATTTGGAAATATTTGCATTAGTAAAAAGGTTCATAGAATAAGAAATCAAAAACTCGACTTGGCAGTAATTTATTTGTAATTACGTGGGGTGAAATTATAAATTACCATACTGGTCCACTATCAGTTCACAAAAACCTATTTTTAGAATGCGAAGTGAGTCAACCGAAATTTTCTTAATATTTCTTATTAAATTCTAAACTTTACCTCCAGGAAAAAGTGCGAAATTATGAAAATGCGTGTGTACAGTCTGCATATCATGAAAATAAATTTCAAACTTAAAAACTTAAAAATAAATAGTACAGAGTTAGCTTTATCCTAGTTCCAAATAGTTTATTAATAAAAACTTTATAAAATCTTTTATTTTAGAAAAAAAAAACACTATTTTGATAAAGTATTTGTGCACTAAATTTCACAAATATATTAATAATTTGTAGGTTAAAAGTGAGGAAGTTCACAAACTTCACTTTCAACTTATGTTAAAAAAAAAATAAAAAAGAATAATGTAACATCCCAAAAGGGCTATAAAAATGAATTCATCCCTAGAAGTGCATATGTTCCCCAACTGGTGACATTTCGCAGCTGCGTGATTCTACAAAATTGGAAAAGAGTCTCAGATATCAACGCTACATACTGCAACCACCTGGTGTGCGCAATATGTTTGGTCATTCCAGCTAAACATCGAAAGTAATTGAGGGCTAACACAACAACAGCAAAAATTTGTTTATTTTTTAATCCAATAAAAGCAAACGAATGCCCACAATCATCCATTCATAATAAGAATACATTCGACAATAAATGTACACGATTGCTAATAAAAAACCACACAACATCATCGCTTCCTGTAACTCGCATTTCGCGACAAAAACAATAAACAATCTCACTCTGAATATGGGTGTCGATGCGTTGCGATACGCATCCATGTAACATTCCCTTTCACAACATACACTTGAAAATCCATATTTATTCACATTTGCAGCCTGCAACTCGAACTGATTATCAGATTCGCCTACACTGCCCATATAGCGAGTCACATATATACGCATAGAAACCGTGAATCCTAGCGCGCCGTAAACACGATTAACATAAAAATAGATCAGATCCTTATCCATATAGCTGCTGAGAGTTGCTGAACACGCAGTAAGTCCTAAGTGCCTATAAATATCCGAACGCACGCGCGCACGCCTGGCCATTGTGGAACCTCTAAATCAACACACATAGTCGGTGCATCGCTAGCAGTTGCTACACTGCAACATTGCAACACTATGCCAATAAAACATATTCGATATGGTACGACGGCCGAAGGAGGTACATGATTCTCTATTTCCAAAGGTGGCTGTTAATATACCACCCATTAACTAGATGCGACATCTAATGGCCTAGCCGACCGTAGACGACCGCGAAAACATCGACGCACAGCGACAACGACATGGAGGTGCAACGTGCTGCAGACTTCAGACACCCCACGCTACTCACAGTATCTATGCCAATTGCGCACAGGTATCTATGAGATTTATTTCTATTTAAGGATTTATCAAAGCAACAGAAACTAGTATTGCGCGCTGCTAGTTCCTTCCTTCCGATTGCATTAGGGGCCCCCAGGACATAGATGCCAATTAATATTGTGTGTGACTAGTCCCGAAAATGTCACGAGTTTTTGCCTTTTCTGTGTAACCACAGTCTGCAGTGTAGAGGGCATTTGCGGGTGGCAGAGTATCTTGCCTATCGCGTTGCACAATCAAATGCGAAGCTCGTTATTTCTTAGCATGTTAGTCGCGTAGCTGCGTCTCTAAGTAGGCGAACGATATGGAATCGTGTTGCTTTGCATTTGATGCTGTAGATGCTGTGTATGTTATCTGTATGCCTAACCCAGTATCGGGTCGTCTCGTACTGAAATGAAGATGATTTCCAGGAATGGATATGAACTCACGTATGCCTCGAACACTAAGCGAAGAATGCTGAGCACGTTCTTTTTTCTTTTTTTTGAGTGCAAAATGTCATTCTAGTGGAAGAGTCCACTGCCAAGAGGGGGGAAAAGTTATCGTCTTCTGCATGTTGGTGCCATCAACAGTGTGACGTGCAACAACGATGGATTCTAACAGGTGGAAGCCGTGCACCGCACAAGAGCTCCCTTTTCTTCTTGCCTGTCTTTGTTGTGCATCCATCTATCTGCACAGAATGAACAGCCAAACAGAAGAAACCAGAAGAAGTATAAAACGAGATGCCATCGAAAGGGAAAGTTAATTGAAAGCAAAAGGGTACGACGCGACGCAATGAGAACTCGCTGTCACTTTTTATATTTTATTTCTTGAGAATGCTTTAATGTAAGCCTTGACCTAAATTCGTCGTTTTTTCTCTTCAACACGAACAGGGCGATCTGGGAAACAGGAAACCATGTGCACACTAAAGGGGAAGCGATGTTGCGAAATACTTGCTTTTTTTCAGTCTGTCTGACTTAATGTTGGTCATTCATCTTAAGGTGTCAGGCGATGGGCTTGTCCACTGTTACGTAACGTTACTAATTCGTTCGGTTGTTCTTTTGTTAGTTTGGTTCGTTCGACTTTGGATTTAATAAAAGTGGAATGGAGCCTGGCCGTATATGTACATCTTCTGATTAAGTAAATAATGCAGTCTTCCATTTATTTACTGACTCATATAGAGCATGAACTTAAAAAGTAAAATTACACAATCGATTGATGGAAGTTTCCTGACCTACGGTCGTAGTGCTACAATCGTTTTGCAATATTCAATATTCTAAGAAAACGGCAGCAACACTTAAGAACACCAACCGACAAAAGAAGTATCTAACAATTGCAAAACAATTATTAAAGCACTTAAAATGGGGTTTGTCAAAACACAAAAAAAAATCTGGTACGCAATATTCGCTCTGAAAAGTAACACGTATGAAAAATTATCATATTATGTGAAATGCTATATTTTCTGCCAAAATTGGCCTGAGAAAATGGTAATATTTTCCGTGTTAACAGACTAACTATCGAGCCTTAATAAAAGCTATAAACACAAATATCTCATTAAAGCATAACTACTCAAATATGTTCATATATCGACTTCCTAATGCCTTTTCGAAATCTATGAACAATAGATGCAAATATAATCGATATTCTACGAAATGTTCGAGAATGATACGAAAGGTGTAAACGTGTTCCGCCCTGAATGAAAAAATCAGAAAAAGTTAGTGGACTTGTTGTTAATGTCATGTCTCGAGATAACACCATTTTTTTGGCTATGAATAATGTCAATCTTAAGATAAGCTGATGACAATAATCGTCGCTGCTCTTGGTAAAGGTGATTAAACCGAAGAAAAGTTCGCAACTGACTAAATCATCAAAATTTTGCTGACTTTAAAAAAAAGAATGACCAAATCGATTTTGCACAATCACTTATTCTATTTACTTAGTAATTATAAAATAAAATCTCAAAACTTGTATGAATGTGCTAATCTCGAGAACTGCTGCACGGATTTCGATGTGTTTTTCATTGTTATGATCTTCATTTCCCCCGGAATGTTGTAGTGTATTCAAAACCGCTCTATTTTTAACAGCAAAGAATTCGAGATCTAAGTAGCAAAAATCAAATTTTTCGTCATTAAAATTGTACCTGGGCAAAGTCGCGCCGAGTTGCCAATAATACAAGGTGGCGCATAAATAACCTTCCGATGTTTTTTGGCTGTAATTTAAAAAAAAATGAAAAACTTTGATTCTTCTTGTGGATTATTTTGATTTGGTCTTTTAATTTTTTTTACATCAAGTCGAGAATATGATGTCATGTAAATGGCCGCCGCCACAGTTGATTGTCATTTGAGCCCTTTTTATGGCGTTTTCCATCACTTTGGCCAAAACTTCCGGCGATAGGTCCTCACATTCTTGACGGATATTGTCTTTAAGAGCTGCAAGAGTCTGAGGCTTGTTGACATAAGCCCGCGACTTCAAAAAGCCCCACAAAAAGAAGTCTGGAGCGGTCAAATCAGGCGATCTTGTTGGCCAGTGCAAATCGCCAAAACGGGAGATTAGGCGCCCGGGAAATGCATCCTTCAGCCGTTGCACCGCCCTGTTGGAACCACATGTTTTCCAATCCCAATTCATCAAGTTGCGGCAAAAAGAACTCGTTGATCATTGCTCTGTAGCGCTCACCATTCACAGTAACCGTTTGGCCCGCGACGTCTTCGAAGAAAAAAGGTCCGATGACTCCTCCAGCGAAAACAGCATACCATACAGTGACTTTGAGCGGGTGTAATGGCTCTTCGTGGGTTACACGCGGATTTTCAGTGCCCCAGAAGCGTAAATTTTGCTTATTTACGTACCCGCTAAGATGGAAATGGGCCTCATCACTCATGATTATTTTTGATGAAAAATCATCTTCCTCTTGGTGGTGATTAAGGATGGCTTGAGCGTATGTTAGACGCGATTGGTGGTCAGCAGCTAACAGCTGATGCACCGTCTGGACTTTGTACGGAAACATCTTCAAATCTTGTACCAAAATTCGCTGTAAAGACCGTCGACTGATACCCATTTGCGTGGCACGTCGTCTGGTCGATGTCGACGGCGCTTCCATGACATCTTCGGCTACAGCAGCAATATTCTCTGCAGAACGGCTACTCCGGGGTCTGCCACGCCTGGCAGCATCTCGTGTTGCGCCAGTCTCTTCGAGGCGAGCGGCTAAACGTCGCAGTGTTTCACCAGTAGGCGTTGGACGGCTAGGAAATCTGCGACGAAATTCACGTTGTGCCAAAGTCACCGACCGATTATTGCTCAAATAAATAGTCACCAATATTCCGCGTTCTGGAGCAGTGTAGCGTAACATTGTTTATTAACGTGTATTTCGCATGTGTTAACTACACAAATGTCAAAACAGAACTGACATTAGGGGCCAATCGCAAAATTTATAGCATTTTCTGATAGGAGGATTACTTTTGCGCCACCTTGTAAGTTTGACTTGAAAAAATCAAATTTCAATTTTGATTCATTCATTGATGTAACAAACACCATATTTGTCAACATTAATATATCCTCTATAGAATTGGTATAAAACAGCTGTCAGCTGCTGCCTCAGCTGACAGTAGCTGTCAAAAGAATATTCTGCGTTCTGTAGAAACAACAAAATACACATTTAAAAATATTCCGAGATTGAATTAAACGTGTTACTAGGTTCTTGTAGGTCCGAAATAACAAGACATGACAAATTATTCGATATTCGTATTCATACATTATTCCAATCAATATTCTCTAAATCACATCCGATCCATTATGAAAACATCACATCAACTATTACTATCACATCTAATTGAAATCCCCTGGCCAATTTACTGAACAGGTTCACACATAATCCACTTGAGTCTTTAGCACGCACAAAACGACAAGCCTCCTCTTGAATAAGTCTCAAGTGGCTGTATTGGTGGATTCTTTCAAAATAAAATTTTAATCTTTCATAATTGTAATAATATACATAATTCACGAGAAATTCCAAATAACTCAAAAATAATGCAATAAAAGACGAAAAAATCCATAAATTTTCGTCAAAGTTGGGGTGGTTAGCAGTTTCGATATAATTTGTAAATATATTCACACTTCCACGTCTTGGCTTTCAAGAAAAAAAACTAACATAGCTAAATTCGAGAGAAAATATTAGAAATCATCTCGTCAAACAGAAACCATTTTGTATTACGTAAGCGCATAAATTTGACAGTTGACTGTTCTGTCAAAATGTCAACTATCATCCCAACGATGCTGATGCTAAACACTCCTGAAATCGTGATTATTAGCCTAAAACAACAATTAGATGGTCATGCGAAGCTTAATACTGTTTTTTTTTAAATACAAAATATCGATAATTTGTCGACGAATATACGGTGTATAAATAAAAAAAAAAAACTCCCACCAGATTTTTTTTTTATTTTACACTTTTTTAGTTGAACAATTTCTGTTTTTGGTAAGGTGACGATTGAAGTCGCGTCATCATCATCCAAGGTAAATGGTTTTGATTTTTTATTATTTGATTTAATAATTAAGTTTAAATAAATTAAACCCGATAATGTTATTATGAGACCGGATCCAATTTTTGTATGCATAGAGAAAAAGTGAATCAATCGGGAGATTCCGCTGTAAACTGGTATACTGATTACAAATGTTCTTAGTTTTAACTTAAGAGCGTTTATTTAAATTACATGGTTATTTTTATAAATGAATACAAAATGTTTATATGGATAGCGGATAAAGATTTGTAGGGCGTGAACACACTTTCAATTTCGGAAAGATACATGTTTGCGGCGGACATGTTTTTATTTCAATCATGTTTTCGTCTGGTTTGCCACTGAGTTAAACAACCGAATACTGGTTTAGTTTATTTATATTCATTAAGCTATTCAATTTGGTGGTATTAGCCAATTCAATTATGAATCAAAATCACAGCCTTGGCGTGTTGCATTCAATGGTAGGTGCCAGATTTGTATGAGAAGCTTTAGTTTTGATGGGGCATCTTTCTGAGAGTGATGCTCGATGTAGCTTTTATAGCCTTGAATAGCATGATGCTCTTAAAATTTAGAGACGGTGCAAACATGTTATGGGTATTTAAAATATTTTTGAAGGATGGTTTCATATCGAAGCACCCTGTTTCGAAAATATATTTTCTGAAACGAATAATAAACGTTTTAGTCTATGAATGGATATTTTTATTGGTCCGCCTGCGAGCCTGCGAACGAATTATTTACAAGAGGAAAAATAGCGTAACTTGCAAAAATTTAACTCCTTATTAGATTAAACAAAATATAACCTAGGATACATCAGACTTACTATTACTGTCACTGTGTAGGTTATGGGGATTGATTAGTAATAACTCCTTCATGATGATTTCAGATGTGCACTCTATCTAAGTTAGAGTTTGGGTCGACACCGAAAAATCTACGTAGCGGAACTTTTTTAGTCAGGTTTTGGTAAATATATTCTACCCTAAGTAGACAAACCCATTAGATAAGCGACAACTGATGTGCTAAGTTTCTCGCACCCACCGGCAAAAAACCCCTGGTTTGATGAGGAATGCCGACAGATGCTCGCAGCCAAGAAAAAAAAACAAGAAGTCCAAATCGATACCCACAAACTATTCATCGATTTCAAAGCCGCATACGACAGCATTTATAGAGACTAACTACAGAGCCATCTCTAGTTTTTGTATGACGCCCAAACTAGTCCGTTTGTACAGGATGACGATGGAGAACTCTGGCTGCTCTATCAGGGTCGGGAACGACCTCACCGACACATTCGATACCAAAAAAGAATTTAGGCAAGGCGATGCGCTGTCATGTGACTTCTTCAATCTGATTCTTGAGACGATTGTGAAAAACTCTCGAGCCAACACCAGAGGCACAATTTTCCAAAAATCTGTACAACTACTAGCATACGCCGACGATATTGACATCATTGGTAGGACCCAACGTGATGTCACAGCCACGTTTGCTAGTATAGAGAAGAAAGCGGCAAAAATGCGTCTAGCAGTAAATGAGGGAAAGACAAAGTAAATGCACACACAACATCGACGAATTAGACAGAGCGTGACCATTGACAGATACAATTTTTAGGTAGTACGGGACTTTGTCTACCGCGGCTCCGCTATGTCGTCAGAAATTAAGCGAAGAATTACCCTTGCCAACCTCTGTTTCGGGCTAAGAAGGCAATTCAGTATAGTAAAGTCCTCACTCGAACTACTAAGGAGATCCTGTATAAGACCCTGATCATCCCAGCCCTGCTATACGGCGCTGAAGCATGGATCGTCTCAAAAGCGGATTAAGAAATCCTTAGTAGGTTTGAGAGGAAATTAAATGAAAGAAAATCTGCAGCCCCGTTTGCGTTGACGAGCTATGGAGACGAAGATTCAAACAAGAACTTTACGAGCTGTGCATCGAAGTCAAAAAACTGGCCTTAAGATGGCTAGGACATGAAGAACGAAAGGACACCAATACTCCGGCTCGCAGAGTCTTCGATTCCCAGCCAGACGTCGGACGCAGTGGAGGAAGACCTCGCCTTACGTAGAGCGCACAAGCAGAAACCGACCTCAACCAACTTGGAGTGCGCAACTGGAGGCAGTTAGCTAAAGACCGGGCTATTTGGAGAGACATGTTGGTTGAGGCCAACATCCAGCATTCATTATTGGATAATATTCGACCGAATAGACCACGTCCAGCACGCTGTGAAGAAAATATAGCGGCCGTAGCTGAGAGTGTACACGAAGACCGTAGAGAGTCGATTCGGCGCCGTTCGCAGCAACTCGGACTGACGTATGGAACGACTTGGCGCATTTTACGTCAAGATCTTAAATTGAAAGCGTACAAAACACAGCTTGTGCAACAACTGAAGCCGCTCGACCTTCCCAAGCGACATCGCTTCGCTCTATGGGCTCTTGAAAAGTTCCAAGAAGATCCGACGTTTTCGAGGCAAATTTTGTTTAGCGATGAGGCCCATTTCTGGCTCAATGGGTATGTAACCAAACAAAATTACTGCCTTTGGGACGAAGAGCAACCTGAAGAGATTGAAGAACTGCCACTTCATCCAGCAAAAACAACGGTTTGGTGTGGTTTGTGGGCCGGTGGAATCATCGGTCCATATTTCTTTAAAAATGATGCCGGTGCGAACGTAACCGTCAATGGCGACCGTTATCGTGCCATGATAACCGACTATTTGATGCCTGAAATTGAAGCTCGTGATCTCGGCGACATTTGGTTTCAGCAAGACGGCGCCACTTCCCACACATCGCATCAATCAATGGACTTATTGAGAGAACATTTCGGTGAGCACATAATTTCACGTTTTGGGCCGGTCGATTGGCCACCAAGATCGTGTGATATCACACCGTTAGACTTTTTCCTGTGGGGATATGTAAAATCAAAAGCTTATGCCGACAAACCCGCTTCGATTCAGGCCTTGGAGGAAAACATCACGCGTGTCATTCGCCACTTACCAGTCGAAATGCTCGAACGAGTGATCGAAAATTGAACTCAACGGATGGACCATCTGCGACGTAGCAACGGCCAACATTTGATAGACATAATCTTCAAAAAATAAATGCCAAAGAATGTTATTTCAAATGATAATAAACATTCTCCATTAAATTTGAATTTTCTGTGTTTTTTTCTTTAAAAAAGTAGGGAACCTCCAAATGGATCACCCTTTACAAAATATTTCAGAAAAAAAAGAAAATCTGTTTCTACGCTGTTCCAAAGATTATAAAGCCATACAGATGAGACATTGAGAATAAAAAACAGAAGCTTTTGCTCACCAGCTTCATGGTACGGGCGGTATGCACGTGCGCAGATGACAAACGAGATCAAAATATATGGCGGGCTGTTCCAGTACGACCCGCCATAGAACAATTTTTTTGTATGCAGTGCGTCATCTGTATGGACTTTATAATCTTAATCTTTGGCTGTATACAACTTCCGTAGGAATGCATATTTTTAATGACGACTTTTCCACCGTTTGTGGTGATGAAAAAATAAACAGAGAACCGCTTCTATGTGGCACTAAGCTTTATTAAGATATGTGTTTCAAGACCTAGAATTTCCAATGACTTAAGTTTGACAAAAAATATCGACGAAGCACCTGAAGGAGTCAGCAGATCGCCATTTCGGCCTGTATCACAACTGATCTACATTTCTCAGGAAGTGTTATGGAAGCATAAACATCGGTTAACTTTGCCTAGATCTAGTTATATGTTCCAACATGAGTGTCTGCCCTCATATGATAATAAAAATGAGTGTGATAAGGAAGATCATGTTTATAAACCCGACTATCTCAACAACCTTACCTTAACGAAATTTAGAAATTTGTATGTTCCCAAAGTTGTCTTTCGAATTCGATATGAGATACTATTGCCCACGAGTACTTAATCTAGTTTTAATTACGACTTAACCGAATCGAACCCATTTGTAATTTATGACGCCTGCTTATGCAAATATTCTTTCAAATGAAGTATCCAACAACTTGTATTTAGATACTGCTGACTCTAATTGATACCATTATATAGAACCCGCCTTAAGATATATGCTAATACCCATGACATCAAGCAGATAACATGCAAATACATCAAGTATTCGCCTCCCTTGGATAACACACAAATTATTTACATAAAACTCGTTTAAACTTACCGCATTCCATCGAATCCATCATCTGAACCGTTAATGGTTAAAACTGGGGCACGTGCATATGCCTTAGCTACACGACGGTTACGTTCAAAGACAATGACTTTAGCCCAAATTTCATCGTCGATTTGGGTCCATTTGTCAAGAACCTCTTGAATGTGTTCCTGCAATGAGAAGAAATGAAAGAAAAACGATTTTAATCTTGTATCTTGATGTTGGTCCGATCTGTGTCTTAGCCATGAATTTTTCGGTTCTCAATGATTTTCAAGACAACTACTTCTAGATCTAGGTATATCACAAACATCTATTTCCCTGCAATAAAATTTCAAACCGAAATGAGCACATGCATCTGAATGCATCTGGCGTCCTCGTTCGATGTAACTAAAGCTCTGGCATGGGCCACAAAGAGATCTGCCGAATGAGATACTGCAATTGGAACGGTTATTCGAGTGGCGTTGCCTCCTGTATATCTTGAAGAACACAGTGCGAGATTCGACAAAGTGCCTTGCTAGGTGCTGCACCAATACCATAAAATTATAACAACAAACGGCCTTGCACACGATATCACTTTTACTCGGTACTGCTGTAGGTGCTGCCGTTTTGTTGTTGACTTTTTGCAGTAGTGTGGCTTGCGTCATGCCTGCTGCATTTTCTTGCGCACCTACCTAACCATGCTTCAGAGAATTCATATACGGCTGCGCAGAGTGAAGAAGTAGGTACAAGTGTAGCTGCTATACGCTTTTGCCTTGTAAAATATTTTGAACTAGGCGGTTCGGCTCATAGCAATTGGACGGTGGGGAGGAGGCTGTAGCTTTAGACTTTCGATGCAAACATATACGTATATAATATTATGTAGCAGATACAATTTTGCGGGACGTTCTCAATTTTGGTTTTATAGCACAGCAAACCAAGTGCACCATAATAAGTTCGAATACGTTGTGCGAGGAGTGTGGTGTGAAGTATCTTTTGTTCATATTGCACGGGTTGGCTTTTCTTTTAAATAAATTGTCTCAAGTCGAAGATATATTTCGCAATGTATATGCTGTATGCATATGCATTTTACAACTTTTAAATACTAGCTGTGCATTAAACAGGGTGCTCACTGCTCATGTACCTGTGGAATGGTGTACGAAACTTATTTCCGCAATTTTTTCGTATTCGAGCATGATATTGGATGGTAATTTGTGAATAGGATCGCCATGGAAGGCAGGTGCTTATTACGATATCAGTTTGGAAACAGACACTTTTGTTTGCTGCTGGAGTCACGAATGTATCTGTATGTGTATGGGTAGGTAGTTTGTTGCAACTTGGACAACGTGCGGGTTGTACTAATTTAATTATACGATTATGCGAATCAGAATTGGTTTTCTACATTTTTTAGTAGCATGGAAGCCAGCACTGTGCATTGATTTACATGACAGATATACGAGTATGCTCATGCATTTTTATGGCACTCTCACCTTTTTTCTTTTAATTTATCATCACACATGCAATGATGACGTAGAAAAGCCGGTATTAACGTTAAGGACTAGTTGAACGGATGCTTGAGAAACGGATATTTCACTTAAATAAATTTGAGTTCGTACTATCAAAATAATGACAAGGTCAGCCAGTAAAGGATCTATTTGGATGGATTTGTGTTGACAGTAAATAAGTATACCTCTCTTAATTGAGTAAAATTTATAACGACCCTATATTGAGCATGCAGATCATGCGTAATATGTGTCCTAGAAGTTCGTTCCATTGTTAGCTAAGTTTTGTTGTTGTGTTGTGCCATTATAACTTGGACTGTGTATCTACGCCTTGCCTCTCCGTTTCTTGTTGTTCCATCAATTGCCACAAGTCTAGGGATGATTTTGGTAAATCAAATTAAAGTACTTATACGAATGTCTTCCCAAAACTAAAGATGGAGATTTGAAGCAAGTAAAAAATCGTCCATAATACGGATTGTCCAGCTTAGAATTGAGTAAGTTCAGCGCATGTTTTGGGGCCGAATTCCATGCATGAGAAAACTTTATAAGATTTGGTCATACTTGCAGCTCGCTTGAGATAGCACGAAAGCGGTCAAATAACATAATCATTTGACTTCACTCTTTCTAGAGATGATGCATTCTATTAACTTCCCTCTCAAAACAGCCATTCTTCCATGTTTTGATGTGCCGCTATCCTTATGGAATCAAAATTCGGCGATAGTGTCCAATTCATGGCATAAAAATGATTCATCATGATGCGAAAACGCTCACCATTCACCGTAACAGGAATTATTGAACTCAATGGATTCTTGGCCTATTCTCGGCAAATTGAGTGGTGTTTTAGCCTAAAAGGCGTCCATCAAAATGAATTAAGTTGACCAAACAAATAACTAGGTTCGTAAAACTTCTCAAACCACATTTCAAGAATCATCAATCCGTTGGATTAGGCTTGAACCATATTGACACTGCGATCTGGAGACAGGGCCTAGCTTTTTTTTGAATGGCTAACGTAAAAAAAGCTTTTCATGACAATTGATACTATTCGAATGATTTGTCAAATCACCACGAAGTGAGGGCCAGTGAAAAATCATTTTGGTGGTGCTACGGCTGGGAATCGATACCAAACTTCTGCTACTGCTGGGAATCGATACCAAACTTCTGCGCGGCAGTTATCGCCCTGCTGAGCCGAAGTACAGAATACACTTGTTATAAATTTAGTGATTTCAATGTGGGTTCGGAGATGGATTTTCCTGTGTCAATTTTTCGGGTTTTAAATTTTCATTACTGTCTACCCAAAAACACAGCTTTTCTTGCCAATTGATACTATTATGCGTGCACCATCTCAGGGCACTCCTAGATTTTATACGTTCACCTGATCTAAGAAAAGTTTATAAAAAATTAGTATGATCATCGTGATAGAGTTTCAAGCGATGGATATAATAAAACGAATTTTAATGTGATCATCTCTATTCGCTATCCGTGGAAAAGACCAGCTTCAAGAATGTTTCACCGAAAAGTAACTTCGAACACTATATTTGCAATACAAAACTTATTTCCATAGAATCCTACCATTCAGTTAGCTATACGGTTGGGTATGATTTGCGATTTTTGAAAAGTCGATTGGAAAAAATACCAACTGAACAGAATGTCGTCTCTTATAAAGTCGATTTTGAAAATCTCGTAAGAGGTAGACAGTAGCAAAGTTAATGACTCTCGAATGGGTTGGGAACAATTGACCGCTTTTAAAAATATCGTACGTTTCTGTTTTATTTTCCATAAAAGTCGACATTTTTAACGACAACTTTTCAATCGACATTTAATTAGTCTGAATTTAAAACTGTCAACTTTTTTTGTCAATCAAACTTCAGTCGACATTTTGACAGTTGACGACCCAACTAACAATTTCGCTTCGATAAAGCATTATCGAAGCTATTTCCCTCCCAGCAATATTACCTGCAACAAGTCTTACGGAAAAACATTTAGCGCACTTTTAGAAAGCTAATAGTCTTATAGAAGTAAACTTCTTAAAATACTTTTAAAAAGCCTTACAGAAAGAACTTTGGTTGCTGTAAAAGGCTTTATAGAAGCAAATTACATGTTATTATATTATTTACTTTAATTAGTTGAATTCATTCCTTTTTAATTATTCAAGGACAATTCGATATTATGAAAGTATGAAATTCACTGCAAATGATTATAAAAACTCTTATCTTCTTCGGTATTCGAACTCACGTTATCTCTCACGGTAGTCCAACACGCTATCCACAAGGCTGTACTCGGGAACATGACAGAACAGTTAGTACAACGAAGTATTTGAATCGTGTTGACTCATTTTCCGGTAGGTATCCGATCTTTTCACCTTTTTTCGGTCTTTCCACTTTTTAAAGTCTTCATTCGTAAGCCGGTCGATTGGCCACCAAGATATCACACCGTTAGACTTTTTCCTGTGGGGATATGTAAAGTCAAAAGCTTATGCCGACAAACCCGCTTCGATTCAGGCCTTGGAGGAAAACATCACGCGTGTCATTCGCCAGTTACCAGTCGAAATGCTCGAACGAGTGATCGAAAATTGGACTCAACGGATGGACCATCTGCGACGTAGCAACGGCCAACATTTGATAGACATAATCTTCAAAAAATAAATGCCAAACAATGTTCTTTCAAATGATAATAAACATTCTCCATTAAATTTGAATTTTCCTTGTTTTTTTCTTTAAAAAAGTAGGGAACCTCGAATGCGGATATACAAATCTCAGCAAAAATCTAACCCAAGATGTTGAGGCATAAGTCATAATAACACCCAACGACCAGGTTTCCCAAATGAGTGTTATATTTAAGTACCTTACGCAAAGGCACTTAATCTAATTAGCAAATGCCAACTAATCGCCACTAATTAATCTGTGTGTGATAGCAACAGAAATGTTATCATTTCCCTCGATCAAATCAGCGGACCTCTCTGTAAATACTTTACGAACTTCCGTTGCTTATCGTTATATTGTATACAAACAGAATTACTTCACCTTCTTTCCCCATATACAATCACCTGTGTGTCTCTACAATTATGTCATTCAACTGTTACAACATCCACGTGCGCTGCTTATTGACGCCACACAACAGTGATTGTCGCTGCGATACGCTTTAATGATGAGAAACCCCATATCCTCTGCGGTCGCTCTCAGATACAGATACCGATATCGATATAGATGCATATTCTGATCAATAGAGACTAGAGAGATACCGAGATTGTCGTTCGATGCGTCAACCACACAAACAACTCCAAGATACTTCTCAAGATACATTTTAAGATGTGCCTTTATAAGTTCTGCTGATTGTGTGCTGATGGTGTGTTTATGATTTTTTTTTTGTATAATCATCAACGATGCTAATTAATATATTCCATCACATGAGAGAGTCCCGTTAATTTGCCAGACAAAATCTCTAAATCGATAAATTTTTAATGGCCATAGAGTATATACGCTGTTGCCAAAAATAAGCTTTGTGATGGTGACAATGCCCCCGTACAAAATAAAAACAAAATGGCAAACACAAAAGACTCACGATACTGATATAGTAACGTTTTTTTTTTTTGTTAACTTTTAATTTTGGCTGTTTTTACGTTGTATGGTATTGTTGTTAACATTTCACAGTCCTGTAGTCATATAGTCATCTTGTATCTGGGGGAATTCAATTGCGAGTCGGAAAAATCGTCTTCATCGTGCTTGCAAGATATTTTAACGCTCGGCAGAGTGGTACTTGTATTAGGTTTATTTTTTCTATGTAAATTGATTTTCTTCTGAACTTTGGTATTTGGCTGAAAGTTACCGCCTGTATGGTTCTCTCTATAACCTAATTGCAATGTCGTAAACACACCATTGAAGTGCTGCAGTGGCAGCTACAAACCAAGCAGTGTCTTCTTCGTCGCAGTTAAATCGTTTTTTTTTGTTGTTGTTTGCTTCCAACAAGTTTTTGCACAAGTTATGGTGTATGCATTAAGTTTGCAGCTTATTTGCAAAAGGTTAACAAGTCTGTGAAGACATAGGGAGAAGAAAAACTCAAATAAGTTTTCTATAAATAGTTTCAAATAAATAATAAACACTTAAATGATATTTTTTAATATTGCTTAGGTGATGGCCTAACAATGTATTGTTGTTAGGGATGTATTACGGTCAACACGGTTGTCATTAATTAGACAATGCGGGAGCTGCAGTAATTTATTGTGACATTTATCACTGCACTTTGTTACTTTATTTCAGGAACAATTTTAATGAATAGGCTTGAGTAGGAGATTATTAAAAATTATATAGTAGGACAAGGGAGGCTTTCTTCAAGGACTGTTGTGTAGGTAAAACATTTATTTACACTGGTTTTATGTAAAATGTTTTATGATTTTTAAGAATACCGGTTATTGGAAAAATAGAAAACGGCTTTGTGGTATATCCTAAACTAAAAAAAAATGGACAACATATTTGTAGTCTGAATTTATCTAAGATGGCTTCACCCTAGATATCGAAAGCTTTCCAAATCGAGAAAAATGTTGACAGCTATTTGTAGAAATTCTTGAAAACTTCTGAAATGATTATTTGATTATAGATATTGACCTAGCATGGTAAGCATAATGGAGAATCAAATCCTGTTTCCATCTTAGACTCATCGGTATAGATTGATATAAAGGGTGATCCATTTCGAGGTTCCCTACTTTTTTGAAGAAAAAAACACAGAAAATTCAAATTTAGTGGAGAATGTTTATTATCATTTGAAAGAACATTCTTTCGCATTTATTTTTTGAGGATTATGTCTATCAAATGTTGGCCGTTGCTACGTCGCAGATGGTCCATCCGTTGAGTCCAATTTTCGATCACTCGTTCGAGCATTTCGACGGGTAATTGGCGAATGACACGCGTGATGTTTTCCTCCAAGGCCTGAATCGAAGCGGTTTTGTCGGCATAAGCTTTTGACTTTACATATCCCCACAGGAAAAAGTCTAACGGTGTGATATCACACGATCTTGGTGGCCAATCGACCGGCCCAAAACGTGAAATTATGTGCTCACCGAAATGTTCTCTCAATAAATCCATTGATTGATGCGATGTGTGGGAAGTGGCGCCGTCTTGCTGAAACCAAATGTCGCCGAGATCACGAGCTTCAATTTCAGGCATCAAATAGTCGGTTATCATGGCACGATAACGGTCGCCATTGACGGTTACGTTCGCACCGGCATAATGTTTAAAGAAATATGGACCGATGATTCCACCGGCCCACAAACCACACCAAACCGTTGTTTTTTCTGGATGAAGTGGCAGTTCTTCAATCTCTTCAGGTTGCTCTTCGTCCCAAATGCGGCAATTTTGTTTGTTTACATACCCATTGAGCCAGAAATGGGCCTCATCGCTAAACAAAATTTGCCTCGAAAACGTCGGATCTTCTTGGAACTTTTCAAGAGCCCATAGAGCGAAGCGATGTCGCTTGGGAAGGTCGAGCGGCTTCAGTTGTTGCACAAGCTGTATTTTGTACGCTTTCAATTTAAGATCTTGACGTAAAATGCGCCAAGTCGTTTCATACGTCAGTCCGAGTTGCTGCGGACGGCGCCGAATCGACTCTCTACGGTCTTCGTGTACACTCTCAGCTACGGCCGCTATATTTTCTTCACAGCGTGCTGGACGTGGTCTATTCGGTCGAATATTATCCTATAATGAATGCTGGGTCTCAAAATGGGTGATGGTGTTGCGAATAGTACGCTCAGTAGGCCGATTATGTTGACCATAAGTTGAGCGAAGTGCACGAAACACATTCCTCACAGAACGTGAATTTTCATAATAAAGTTGAACAATTTGTAAACGTTGTTCACGTGTAAGTCTTTCCATTATGAAATGCCAAACAATACTAAACAAAAATAACATGACAGCATGACACGACTCACACGTGATCTGTCAAAAAAGGCTATTGAAAAAAGTATCTCTACTTGGATCACCCGTTAGTTTGGTATATGAACTTATCAAATAACTCACTACGGGTTCACCCATTTTGAAATTCATGCTCATCACACATCTCTAGCCACCTCGAAAAAGCGGTCTATATTTTCCTTTATTTTTATTCTATATCCACTATCTGTTTTGTTTAATTCATATAAGTCTCTACAGCACAGAATTCTACTGATATGTTAAACCTAGGAATATTAAAGCTTGGTACCTTTTAAATAATCCCTTTCTGTCACTATACTCCCTGCTTAGTATTATCTGCAGCTTTAAGTAAATGCACGTGTTATTTACCTCGAACCATCAATCCACAGGCTGAAAATTTGAAGGCAGTCATGTAAACTTAAATAACATCCAATTTTCAGCTGACAGTACCATGCTAATCAACAGAGTCGAAAACCAAAACACCCTAAAACCACGACATAATCAGTAGCATACGTCACGAATATCTAAAGAACATCAATAAGTTACTTCAGTCGTATTTATTGGTCTACAGCTAACGATGTATCCACAGTGCATAGCTCATAATAGTAAATTAAAAATCTACATCTACACAATTGGGCATGGGAACTTTTCCCCAGGTCGAGAGTTGACGGTCAAAAACCAAGCTGCAATCTATGAGTAGTTGTAAAAAACAAGTCCAGCATGCCATAGCTTACAATTTATTATAAAAATCTTTGTAACCGTGCATATCCATGCATATTGAATAATTTAAAAAGTAATAGAGTTCGCAGGGCAACTCTTTTGTCTGCAATCGCACCTCTGACAAAATTCATTCGTGATACCCTCAAGTAATAACTTCTAAGCCTAGCCCCACAGTACCAAATAGAAAATATACAACTCCCTAATTATTACCAAACTACCACTCCCACTTTGCTCACCTTTTAGCGGCTTTTAAATATTAATATCAGCCTTCACTTTTTGTTAAGTCACAGACCACCCGTTCGAATAATTTGATCCAAATTTAGGCAACATAATTGCTTAAGGTCAATACCCAAATTGGCTTTTACTCTTGTGTAATCAGCTCGATCCCATTGTTTGATTGCCCAGTCGCTTGGACACACCGTTTAACATAACAAAACTACCCGGTCAGTGGTTCTATGTACATAATGCGCCTTCCACAGATCGTGCTACCATTTATCGTTTTTTTGTTGTTGTTGGTTTTCCTTCAACCGATTGATATCTGCCGATAGCGCACAAAACGCATACAACTTATGCCTGTCTTTTGATAGGCATATCAAAATACCAACAAGAACCCCGACAACGCCAAGTGAAGGCATTGGTCGTGGTCTATTTAAAGTAGCCCACACGCCGGAAAGGCCAAAACTGACCACTACCACTTTCGTAACACTGAAATACGAACCGCGAGCAACGCTGAGCTGCGTTCGTTCATAATCAGTTAACTGGGTTAACAACGGCTGGAATTTTGTTGTCTTACAACGAAAGCCTTACGATTTTTCTTCTTTTTTTTTTTTCCTCAAAATGAAAACGTTGGACTAACACTAGTAAAAACAACTGTGAACGTGGATAGATACAGCGCGCGTAATTATACACACCATGGCACGGTGTGTGGTGGTAGTCCCTTGCGCAATCGTATCTTTGAGTATGCGCGAGATAGGAATTATGTACTCGTTTATGTGTGTGTTGTTGTTTTATTTAGTTTTATAATTTAACATGTAGCGCGGCGTTGAATAGCGCATTTAATACCGCCTGTCGGTGGCTCTTTTGCGGCTTACTGGTGTTTACTTTCTTTTCGATATCTCGTGGTATTATTCCAGACGATGAATTAATATGAAATCAAATATTTCATTAAATTTTTTGTTGGTATTTCGGATTTCGGTTTGCCCCAGGGGTTAAATGTTGTATTTCATTGAATTCGTCTGAAAGCAATTACCCATAAAATGTTTGAATGTTGAAAGGACTCCGTAGACGGTGTGCGCGAGGTAATCAAACGGATTTGACATTTGATATGAAATCGCTGAATCTATTTGTCAGCGAATGGAGGCAAAGGTTGATGAAACGATTGGAAATGAAAGTTGAGAAGGCATCAAATAGTTTGATGATTGAGACTTTGTTGTGTTGCGAGTAAAATTTTATTTTTAACACAACTACTGGTGACGGGTATGGTAATCATAAACGTCTGTCTTTGTGAAATTTACCGACAAGCTTAACTAGCCACAGATTGATAGAGTACATCCAGTTAAACAAAGATTCTAGTAATGGTTTGTTTTTTTGTTAGTAATGTTACCAAATGATTAAAGCTTAACTGCTTTTTTTTATTTTTTTTTAAACTTTTTTGAGCTTTTATTTTATGTAGTTTATGAAGTCCATCTTAAGATATCTTAAAACACAACCAAATTCGCGCAATTAATTAGAGACTAGCATGTGTCTCAGTCTAAGGAATGCCAGGCTGCATGCCACACAAATCACATTTAAGCGGCTGTAATTCGATGAAGCTGATATTGCGAACAAGTTGTTACACGGAATACCTGCAGCCACTGCTGCCAGTTCGTGGGAAATTTCACTTTTTTGAGGGAATATTTGACTTCCAAATGAGCTAAATGTTAAAAATGGAAACTTGTTGTCTCCCTGAAAAAAGAAAAGGGAATTCTTGTTAAGCCGAACATTTATTTTATGAATCTGAATGCGTCATGCATAGTTCATGAAAGTCGCATTTTGAAAATTTTTGTTTTGAAAATTGCTCGAAATTTTCTTATCTTAGATTTTTTTTCTTCTTCAGTGGCAAACCTGAATTTGAAGAATCCGGTTGAGCACATTTTAAGTTTGCCGAGCAGGAATATGATAGTGTAATTACGGAGCTAAACACAAAAGAATAAAACTCTGTAAAAGCACGCATTCTTAGCTTTTACAAAACAGCTGTATTACAATTGGTGAAACGCTTGTCATTTGGAGATGAAAGAATTCTGAAAATGGTGTTCCTTATCATAAAAAGTGCAAGCATGTCTATACTGAAGTAGAGAACGAATCCATGAATGTAGCAATCTGTTGTCCATCGCTAGATACAACATACATCGTTCGTTGTAATGCAAGTTGAAGAAATGTGGCATTATATTTGTAGTATAAATATTTGTATACATAATTTATAACATAAACATCTTCCAATTTCTCGGATGTTCTGAGTATATGGATCGACTCAGAATTTCTTGAACTAAGACATGTAAGATTTGAAGATGTTTCCGTACAAAGTCCAGACGGTGCATCAGCTGTTAGCTGCTGACCACCAATCGCGTCTAACATACGCTCAAGCCATCCTTAATCACAACCAAGAGGAAGATGATTTTTCATCAAAAATAGTCATGAGTGATGAGGCCCATTTCCAACTTAGCGGGTACATAAATAAGCAAAATTTACGCTTCTGGGGCACTGAAAATCCGCGTGTAACCCACGAAGAGCCATTACACCCGCTCAAAGTCACTGAACGGTGTGCTGTTTTCGCTGGAGGAGTCATCGGACCTTTTTTCTTCGAAGACGTCGCGGGCCAAACGGTTACTGTGAATGGTGAGCGCTACAGAGCAATGATCAACTAGTTCTTTTTGCCGCAACTTGATGAATTGGGATTGGAAAACATGTGGTTCCAACAGGACGGTGCAACGGCTGAAGGATGCATTTCCCGGGCGCCTAATCTCCCGTTTTGGCGATTTGCACTGGCCAGCAAGATCGCCTGATTTGACCGCTCCAGACTTCTTTTTGTGGGGCTTTTTGAGTCGCGGGTTTATGTCAACAAGCCTCAGACTCTTGCAGCTCTTAAAGACAATATCCGTCAAGAATGTGAGGACCTATCGCCGGAAGTTTTTGGCCAAAGTGATGGAAAATGCCATAAAAAGGGCTCAAATGACAATCAACTGTGGCGGCGGCCATTTACATGACATCATATTCTCGACTTAATGTTAAAAAAAATTAAAAGACCAAATAAAAATAATCCACAAGAAGAATCAAAGTTTTTCATTTTTTTTTTGAATTACAGTCGAAAAACATCGGAAGGTAATTTTTGCGCCACCGTGTATATCTATCGAAATTACATTTTCCTTAGCTAACAAACCCCTGTGGGATAAAGAATAAAAAAAACCAATGAAGACTAGTTTCAAAATTTCCAAATTTAAAAAAAAAACTAAGTATTATCTTTTATGTTTTCTTAGATACGTAAATTCTTAACATATGATAAGGCTATTTATTCATGCAATATCGTAATTTTAGAACGTGCGAAAAGTTTAAACTTTACGATGACGTTTCATGAACGCCCATAAAACTGCACCACTAAATAATTTCATAAGCAATTGAATCCAATTTCATTTTACTTGACTTTTTACTAATATTATATTTCCTTTTTTTCTATTTCCATTCTAGATATTTGTTATTAGTTTAGCGCACATATTTGATGTGTGGAACTGACTGATTAAATGTCAAAATAGCGCTTCAAAAGTTTACAACGTTTCCCATCTCAGTTAACACACCCAATTCGGGTGGGAAAATTCCGATATCGTTGTAAAAGATTTCCCATACAAATTTTGAACTATCCTATCCTATCCTAGTCGAGTCCTATGTTTTGAATCGATTTTCTGTGACCGACAACCATTACGTCCTTCAATAGAGACCCATTAGGCCCTTACAAGCAGCAGAATCCAATACGGTGAGATAAACCACGCGTGACACAAGACGAAAAACAAGAGCCCATCTAATCACCTGAGAACATTGAGACAGTAAAACTTTAAATCTTACAACCCCCACTGCATTCTGCGCGTAAAAATGCGTCTGCATGTCTAAATAGCCGACAATACAGGACAATGGCCCATACTTGTAGGGCATCGATGGCTGTTTTGGAAAACACTTCACGGAGCGTAACAGGGAATTTGGAGTGGCCAGACAAGTCCACCAGTTCGGCCCAACGGTTTTTGGAAATCTCTTTTTCTGTCAATTGTACAATATCCCTACATCTATTGGTTTTTAAATAAAAGTTAAAAAAAAAAATTTGAGTGCTTTTTGCGGTTAAATAGTGTACCGACGTAAATCAATTGTTTCAATACGACAAAACTTGTACGATGAATGAGGGTAGGTACCAAATGCAGTTATTAACAAGATGGTTTGCTAAATATTCTTAAAGTAATTTTTGCCCTAAAAATTGTCAAATTCAATTTATAAAAAAGTTTGTCTCACAAATAATTAAAAGACTTTTTCTGTCATAATATCCACTTGACACAAATTGAAATTCTAGATAATAATTAGTCACTCAGATACACTGAGTCGATTTTTTAAAATTTTCTTCGTATCAAATCATGAGTCAAAATGGTAAACAAATTCGTCTTAAGATTTATTATACGGAAAAAAAAACGATGTACCCCTCGATACGATCATACTACGTAGAAGACTTCTTAGCTGATTGTAGAGTCCAAACAAGGCGAAAGGAAGAGAAGAGGGAAAAACAAATTCCAAGAGTCATGGACATTTCACTTCCTATCGAAAATTACTTCAGCCCACTTTTTACGTTACTTACGGCCAGACCATGATCATCATGACCATCATCATTGCTCCAGGGCAAAACTACTTCACCTGACACACCGTTGTACATATTTATACATCTACATCTGCCTGTGGGTGCAATTTGCCAAGGTTCGCCTGATGGTATCGTGATTATCGCGTTCTACATTTTTGGCGAGTGATGTAAAAGTTTTAGGTGGATTGAAGTTCAGATTGCATAGCTAACATTGACTGAAGTGAGTTTTTGCTTTGAAAGCTACTTTGAAGAGGGAATCGAGTGCTGACTCTGTGGATTGCAAAGGGCCCAGTTTGATGTCAATATTTACGAGTTTGGATAGATTGACGAGCATCCATAAATTAGGAATATGTTAACGTAGGGGAAACCGGGTCAGTATAGTAGTTAGGGTCGATTTGGCTACAAGTGGCTACTGAAGTTGCTTCCGGCTTTGGCACTCGAACATATGCAATAAAGGTCAAGAGGTGGATAGTGACGTAAGTTATGTAGAAATGTCTAAGCGGAAAATGTGATTTGTTTGAAAGGTTTTTTCTGATTTAACACATCTGCCGAAGATAACGTAGGTCAAATCAATTTCGATGATGTATTGAGATTATGATGGAACTTGCATTTGCAAAACTTTAACTGCTGAAACCTGAATTACGTGATGGGAAATGATTTAACTGAAATAAATAACTTTGCTATCTTGTTATACGATATTACAACTTTTATTTTATTGAGCTTGAAAATTTAAGCTCGACATTTAAAAATTCTCGTTATAATCGTTTTTTTATTTCCAAGCTTATCTAAATGGCTTATAGGTTTGGTGAAGTTTGGTTGTTCTTTAGGTAAACACGAATGCTTACACAACGATTTTACATTTTAAAATGCTCTTGAGATTATGTTGTTACATTGTCTTCATAGTTTTCATGAATTGGAAGGGAGTTAACTCAGATTATAATTTAGCATGCAGCTTAATCGTATTTTCAGTTTGGTTTGCCATTCCATCATGAACAGGTTGACAAATGACCAACGCTTGCAAATTGTGCAAATTTTGGTTCAGTTCGCTAAGTTTACCACATGCTCCGTATATCCGTTAAACCATAAAAATTGCCGCTGTAGAGCAAGGTGTTGAAGAAGAACTGCATGAATCGATTCGCCACCGCGCACAGTATTTGGAGCCTTGTCCATCAACTTTATGGTAAATTTTGCTCAAAGATCTTGGCTTACGACCTTACAAGATCCAGCTTGTGCAAGATATAAAGCCGCGAGACTATGCAATGCGTCGAGATTTTGGTGTATGGGCCGAAAATGTGATTGATCTCGATGCTGATTTTCATCGCAAAATTTTATTCAGTACTGAGGCTCAGTTTTGGTGGAATGGCTACGTCAACGAGCAAAATTGCAGCATTTGGAGTGAACAGAATCCACATGAGACCTTTGAGACGGTATTACATCCACAAAAACTGACTGTTTGGTGTTCTCTATGGGCTGGTGGATTCATTGGGCCATACTTCTTCCGAAATGATGCTGAAGAGTCAGTTACCGATAATGGAGACCGCTATAGAGCCATGATAACCGACTATTTTGTTCCCGAATTGGATGGCATGAAAGTCGATGAGATGTGGTTCCAACAAGACGGCGCTACATGCCACACAGCGTACATCACAATCGGTTGATTGAAGGAAACATTCGATGAGCGCATAATTTCGCGGATCATGTGATTTGACACCATTGGATTATTTTTCTTTGGGAATATGTGAAGTCGCTCTTCAAACGCCAACAAACTAGAAACATTAGGGGACTGGGAAGCCAACATTTTTGGCAAAAAACATTAATGGCTTGCAGGTGGCCTTGGCTCAGAGGAATGCGTAGTTGACTGCTAAGCCAAGCGCCGCGGGTTCAAGCCCCAGCTTCGGCAGCATTTGTTTTCTACGAAAATTGCCAGCTTATCTGAGGCCACCTGTGCGATGATATGAGACAATACAAATCTATGTCTACTCCTCTGTGCCACGTAGGTTTACGTTATATGTCTTTCCTTCTATGTATCTATCCGTCTCTCTCTGTTGTATAAATGTCTTGATCTGTCCCAGCCGATGTTCTCAGTCGCCAGTGCTGTTAGGTGTCTGTAGTTCGTTGCATTCATGTGCGAAGTACTGTGATGTCAATGTCAATGTCAAACATTAATGGCATAAAATTATTCTTCCAATTAAAACAAATTGATGATCATTAAAACGATTTTCTTGTGTTTTATTTCAGTTCAAAGTTTTATACTTCTGAAAAAAACCCTTTACATAATATCCTCGTGTCACGTCTTCAGATTTTTTCGTGTAAAACTTGAAAACGAACAAAAGGAGTTTAAATAAATAATTGCAGGTGCACCCCAAGGCAGCTTCCTTGGACCACTCTCGTACCTGACATTTACACGTGATATCGATATCTCACAAACAAAAAACTCAGTAGTTGACATATTTGCTGATAATACTGCTAAAATAGCAGTTGGGACATCAATAGGCGAAGCAAACATGAATTACAAAATGCTTTTAACGAGGTAAACGAATATCCTGGCGTAATGCACTTAAAGAGAGCAAAAAAAAAACGATTCATGTAAGTTTTACAACAAACAAACAACTTGCCTCACCACTCAAATTCAATAACTGCATTGCTTGCTCGGAAATTATTTCGAAACTTAACCCTTCCAAAACCCTGCTATTATACAGGCATGTGCTCAAACCGGTTAATACAAAGAAATGGAATACAACTATGAGGTTGTACCAGTGAAATAAATTTAAAAACTTCACAAACACAACTTTGTTAAGACCATTCGTCAATGTACCGTGGCTGCTATGTATTGCAGCAACTACCGAGTAAAATGACTGCTAAATTTCACATATGAGATTCTACTCCTCGTACTGCTTAAAAGTCTGAAGCGTTTCTGTAACATACTCGTTGGCACTTACCAGTGAAGCGACTGACCTGGCAGAATAACCAAAAAAAAAAATATATATGAGAAGGCTACATACCCTATCCCATCCTTAAAATTAATATCCCTAAAATGTGGGCTTTATGGCACGGAAATATTGAAATAGACACTTTCACAACAAATTTTTCAAATGTTCGACAGAAACAACGTTTTTCTACTGCGTATGAAAACGCCTCAAGAGCGTGGGCGTGGGTTCAAATGATAAATATACCAAATGTTTATATTATCTGAACCAATGTTTTCTCATCAAAATTTTTTCAAATATTTTAAAACTTTACCGCAAAATACTTTTTTACTGACCAAAAAATGAGCGTGGCATAAAACTTTCTATTTACGAAATATAGACATTAGGATTGTCTAGATATGTTGTTCAGATATTTTTCAACATTTCTAAGGGTTTGGCCAAAACTTACTTACTTAAGTGGCGCTACAGTCAGGAATGAACCTGGGCCTCAACCAACATGCCTCTCCAATTAGCCCCGGTCCTTAGCTAACTGCCTCCAGTTGCGCACTCCAAGTTGGTTGAGGTCGGTTTCTACTTGTGCGCGCCATTTAAGGCGAGGTCTTCCTCTACTGCGTCCGACGTCTGGCTGGGAATCGAAGACCCTACGAGCCGGAGTATTGGTGTCCATTCGTTCTACATGTCCTAGCCATATTAAACGTCCATTGCGGAGTTTTTTTTTGACCAGGGACATGTGGCTGTATAGCTCGTATAGTTCTTGGTTGAATCTTCGTCTCCATAGCCCGTCAACGCAAACGGGACCGAAGATTTTCCTCTCAAATCGACCAAGGATTTCTTCATCCGCGTTTGAGACGGTCCATGCATCAGCGCCGTAGAGCAGGACTGGGATGATCAGGGTCTTATATAAGATCTCCTTAGTAGTTCGACACACTGATGAAGGCCGATCAGGTTGTTGGTAAACGGTTTCAGGCGTTCACATATTACGGCAGATAGAATTTTGTATGCGATGTTGAGGAGACTTATGCCTCTGTAGTTGGCGCAGTTTAGAGAGTCCTCTTTTTTTGTGGATCGGGCAAACGATGCTGAGGTTCCATTTGGCCAAAAACTACGTCTAAAAAAAAGGGCGTAGCAGTGGGCGGATCTCAAAAAAATTTACACTTGTTCTGCTTCGTCGGATGTAGAGTCTCTATATATAAAATTTAAAAACTGTAGCTCAAAATTTAAGACCCAAAAATCGGTGACACACAGACGGACGGATGGACGGACAGCCAGAAGTGGCAAGATCAACTCAGCTAGCGATTCTGAGTCGATCCGTATATGTTGAAGTGTATCCAGCGAAATTATTTCTCTATGTTGCAAACTAACTATCAAAGCAAATATACCCCTAGAGGTATACTAAAAATCCTGGAAAAAACCAACGAATTTTAAATCGAGAACTATCATCTTTCATCGATTTCATTATTGCGTATGCATATTTTTTTTTATAATTTACACGCACTCAAGGGGTTATGATTTCCCTTTATTTGTCACAACATTACGAGCGTTAGAAGGGGAAGCAAGAGAGAGTGATAGGAAAGACTTTGGATGTAGTGGAGATTTGCTCCATGGGTGGTGTCCGGGCTAACTTCGGGGAGTCACTGTTTCTTGTGTTCTTTATATCTACCTAGAGCTCTACACAGCTAAATGGTGGAATTTAGGTTCCATCAAAATTTAAACAGTTGAGTTTCCTTAACGCTCGAGGACATACAAAGTTCAGTCTGAAAGCTGCTCATCTGCACTTTTCCAAACATACACCGGATTCTGACAAGGCCGCTTTATCACGCGATTTCATCATTCTCAGGGTCAACAGATAGTGCATGAGACATTACATTAGCTCGGCCACATTGGGTGTCTAAAATGATCATCGAATACCAGTCTTTCATTTTTGAGACGAAAAGAAAGACCGATCATGCGGTTTAGGGATCAAGCGACCGGGATGACCAAGTGCCCTGGACTGAATTATGAATTTGGTAGGGGATGGTTTTTGTGGAATATCATATTTTAATCAGTGGCTTAACTGCAACAATTGAAATATTCGTGGTTGGAGAATTTACGAAAAAAAAACCGTTTGATTTGCTTTTTTTTCGAATAATAACTGGAAACCTAAAAACACAATTACTGACACTTCTGCATCGAATAAATCTGCATCGATGAAATTGATTCGTCATCTTGGTGAAATAAACTGGAAATTGAGATAATGAGGGTTACGCCACTCCTGCTCTCAATGCCTCATTTCAGAAATGGACTCATCGCAGCCCTTAACTACATTAAGTATGGTACCCTATACGAATACTAAGTTACCATCTTTCTCCAAAAAGAATGCCAATCGTTATTTTTTTTACAGAATATGTACATAACAAAAATTGTGTCATCAGGCTAATTGGCTGTGCAGTCACATCAATAAGATCATGATACCCAACAGCTAGGTCGGTTTGACCGACCACTCATATTACACGTTTGAAAACAGGAAGCAAATTAAAGCCCAGTTTCGACATCTGGTTTAAGTTGAATTTCGCTTTCGGCGAGCAACATTTTTCATCCCTCACGTTGCAGAGGTATACTGTTACCATCGTTGCTCTTGTTTTAAAGGAATTCTACACCACAGTTCCTCATAGCTCATGCTTTCGTTCGTGCATGACGTAGAAATGACTTAATCGATGTCGACTAGTACGACACAAAAGGGGCACCCTTTACAACAAAAAATCAAAAAAAAAAAAATCCATCTCTAGTGGGTATGTACTGTCTGAATTGCACAATTAAACTTGTTTTGACTGCAGCCCGTATGTTCGTAACCAAACGCCACCGTTTTCATAGTTTCAGTGTACCAATCTTGGTGTAGTCTACCCAGAGCCTGAGTCTAAGTTTCCTTTGGCTTTTTTTTTAGTATTTTCTTAAACCAGGTGAACTAGGTGAGATACAGATGCACATGCGAGTATAAGCCACTCCACAGTGAACAGTACGTCAGACTGCACAGACGGAAACTCGTGAAAACAACTTTCATTTTCCATGCACTCACACACCCTAGCATACAGAGCGGGTGAACTGGATGACTGACTGTGCAACGCTTGATCGGGCTGTGATTGCTCCTCGCGATGAAAATTGGGGTTTCCTCTCCATCTCTCTGTCCCTGTTTGTATTTTCGTCGTTGTGGTAAAGCTGTAGCGGTGGGAGGATGTGGTTTTTGCGGTGATGAATGGCACATAGGAGTCGTATTCCATTCAGGTCTGGGCCATGAACAGCTGGGTCTCAAACAACACCTATACCAAGCTGCATGCAAGCTATATATTCTTGCTCAATAGTATACAGCATCCACAAGTAAACAACAAAAACCAGGAAAAAATCTTATAAAATGTTTCACCAAAAGTTTTATTATGGGAACAAGACACAAATCAATGAGACAATGTGCACCGAAGTGGCGGCTCTCCATTACCTCACTCACTGTCTTATTTCAATGAAAAGTAGGAGCGCGACATATAAAGGCACAAAAAGGGAACAATGTTTTAGTTTTTCGTTTAGGAACCTAACACAGCCGTTGCAGACAATGAATGAGGGCATCTGAGGGTTCCTTTGGTTCCCGTAAAAATTGTATTCGGTTCCAGCTGTGGGCTATATGGATCGGTTGCCATTACCATACCGTTTTGATGTAATAAGTCGTCTCCTTTGGTGGCGTACTGTGGAAAGCTAGATTGCAGCTGTTGAAATACAGGAAACTAGCTATAGATGCAAGAGAAACTAAAAAAAAACTAGTGTACCTAGGTTGTTTGTTTGATGTCTTTTGTGATGTCAGTTGAGATGTGATTGCGAAAATCTGTTGTCAATTTTCATCGCCTCGAGGGGAGAACCGCTTGCAAAAAGTCATAAAGTTGATAGAAAGAGTCAATCAGAAGGTAAGACCGTTGATAGGTGAAACGTGATGGTTGAAGTGATTTGTTTGTGATGACATTTAACTTTTGTGTAGTTTTAAGATTGTGCGATGTGAAAGGAACATTTTTGGGTTGTGGTTTGAATGTTACCAGGAAAGGAATAGCTTGAGAACATGAGCTTTGTTTAAAAGTCACTCAACCGAAAAGGTATGACAATTTATGTAATTTCTTTGCATGGCAAACAGTCAGGTAAGTAACAACTTATTTTAGAATGTTAGTCCTTCGTGCAACTAAATGTAAATCCTAAGTTTGATTTTAGTTATATTTTTGAATGAATTTTTTTATTTGTCTCTAAAATGCCGTCTAATGAGAATTATTGGCTACGACTTTTTGGGGCTACTTCTTCGTTGCTTAACCTCTAAAATTCATCTTTAAATAATTTGAAGCCACCCACAAAAATGTAAATGTCTTATAATGGGATGCCATGGATTGTAGATTCTTATATGTTTTTCTCTTACTCTTAATTGGGATTTCTCCTCATGACAACAGTACAAGAATGATGTATAGCTTATGGAAAGTATCGATATTTTTAAAGTCAAGGAACCGAGTGCTGTTTTTATGACAAGTCTAGGAAGTCTAGGAAATACTTCACTTCTTCCAATAATTTCAAAAGTTTTTGAAAGGATATTACTCGGTCGCTTACACCCTTTTATTGATCAGAAACGCCCTTTACCTGACCATCAATTTGGGTTTAGAAGCAACCATTTGAGTGTGGACCAGGTTCATCAAATTACTGATGTAATTGAGAAAGCTTTCGACGAAAAGAAAATTTGCTAAGCCGTATTTCTTGACGTGTCGCAAGCTTTTGACTAGGTTTGGCACAGAGGCCTTCAATACAAACTAAGACAAGTTCTGTCTGAAAAATTATCTAAAATCCTCGTGTCGAATCTTGAGCATAGACTCTTCCTTGTGCAAATTGGAAACGAATTTTCGTAGTTTAAAGAAATATTGGCAGGAGTACCCGAGGGAAGCCTCCTTGGACCAATCGTGTAACTCCTATTTACACGTGATATCCCACAAACAAACGATAAAATAGTTGCCACGTTTGCTGACGATACAGCTATACTAGCAGTTGGCACAACAACAGAGAAAACAAATATGAAATTACAAAACGCTCTTAACGAGGTTAATGAATATACAAAATCCGACGGATTGCACTTAACGAAAGCAAATCGATTCATGTAGATTTTTCGTACAAGCGAACAAACAACTTGCCAGTATTTCTCAATACGGTTCGAGTCCCTTTTGCAAATAAAGCGAAATATCTCGGAATGACACTCGATGACAAATTAAAACGGAAGTCGCATGTAAAAAAGAAATGCGAAGAACTTAAAAATAAATACAGAGAACTGTACTGGTTACTCGGCAAATATTCGAAGCTTAACCTTGATAACAAGCTGGTATTATACAAGCAAGTGCTAAAGCCGGTCTGGATATATGGCATACAACTATGGGGTTGTACCAGTGAAACGAATCTACACATTATACAAAATTTTGAAACAAAATGTTAACATCATTTGTCTATGCGTCGTGCTATAAAAGGAATGAAGATCTACGCAGAGATCTGGGTATTTCCACAGTTAGAGAAGAATCTAAAAGTTTAGCAACCAAATATAAAAAAGTTTGAAAAAATCTTGACGAAACAAATTT
The DNA here is from genome assembly GCA_949824845.1 of Rhingia rostrata. NCBI lineage: Eukaryota > Metazoa > Arthropoda > Insecta > Diptera > Syrphidae > Rhingia > Rhingia rostrata. Next base: position 30,695,112 of record OX463758.1, read on the forward strand.
ATTGTCGCGTCTTCAAAGAACTAAGCCCTTAGATTTGGCCCGATAATAACTAACCGCGCTATAAAGGAAAGTTACCTGCCAAACATTAATTACTCGTGACAAAACCTGCCAAACATTAATTACTCGTGACAAAACAAATTGCTAGATAAAAAGGGTGGTAGTTTTAGTAGGTTAAAGTCTCACACTACTTTGTGCACGTGCTCATCGTGTCTATCGAGATTTCCGCTAGCCCACGGAAAAAATAAATAAAAAAATTTACTATATTACGACCTGGAAACTCAAACTTGCTAATGACGTATACTTTCTATATATATATATCCTCAACATCTTTCCTTCTTCATTCAACAGAATTTGAATTACTAGTTTACCTATTATCTAAAAGTCTAAAGCCAAGATTCTAGTGGAGGTCCAAGAGGCATGCGTCGAATAGATAGGCAAGTGAGGGGCGTTTGTTCAAATATAAATATTTTATTTCCATATTGTTATAGAAACAAAATCACTAATGTTTTAATATCTATATGATTTATAAATTACCTTGTATAATTTATCCTTTTGATACCAGATATCCTCTTCCTCTTCTTGTTGACTATAATTCTGATCCAAATTCAGATCATCTCTAGACCTGGATAAAATCTTCCTTCGTGACACCATTTTCGTATCTGTCCCTGAAAGAAAAAATAAAAAAAATAAATATAAAGAAAACACTTTCGCAGATAATTGCAGCTTTAATATTCGTACGCAAGTTTTTGGGAAACAATGAGAAATTGTAATCGAGAACAAGAGACTTCAACCGAGTGAAGCGAGTATGGAAACAGAAAAAGGGAAGAGATGAAAATGCTGCGGCGGGAAAAAAAAACCTGCAACCTACCAGCATAAGGAAGAGTTTCCCGACGCGAAGAACATCCGTCAGTTCTACAAAAAAAAATGCCAAAAAAAAACTGGTTGCTGGCTTCAAAGTAGGACCAAAGAACAAAACAACAATGCAACCTGACAACAAATGTCACAAACGCCAGCATTTACAGATTTTGCTTAATGAGGATAATATCGAGAGGGTGATAGGGCATAAAACTGGCCAACTTCCAGTCAACGAAAAGGTGAGGCTCCCCAGTATTGAAAATGTATGCCCCGCCATAAAAAAAAGCGGATGAACAATAGGCGAGACGAATATGATGGAATACTAGCTGAGCGCGACATAGAAGTGTTCATGGACTAAACCATGAACAAAATCTCGATGATTGATAACAGGACAGGAATATCAGCTCCATATCTCTTATCTATAAAAATATGATCCCATGCCTTGCAAATACAAACTATCAGGATATATCCTCGTTAAATTTCACATATAACACTTGATCCAACGTTGGTACTAAATATGTTTTAGAACTTTTCGGAATACACCTCACGTAACACTATGGCCTCGGGTCAAAATGTTCCCGCTGAGACACTGATGGGAAATTTAACCGCACACATGAGTGTTAACAAGGTATGGATGTAGTAGGAAAAATAAGAACATGTCAACTGCACTGGCTCGTCAAGATTGATTAAATTAACTTTCTAGGTGACATATTTTCGATTATTTTAAAGAAAAATTTGGCTCAAGTTCTTATTAAGCGTACTAATCAAATTTACTATGACTATTATGACTAATTCTAAGATATTCTCTTAAAAAAATTTCTTTGGAAATCATTTTCTCGATTTTTCTCTAGTTTTTTATTTTAACTCAAAAATAGGTACAAATGGCACCAATTATTGCGTTCATTTCTGATGCCGGCCAATTCCGTTTGCATATATCCGACTTCTCACTTAACCTTAATCCGACAGCGATTCCCGGCCAGGGGGGGTTCTTTAAAACTGTTCACACGACAGAGAGTGTGCCCGCGCAGAGAGTCATTGAAATTGGATGAATCACGTTTTCGTGAAAATGACATATGATTGCACTTAGAGGCTTCAGATTCAAACCGTTTTTAAGACACCATACGGTAAAACTATTTAAATCGATTTTTTGTGAAAGCGAATCGTTTCCATCTCCTACACGTCATGTCCTCCTACTTTCGAATACAAGCTCTTACATTGTTAATTGCAATTGGTCCTAAATGGCTTCGTTGAGGTACTCCAGATTGAGCGAGAAAATGGTTGGAGTAGGAAGCTCCTAATTTTACATGCTGAGTTCTCAATGAGAGATATGATTAAACCCAATTTATGAATCCTGGGGGTGAATTCATTATTATAATACCAACTCCATATTGGTATGATGTATTTTTCTTATACGTGATGAGTTGAACTGACATATTGACAATTGCCTTGGATACTTTTTGACAATTCGCAAGCTCTTGGGTTTATTTGAGAGTTATATACAACTAAATTGATGTTTCATATAGTACATATATATAAAAAGCCGAATGACATACAATTTGGTTCAGACTTTAATTGGTGAAAAATGAGTTTTGGTTAGTTTTTAACCTTTTTGTACCACACAGACTAGGTTGAAGAATTTCAACTACTTCTTACCCGCCGAACCTTTATTCCCAAGCCTACAAAACTGGTTTTGTATCGGTTGAACTCTTCTCGTTCTCTTCCAATAACCAACAGCATGCGGAATCCCCAAGCGTTCCAATATCTAAGTACTGTCCGCGACCGACGCTACATGGTTTCGCTGATCAGACGACAACCGATATTTTGTTTGATCTAATTTTCGTCACACATCACAGCGTCCCAAAGGAAGTTTCACTTCAAAAAGACAATCAAACAAATATCGCCATTAGCTCCTTCTGCGAGATCCCCAATGTGAGGGAATTCAAAAGGCAAAGCCAAAAACTCCGTTTTACAACAGAATACATCATCAAATCTGAATACGTCAACCCACCCGAATCAGACCACATCCCAATTTTTATCTTCATCTTGCATACCACCTCGTCCAATGTGTCCTTTTCAATGACCCGCAATTTTATTTACACGAAAGAACGTCAGAGGTTTTCCTGATATCAATGATTGTAAAGCCATACAGATGACGCATTGGGAACAAAAAAAAAACAGAAACTTTTGCTCACCAGCTTCAAGGTACGGGCGGGCGGTATGCACGTGCACACACGAGAAACGAGCTCCAAATTTATGGCGGGCTGTGCCAATACGACCCGCCATAGAACCATTTTTCTTGTATGCAGTTCGTCATCTGTATGGCTTTATAATCTTTGCCGATATCTAGCATTTTCATTTAAAATTGTCATCATATGAAAAACACCGTTCTTCCTGAAGGCAACACACCAATTTCAAAAACCCATCGTCATTATCACTAATCACATACCCATCGAAAACTTAATCAAATCTACCTGTTTGGATTCAAGTTGCAAATACAGACTCCAGACGTCAGGCACACACTTTCTCTAAAACACATTTATCACACGAAAAGAAAGGCAGTACCATCGTTCAGCTGTCATTTCAACATTCAGAAGGAAATGACCATTTAAGCCACTTGCATGTTACCAAATGTCTCATCCAGAGAAACTTTCGTTTGATTCCTTACAACAATGGAAAATGCTTTCCTGGACTCACCGATGAGTTTCATAACTTGATCTTGGTCAGGTACAGTCCCACGTATCCAAATTTACTTTTTGCGACAGCCGAATAGCGCTCCTGCGCGTAAGTATTAATTAGTGCGTGTAAGCAGTCGTATTTAGCATGTTGAAGTTAGTACCGGTTAATGTTGGCCTATTTTCAGTTGAAGTGAATAATTATGGGAAAAGCAAAACCCTTTAATAAATCCGAAAAGGCCAAAAATAAAGGCTTATAGTGAATATGGCTTTTCAATTCATATGATATCTAGAAAAATTAGCCGGGGCCGTAAAGTTATTTCCTCATTCTTAAGAAATGAGCATAACTATGGAAGGAATATGAAGGGCCGGGCATCTTCTGTGGTCACACCAGCTGACAAGCGAATTATTTTAAGGCACGCCTCTAATTCGCATGACTCTGCCGCCAAAAGTAAAAAAAAAACGGGTGTAAGCGTGCGTGCGGACTTTGCAAAGAATAATTTCTAATTCTAAACATTTAAAACGTCAAAGAATCGAGAAAAAAACATCACTTAACCAGCTTCGACAGAAGCAACGGCTCGATTTCTGCTGAGCAAATATGACTTGGACCAAGAACTGGCAGCGTGTAGTCTTTTCAGATGAAAATAAATTTAATTTGGAGGGTCCAGATGGCTACGCTTATTACTTCCATGATCTTCGAAAGGAAGCCGCGCTAGTGGTGTCATGGTATGGGGAGCTATAACATACTATGGCACCATTGAATTGCAGTTTCTTACGTGTCGTATGAATGGCGTAATATAACGGGTGATCCAAGTAGAGATACTTTTTTTTAATAGCCTTTTTTGACAGATCACGTGTGAGTCGTGTCATGCTGTCATGTTATTTTTGTTTAGTATTGTTTGGCATTTCATAATGGAAAGACTTATGCGTGAACAACGTTTACGAATTGTTCAACTTTTTTATGAAAATTCACGTTCTGTGAGGAATGTGTTTCGTGCACTTCGCTCAACTTATGGTCAACATAATCGGCCTACTGAGCGTACTATTCGCAACACCATCACCCATTTTGAGACCCAGCATTCATTATTGGATAATATTCGACCGAATAGACCACGTCCAGCACGCTGTGAAGAAAATATAGCGGCCGTAGTTGAGAGTGTACACGAAGACCGTAGAGAGTCGATTCGGCGCCGTTCGCAGCAACTCGGACTGACGTATGGAACGACTTGGCACATTTTACGTCAAGATCTTAAATTGAAAGCGAACAAAATGCAGCTTGTTCAACAACTGAAGCCGCTCGACCTTCCCAAGCCACATCGCTTCGCTCTATGGGCTCTTGAAAAGTTCCAAGAAGATCCGACGTTTTCGAGGCAAATTTTGTTTAGCGATGAGGCCCATTTCTGGCTCAATGGGTATGTAAACAAACAAAATTGCCGCATTTGGGACGAAGGGCAACCTGAAGAGATTGAAGAACTGCCACTTCATCCAGAAAAAACAACGGTTTGGTGTGGTTTGTGGGCCGGTGGAATCATCGGTCCATATTTCTTTAAAAATTATGCCGGTGCGAACGTAAAAAAATTGCCGCATTTGGGACGAAGAGCAACCTGAAGAGATTGAAGAACTGCCACTTCATCCAGAAAAAACAACGGTTTGGTGTGGTTTTTGGGCCGGTGGAATCATCGGTCCATATTTCTTTAAAAATTATGCCGGTGCGAACGTAAAAAAATTGCCGCATTTGGGACTAAGAGCAACCTGAAGAGATTGAAGAACTGCCACTTCATCCAGAAAAAACAACGGTTTGGTGTGGTTTGTGGGCCGGTGGAATCATCGGTCCATATTTCTTTAAAAATTATGCCGGTGCGAACGAAACCGTCAATGGCGACCGTTATCGTGCCATGATAACCGACTATTTGATGCCTGAAATTGAAGCTCGTGATCTCGGCGACATTTGGTTTCAGCAAGACGGCGCCACTTCCCACACATCGCATCAATCAATCAACTTATTGAGAGAACATTTCGGTGAGCACATAATTTCACGTTTTGGGCCGGTCGATTGGCCACCAAGATCGTGTGATATCACACCGTTAGACTTTTTCCTGTGGGGATATGTAAAATCAAAAGCTTATGCCGACAAACCCGCTTCGATTCAGGCCTTGGAGGAAAACATCACGCGTGTCATTCGCCAGTTACCAGTCGAAATGCTCGAGAACGAGTGATCGAAAATTGGACTCAACGGATGGATCATCTGCGACGTAGCAACGGCCAACATTTGATAGACATAATCTTCAAAAAATAAATGCCAAAGAATGTTCTTTCAAATGATAATAAACATTCTCCACTAAATTTGAATTTTCTGTGTTTTTTTCTTTAAAAAAGTAGGGAATCTCGAAATGGATCACCCTTTATTAGACTTAAGTAACCCTAGAATCCAAACTAACCTGAAGTTACAACAAACTATTTTAACTTAGTTTATAAATCGATGTGATAGCTAGTAATATTGCCGGTCCACCGACAAAAATTGATGAATGGGCTATTTTTAAACGGTAAATTCTGTAAGTGTTCAACAGCAATGCTTACCCTTCTACGTGATAAGTTAAAACGTAAAAATATAACATATGACCATCGCAATAAGGCAATAATCGACTTGATCAAGTGATTAATTTCAACGCTTAAGCTTTCTTCTATACTTCGAAGGTGTTTCAACCTTCTCTAATAGATAAATCATTCATTGTATTTCAACGAATCTCTATAGTTTTCTGCTGTTTTGGCAATTGCCTACAAACACCAACAAAACAAAATTCTAAAAACTTCTTACAAAAGATACTATTCAACACTATTTTTCCACAGCATCAAGAAGTAATAAATCACTTAACACTTGAAGTCAAAAATCAATTAATCATTTGCTATATCAAACTAATATCACCGCGCTGCGGCGCCACATTAATATTCACTTACTTTCTCTCCTTCTATCACAGGTTCTCTCTACCGAAACAAAGTTTAACAACCTCATTGCATTGCAATAATAATCCCACGCACGTGCAACCAGGTACAATTCGTTCTTCAATTCATCCTTGCTGCCAGAGGATCCTGTTAAATTTAATGTCTAACATGACAGCGCACGTCTACCAAAGTCATCAACGGCGGACAATAAATGCAACAATTAACGTCAAATTCAGCACCTGTCATGGCGAATAAATGTTCTAAAGGCATTTTTATGTGCGAGCGTAGGTATAACGCCCGCATCGTCTGTCCCCTGTGCCGTGAGTTCAATAACCCCAAAATTTTCGAGATTGAATAAAAACTTTAATTTCACTCAATGGAAGGGAATTATCCTCAAAGAAAAACAGAGAACAACAAAAAAAAAATACCCATCATTAGTGGTAATGCCTTTAGAGCCTTTTCGAAAGAAGTACAAATGTCCAATCAAATTGACGCACTTATTACATACTATACAGGTGCCAGAGGAATGTTTCCTGAAAATATCTTCTCCTTTTTGGGTGTTGATCCCTTTGATTCATGTCAGAGATGTTCTTTGATCAAAGATTGAGATATTTTGCAGTCAAATTTTTGACAGCGTGTGGCGGCTTTGGTGGGTTAAACTTAAAATGTAGGTTTATGATCGAAACCGTTGTGTTGGTTTGAGGCAAAAGCTGGAATGCGTGCGTCGGTGGCACGTACTGGTAGGTGCGCCCGTTGGGTATTTGTCTTCGAAGGAATGAAACCGAAAGCATACATTTGAAAATTTTTACTTCACCAGCATACATTGGAAATATATAGAGTATTATGAAATCAATATTTATTTTCAGAAATGGATATTTTTGGATGCATCTCTAATGGAATCTAATGGAAAAAAAATTATTTACCCAACCAGAGAGGAAATGCAACCAGAAAATACAAACTGGCGTTTGTAGAGGTACACAAATTCAACAAAAAATAAAACACTTTAAGCCAATGTCAATGGCCGTGTTCCGGATTTCAGATAACAACTAAAAAAATGAGGTAGATAACGTGTAACGCAAAATCTTACCGAATGTTAGTGTAAATGTCAAACTATTCCAACCCTTACTTTCTAATATCATTTTCCCTTATTTCTAAATTTCCATGAACTTTCATTTATTCAGAATAATTATTCTTTTTCAGAAAAGTAAAAAAGGACTTAAATAAACCGATAATATCGGGCAATTTTACGGAAATAAAAAACATCAGTTATTTCACTCATAGCCGAGTGTTCATGTGCAAATTTTCAACTTGTTACGTCAATCGTTTTCCCTCTAATATGGTAGATGACTAAAATGGTAGATCGACCAATGAGAATATCGGAAAAGTTAACTTGGTAAAACTAAGCCCAGAACGAGTCCAATATCTACCATATAAGATTTATTTACTAGATAATTTTTAAGCCGTTACCGTTTAAATGTGATTTCGAGCATATACGCGTCACGGCTAGCTCGAATGAAGCGGAGCCTTGAAGCACAATTTTTGACATGAAACATGTTCCGCATGTTACATGTCAAAAATGGTGCTTCACGAATTTCTCACGAAGTTAGAAATCATGTCTGTATAGCGCTTTTCATTGACGGTAATATTCACTTCTGCAGACTGTTAAACGGCGATGAAGAACAACATTCCGCTGTCAGGCAGAACGAACCATTCAATTTTGGCAACGACAGCGAAAACTGCCAACAACCCGACCTGAGTGAGATGAGGATAGCAATATCTAAACTCAAGATTAATATGGCTACCGGAAATGACGGTCTTCCCTGAGCTTCACAAAGACGTCGGAGATAACTTGGTAAGAAACATTCACCAACTCATAAGACAAATCTGGTCGGATGAAGGTATGCCTGAAGAATGGAACCACAGCATCGTTTGCCCGATCCCCAAAAATGGAGATCCTATGAACTGCGACAACTACAGAGGCGTAAACCTCGTCAACATCGCCTACAAGATCCTATCTGCCGTAATATGTGAACGCCTAAAACCATTTACGAACAACCTGATCAGCCCGTATCAGTATGGTTTTAGGCCAGGAAAGTCCTCAACCGATCCAATTTTCACAGTTCGGAAAATCTTGGAAGAACCCAAGAAATCCAAATCGATACCCACCACCTTTTCATCGATTTCAAAGCCCCTTACGACAGCATTTATAGAGACAAGCCATTTCTAGCTTTGGTATACCGCCCAAACTCGTCCGTTTGTGTAGGATGACGATGGAGAATCTTGCTGCTCCATTAGGCTCGGTAATGACCTCATTGACACATTCGACACCAAAAGAGGATTTAGGAAAGGAGACGCGCTCTCATGTGACTTCTTCAATTTGATTCTTCGGAGAATTGTGCGAAACTCCCAAGCTAACACAAGAGGCACAATTTTCCAAAAATCGGTGCAGCTACTAGCAGACGCCGGCGATATTGATATCGCTGGTAGGACTCAACGTGACTCAAAGTGATGCACCGTTTGCTAGTATAGGGAAAGAAGCTTCGAATATGGGTCTAGCGGTAAATGAGGTTAATACTAAGTATATGATATCAACATGAAAGGACACACAACGTCGACGAATTGGACAAAGCATCACCATTGACAGATATAACTTTGAGGTAGTACGGGACTTTGTTATCCTCGACTCCGCTATTAACTCTGACAACAACATCTCGTCAGAAATTAAACGAAGAATTGCTCTTGCCAACCCCTGTTTCGTCATGCTAAGAAGGCGATTTAGTAGTAAAGCTCTCACTCGAACTACTAAGGAGAACCTATATAACACCCTGATCATCCTAGTCCTGCGCTGAAGCATGGACCGTATGAAAAGCGGATGAAGAAATCGTTGGTCTTTGCTAGAGGAAAATTCTTCGAAAAATCTTTACCCAAGAACTATATGAGCTGTACAGCCACATGCGACTGTTCAAAAAAATCCGAATTGGACTTTTAAGATGGCTAGGACATGTAGAACGAATGGACACCAATACTCTGGCTTGCAGAGTCTTCGATTCCCTGCCAGACGTCGGACGCAGTAGAGGAAGACCTCGCCTTACGTGGCGCGCACAAGTAGAAACCGACCTCAACCATCCTGGAGTGTGTAACTGGAGCCAGTTACCTAAGGACCGAGCTAATTGTAGAGACATTTTGCTTGAGCCCCAGGTTCATTCCGGACTGTAGCCCCACTTAGGTTAGTTCTAATGGCTCTCAGGGCGTCTCAACAAAGGCTTCAGGTGTTGTTCACACCACATTCCGAAAATTTGCTTGTTTACATGTTAACCAAAAATGGGCCTCATCGGGATAAAAATTTTGGTTTTGAAATGAAGATCAAGCTGAATCATCACATACAGATGTTGGTGAAAACCTTAAAAGATTAGGGAGAGGGATTTTTGATTATCGGATATTTCCGTAAGGTCATATAAAAAGTATTTTCCTAAGATTCACATTCTCTATTGGCTGAGGCCTGGGCAGTGGCACAGAAAGTGGAAGGTGTGCTCGTGTATTTCCTTATCACCGCAGCCTCTATAAAGGTCATCATCTATAAGATTAATTTTCAGTTTGAGGCTTTTGAGTAGGACATGTGCCTAATAATGTCGAAACCGACTTACTATTTCTTTGGAGTAATTTGTGGGTTTTGGCTTTGTCGTACTCAGGCCACATTCTTCTAAATTTTGTACAGATGGGGACGGAGTTCCACCTGTTTTTGGCAATACTCAGTGTATTCTGTTCCACCTGTGATTTGAGGTCATAGTGGCAGTTTGACAGACTGGTCTGTCTGATCAATGCTTTAGGCAAAAAAAAAATGCTTGGTCCAAAAGGCTAGTTGGGTACTAACTAGGCTGCTTATCACACCCATTCATGTGTGCGTGTGTACTTTTTGCACGATGGCGGGACCTCCTGTTTTATACTAACCCCGAACGACGAAGTTGGCATAAGCTATTCTTGACATTTGATAGTACTCGGATGATTTGTCAGATCATCAAAAGAGGAGGGCCAGCGAAAGATCATTTTAGGTGTTGCTACGGCTGGGAATCTTAATTCAGATTTCCTGCGCGGCTGTTCATCGCACTAACCATCGCGCCACTAACCCCATCAGGGACACAGCAGAGATTACCATTATCTTGAACGCCAAAAATCTTTAGCTCTTCACGACAACGCTTCTCAAGTTTATATTTTAATTTTGACAGCAGAGATTGCTTTTAACCAAAAATGTATGACTGTCAATGAAGATGGTGATATCATCTGGTGGTATGCTAATATCTCAGTCTGCAATACACTGCTGTGATCATGGAGACGAAAAGTGCCGTTTAGCTTTAATGTTTCTTGAAATACTCTCACTCCAACGCGTATGTCCATTTGGAACCATCAGTGTAGATGGATATGGCTTCGGTGTCCAGTTCGTTTCTGTCCCACTCCTCTCTGCTTGGAGAGATGCAGGAGCATGTAGTCAGAGATTACAGCTGAGCCCAGATATCTGTTTTGAATTTGAGCATGTGCTCTTAAGTTCATTTCCCAGCTGATTCTTAGATCACTTTTAGCTGCAGATTCCTGCATGTAAGGTCTAGCGGTAGCAGGTTAAGGAGGATTTTCAGTAATGCTGTTGGTTCTAATAGCGCTAGTAGCGTCCACACAAGCTATCCTTTGAACCTTTGTCATACTATTCAGATGGATGACTTTAATTGTGGAGTGCCACCAGACAAGCCCCCTTTTTTTAATATTAAGATAGCATGGGATAAGGTATTCGCACTGAGGATGGTTGCCTTCGGATATGTATGTTTATACCATGGATACTTTCATATACCTAGCCTTGAAGACTAAAAATATAATGATTCGCTAAAGTTTGTCCTTACTGTGAAAATTTGTGACATAAAATTCACTAATACCTGTCAATACATATCTTTCTGGTGTCCGATATGTTTTATTGATTCTTGATTCCTTTAAATAATTCACATAAACAAGAGTCTTTTTTGTGTCAAAATGTCTTCGAAAGTTATCGGAAATTATGCATGGAGTTCTTAATTTGCTTCTACTAAATATTTTCACAAAACTTCAGAGAATTTCGCAACTTACAGTCGATTATAAATCACTTAGATCTAAATTTCGAATTGAACATCAATGTATCTATGCTGCTAACATTTGTTCTGCTCCAGAATTTACTAAAATCTCAATTTATAATAAAATGATAAATAAAGTCCAATCGTGATTAAATTAAGCCTTGAATAATTCATCCGCTAAGTTGAGAGACAAAAGCAGAAAATAATTGTTTTAATCGGCTGCAAATTTCAGTTCGCAGTTGTTACTTGATGCAGACATCAAGTATTTGTATTCCGTTCCAAACACAAGTGTTAACTAAAATTTGTTAACATTAAAACAAAAAAAAATTTAATGCATTTAATTTTAAATTAAATTTAGTAAAAAGCTTGAAGATCGGTACAAAGTTGAGCAACTGGTAAGGCGTTCCACGTTTGGAAGTAATTAATCAATTGGAAAACGTTTTTTACCCAAATAACCGAGGTGTTGCTATATAGTTAGTCAGAAGCAATAATTAATATAAGAAGATCCAAACTGGAGAGCAAGAGACTGATAAGTTTGACAACAAGTGAGTTAAATTTGAAGGTAAATCATGATAACTGTTCTGTGAATACTTTTTTTCTTTTTGAAAAAGATGCAATGAATCTTCACACATTCAGTCACAAAGATAACAATCTCTGACGAGTCACTGTCATCTTCGAAATATTCGTTTCTCAAATTTCCAGAACTTAAGTGAAGACAAAAGGCTCTTCGCGCAAAGTGCATCTACAACATTTTGCATAAATTAAGACATCTTGCAGATGCAGGACTTCTTGTGTGTGTGTGTGTTTTTTTTTGTTCTGTCTGCTGACACTTGAGATTTCACACCAAGGTGGCGAATAGCAATCCCGATGAAAGGTGGACTAAAGTCGCCTCCATTCAAAGGTATTTATTTCAGTTATTTATATTTCACGTTACGTAAACTCTGGGCTCTCGTTTGATACGTACGTCGCCATCGCCATCGTTGTCGTCGTTTCGGCGGTTTTGGGAATCTGACAACGCACACTGACGAAGATTGCTGCTCGATGATGGCTTGATAAAGTTCTGAAGAGTCTGCCACAGGTTAGCGAACCTTATTTGAATGACAATTGAGTGTTTATTATGCAACAGGCGTACGTTCGTTCTTCCCACTTTTCATATGGTCGACTGGTTGGCTCTTTAAACGGATGACCGAACGGATAGTAGTGGTGAATAGTTGGTTCGGCTGTCGTTTTAGCTGTAAATTCATCTACGCATGTGAACGTGTATGTGTGTGTGAAGAGCAAACATATAGCGACAAACGGACGGACGAATAAATTGTGAAAATAAAATCAATCTGAATGAATAGATACACGTAATGAGTAAGCAAGTCAGGAAATCCATTGCGCTAAATATTTTTTTTTTTGTGTCGTATGCGTCTGCTTCTGGAGAAGTGCCACCAAAAGAGGCAGAACTCAGCACAACCTATGGTCGCAAGAATACCAATAGCTTCCAGTGAATTGGTGTCGTTTGTGCCATCATCATCACAGTTGTAAGCATAGTCAGAGGAAAACCATTGTTGTCAATGGCACAAGTGCAAAGAGGGTACTCGCGTCAAGTGATCACTGCGTTACCAAGGGTAGAGGGGAAAATCTCTTTACATTGTTTGAAGGGATATATCTCACACGATAAGATTCGCCCAGTGTTATTCAACTCATGTATTATTTAAACACACACCTACGAGTACTCGTCCATTGCGCGTTCCAAAACAAATTTTCGTTGGGTGTATCTATGATTGTCTCAGATGCTTGGAGTTTGCATTAGACTAGGGTGGAGGTACTAGCACACACCATTGAACTGCTGAGCGATCAGAATTTGGATGTCACGTTTGTCTGCCACAGCTATCTGATGATGTTTTGATAGTTGACGCGATTTATTTGCACTTCAACAGTTAAGTGCTTTACCATTCGGTTACACTAATCAAAGCAGTGCTGTGAGAAAAAAAAAAATTTATTTTTGGTTAAATTTACATAATATTGTGATTGTAATCGTTTTGCAAACACATTTCCATTTCGTATAAATATGGGTTGATGCTTAGGTAAGGCAATGGAGTGCTGAGTTGCCAAACATGTAGGTATGTTGTGTGAGATAATAATAAACACTGCTATGGACTTTTTTTTTTTTTGTTTCGTCGTATATTGTCGATTAATTTAAATAAGAATGTTGTTGATGGTCAACCGGTCTCTGAGGCTATGACAATTATTCCACTTGAGTGTTTGTATTTTTGGTGGTTTTTGGTTAACAGATATGTAGAACAGAAATCGGAAGGCTTTTTTTTTTGTCGAGTTGAAGACAGTGTTGTTGATGAAGTAATTGTGTCAAGTACATGGGGGTATTGTATTTTTTTTTATTACAAGTATTATAAGTACAATAAGATTAAAATATAATTGTTTGTAGATAGTCATATGGAGAGTCACTGACTATTGTTGAGTTGTTTTGTATTTAATTAAACAAAATCAACTCGACAATCAAAATAACTCCAGTATCACATCGGTGTGGTGTGAAATTCATTTTTCAATGGTTCAGCTATGTTCATAAAGTGAAAATATATTGCTTAGATAATGCAATATCAGCAGGTCCATTACATTTAATTTCATTTAAAAAAAATCAGAGATTAACTTAACCATTAGAATCCGAAAACTCCATAATCGCTAATAATTTCAATTAGTATTTTATAAAAAGCATAAATACAATTAGCAATTCTATACCCGTCATCAATAATAATGAAAATAATCAGCAAACCATTGAACTACCCGAGACACAAAATGTATTTAAATTCCATGAAATTAATTTCAGTGAACTAAGAATAATATGTAAAAAAAATTAATTCTTAGAATGCGTTTAATCTTAATATAAACATTATAATAGATTGCTTTGACATAATCGGCCCAATAATATTACAAATAGTAAATGAGTCCTTTAGAACTGGTGTTTTTCCAAACAACCTTAAGGAATCTACTGTTATCCCAATACCTAAAGAGAGTGGCACAATTGATTGTACGAAGCTTAGACCAATAAATATGATGCCAATAATGGAAAAAAATAGTTGAAAAGTGCGCGTATGAACAGTTTTATAAATACGTGTGTGATGTTAATTTGTTAATAGAAAATCAATCAGGCTTTCGACATAACCACTAATGTGAAACGTCATTGAATTGGCTCTAATAATGAGTAAGAAGGAAGAAAGACATAGGTGCAACAAAATCATTGCAGTTTTTTTGGACTTTCAAAGAGCATTTGAAACAGTGATCGCAATAGACTTTTAAAAAAATTGTTTAAATATGGTGTTAATGGTGTTGAACTTAATTTGTTTAAATCATATTTATTTGGAAGAACTCAAAAGACTTGTGTAAATAATTCAACATCAAGTGCAATAAACACACGTTTCGGTGTACCACAGGGCACTATACTAGGCCCACTATTGTTCCTCATATATATTAATGATATATGCAGCATTTTGAAGATTTCGAAAATATCTCTGTTTGCAGATGATGCTCTCATGTTCGTGAGTGGTAAAAATATCTCTGAACTAACAGACTATATTAAGGAAGATTTACATCACTTGTGTACATGGTTACATGTAAATAGACTTAAAATCAATGTTAACAAAACGAAATGCATGGTGATTAATAGCAATGATTTGATTAATTTATCAATTGAAGGTGAAACATTTGAACAATTTAATGAAATAAAATATTTAGGAGTGATAATGGACAGTAAATTATCTTTTAATAGCCATATGGTTTATATAGCAAAAAATAGTTTCGAAAAAAATTGGATTCCTAAAACGCATAAGAAAAAACATAACCACAATATGCGCAGTTAATATTTATAACACAACTATTAAACCCGATTTTGAATTTTGTTCAACAATTCTATTTATAGGTAATAGTGAGCACATAAATAAACTGCAAGTATTACAAAACAAGGCGATGCGAACCATTCTCAAATGCAACTTTTATTCACCAATCGTATGGATGCTATCGTGTCTTAGATGGTTAAATATTAAGCAGAGAATAATGTTCAACACTTTAATGTTCATATTTTAAATGAGAAATAACCTGTTACCTAAATATTTAACGACAAACTTATCCTATGTGGGTAGCAGTCATCCTTATAATTTAAGATCGAATGATAATTTTAGACTTCAACTGTATAGAGACTCTAGAACACAAAATATGCTTAAATATCGAGGATTAAAACTATTTAATGAATTGCCTACAGAAATAAAAAATGAAAATACTTTATCAAGATTTAAAGTACTGTTAATTGAGCATATTAGAAATATAAGTGTATAATTATTAATAATATATGTATTTGTATACTAAATTTAATTTAATTTATATCTAAATGAATTGTAATAGTAAATTTTACTAAATAAATATATACATACATTGTATTCATAGCTGTCATGTATGAGAAGGTCGAAAACCTTCAAAGAGAACTGCCGTTATCCTTATTTAAAACAATGTAAAATATATTTGTATGTATGACCTTGTAGTGTGTCTAACTAAAATATTGTGTACAGTGATGGCTACTTTATTGAGAAATGAATAAAAGATTAAATTCTTGAAATCCGTCTGATTGATATTTGGTTGCCAAATATAATCGAACTAATGTTTGTCAAAATTTACTATCAGGCGGACCAGGTACGAAAACTTTATCATAATCCGGAGAAAACTATCGTTGTCAATGGCACAAGTGCAGAGAGGGCACTCATACTCAAGTGATGGGTACATGGGAAAATCTTTTTTCCATTCTTTGAAGGAATATTATCCGCCCTATCGAGGTGTCCATTCAAATAGTTTGCGAAACGAAAGTCGATTGGTGCTCAGTTTACCTTCGAACTAGCCGTTGCGAAAAAAAAAATAAATGAAGCATACATTCGCGTACGTTTGCCAATCGTGTCAGCTGTGTAATTTTATAAAAGTGAAAAGTCAGTGAAAACAAATATTTAAACAAAATTTTCACAATTTTGGAATAATACACAAAATATTTTTGTTTATTACTTTATTCACCAAAACAAAACCCCAAGAGCAATAGTGAATGCTCCATGGTATATTAGGAATAGTGATATTCACAGAGACTTAGGAATTGCTACCGTGAGTAACGAAGCAACAAACTTTGCTCGCAAACTTCGTACTCGTATATATGTTCATTGTAATAACGGAATAATCCGTACTCTGGAGGTGACAAACCTTGAGCGCCGGCTACAAAGAACAAGACCGTTCGACCTAGCGCCGTAAGGAAAAACCGTATGTAATGACGGTATTAGTAGGTGCGTTCACTGGAATGCTACCTACCAAACGCGATTAACACTACAGAAGCGTAAACTACTTGTTAAGGATACTTAGTCGTAGTCACCATAAAAAAAAAAAATTAAAAATGAGAGGATAAAATTCCATACTACTATGAGCACGCGCAGCCGGTTCTCATAGTGCCTCTCTGAGGGGTGAGGTTTTAATGAAATTGTCAGGCCCGAAAATATATGAGTCGGGCATAACCAATGGTACGGACCACTGGTATCCTATCAGGATTACTCACCGCCGGGCGCACACGAAAAAAAAAAAACTTTATTCACAATTTTGGGGTGGTTTCCATTTTCATAAGAATTCCGGAACAATTTTTCGTCGGAGAATTTCCGATGAAATTCAACGAGAAGCTGTCAAAAATTGTTGACTTAACGCATTTAGCCGTCATGCGGTCATGTGGAATGCGTTTTGTCGGAAGATCTTCTCGAAATGTAAATCCGAACGGATACCTCGGTACAAAACTCTCCGATATCGAACAAATCGAAGAAAATTTTGTTCCGAACGGATACCTCGATTGGGGTGCATATCTCACAAACTCAACAAAATGTAAAAACTTAAGAAATGTTTACGTTAGCAAGTGCTCGTCCTTTCTCATCGCTATGAGGAAAATTTTGTTCCATTGCGATGCCCATTGAAAGTTTTCTATGTGTAGGATATTCCTGGATTCCCAATGTAAAGAGTGGGACTAAGTGAGTCATTCATTTTGATGTTTGGACCTTTATCACCGCAGACTCTTTAAAGCAAGTTAGTAAGCCCATTAACATCGAAGCAGATTCAAATTTCCTTTGAACAATTTCGCCGGCTTGGGCTTTGTAATACCCATCCCACACCCAACTTACAAATTTTCCTTCTAACGGGTGTTTTTTTTATTAGAGGCTTAGAACTTTAAATTGAAATCAGACACAAGGAAATAGTTTTAATGTCCATCAATTTGGATTTATTGGAAGGATAATTTTATGCCATTAATGCTTAAATATGATTTAGGGCATGTTGTTGCCGGGGCTGGTTCGAATAAAGCAAAGTCTAGAGGTCCAATTTTCAATCACTTTTTCGAGAATTCAGGGCCGTATGTCGGCAATAGCGCCATGAATGTTGGCTTCCAAGTTCCCTTACGTTTCTGGTTAGTTGGCGTAGACGAGCGACTTCACACATCCCCAAAGAAAATAATCCAATGGTGTTAAATCACAAGATCTTGGAGTCCAATTGACAGGTACATTCCGCGGAGTTATGCGCTAATCGAATGTTTCCTTTAATAAACCGATCATGCCATCCAATTCGGGAACAAAATAGCCGGTTTTCAAGGATCTATATCGGTCTCCATTAATGGTAACTGACTCTCCAGCATCATTTCAGAGGAATTATGGCCCAATGACTCCATCCAGCCCATAGAGCACACCAAACAGTCAGTTTTTGTGGATGTAATGGCGTCTCAAAGGTCTCATGTAGATTCTCTTCACTACAAATGGGGAAATTTTGCTTGTTGACGTAGCCATTCAACCAAAATGAGCCTCATCACTGAACAAAATTTTGTGATGAAAACTAGCATCGAGATCAATCACATTTTGGGCACATACACAAAAATCACGACGCATTGCACGGGCCTTTAATTCTTGCACAAGCTGGGTCTTGCAAGACCGTAAGCCATGATCTTTGCGCAAAATCATCCTTAAATTTGATGGACAGAGCTCCAAT
The DNA here is from genome assembly GCA_949824845.1 of Rhingia rostrata. Classification (NCBI taxonomy): domain Eukaryota; kingdom Metazoa; phylum Arthropoda; class Insecta; order Diptera; family Syrphidae; genus Rhingia; species Rhingia rostrata. The sequence goes on from OX463758.1 coordinate 30,713,707, forward strand.
TGCGAATCTATTCATTCGGGTCCTCTTCAACACTTTGTTCTTCAGCGGCCATTGTTTCTTCGGTGCGCACTGTTCGAAGTCTCTACGGATGCGTATTATCACAATAGAGTAAACGTAGGGCGAAAACGATTCATGGTTAACCGACTTAATTGCTCTGATGGACGATTATGTCGACCATAAATTAGACGGAGCTTTCGGTAAACTTCGCGAACTGAACCATTATTTTCGAAATATATTTGCACAATTCGCAAGCGTTGTTCATTTGTCAACCTGTTCATGATAAAATGGCAAGCCAAACTGAACCAATTAGAGTTGCCCGATTTGACAACAAAAATCCCAGTTTTTTTTGTATTCGAAAAACCAACCCGTAGAAAAAACACCCGTTATAAAGCATAAGCTTACAATTTCAAGAAGCATTTTTTTTATTGACCGTTTTGTGTATCTACTTGTGCGGTGAAGTTCAGCATGTTTAATAACCCTTTTAGGTAAATGCACAGACTTTATGGAAGTTGAAATTGTATAAGGCTTCTAAAAAGTTTCCGGAGATTTGTGTACATGTCACAGTTGAAAAGATATTTTGATAGAGCTTCCGCCGTAGTAATAGAGAAGTACAACATGTTAAGAGCTTGTGACTAAAGGTTTATATCAGTTGTTAATACTTTTTTTTTTGCCATTAAATACGACGCAAGAGGTTCGGGTTCGATTCCCAGCTGTGGCAACACCAACATGTTTTTTTTACATTTAAAAAAATATTCAGACACCCATTTCTTAGTTTAACCAAATCTGAAAGCCAACCTTTTTGGGATTTGCTACAACCTTTGCTGCGACTTTTGCTAAAACTGCATTCCGTAATCCATAATCATCGTCCTGCGTACTTGAATTAAATGCTGAATTTCGGTCAATCAAGTAGGGATTTGCGAATTATACAACCACGATTCACACACAGTGTTGAACAGCGATCCATTTTTGTAACTGCAATTCGGCTCTGGAATAAACTCCCAGCTGAACTGCAGAGGATCAGGTCACCAGTCATCTCTTAGAAGAAGCTATTCACTTATTTATTGCCTGGTTAAATTTAAAATTTAGCTTTAATTTTTGGACTTACATTAGTTTAGTTACAAAGTGTCTTCTAAATGCTTATATTTATGTACACATTAGTCATTATATTTAGATACTCACTCTTAAGATACAATATCTTGCATCGTCATGTAATAATTTAACGTTAAAATAAATAAATAATCACATCAAGTGCACTTAATAAATGCAACATTACCATTTTTGTGTCCATTTTACTGATTACTATAACTGTTGCCTCTAGTTTGTAACTATAAGAAATTAATGTGTAGTTCAAAAATGATGGGATCTGACAGCACATTTCTTCGTCTTTCAATCAATGGATTTACAGAATACACTGCAAGTGGTTTGTTACTGAGGCCAGTCTTGTATGTTGCAGAGAACAGCTTAGTTCACTGGTTGGACGGGCGTGCAAAGAGACCCGAGTTCGAATCCTCTAGTAAAAACCTTAATTATTTATTTAAATTTAATACATCATATCATAAATAACATTGTTCGCAATAAGTCATTAATAACAGAAATCATCAAAATAAATAAAATAATTGAATTTATGGTTTTGTTTTTATTTTCGTTGTTTGTGAGTTTCGGTAAGAGTTCGGAAAGGAAACCTTATAGAGTCGCGTAAAGTACCTCAAATGTAGTTCCATAAGACTTCCTACGGTTTATATTGGTGGAGGGGAAATAAATTTCCATAGTGCTTTTTGAAAACGAAATTGTTAGTTGGGCATCTTGCAAATTTCACAGGTGGGGAGAGAATTTCATATTTTATTGGGGATTTCGAGTATTTTCTGTCCCACCCGAGATTCAGGTCACATATTGTCGGTGTTGACACACTGGTCTTCCTGTTCGATACAGTTGGCAGAACTTGACAAATCTTAACAATGTGTTGAACATTAACAAACGTTCAGCTTTTCACCGCAGCTTTTAATGGCATAGAATTAACCACACCATTGTATAGCAAAAGAGTGACGTAGGGATTATTAATCTCTTTAAAATTAAAATAAAAATTTTAAATAAAATGTTCAACAACCCGAGGATAAAATATTCCGAGAAATATCCCAATATGTTCATTTTGTCAGAAAAAGTTAAGGGTGCTACAATATCGTACAATTTGGTCAGTCATATAACTACCGAAATATTTCCGTGACCCCAAACCAAACATAGGTGAATAAATTTACATTTCAGTGTTCTTGATGCTTGACTTAAGAAAAGTAAGATCAAATCAGTCGTGAATAAATGTACCGTAGTATTATTGTTAACTATGATTTTCAGTTTCTTTGGCCTACTTATAAAGGGTGATCCATTTCGAGGTTCCAATTTTCTTAAAGAAAAAAACACAGAAAATTCAAATTTAATGGAGAATGTTTATTATCATTTGAGAGAACATTCTTTAGCATTTTTTTTTGAAGATTATGTCTATCAAATGTTGGCCGTTGCTACGTCGCAGATGGTCCATCCGTTGAGTCAAATTTTCGATCACTCGTTCGAGCATTTCGACTGGTAGCTGGCGAATGACACGCGTGATGTTTTCCTCCAAAGCCTGAATCGAAGCGGGTTTGTCGGCATAAGCTTTTGACTTTACATATCCCCAGAGGCCAATCGACCGGCCAAAAACGTGAAATTATGTGCTCACCGAAATGTTCTCTCAATAAGTCCATTGATTGATGCGATGTGTGGGAAGTGGCGTCGTCTTGCTGAAACCAAATGTCGCCGAGATCACGAGCTTCAATTTCAGGCATCAAATAGTCGGTTATCATGGCACAATAACGGTCGCCATTGACGGTTACGTTCGCACTGGCATAATTTTTAAAGAAATATGGACCGATGATTCCACCGGCCCACAAACCACACCAAACCGTTGTTTTTTCTGGATGAAGTGGCAGTTCTTCAATCTCTTCAGGTTGCTCTTCGTCCAAAATGCGGCAATTTTGTTTGTTTACATACCCATTGAGCCAGAAATGGGCCTCATCGCTAAACAAAATTTGCCTCGAAAACGTCGGATCTTCTTGGAACTTTTCAAGAGCCCATAGAGCGAAGCGATGTCGCTTGGGAAGGTCGAGCGGCTTCAGTTGTTGCACAAGCTGTATTTTGTACGCTTTCAATTTAAGATCTTGAAGTAAAATGCGCCAAGTCGTTCCATACGACGGTCCGAGTTGCTGCGAACGGCGCCGAATCGACTCTCTACGGCCTTCGTGTACACTCTTAGCTATATTTGCTTCACAGCGTGCTGGACGTGGTCTATTCGGTCGAATATTATCCAATAATGAATGCTGGGTCTCAAAATGGGTGATGGTGTTGCGAATAGTACGCTCAGTAGGCCGATTATGTTGACCATAAGTTGAGCGAAGTGCACGAAACACATTCCTCACAGAACGTGAATTTTCATAATAAAGTTGAACAATTCGTAAACGTTGTTCACGCATAAGTCTTTCCATTATGAAATGCCAAACAATACTAAACAAAAATAACATGACAGCATGACACGACTCACACGTGATCTGTCAAAAAAAGCTATTGAAAAATGTATCTCTACTTGGATCACCCGTTATTATTGTTAACTATGATTTTCAGTTTCTTTGGCCTACTTATACTTTCGACTTAATAAAAACCGTGGGTTTCAATTTTTGTTTGTAATTGACTTCTAAAAGCTGTTCCATAATCCACACATACGATTGAAACCACAAACATACATGAAAGTGTGAAAATAAAATAATGAAACTTTCAACTAATCTGATTTTCTACCTACCATTTCATAAACAAAAAAAACTGCTTTATCATCATTCTATAAAAGGCAACACATCAATCTTCCGACCAAACGGCTACGAAATGCAAACTGCTTCAAAAGTTCATTAACATCGCAAAGCCTTAAGAGACCCACCAAATTTATTTATTCAACGTCCATCCTGCGATGTTAATCACCATCTAAGGAATACGATAACAAATTCTAGTCTCAACATAAGCCAATGCCAAGATAATTTCAAACTCCAAGCTCTCTTATTGCTCACAACAGGCTCTGAAAATATATCATGTATGCGTGTGTCTAATTAGATAAAGTTAACACGAGCATCTCCGATCTCAATCGTAGACATTAAATGTCGTTGACATTATCCAGGGGATAGCATAACTAAGCTAAATAAAGAGATTTATCATTAATTTCAACCTGAAGATACATGCTTCACGAAGATTTAGATATTAAAGTGAGAAAGTCTCAATACCAATTTAAGTAAAAACAAAAAATGGACCTAAGAAACATAAAACGGAAGAAAAAGTTTATTACAAAATATCAGTGCGATACAGTTAACATATTAGTTATTGTTATTGGAAATGTTATTTGTCTACGAAATTTCCAATCCAATTAGATGGACAATGAGTTGGTAATATTTTGAACCTCCTCGGATGCTCCCATAACAAAATAATATTTTCATAGAAAAAAAAAAAAAAAAACATTTCTATGGACTGCAAGTCACCTGCTTTCACATTAACTTCTGCACATGAGCGTCTATCTACTCGTACGTTTGATATGTCTATCCATCGGCACCAGCAACAATACTTTCAACCATCAAATGTAATGAACTCGGAAAATAACTCACATTGTTAGACAAGTAAAACCATACCTACTTACAGTGGGGTACCAACAAAAAATGTATCTACAGGTGGGGAAATCGTATCTACTGCAATTATATATATTTGGTGGATATTCACTGTACTTATGTATATCCGCGGTTCAACTCGCAGAGAGAGTTTCATTCGACTTGCATGAATGCAACAACCAGTGCAAAAATATATATATTTCATCGCCTATACTGGTAGACCGAGTAAAACAACAAATTTTTCATGACTTACAGTTTAATACAAAAAAATACTACGCTTTGCACTTGCACTGTTAGATTTATTCATGTGGAAACAACTACCATGAAGTTTTCACTTTAATGTTGAGTAGCATATGTTGGGTTGAACAGACAAAACAAAAATTAAACCCAACTTGGCATTCGAAGACTGTCTTCCTCACGAGCGAAAATGTCGCATGAAAGTCAGATGTTCACATACAAATGCGCTCAAGAGACATTCAAATGTTTAGGCAATTATTGAGTAATGTTAATATCAAAATCGAGTACGTTGTTAAAAGAGATTTATTTGCAACAACGTAAAAAAAGATACTTTTCTCTATCGCTCCTGCTATGGCTATAGTGCGCAATTTGAAAGAATTTATTGCAAGTGAGAGTGAAGTATCTACAAGCGTATGTGCGTAAAATCACGTTTTTAAAGTACCACCAAGTAGCGGTATAGGAAGCAAAATTTGTAACAAAAAGAGCTGGAAAAAAAAAAGTTTAAATTCATGCGATGGTGTTCGCGTGCGTTAGGACTTTCCACATGCGTGCAATTAGCATGTTTGGAGCAGCTGGTGATTGTTGTAATATATTGTTCGACAGAGTGTTGTGTTGTGGAAGAGAGCAATTGCATATATTCCCATATTTAGGCATGGGTGGAGTAGTTGTTTTCCTACAACATTGTTGGAAAGCGTTTTATTTTATTTTGCCTGTAGGTAGACAAAAGAGCGGTGCAACGAACTGATGTTTTGATTTATTTTGGAACCATATTGATGAGCCATTATAGATTTCTAGCGCTTAGAAGATGATGGCATAAGTGACGTATTCAAAATTTAAAATAATCAGCGCTTAAAGTTGTTTATCTATAACTTTTTTTTTTATAATAACAACAAAAGTTATAAACAGATATATTGAATTAAACAAAGCTAGTAACGCTAGTGACATTTTTTTTATTAAAAGACAGGATTCGCGAAATATTTGCAGTATGTTCAGGCAAATTTAAGAAAATGTCGCTTAGGCTATTCATCTCTTAAGAGCTTCTTTTGAAGTTTGCTACTATTTAAGTGGCATTTTGTTACTGGAAAGATTATGCTTTCGAATTAGCCACGATATACGATCTGAAAGGAATCGTGAATTGGAATGACTAAGTTAATTCACCCAAAGCTGAATTCTTTCAAACTATCAACTTTACTAGTCCATTTCGATATACTTCATCTTCTGGCTCAGAACCTTGAAAATGAGACTTTATTTGCTTTAATACTCATGGCGAGTAAAAATAAGGCGTTTTCATTTCTTAGTTTTTCGGCGTGAGTTAAATAGTTGAAGTCCTTATGTTGTTTTTGCGCTGACCGCCTTCGGGTTAGCGGTCAGATTGTACCCCATGTAAGGTATGCCTGCCGTAAAAGGTGAATAAAATCCACTCCCCGTATGCCGAGTTTAAAGTGTGTACAAAAAAAATGCAATGAATAAAACAATAAAATAAAATACCCCAGATGGCACTCCAGTTTCACTGGAAAATCCACCCTCTTCGGAAATCAGCACAACGGATTATTGAAATTTTGTAACCCTTCGGATAAAGTTCAAGGGTGACGATGTCACCTACACCTGGACCTCAAAAAAATATATGCGACTACAGGAGCTCGACAACGCCAGAAGTGTCGGCTCACGAAAAACGAGACTCGGTGAAAATTAAAAGCCTTGAGGACAAAGAACGACGCTCTTCGAACTAGGCTAAACAAAGTCGAACTGCTCTGCGAAGAGCTCCGGGAAGACATTCTCTACCTTAAGAATAAAACCATGACCCTAAAGAGTTCATAAAAATTAACTAATGAACCAAAACCGAGTGCAAACTGCCTGGTTGTTTCAAAATACCACGCGGGAGAAGAAGAGCTCGGTCGCGAATAAGATTGAATTATAAAGAAATGACCGGTGAAAAAAAGAAAAGCTGTATCCACACCTGAATTAATAACCAAGATAAAGAGAATATTATAAATCGAAACAGATAAAAAAACGGCCCCTATCGCCAATTACAATGATCAGTATAGACGACTATAACAAGTTGCATACCATGATAAAATCGTTACCATTGTCAAGCTACCAAGTAACTTAATTTAAAAAAATATATATATGGAAATTCTGCGTAAAAGAACCAGAAAGTTACCGTCTTATATCTCGGAAACTAAATATAGATAAAATACAATGGTATTCATTTGAGAATAAGTCTGAAATGCCCTAACGCGTTGTAGCCAGTGGGTTACATGCGTCGTGCTTACAGGATGACATAGTTAGCGATCTGAAAAACAGAAGTTTGAGAAGAATTTATGAAATAACATCAATACTTAATGATGTTGTAAAAATAGAACACATGTAAGGATGCAAAATTAGTTCCTCAGTGCAAGCACAGCCAAGATATAGTACGCAAACCTATTGTCAGAAAGAGCCGCGGTGTGTAAAATGTGCAGGAAATCATCTGATAAGAAAACTCCTGCTATTTGGATTAATTGTAAAGGCGATCATTCCGCAAATTACCGCCGCTGCTAAGAAGCTAAAGATTTGCAAAAAACGGTAGAAAGTTACTAGTAAAATTTCACCAAGAAAAAAATCAAGATTTCGCCTTAACTTTTCTCAAAGCCAAAGAAGGCAACAATCGAAAAACAACAAATTAAAGATACAACTCGGCCAGCAAAAATACGATCGGATCTTGTACAACCAAAACCAAAGTACAAACTTATGCCCAAGCCATAGTATCCGCCGATAAAAATATTTCACCTGACCCCGTATCGAAGGTTTCTTTCGATTATTATTCCAAAACTTGAGGAACAAAGCGAAACGAATGAACTTATTTTCGACAGGCTAAAGCTTGATTTTTTAAAGCTTGATAAAAGTATTCGCAACAGACGTAATCCACCATCAACATGAGTAGATTTCTTAAAATTCTTACGTGGAAGAAAAATGGTTTTTGGCAAAAACTTGGAGAACTTGATTTGCTTATGTCTAATATCCTAAACTCACGCTTAGAGTAATTCTCACTTAAAGATTAAAGGCTTTACGCAGTAGGCAAATTATATCAACACCTTTAAGAAGCTCATTTATGTTCCAAAGAAGGGTTATCTCTATTATCATAAAACAAGACCATTCCATACTTAACTATTACTTCTCTCATAATTTGAACTTAACTGCGATTAACATGGTCCCCTTTTAAGTTCCAAAAAAATGTAAGGCTCAATAGGCTCGTTAGTACCCAGGGCCGAGCTTTCTCACACCAATTCATGTGTACTTCTTTGCACAAAGGCGGGACATCCTGTTTTATGCCGACTACGAACGGTGAATTTGAGATAAGCTGTTCTTGACAGTTGATACTACTCGTATGATTTCACAGACAATCAAGGGAGGAGGGCCAGTGAAAAATTATTTAGGAGTTGCTACGGCTGGGAATTGTACCCAGACTTTCTGCGCTGCAGTTCATTGCACTAACCATCGCGCCACTGTGCCCCCCTCTTAAGTTCCACTTCGTGTTTTATTTTGTCCATTTTGCCAGTTATGTTCTCTTAAAATTCAAAAATCGTAGCCGCTTCATCCATTTAGAAGGCGAAATATCATGTGATCTCGGCTGCCAATTCACCGGTCTAAAATGTAATTATTCGCCCAATAAACCAACGGCTTCGCGGGCTATGTGGCAAGTGCGCTATTTTATAGGAACAAAACATTTTCAAAATTCAGGGCTTTCCTTTCAGGTTGCTCTTAAGTACAACAAAATTTGCAATTTTACTTATTACATTACATAACCATCAAACCAGATATATGCCTTAATATTAAAAAAAAAAATTGTTAAAAAAGTGGATCTTCTTTAAGCTCTTATAGAGCACAGGGACTGAAATGGTAATGAATCGGAAGGTTGGGCTGTGTCAATACATGTACTTTGAATGTTGTATTCCTGACCAGACCTGAAAATGTGATTGAAATGCCGTAAGTCCCTCTATTTGGACCAAAAATTGCTCTTAATACTCGAAAAATATTCCAAATATTCCCAGGAGGACGCTGGTTTTCGTAATATAGCTAATAATTTGAAGATGCTGTGCTTAACGAAGTTTTTTCATGAAGATTCGTAAAGCAATACTGAACAAAACTGATTGATACCTAAAAAGCTAAATGAATCTCCCATTACATATGCAAATATGCAGCTCACATAAGGAACAAATCATGATGAGAAACCTTACATGATACAAGGTGGCGCAAAAGTAATCCTGGTATCAGAAAATGCTATAAATTTTGCGATTGGCCCCTAATGTCAGATCTGTTTTGACATTTGTGTAGTAAACACATCCGAAATACACGTTAATAAACATTGTTACGCTACACTGCTCCAGAACGCGGAATACTGGTGACTATTTATTTGAGCAATAACCGGTCGGTGACTTTGGCACAACGTGAATTTCGTCGCAGATTTCCTAGCCGTCCAACGCCTACTGGTGAAACACTGCGACGTTGAGCTGCTCGCCACGAAGAGACTGGCACAACACGAGATGCTGCCAGGCGTGGCAGACCCCGGAGTAGCCGTTCTGCAGAGAATATTGCTGCTGTAGCCGAAGATGTCATGGAAGCGCCGTCGACATCGACCAGACGACGTGCCACGCAAATGGGTATCAGTCGACGGTCTTTACAGCGAATTTTGGTTCAAGATTTGAAGATGTTTCCGTACAAAGTCTAGACGGTGCATCAGCTGTTAACTGCTGACCGCCAATCGCGTCTAACATACGCTCAAGACATCCTTAATCACCACCAAGAGGAAGATGATTTTTCATCAAAAATAATCATGAGTGATGAGGCCCATTTCCATCTTAGCGGGTACGTAAATAAGCAAAATTTACGCTTCTGGGGCACTGAAAATCCGCGTGTAACCCACGAAGAGCCATTACATCCGCTCAAAGTCACTGTATGGTGTGCTGTTTTCGCTGGAGGAGTCATCGGACCTTTTTTCTTCGAAGACGTCGCGGGCCAAACGGTTACTGTGAATGGTGAGCTCTACAGAGCAATGATCAACGAGTTCTTTTTGCCGCAACTTGATGAATTGGGATTGGAAAACATGTGATTCCTATAGGACGGTGCAACGGCACACACTGCACGTGCCACAACCGATATGCTGAAGGATGCATTTCCCGGGCGCCTAATTTCCCGTTTTGGCGATTTGCACTGGCCAGCAAGATCGCCTGTTTTGACCGCTCCAGACTTCTTTTTGTGGGGCTTTTTGAAGTGGCGGGTTTATGTCAACAAGCCTCAGACTCTTGCAGCTCTTAAAGACAATATCCGTCAAGAATGTGAGGACCTATCGCCGGAAGTTTTGGCCAAAGTGATGGAAAATGCCATAAAAAGGGCTCAAATGACAATCAACTGTGGCGGCGGCCATTTACATGACATCGTATTCTCGACTTGATGCAAAAAAAAAAATAAAGGACCAAATAAAAATAATCCACAAGAAGAATCAATTTTTCATTTTTTTTTTAAATTACAGCCAAAAAACATCGGAAGGTTATTTTTGCGCCACCTTGTAAAGTGTGATCCATTTCGAGGTTCCCTACTTTTTTTAAGAAAAAAACACAGAAAATTCAAATTTAATGGAGAATGTGTATTATCATTTGAAAGAACATTCTTTGGCATTTATTTTTTGAAGATTATGTCTATCAAATGTTGGCCGTTGCTACGTCGCAGATGGTTCATCCGTTGAGTCCAATTTTCGATCACTCGTTCGAGCATTTCGACTGGTAACTGGCGAATGATACGCGTGATGTTTTCCTCCAAGGCCTGAATCGAAGCGGGTTTGTCGGCATAAGCTTTTGACTTTACATATCCCCACAGAAAAAAGTCTAACGGTGTGATATCACACGATCTTGGTGGCCGATCGACCGGTCCAAAACGTGAAATTATGTGCTCACCGAAATGTTCTCTCAATAAGTCCATTGATTGATGCGAAGTGCACGAAAAACATTCCTCACAGAACGTGAATTTTCATAATAAAGTTGAACAATTTGTAAACGTTGTTCACGCGCAAGTCTTTCCATTATGAAATGCCAAACATTACTAAACAAAAATAACATGACAGCATGACACGACTCACACGTGATCTGTCAAAAAAGGCTTTTGAAAAAAGTATCTCTACTTGGATCACCCTTTATGTACCATAAAATTTTTTAATTGAGATGCTAAGGTGGATGGCAGTATAAAATCACAATTTTCTTCGACATGCAGTTGCTGATTGCTTTTACATCTTGAAAATAAACTAACAGGTCAGGTGATTTTATGCCTTGGCGTGCACCAACAATTACTTCTTTTACTAATAATAACGCTAATTTTTCGGAATACATTTCCAAAATAAACATTCATACCAAACCTCTATCAAAAATGCGCAAAACTTCAGAGAAAAATTGTTTAAGCAAAAACTATAACCCAGCACATTATGAATTTCAAAGATTACTTATGTATATTTGTACTGCAGCCACTATGTTATTGTATCTTTTTAAAAACCTAGCGTTAGTGAGTGTCATAACTTCAATTTTCTTATGACTCAAGGTAGATGACAAACATACAAAAATTCAAATTAATGGGCGGTATTTCCGTCCGATTTTAATGCGTAGGAATGCATAGTATACCTACGACTTGCAGGCATTGAAAAAGCCAGCAGTTTAGTAAAATTACATAACTGTCTCTATACATGTTGAGTTGTTTTCTCAAAACATAAATTAACTTAAAAAAGTGTAACTTTTGTTTTGCAAATTGCAAAATTTCCATTGAGGAAGACAGCGCAGAAAAACACGTTTTTTTCCCATAGCTCGAGGTATAACAAAGCTTTTCGCTAGTTTGAGTGGAACTTTCTATTTTTGGTTTAGTGACAACTTAAAGTTTCCTAATTTGAAGATCAATATAGTTTTAAGTATTCCGATAATCTCCATTGATGGTTGATATTTATCTAATAGTTCATGAAATAAAGATACATTCACTCACGGTGAGATGCCAACGTCAGTGTGATACCAGATGGAGTATGTACTGGTGGCGTACATTTCCTTTCATTTTGTTCAATGAGTCTCGATCACTGAGGAGGGCCATAACTTCTTTTAGCACGACATGCTATTTATGTTGTTGTCGTTTTAGTTTTAGCTTTAGCGCGCTGAATCTGAGTTACATAAACAAAAGTTGAGTCGAAAATTGTTTTTTTCTTTTTTTTTTTATTATTATTCCATATAGTCGATGTGATTGGAAGATTACTATTAACCTTTGGCATCAATTTTGAAAGTAAAGGTTGGTTGGTTTACTTTGCTGAATCGATTATACCGGCACAGTGTTGATGTTTTTTTTGATTTTTTTTTGTATGAAGAGGAGTTGCAACTTTGGTTTATAACAGTAGATTACAGCGCATTACTTATGTTATTGGCATATAAAGAAGATTTATTATCATTAGTTGAAAGATTTTAAACAAGAAATCAAGAAAACTTTTTGAGAAATGCAGATTTTTCGCAATACGAAGATATTCGGTCCGATAGGCTCAAGACTGACCTAAGCTACACCTCAAAAAAGTATGCAAAAGTATGCACACAGGATTGGTGTATTTTAGGACAGGAAACAGCTGGTGGCTTTCCATTTACTCAGTTATCAAAGCAAAGTACATGAACCTATTAATATCAATGGTGCTATCAGTAGCAAACGACGATCGTGTGCTAACCAACCTGATCCGACGTCTCGATGGGCTTCGAAGAGTCTGCGAGCCCGAATATCCAATGCGAAGTTTTTTGAATTGACCAGGGCCATGTCGCTATACAACTTGTATAGTTCTGGGTTGAACTTTGAATATTCCTCCTAGCCCAAAGAAACAGCGGTTGACAAGAGTAATTCTTCGTTTAATATCTGACGAGATGTTGTTGTCTTAGTTAATAGCGGAGCCAAGGTAGGCAAAATTCCGAACCACCTCAAGGTTATATCTGTCGATGACGACGTTCTCTCCAATTCGTCGATGCTGTATGACCTTTCGTGTTGACAGCATAAACTTTGTCTTGCCTTCATTTGCTGCTAAGCCCATTTTTGCCGCTTCAATGAGGTCGTTTTCGACCCTGATGGAGGAGTGAGAATTCTCCATCGCCATCCTGCACAAGCGGCGAGTTTGGGCGGTATACCAAAACTAGATATGGCTCTGTATAGTTTGTTTCTATAAATGCTGTCGTGTGAAGCTTTGAAATCGATGAAAAGGTGGTGGGTATCGATTTGGACTTCTTTGTTTTTTTTTCCAAGATCTGCCGAAGTGTGAACATTTGATCAGTTGTAGGCATTGCTGGCCTTAAATCACACTGATTAGGGCAGAACAGATTGTTGGTAAACGGTTTCAGGCGTTCACATCTTACGGTCGAAAAGATATTGTAAGCGATGTTGAGAAGACTTAGGCCTCGATAGTTGGCGCAGTTCAGAAGGTCACCTAAGGCTCCTAGGTTCCATTCTGCAGGCATACTTTTATCCAACCAGATTTGGCTTATGAGTTGGTAGATGTTACTTGCCAAGTCATCTCCTCCGGCTTTATATAGCTCACCGGGGAGGCCGTCATTTCCGACAGCCTTATTAAGCTTCAGTTATGGTATTGCTACCCTCACTTCACTCAGGTCAGGTGGTTGGCTGTTTTCGATGTCGTTGCCAATATTTAATGATTCGTTCTGCCTGAGAGTGGAATGTTGTTCGTCGTCGCCGTTTAACAGTTTGCGGAAGTTGTTCTTTCATATCCTCAGCATCGACTGTGTCTAAACTACGATATTTCCTTCTTCACCTCGACAGGATTCTGTTCGAGCCTTGGATCCTTGGCTTTGACATTTTCCACTTTGGTAAAACCTGCGAACATCGTTCCTGGAGTGCACCTCTCTATATCCCCGAACGGGCACTTTTCTTGCCTTTTTTACTGCTTTCTGAAAAGTGGGTGTTCTTCACTTCTTCTTTCCTAATAGAGCTAATAGCTTTGTAGGCCGCGTTCTGGGCTGCAAGCATCTGTCGGCATTCCTCATCAAACCAGAGTTTCTTACTGGTGGTTGCGAGAAACCTAGCACATAAGTTGCGGCTGATCTAATGGCTTATTGACACCGCTGCCATTGTTCATCGACACTCAATGCTGGTGGCATGCTGTTAATCGAGAGGTTAAGGGATACGCGTTGCGCGAACGTCTTGACGGTCTCTTGCGATTGCAGTTTTTCGACATTATTTCTGGATTGTTCTGGAGTGGTGGATATAGGCATTCTTACCTTGGCTGCAACAAAGTAGTGGTCCAATTCAGCACATAACATGAGATCAAAATTATCTCAATATCAGGGCACAATGGTATTGGAGTAAAAAAATAAGGCGAACAACATAACCAGTTTGACCAGGGGTTGGGTATTTAAAAAAAATATCTCACCAAAATGTATGCAAAAAATGGTTTTCTTAAAAGCTTGTGATTTTAGAAACTATCAACAATGGGATTGATTTGACTTTGCCTCGACCTCGATCTCGAAGTTTTAATTAATTCTAACGTAAGGATTCCGTATCCCGCTAGGTGTCGTTAAGGGACAAATACACTCAAACTTCCTGAAAAAGGCTGAATCCAAATGGGGAAGGTTAACGAATTGCGTCATATCAAGGACGATATGGCCCTCTTAAAACGGAACAAACGATCTACTAAATAGATGTCGCAAGAATTACGGCGATAGTCATGGGGTGTCGTTAAGGGAGAAATACACTCAAACTTCTTGAAAAAGGCCGACTCCAAATAGGGAAGGTTAACGAATTGCGTCATATCAAGGACGATATGGCCCTCCTAAAACGGAACAAACGATCTACTAAATAGAACCCATCCAGATGTCGCAAGAATTACGGCGATAGTCACGGGGCACCGGCCAATTAGAGGCCATGCGGCCAACCCTCATGCCGCAGTTGCGGAAACACAAATGAGAAAACAAACCCTCTCCCATTTCATCTGTAATAGTCCGGCACAAGCAAGAGCCAGATTTCGTGCGTAAGACCGACCATTTTTCGATAACCTAAGCGTAAAAGGATACAAAATCTTATCTGCTTTCTAAACCTTACTTGGTGGATCTAGAGACCGCCTGCATCACATCCACATTAACAATCATAATGAAGATCACATGAGTTGTTATGAGATAAATATGCTACTTGGGTTCATGCCGAGCCGTCACATCTACCTAACTACCCCAACGTTACGATACATAAAAAATTGTTTTTGGAATTCGGTTCGCGGTAATGGTCTCTTCAGCCTTTACGGATTGACTGATATACTTAAAACTTCGTATTGACAATTTTTTTTTTGGTCATAATTCTATGCCATTCTTCTTACACTTTGCCGTTTTATTAACGTTACCAACCATATTAACGGATTCTTAGATAAATCATGAAACAATTTTTGAAAGATTTGCATGATTGTGTATTGCTACTGGAAATGGCTTAAGTGGCCCGAAAATTGGGGTTATTTTCCAGTGACTTATATTTCTGGTCCGTCTACCCATGGACCGTCAGTCGTAGGGATCAACTGGAAAACTTATTCCAAATGTTAGTTAGGCCGCGATTACAGCCAACGCTAGAAAGCGAGTGTTCTAACTCACACTAATCGGAGCTAGTCCGCGCTAGTGCGCGCTGGTCCACGATAGTGCGCTAGTAACAAAAAAAAAACGTGGACGATTCACATGAGTTTTGATATACAAATTACAAGATTGGAATAGTGCTAACACAAAAAGCTTGATCTGCGACCGCGTTATTGATTAACGATAGACTAGATTTACTAGCGCACTAGCATCCACGCTTGCTAGCGTTGTTCATAACCTCTGCCTTACACAATTCTGAACCGTGAGAACCGTGGTTTCACCCGGTTTGATGACGAAAACTTGGCAAACGCCATAGTCGCCGAGCGAAGTGGGTCTAGTCCCCTGTCAATCTCGAAGGTGGAACTCCAGATCATCTTCGATTCCATAAAGAAAAAGAAGTCAGCGGGAGTCGATGGTATACCCAACATTGTACTGCGACACTTACCCCCTGTAGCTGTGGACATTTACGCCACGCTGTTCAACAACGCGCTGAATAATGCATATTATCCAGTACGTTGGAAGACGGCGGTGGTTCATCCACTCCCGAAAAAAGAGAAAGGACAACTCCAATCCGGCGGATTTCCGGTCGATAAGTCTCCTTCCGAGTATCAGCAAGGTTTTCGAAAAGATTCTCAATCGAGCACTGTTCAAGTGGTCTGAGGACAATAATATTATACCGGAGAACCAGTTTGGTTTCAAGGCTGGACTGGACATGACTGTATTCATGCCGCCTCCAAACTAGTCTCTGATATACAAAGGAACAAAGCCAAAAAACAGTGAACGGGTGCATGTCTGGTTGATTTAGAGAAGGCTTTTGACACCGTATGGTTAGAGGGCCTCTATCTAAAACTGACCAGACTTGGCATAAGTAAACCACTGCTATATATGCTTCTTGACATGCTGACTGGTAGAACGTTTGTTGTCAAAAGTGGCAATGTAACTTCTACCACAGAATTTTTCATTAAAAATGGTCAGCAACAGGAAGCGGTAAACTCGCCGATTCTCTTCAGCATTTACACCAGCGATATGATAGGTAGCCTTACTCAGGCAATTGCATTTGCGGACGATTTTATCGCGTACAAAACAGCCGCTTCTGTCGAGGTCATTCGAACTCTTTTGCAGCGGGACTTCAACAAGATCCAGAGATATTGTGATGACTGCAAGTCGAAAATCAACTTTCAGAAATCGGAAACTATTATCTTCAGGACACCGTTGTCAAGGGCCTCTAGGGATACGAGAAAGAACTGGCGAAAGCTGGTGATCGTTGGACCAAACGGACAGCCACTGGCGAGTAAAAGTGTAGTAAAGTACCTTGGTATCTGGTTAGATCAGTATCTATATTTCGGAAGACATGTAGATGCTGCTCTGGCGAGAGCTAAGGGAGCATTTGCCCTGACAAGACGATTGTTTTATAGCAGTCGTCTTGACAGCAGGGTGAAGGTGATTTGCTATGGGTGCTCGGTGTGGTTCAACGTTGCCCCATCTCAAGTGGAAAAGATACGGGTGTTTGAGAGGCAGTTTCTGAGGAGCTGCCTTGGACTTCACAGAACACCAGTATCTGACTACACAAAATATTATTCCAACCAGGTCCTATACAACGGGGCCAACTTTAACAGAATAAGACAATTTTCTGTGTGAAACTCATTCGGTTTCACGCAGCAAGAGCGATGGCTTCGAACAATAGTCTCATCTTTGGGGCCTTCTATCCCAATGATGAATATTTTGAGAGTGCGCGTTTAAGCAGCTTTATTCCGCCCGAAGCTTTCCTATATTTGGATAGTCGAGGGCTGATACAGGATAGATCTGCGGTTCCGCTAATCTACCACGTCTTCCGACGAACTGTGGATAGGCGGCTCCTACACGACCGAGACTCGTCGCTCAGGGCGGAGAAGAGCGCCTGCGGTTCAGCAGGAGTGTGTCCGATTGGGACCGTCGGAGTAGGTCACAACAGGAGAACCTGTTGTGGTGGTTGAATGATAGATAAAGATAGTTGACTTAAAATTGTTATTTTATGGCCGACTTACATAGTTTTAGTCCTAGGTTTAGGTGCATTGACATTGACATTGACATCACAGTACTTCGCACATGAATGCAACGAACTACAGACACATAACAGCACTGGCGACTGAGGCCATCGGCTGGGACAGATCAAGACATTTATACGACAGAGAGAGACGGATAGATACATAGAAGGAAAGACATATAACATAAACCTACGTGGCACAGAGGAGGAGACATAGATTTATATTGTCTCATATTATCGCACACGTGGCCTCAGATAAGCTGGCAATTTTCGTAGAAAACAAATGCTGCCGAAGCTGGGGCTTAAACCCGCAGCGCTTGGCTTAGCTTGGTGGCAAAAAAAAAAAAAACCCTTGCTGTGGCTGTTCTAGTTTTTAAGTTATTTTTAGGTAGTTTTAATTAATTTTAAGTAGCTTGAGTTAGTCGATAAGTAGTTTTAATTAGTATGTAAGTTTAAATAAAATAAAAAAACGACGAGGAACCAAGTTTTTCAAAGTTTTCTTGGTAAAAATTTTGTTACTTTATATTTATATCTTAGATAATAGGCCGAAAGGCATTATAATTAAGTTATCGAGTAATTTAGGGCGCCCGTATAGAGCAAGTAAGTTAGTTAAGTAGTTGATAAGTAGGCTAGTTTTTTCATGAATTTTTGTCTAGCATGTAAGTTAGTTTTAAGAAAAATAAAATAAAAATGAATTTAAAAAAAAAAAACACAATTCTTAACAGAGTATCAAAGGCACCGAATGGAACTAACATTTTGTAAAAAAAAAACCTTATATTCCGTTTAAATAAATTTTCTAAAAAATCCTTATATAAAAAAAATGTTTATAACCATGAAATGATCCTTTCAATTTAATGCTAAGCAGCCATTGAACACACCACGTCTGCACGTATACACCTACAGCCATTCATCCTGTCTACCTAGCGCCATGTTACCCATTTTTACATTCTCAATTTCCTTAAGAATTTCCTTAAATAGAACATTTTTTTATATTTCACGGTGGTAACTAACACATATGACATACAAAATTTCTTCAGTAGGCAATTGTCAATACCACACACAAAAATGTCATTCTAGTCAAAGTTTCTATTTGTGAAAAACAACACGTAGGTACACCAATGCACTTCAGTTGTTGGGACATTGTGATAAAAAGGAACTTACACTCCGTCTAAGAATATGTGTGGCTTCTTTAAAGTGGCCATACAGTGATCAGATCACGTATCGGTGATTGACCCTAAACATCATAGACGTTCGGAAGCGTCATCAGCACTTATAATATGCGGCTTCACTGAGAGCATATTGTTGAGGGTTTTTTTTGTATATAATTTTATTTTTAAAATTTCATTTTTTTTTCATTCATATAGCCGCGTATATGATTATTAAAAAAGAGAATTACGTGACCAGAAATCCATGTTGCTACAAGTATATCTTATGGACTGTGCATTATGCAAAGGGAAGGAGAAGACCTCTTTCATGTGTTTTATATATACAGTCTGCATTCTCGCATACAAAAATCGTGAAATGCATTTTCAGTGGCTTGAGATTCACTTTGGCCTGTGAGACTCTTTAGAAATCAATAAATGGGGTCATAATTTTTCGATATTAAAATGATGACAAAATATTTATATTTATTGTCGTATGACAATATTTTTTTATTATTTTTCAAGAGGGTAGTTTTAAGTGCATATTGAGAATGCACAGCGAGTCAATAACGCACTTAATATATAAAACCATTTTTAAGGAATTTTTATAGCACGACAATGAATTTTTTTTTAGGTATGTAGGGTTGGCCATTAAGTAATATTTAAAAAAAAATTTACTTTCTGTACAGTGCGGTTCACATGGTTAGCCGCACCATTTTTCTCTCAATAAATTGCAGTTTTTCTGTTTTTTTATGAACTACAAAACAATGCATTTGTTGGAAAGGTTATTAAATTCTCTTCGAAAAAAAAACTAAATTCAAGATTAGTGAGAGACACTTAACGGTTGTTTTGATCTCTTTCTTCCCACTAGTGCAAAAAAAGCTCAAAAAAATCG
Organism: Rhingia rostrata; assembly: GCA_949824845.1. NCBI lineage: Eukaryota > Metazoa > Arthropoda > Insecta > Diptera > Syrphidae > Rhingia > Rhingia rostrata. The sequence goes on from OX463758.1 coordinate 30,733,263, forward strand.
GTTCACTTAGTTGGACCCACGAATTTATACAGTTATTTCTTAATGCTGGGCAATGCAAATTACATTTTTTTAATGAGTAAACGTTACTAAAGTTTTTCCGAGTGTTTAAAGTGAATATGGGTAAAAAAAAAATATGTTGACGGTGGCGGAAAAGGCAAAAATTGAGGCCTACCACTCAGAAGGTTTTTCTATGCGGAAAATTGCAAGCAAAATAGGTAGAAGTGATAAAGCAGTTCGAAATTTTTTATCAAACCCTGCTACCTATGGAAAAAATAACAAAGGAAGGACAAAAACAGCCTTAACACCGCACGAGAAGTGAAAGATAATAAGAATTGCCTCAAATTCAGCACACTCCACGATGAAAATCAGACAATTAGCGGTGGTAAGTGCCAGCAAATCAACGGTTCGTCGAGCTATTTTAGGTGCTCCACACTTGAAATTCGAAAAGTAACAAAAAAAAAAACCACCACTAAACGCTGCAAGAAAGGAACTTCGGTTGGAATTCGCGCGTCTTCATATGGCTTGGGATACTCAGGTTGGGAGTGTTTCAAATTGGAGAACTGTGGTGTTTTCTGATGAGAAAAATTTCAACCTAGATGGTCCTAATGGGTATTATTTTTATTCTCATCATATCCGGAAAGACGAATGCTTTTTGAATCGAAACCATTCCAAGAAAGGGAGAGTAATGGTATGGGGGGCCATTTCATACTATGGTGCCTTTGAGTTGGTTTTTGTGTCTCGCAAAATGACAGGAATGTCTTATAAAGCTCTTTTGCAAACAGCTTTTCCAGCCATAAGAGAGCTTTTTGGACCAATCCAGTGGATCTTACAACAAGATAATGCTCCGATCCACAACGCGCACGTTGTAAAAGCATTTCTCGCTAGTGAAAATGTGGATTAGTTGCCATGGCCACCATACTCACCTGATCTCAACATTATTGAAAACCTTTGGGGATGGCTGACCCGTCAAATTTATGAAGGAGGCAAGCAGTATGAAAGCTGTAATGAGCTTATTGCAGCAATTAAAGAAGCCTGATCTAAAATTTCATTAGACTATTTAAAAATATTGTATGAATCGCTTAAAAGTAGAATTTTTGATGTCATTTCAAGTCGCGGAGGTTGTACAAAGTATTGAAATTGTGCAAAATAATTAAAATAATAATAAAAAAGCAAAAAAAAATGATGGCAATCGATCAACTTCTTCTTTTTCAAACTTTTAACAGGTGCGTCTAACTAAGTGAACCGATTTTTTTGAGCTTTTTTTTTGCACTAGTGGGAAGAAAGAGATCAAAACAACCGTTAAGTGTCTCTCACTAATCTTGAATTTAGTTTTTTTCGAAGAGAATTTAATAACCTTTCCAATAAATGCATTGTTTGGTAGTTCATGAAAAAAAAAAAAAAAAACAAACAGAAAAACTGCAATTTATTGAGAGAAAAATGGTACTGCTAACCATGTGAACCGCACTGTACATACTTAATATGTATAGACCACGGAGGAGTTAGACTACAAAAAAAGTGGCATACGAAGTGTATAGAATCGATAGCGCTCTTCTAAGAAATGGTTTTTGATTTTAATTCAGCGAAATTTAGATTTTGTCAGGGAGGATTAGATAGACAAACAGCAGAAGAACAGACTACAAACTATAGTTGATATATGAAAGAGTCAGAATCTTAAGACAAATCCTCGATGGCATATCTTCTACATGAAACTTGTCATAAGCCGTTTACGTGAAGAACATATTTGAAAAACCATCACCAAGAAGACACAAACTCAGCACATAATTGAGGTGAGTTGTTGGAGGAAAGACATGGTAAAAAACAAGAAGCAACTAATGTGCTGCCGAAAGTTCTGCAATAACATCATTATACTGCTATTTTCTCATACCATACTGCGTACTGGTCAAATCCAAATTATACTGCTCAGTCGAACATTAAATCAACAATCAATTAAACTACCAAATCCAAATCTATTTAATGTGCTAACTTTTTTTGTTTTATAAATATCACGCTACGGCGCGGCGCAGTGGCATATCTGGTTTTAACCTTTTTAAAGTCCAAAAGCGAATCAGGGTGGACCAGCTAGTCGTTTCTTTTTAAATCATATGTTACTTTGACACTTACAGCTGTTTCTCGCTCGAAATCTTGACAGAAAGTGAGTATCATACCTGCGCGGAATGCTTGAATAACGTTGGGAAATATTGAAAACTTAATTCGTAATTAAGTACTGTGTAGCCAAAGGAGTGCATTATTTGACAAAAAAAACGTTTTGGCAAAAATTAAGCACCTGCACAATAGTTGGTGCAAAAAGTTCATGAGACTGGTATGCTAGTGGACAACACTCATGATCCTCGTTGTCGTACGGTGCGCAGATACAATAATGTGGCTGCTGTAGCCGAAAGTGTGAGACTCAATTAATGAATTGTACAACGATATTGGGCGAAAAATCATATTTTCGGACGAGGCGTATTTTCATCTCGGCCGCTACGTTAACAAATTGTCGAGAAGCGGATGCATGCACAGAGAGTGACAGTTTGATGCGGATTGTAGAGCGGTGGTATCAGTGGAACATTTTTTCTTTGAAAATGAGGTCAATGATGGGCGTTACAGAGCTTTTGACAGACTTTTTTTTTACTGAAATTAAAGACATGGATTTGACAACCTGTGGATCATGCAGGATGCCGCGCTATGCCACACTCGAACTTTTGCGCACAAAATTCAAAAATCGTGTTATCAGCCGTCTTGCCGATATTGATTGGCCGCCTCGGAGCTGCGAATTGACCCCTTTGGTCTTTTTTTTTGGTGGGGAACAACAATACGAAGACGATTCAAGCACTTAAGGCCAATATCATCCAAGCGATCCATGAGCCAATCCCGAAACAATCAACGTGGTCTTGGAAAATTTGAGTGAGAGAATTCGCTACTGCGAAGCCAGCCAAGGCAGATACTTAAACGACATTTTGTTTTATAATTAATGGAAATGTTTGCTCTTATTAATACAGCCATACCAGATTGAGAAAATGTATTTTTCTTATTCATTTTTAAAAGGCAATTTGGCCCACTCGATACAAAAACAGAATGCAAAAAAAAATTGTTTTATTTATAATATGTCGGCAATATACCTATACATAGTAATTGTGTTTGTATTTTACATTTTACATGTACAACTTTCTCTGCTTCCTTAGAGTACTGCCCATTACTGCAGAGCACTGCCCAAAAGAATCAAATTATACTTCCGAAGAAATTTGAGAAACGGCAGCACTGGTCATAAGTCGATGGTCCGAGTTTTTATGAAAATAAATCGAACGAGCAACATTTTTAAAATATACCTAAGGATTCTAAAAATATTTGTTTAAATCACAAATATGTTAAATAATTTGTCAACCCGGGAAGAATGCGATCGGTCTGACTGAAAATAATTCCATATTGCTTCGCATGATAATAAATGTTCTCGTTAGACTAAAGACAATTTTTTAAACGTATGAATGGTTGAGAAAATTCAACTAAATTAGTTGTGTTGAGATTATCTTAACTTTTGGGCATGACATAACTTCCTCGAATATTATAAGATCTCGAAATGGATGGATGGAGAATGGATCTAGAATGCTAATTTGAAAGCTATATTCAGTTAGTTAAGTAGTCTTAAGTTAGGTTTAAGTAGTCTTAAGTTAGGCTTAAGTAGTTTAAATAGTCTTAAGTTATATATAATCTAGAATAAGCTTTTATATAAAACAAAAAAAAAAGTCACTAAACAAAGTTTTCAATTTTTTCTTTGTACATTAAAATTAAATATAAAACCAAAAACCCCACAAATCTAAGCCTAAAGGCAAAATAAAACAGCTAAATATAAGCTTACAGCGCCCACTAAGGGCCGATAAGTTAGATTAAGTAAACCAGTTATTGATAAGTTCGATTTAAACATTTTTGTCTAGTAGTAAGTTAATATTTTAAGTAAATAAAAAATGAGTTTGAAAGTTAAAGTTAAAAAAAGCCTTAACTTTCAATAGTTAAAAATTCACATTAAGTTGTTATTATTGAATTATTCGATACAGTATTTGTAAAGATTTGTTACTCTTCTTTGAGAAGCAATTTAATTTCGCCATTACTTCTGTACACAAATCAATATATTGGCTTGTATTTAATTTTGAAGCTAAAAGTTAATTAAATCAACAGATTGCATTTGATATTGATTGTACTAAGATATATAAAATTGTTGTATTTAAAAACAAATTCAAGTACATACTGGTAAGATTTTTTTTCACCGGATTTATAGGTTTTAATGTATTTTTATGAGGACAATATTATAATTTAATGCAAAGAACAAAAAATCCTGTCTAAATCATTATCCAGGTAAACCAAAATTAGATATTGGAGTCAAATTACAATTTTAATGGCCTTTAAATTTTGAAGTTATTATTTTTTTTTTAACGTTTATTTATTCACAAAAATTTGTTTTACATAATTAATAGCCTAAATAAACTTAAAAGCTAAACATATGAACTGTGATAAAGTAAATGACCATTATGGTTCGCAATACATGTTTTATTGATTTTTTTTATATAACTATGCATATGTTTTGGTATTGAATATTATCATAATATTTGTATTTTTTTTTATTTGTAAATAGGAAAATGTGAATAGAAAACCTATTAGAAGACAGTCGCAACTTTTTTTTTATTTTATATATAACTAAAACTTACAAGACTAACTTAACCTATCTAAACCTATATAAGCCTATCTAGGCCCCGTTATGTGATCTTTATTACATCGGCTAACAAGCAGAGAGTAAGCAACGCTTACTTCTCCTAGTTATCGCTAGATCAAAAATCACATGTCAGGGCCTAGTTTTACTTAACCCTAAGTTTCGGCTTCAGCCCAGCATTTATCTCTATTTAACCTCTTAGTTTTATTTTTATCGTATTCAGGTATGCTAATGCAGTATCTCATTCGATCAGTATTCCCACCCCTCGACTCAAAAGGCTCGTAAAGGATCCTTTTATCTGTTGCTCTCCTTGCAGCATGGTATATGATTGGGATGTTCGTTGAGTCCGATAGGTAGCCATATGCATCCAGAAATAGGAATGTCTCTGGCGGAATGTATCCGCTTTCTAAGGCATTTCTGAAAAACCCAGGATTCGGATAGAATAATCCAGAGATTAATTCGTTTTCGCTAACATTTGCCGAACGAGCACAGGGATTCCTTACGAGGTCTAGTATGACATTGTCAATTGTAGATACACCGGAAGCATCCAGAAGTCTTTTGTTTGAGACGTAGTGCCTAAAATCGGAATGTGCACTCCTATATATCTGCATGCAGGCTCTGAGACATTTGCGCTCGAACACTCGGAGCTTTTCCATATACGATGGGTTAATGTTCCACCACACTGGACTCGCATAAGTCAGAATTGGACGAACGAATGCTTGGTCACAAATGACCTTCACATCGGATCTTAGATAGTTGGAATAAAAAAGGCTTTTTAGCGACATGAATGCCGCTCTTACCTTCTCTAATTGAATATTTAGGTGCTTTTCGCTTTTTAGCGACATGAATGCCGCTCTTGCCTCCTCTAATTGAATATTTAGGTGCTCATTATAAGATAAAAACTTGTCCAAATGAACACCTAGAAATTTCACAACGGTCTTTGACTCGGCCCGAAGACCATTTGTACTCGTTATTTCTAGTTTTCTCCAGTTGCGTCTGAAGTCTGAATTACCACGTCTTATTGGGGTGTGGAGCAGTATGGTTTCACACTTCGTTTAATTGATTTTAAGTTCCCATTCGGAGCAGAAACCTTGAAACCCATCAAACTTGCTTTGAAGTTGAGTTTGGATGTCTTCAATTGTTGAGCCGCTTGCATACAGTGTAGCATCGTCGGCAAATGCCAGCCAGTAGCAGTAACTGTTCCCTAAAGAAGACCATTAGTGACCTTAAAAACTTCAGCTGTCGTGTATTCTCTATCTGTTACGACAGATTTCTTTCCGTGTATCATGGATGCTATCATCTTTGTTAGATGAGAAGGAAATTCATATCGAATAAGTTTATAAATTAATCCGTCGATCCAAACCGTGTCAAAGGCTTTTTCGATATCTACCAGTTATTATTATGAAGTTATTATATTACACACATAATCAATATAACGAATAAAATTCAAAGCAAATATAAAACAGAACGAAAGAGTTGATATGCGAACTGAATTAATTCAGTCAATACTTTCTGATAATTTGTGAATCGTGTTAGTATATAGAATAATGAATAACGGAAATAAAGAATAAAACAAGGTTAAGGGACTCGTTTGTTTTGTCAAATTTCTATAAAAAAAAAACAAATAAATCACATTTAAATGTTGCAAATATCGATTTCAATCTGATCACCGAAACTAAATGGGACACTATATCAATTTCGCAGTTAACATTTTAGCTAATGCGGTTGATATCATTGAACAAGGAGTGTACCAGCTAAGTGAAACGCCAACGATTCATTGAAAAATTGGCTCCTAATTTAGATAAGACATTTGCTTTGGTGTGAAATGATAAATAAATCTCAGCAATCTATACAGAAGTGTCGATAACGATCCTATAATATGGAAGTATTCATTAAGGACTTTATACTGAGCCCCATCGATATTAAAACACATTTTTTTCATACCAGAAAAATACATAAAAACGTTTAAGAAAACAAATTTACTAGAGATATATGTCTTTATCTATGGAGTTATATTATACTGTACTCCTAAGTAAACTATGTCCAGTCTATTCAGTTTGCAATGAGTTTATAAACTATGTCCAGTCTATTCAGTTTGCAATGAGTTTATTAATTTGAATGTCAGAATAGTTTTCAGATGTTAAGAGTGAAGCTTGACCTATCAGAAATTGTAAACCAATTGGTTTTGATTTTTTATTTATCCTGCATCATCTTTAATGAAAAAACCTTAAATCAGGGTTGTTGTAAATGGACTTGTTGCAAGAGGATATTTACGTTTTCGACTGTTAAAAATATTTTTTTATAGTTGATATAATTTAAAACTGATATTCACAATAAATAGTAGCAATAAGAAGTCACATAAATAGGATTATCTATTTACTCTAAATACCAGAAATATGTCAATCCCTACAATAAACTGACATTTTATCCGACAAATCTAAGATCGCGCCTCCCAATTGTAAAATGACTCACTAATCTATTCCAAAAAAAAAAAATAAAATCTCTTAATCTTCATAAAGATACAAATGCAACATCTTCCCCACAACCACACACATGACCTCAATTCCTCATTCGTAATCTGCTCGCATTCTTTTTTACCTCGAAGATCAAAAAAAAAAAAAAAACAGCAAAACCTCCACAAAGTGTCTGCAAAAAGTAGTAACATCCATCAATTTCCACAACACCTTGACTCATTACGCGCCTTCCCCTGGCGGGGCAATAACACTCGTACTTATGCAATGCATTTCAATTTCCACTAGAACGTACATACAAAATATCTCATCTCAACACGTCATCCCCCTCCAAAATCACTGTGATGTGTCTTTATTCTGAAAGAAATATCCCCCCATTTGTCTGGTAATGGTAATTGCCCACCCACCTATCTTAGCATGCCAAAAACACCCACAATATATAAACAACACCTATCCAACAGGTAATACAATTCTAATTCCAAATTTGGTGTGACACATAGTATGTGGCACTTGCTATCTATTGATAAAATAAAAAAGATACATTTAACCATGCTTATAAGTTTTCTATTTAAGGTATAAGCATACCGTTAAATCGAATGAACTATGCCAAGTTGGTTGAAAAGAATAAATTTTGTTCAAATGACCTTGCTGCTGTTGTAGATACTCACCCTAAAACGTGCAATCCAAACAAATTTTTGTATATATTCCTGAATACAATCGACAGAGTAAGCTTTTTTTTTTTATTATAATCCGATTGTGATGGATCTACACAAATTGGAGATATCCTTGAAGGTGGATATTTCTAAAGAGTCAGCAAATTTGTATTTCCACTTAGCAAATACCGTTGTTAAGAGTTAACAAATTTGTACTTCAGTTTAGCGCGAATTCACGTATTTTAATATAAATGTTGAAATTTACTCATAATTGAGAATCAAAAATAAATAGATAGATAGATGAAGATTATTACGATGGCTTTGGATGGGTTAATTTTATTTTTTATTTTCTTTTGCAATCTGGTAATTTCACTTTTTCTTCTTCTTCTTCTTCGGTGGAACACGCTTTCTTTTTATATTCAACTGTGTGTGTGATACACTAATAATAATACAAATTTTGTTACTTTCACAAACACTGTGCACAATAATTATTTTTAATTATTTATTTGCAGAACGAATAATCGAGATAAAACAAAAATCACGAGGTGATCAAACTTCGATAATCAATTTTTAATTCGATGACTGTCACAAATTGTTAAGCTGCAGAACGCGTTCACATCCGTTGAGTGCAATATTTTTTTTGTTTAGATTTTTTTCTAACAAATAATCTCACAATAGTCACTTTGAATGGTCATCAACTAACCATCGTCTAACTCTCTATTCGAAATGGTAATACCTAACGTATTTTCTTTTATTGAAAATTACTTCGTTTTCAAATTTAAAAAAAAAAAAAAATGTATCCACCACAAGAAAGAGAGCAGTACCTGGCTCCAGTAGATTTGAATTTTGGAGATAAAAATATGTGTGCGTATAATTTCGGGAGAAACCAGCGTACTCGACGACTTTCGCGACTCAACTAAACTTAAACCAAGTGGTAGGAGGAAATCGATGGTAAGAAATATTTTGTCGTTGTCAGTTGTCTTTGTTGTTGGTGGTAGTGGTGGCTTAAGAAGGTGCAACACACAGTTGATGGTAACATTTGTATGGAAAGAAAACTTGAACACACCATGGTCAGCACATGAAAGCTGTGCTACTGTGTGGTGTTCGTATCTGCGGAAAGCAACGAAAACTTTACATACAAGTTTTTGGTTACACTTTGTGACTTATTCTTCTCTTTGACTATCACCGAAGAGAATAGCAAGTGTTGGTTCGATTCGAGGAAAACCTGAGAGTAGCTCTCTTAAGATATTAGCATATGATTATTTCACTTTATTTCTCGTGCTGAATGTTAATCGAATTTGTGGCTTTTTATCGCATTTTGGTTTTTGTTTTTGCATTAGGCAATAGTGCATTAGAGGTGGATGGTGGATTTTTGTTTTTGTATTTAAAAAAAAATTTGTTAATTAGCATAATTTAAATATTTTCTTTTAATTTTTTGTGTGTGAGCGATCGCAGGTTTAATATGGACAAATGGGAATTAGATAATAATAAATGAGTAATATGTGTGTATTCAGAAATATATTACATAAGCAATTTTTGTGACAAATATAGTTCACACGAAAAGGACAAACGAAAGAGTTGATATGCGAACTGCATTATTTGAGTTTGTTGTTTCTGCAAATACATATGTGTGGTTAAGAAAATTTATAAACAGGTGGGGATGATTTGGTAAGAAACATACATTAATTCATTAGCACAATTTTGGCGGATCAAAGGACGCCGCCGAAATAACCTAAAAACTTTTGACGGATCTGAAGTAGTGGAGTTTCCTCGAACTCCACTAACAACAGAAGCATAATTCTCCGCAACATTAATTTCATGTTTCTGACTTGCGTAATTTGTGATTGCCTAGCAAAGTTCACCAAAAACCTTATTGGCTCTCATGAGTGTAGTTTTAGGCCAGGAAAGTCAACAACTTTCCAAAATATCACACTTCAGATATTCATCGATATCAAAGCCGCAAACGATACCATTAATGGAGATGAACTTTATATAGCGTATAGTTTCAGTATAATGGCAAAACTTTTCTATATGTGCACTGTGCAGGATGGCGATGGAAAATTCTCACTGCTTAATCAGCTTCATAGCGGGCTCAGTGACGCGATGGTTGGTGATATGCACGGCCGCGCATAAAGTCTGAGTTCGATACCGTGCTATCAGCTGTCAAGAATAGCTTGTCACAATTTCACCGCTAGGAGTCGGCTCAAAACAGGAAGTCCCGTCATTGTGAAAGAAGTACACACGCGCACATAAATGATTGTGAGAAAGCTAGGCCCTGAGTACTAACGAACCTGTTGCGCCAAAAATTTGTTTTTTTTTATCAGGGACACCAACAAGCGAACAATTGGATATTAAAAATGGATTTAGACAAGGTGACGAATCGTCGTGTACAACTTCTTTTGCATAATTTTTGAGAGGCATGCGCCGACAATATTGATATCGTTTGTCAAACTACACGGTTCTACTTTCAGCCTCATTTGCTAGAGAAGGAAGCGACAGAAATAGGTTTACCAATGAATAAGAATGGACAGATAACCTCGACGAATTCGAAAGAACGGCACCATCGACGGTTACAATATTGAGGTAGTAAGCTATTTGCATAGCTATGCTTTACTCTGACATTGTTGTGAGTCTAGGTTATTACACGGGGCATCCAGGATGTTGGAGAGAAGGGCACGGCAAGCTTGGGATTGCTCGGCTTAACTTGTCGGACGTGGGTAGTTCTTGCTCTCTCACCAAACAACCCAGCTCAGCAAACAGTTTTGTTCGTGCACGAACCAAATAAAATAATAAGAAGAAAGTTACTCTATGCTGACCACGGACGGACTCAAAAAGACTCTAAAAGGAAAACGATAGATTCAAAAAAAAGGCTGAAAAGAAGTGATCAAACACCTATGCCTATACCACTGAAAACAATTAGGAAAACTTGCTTCAAATATTCATCAGGAGTATAGATTCATCTCAATCCCAAAACATGCCGGTTGATATTGGCAATGTTGGCCTTCCCACCCGTCCCGAAAGACTTCCTATGGCTACCCCTCTGGCCACGTCTAGGAGAGATAGCTCCTTAATCATCACCCAGTCACAATGTCCTTAAAATTATGGAAAGTAAGTCTCTATCACGCCCTGTCGTTGTTTGTTAGGCGTCATGTTAAGTCATAGTCTATTCTCTAATGGACTGCCCAACTCTGACGAAATCTGGTCTGAAATTAAACGAAGAATTCGCCTTGCCAAACGCTGTTTCTTCGGACTAAGAGTGTAACTTAGTAATAAAGCTATCAAAAATGCTATTAAGGAGATCTTACATAAGACACAGTCCTTCTCTGGAGGATGTTCAAATCCTTTTTCGTGTTAAACGGATTCTTTTATGAACCTGCTATAGCGATATAGATCAGGGGTGGAATGGCGTTTTCCGTAAACGGATCGGCAATCGTGCGAACAGCAATTACGTGATTCGTCGTATTGAGATTGTGTCAATGCTCAAGGAACGTAATTTTTAGTTTTGCGTGGTAGTTGTAATAGAATAATATAAAAAAGGTAATACTGCAAACTTCAAATAAATGTCATTGGAACGTAACATAAAAGTATAAAAAATATTTTTACAACATTGAGTTGTTGTTTTCTAACCAAGATTTTGAGACAAGAAAACGATAATGAAAAAAAAATGTTCGAAAACAGCTAAGATATAGCAGCAATCCACTGCGGGTTCAAGCCCCAGCTTCGGCAGCATTTGTTTTCTACGAAAATTGCCAGCTTATCTGAGGCCACCTGGGCGATAACATGAGACAATATAAATCTATGTCTCCTCCTCTGTGCCACGTAGGTGTATGTTATATGTCTTTCCTTCTTTGTATCTATCTGTCTCTCTCTGTTGTATTAATGTCTTGATCTGTCCCAGCCGATGGCCTCAGTCGCCAGTGCTGTTACGTGTCTGTAGTTCGTTGCATTCATGTGCGAAGTACTGTGATGTCCAATGTCCAGTCCTACAATGTTTTGTTAAATACTTATTGTTCATCTATTTATTTATTAATATATTTGTTAATATTTGTTATTTATTAGTTATTATATGAAACCGTATTTTTTAAAACGTTTGTTATTTATTTATTTATTTATTTATTTATTCATTTATTCAATTAATATTGTCTCAAAACATTGTAATATGACAACAGATTAACATTAATATTAAACATAATTAATTAATAAAAGTGGTGGTTATTTAACAGGTTTTTATTTTTAAACAAATAAACTATATACATTAAGTATTTAATTGATTGACAAGGGGATTATCAGCAAAGCTGCATCTTGTTAAAAACGTTCTTTTAAGTCGGTCGATCCTATTAGAAATCAGTTCAACATTAGCCTTTTCATGGATGTCAATAGTTGAATACCTCCATGGTAAATTGAGCATCATTTTTAAAATTATATTTTGAGAAACTTGCAATTTTTTAATATTTCAGACAGCGGAGTCGCCCCATACTTGGCAACCATACAATAATATTCCCTGAAAAACTAATTTGTGGAGAATAATTTTATTGTCTATAGAAAGTAACGATTTACGATTAATGAATGGATATAACATTTTAATCGCAATGCCGATTTTGTTTTACTAACGTGGTCTTTAAAAGTAAGTCTTGTATCCAAATAAACACCCAAATACCTAACCGATGGCTCCCAACTAATATTGGTTCCATTAAACCGAATGTGTCTGCTGGGAAGAGCGCAAGCTTTTCTTTTTCGCGTGAAAAAAATCGCTTGAGTTTTTCCTTCATTTAGTTTGATTTTCCATCTGCTATAATACTTTTCTAGTATATCCATTCCTTCTTTTAAATTCCTCACAATATTGAGAGCGAATTGATGGGATGAATACATAGCAGTGTCATCTGCAAAAATAGCAACCTCACAGTTAGGTAAATGTGGCAAATCGGATGTGAAAATATTATAGAGGACCGGTCCAAGAACTGAGCCTTGTGGTACACCTGCACTAACATCAATTAAGTTTGAAATGCTACCATTTATATGAACATCGAAAGAACGATCGGACAAGAAAGACAGTACTACAGGGTGGCGCACGAATCGTGCTACAAAAATAAAACGTAATAACTTTTTTTCTGTGTGAGTAATCGGCTTATTTTTTTTTTTTTGTAGGTTACTATTTAGATTTATAAAAATGGATGCTTGGGATACGGAAAAAAGAATTTGGATAGTGCAACGGTACCATGCTTTGCAGTCCGTCATTTCCGTCCAAAGGGAATTTAGGCGGGAGTTTGGCGGTAATCCCCCTAGTAGATGGACCATTATGAGGTGTGTAAACATGTTTGCCGAATCTGGAAGCATCGCACGAAGGCCGTACCATCGAGATGCCAATGTTCGGGTTCAGGATACAATCGCAGCAGTAGCATCTGCAATACAGGCCAATCCGAGCGTTTCGACCCGAAACTTATCGGGGCAAATTGGAGTTAGTAGACGGTCATTACAATGGATACTTCATGACGATTTAAACTTGTTTCCGTACAAAGTCCAAATTACTAGCAAGTTAAACCCTCAGGATTTGCCTGTTCGCCTGGAATTTTGCCAAAAAACTATATCAATGGCCGAAGAAGACAACACATTGATCAATTGTTTGTTCATGTCTGATGTGGCCCATTTTGATCTTAACGGCAATGTAAACAAGCAAAATTGCCGTATATGGAAAGAGTCTAATCCAGAAATGCTCCATGAGACGGAACTGCACCCAGAACGAGTCACTGTGTGGTGCGCAGTTTCATCAAGGTGTATTGTCGGGCCGTACTTCTATGAAGAAAACGGTGTAACCGTTACTGTCAATGGGGACCGTTATTTAAAGATGTTGAAGGAGTTTTTTTACCCAGAACTGCGCCGAAGACGTATACCATTCAACGGCGTTTGGTTTCAGCAAGATGGAGCAACTGCACATATAGCCAGACCAGTTATGGCGGAGCTAAACAAAAAATTCGCAAACAAATTAATTTCTAGGAACTCCACTCTTCGCTGGCCCCCAAAGGTCACCTGACCTGACTGCACCAGACTTCTTTTTATGGGGTTATGTCAAGCAAGAGGTGTATAAAACGAAGCCCAGGAATTTAACTGAATTAAAGCAGTCCATAACGACAATAATTGAGGCGATCCCAACTTCAACTCTTCAGGCCGCAATGAAAAATTTTTTGATCAGGTGCCGCATATGCGTGGGAGAGCGTGGAGGTCATTTGCGATCTATAATCTTTAAAAACAACTAACTATTTAAAATAAAATTTAATTTTCTAACCAATAAAAAAAAAATAAATGAAATACATCGATTAAAAAAAAAGTTATTTGAATTTCTTATTGTAGCACAATTGGTGCGCCACCCTGTACTTTGCATAAATATGGAGGAAAGTTAAAGTGGATCATTTTATAAATAAGACCCTCGTGCCAAACTGAATCAAAAGCCTTTTCAATGTCTAATAGTATCATCCCAGTTGATTTGCCTTGAGACCGCGATTACTTTTTGATTATGGTATCGCCTGAAGCCAAACTGCTCCTTTTGATAAATATTTGGTTCGTTTATGAACTTTAAAATATTTTCCTTTATGATCTTCTCGTATATTTTACTTAAATTGCTCAACAAACTTATAGGCCTATAGCTTTCTGGACTATCTGGTTGCTTACCAGCTTTGAGTATTGGTACCACTTTAGCCTTTTTCCAAGCATAAGGAAAATATTGAAATTTAATGCAAGAGTTCATTATAAACGTTAGTATTTGATACCTGCCTTAGGAAGTTGTTTTATATAAATGTTTCTTAAATTGTCAATGCCTCCTATCTTCCTGATGCGTAGACTGTTGACAATAAATTCAATGTCCTCATCATTGATGACAACATTGGACACGCAATTGGCATTTGCTAAAGTGAAAGCTTGGAGAGTGTTTTTTACCAAATCATTCGTATATGCATCACCAAGATGTTGAGATACAACATGATTGTTTGCAAAGCTACAAGCAAGTGCGTTTGCTTTATCAATGTCTGTAAAGAAGGAATTGAATGCATTTTTTAGCAATGGTATTTGTTTATTCCTTGATTTTGTCACTTTTACAATAGTCCAGAATGGTTTTGAATTTTTATCTAAGGATTTAAGCTTTTGATTCCATTCTGTTGGTATTTTTGGCATCGATGTGTATTGTTAAAATGCGTTCACTGGTTTCTTCGAAGCATACGAATTCTTAACTATGTATCTTATGACAAATCTACATCCGAATAGTAGCTGACTAGCCCACTCCTAATAACGGTGTCATAAAAGTGTTAAACCAAAATATGACGTATTTATACACACAACTTAAAAAAAAAGCCACGAAGGTCATCTGGCTAATTTAATATAAATGAAGACGATTAGCAAAACATCCAAAAGAAAACCAAGCTTAATGCGCCACATTCGTTATTTTCTTTGGAAATATTGGCCATAGAGGTGTTGGATGAATGCGGTTTATTTCGATAACCTGTGAACACGGCTTAGAGATTTAACGATATTTTGCTGTTTTTGTTTCCAATTCTCGCGAATAATAAATTGTGAGAAAAATATGATTGATAATGGGGTTCATAAGGCGCTGCTTGTTAACATAAAATGCTGATTTAGTTATGTTCAAGGCTACCGCCTGCTGTTTGCAATTGCGTTAATACTGTGGAATATGTGAGTTATAGTCTTTGGTGTGCCCGGTCAAATCAGAAGTTGGACATCATTATTTACTTTAATTAGACACGAGAAAAAAAAATCAGAGCTATCAACTTATTTCTAGACAAATACGTACATCGTTCGATTTCTTATATGTATAGAGTAATAATTGATAGCTTTATCGACCTACCCATGTCTGTCCAGCTATTCGTTTTTGATTGTTTGATTTCAAAGTCTAAGCTAGGATTATGAGAGGAATGCTCTGTTTTACAAGTGTAGTTAAAATTTTAGTGCTGTAATATCAGCTTTTTGAAAAGGGATATTACAACTTGGAATACCAACCCACCCCTAAGATTTTTTATGATCTGCCAATGTCAAAATTTCCACAACCGATCAGATTTTCACATTTCGACAGATCCTGGAGAAAACCAAAGAAGTCCCAATCGATACCGACCAACTATTCATCATTTCAATGCCACATACGACAGCATTTATAGAGATGAACTAATTCGATCCATGTCTGGTTTTGGTATCCCGCCCTACCTCGTTCGATTGTGTAGGATGACAATGCTCCATAGGGGTACTAAAAAAGGATTTAGGCAAGGTGAGGCGCTGACATGTGACTTCTTCAATTTGATTCTTGAGAGGATTGTGCAAAACTCACGAGCCAACACCATAGGCACAATTTTCCAAAAATCGGTGCAACACTAGCGGTAGGACGCATCATTGGTAGAACTCAACGTGATGTTTTAACCACGTTCGCTAGTATAGAGATGGAAGAGGCAAAATAGAAAGTACAAGTGGGTAAGACTAAGTAATGCTGTCAACATGAAAGGACACACAACATCGATGAATTGGGCGGAACGTCACCATTGACAGGTATAACTTTGAGGTATTATGGGACTTTCTCTATCTTGGGTCCGCTTTTAACTCTGACAACAACATCTCGTATGAAATTTAACGAAGAATTACTCTTGCCAACTGCTGATTCTTCGGGCTAAGAAGGCAATTCTGTAGTAAAGCCCTCACCCGAACTACAAGGGAGATCCTAAATAAGACGCTGATCAACCAAGTACTGCACTACCGCACTGAAGCATGGACCGTCTCAAAAGAAGACGAAGAAATCCTTCATCGAGCCGAGAGGAAAATTAGTCAAGAAATCTTCGATCCCGTTTGCGTTGACGGGCAAGGGTGACGAAGATTCAACCAAGAACTATACGAGTTGTACAGCGACATGCCCCTTGTCAAAACATCTCCGCATTGGACGTTTAAGATGGCTAGGACATGTAGAACGAATGGACACCAATACTCCGATTCCCAGTCAGACGTCGGAGGCAGTAGAGTACGACCTAGTCATAAGTGGCGCGCACATGTAAAAACCGACCTCAACCAACTTGGAGTGCGCAACTAGAGGCAGTTGGCTGAGCATAGGGCTAATTGGAGAGGCATGTTGGTTGAGGCCCAAGTTCATTACGGACTATAGCGCCACTTAAGTAAGTAAGTAAGATTTTTTTCCCGCGAGTAGGACCGAAAAAGATTGTCCATCCTGGAGAGCCGTCTTACCAGGACAAGCCACTTATACAACCGACCTTGCCTGATCATCGCAGGGGACCGTTTGCGGACAGTTATAATTAGCCATACAGCCGTCAGCACGGGTGTCTTGATACTTTGGCTTAAATGTCAGAATTTTAATGGGGTTTACTCCCGGCACCTCATGAAAGAGATTGAGTTGCGCTTGTTTTCGTTCAGGCAACTAGGTGGCTGCACTCATTCAGGTGGAGGCTTGCAACCGACACATTGCTGAATACGGCTCCCACATTCCTCGTGTACTTACTACAAGCCCGTTGGCCCCAGAACGGCGACAACCATTAATGTTTAGTTTAAACGTTAAGATTATTTAATGAGTGCTCTGAGGATTTACCTAGGAAGTTTAAAAGCTCGAATCTTGCTGGGCAGTTACTCATTGCTAGATCTATTAGCTTACCTAATCAAACTAAACCCAAATCTGCACATCTTACCAAATCACGTTACATAAACCAATTTTCTTACATTCTTATCGACTGTTCATCCATAACTTTGGCCACAGTATATGTAGGGGTTCTTGTCATGTATCGGGTTTTTCAACAGGGACGCTACAAAAGTTGAGCGACAGGGAAAGCAAACAACGCCATATTTCTTGCCGCTCTTTTGACATTTCTCTTCAGTAAGGTTTGCCATTTCATGATGGAAAGATGTACGATCCAACAAGAGTCGAAATTATTAAAATTTACAACCGAAATTCGAAGTCAGTGGCCTCAGCGTTAAGAGCGCTACGTCCAATTACGTTATGGTCGTCATAATCGTCCTAGCAGATCAACAATTGAGAGTCTAGTGGAAAAATTTGAATCCACTGGGACAGTACAAAATTTTCCCGTGCCAGTGAGACAAAGAAGTGCCCGTAGTGTCGAGAATATTGCTGCCGCTGAGGCTGCAGTTGAAGAAAGCCCAAATGTATCTCCCACACGTCGTTCTCAAGCGTTGGGCATCTATCTGACGTCGTTGTGGCGAATTTTGCGAAAAGATCTTGGCATACATCCTTACAAGATTAAATTGACGCAAGAACTGAAGCCCCTTGACCACCAGAAGCGTCGTATGTTCGTGAATTGGGCTGAGCAACAACTTGAGAATGATTCGGATTTTCATCGAAAAATCATCTTCAGCGATGAGGCTCATTTCTGGCTGAATGGCTTCGTCAATAAGCAAAATATGCGGTATTGGTCAGGCAGAAATCCACACGAACTCCATGAGTTATCATTGCATCCCGAAAAAATTACGGTTTGGTGTGTTTTATGGGCCGGCGACGTCATTGGGCCGTACTTCTTCCGTGATGATCAAGACCGGCACGTTACCGTGAATGGGAACCGCTACCGTTCAATGATGACCGAATATTTTTGGCACCAATTGGATGATATGGGCTTTGAGGACTTCTGGTTCCAACAGGACGGCGCCACAAGCCACACAGCGAATTCCGCAATCAATTTATTTGAAACCAATTTTGTAGAACGTGTTATCTACGAAACGGTCCAGTCGCTTGGCCGCCTCGGTCGTGCAAATTGACGCCGTTAGACTATTTCCTGTCAAGTCTATGGTCTATGCCAACAAGCCAGTGACGATTGATGAACTTCGTACGAATATCGAACGTGAAATTGCAGCAGTAACGGCCGTTTTATGCTTGAAAACCGTCGAAAATTGGAATCAGCGTCTGGACTTCTGCAAGCGTGCCCGTGGTGGCCATGCAAAAGAAATCGAGTTTCATACATAATGGCATCGAACGTCCTTTCACGGAAATATAGAATTTCATTGATATCCAAAACCGTTTTTGTTTTATTTTAAAATAAAATGTAGCGCTCTTATTGAAAAACCCTTTATCTTCTCGGTTGTTTGAAAGAAGAACTTACTGATCCATCAAATAATATACAAACAACTTTTTTTAAAGCACCTATGCTGCAACATAAGAGCTCAGAACGTGTTTCATTCATCTCCTTAATATTTTATTTATATCTTGTATAACGAATGCACTATACATCAATCTGTTTCTTTATTTTGGTTAAAGGTTAACTCCCAAGTGTTCACTGGCCAGGCTATAATTAAAAAAATTCAAAACATTAATTTAAAAGGAATGTTGAGATTGCGTTCACTTTGTTTTAAGGATTTATTAGTTGCATTCGTATTTCCGAGTCTGCAACTTAAGATTTATTGCTTGAACTTTTCTTGTTGGTCACAGTGGTTTGCCATCTTATGATATACAACAGAACTGATGAGTTTCCTGGCAATGGGTACCAAAAAAATTAAGAAAGACAATTAATAATCATTTTGGAAATGTCACAAGAGGAATGGTATGTTTCTTGTATACGTAAATCAATGCATATTGAGAATTTTACAGTGTTTGGCGATTTTCATTTTATCCCACCATACCTATTTGCAGTTTTGCTACATGTATATCCTTTGACCGAATGTATGTGTGTATCAAAATGTCACAAGTAGGCATACCATGTCTGCTAATAATTGACGGACACAAAGAAGTAAACTTTCCGGATATAGGATACTCTATATTTTCTATTATAACGGGTGATCCAAGTAGAGATACTTTTTTCAATAGCCTTTTTTGACAGATCACGTGTGAGTCGTGTCATGCTGTCATGTTATTTTTGTTTAGTATTGCTTGGCATTTCATAATGGAAAGACTTACGCGTGAACAACGTTTACTTTCAACTGTTCAACTTTATTATGAAAATTCACGTTCTGTGAGGAATGTGTTTCGTGCACTTCGCTCAACTTATGGTCAACATAATCGGCCTACTGAGCGTACTATTCGCAACACCATCACCCATTTTGAGACCCAGCATTCATTATTGGATAATATTCGACCGAATAGACCACGTCCAGCACGTTGTGAAGAAAATATAGCGGCCGTAGATGAGAGTGTACACGAAGACCGTAGAGAGTCGATTCGGCGCCGTTCACAGCAACTCGGACTGACGTATGGAACGACTTGGCGCATTTTACGTCAAGATCTTAAATTTAAAGCGTACAAAATACAGCTTGTGCAACAACTGAAGCCGCTCGACCTTCCCAAACGACATCGCTTCGCTCTATGGGCTCTTGAAAAGTTCCAAGAAGATCCGACGTTTTCGAGGAAAATTTTGTTTAGCGATGAGGCCCATTTCTGGCTCAATGGGTATGTAAACAAACAAAATTGCCGCATTTGGGACGAAGAGCAACCTGAAGAGATTGAAGAGCTGCCACTTTATTCAGAAAAAAACAACGGTTTGTGGGCCGGTGGAATCATCGGTCCATATTTCTTTAAAAATTATGCCGGTGCGAACGTAACCGTCCATGGCGACCGTTATCGTGCCATGATAACCGACTATTTGATGCCTGAAATTGAAGCTCGTGATCTCGGCGACATTTGGTTTCAGCAAGACGGCGCCACTTCCCACACATCGCATCAATCAATGGACTTATTGAGAGAACATTTCGGTGAGCACATAATTTCACGTTTTGGGCCGTTCGATTGGCCACCAGGATCGTGTGATATCACACCGTTAGACTTCTTCCTGTGGGGATATGTAAAGTCAAAAGCTTATGCCGACAAACCCGCTTCGACTCAGGCCTTGGAGGAAAACATCACGCGTGTCATTCGCCAGTTACCAGTCGAAATGCTCGAATGAGTGATCGAAAATTGGACTCAACGGTTGGACCATCTGCGACGTAGCAACGGCCAACATTTGATAGACATAATCTTCAAAAAATAAATGCCAAAGAATGTTCTTTCAAATGATAATAAAAGTTCTCCATTAAATTTGAATTTTCTGTGTTTTTTTCTTTAAAATTACTTTTAACTAAAGTGACGCTACAGTCCGGAATGAACTTGGGCCTCAACGAACAGGCCTCTCCAATTAGCTAACTGCCTCCAGTTGCGCATTCCAAGTTGGTTGATGTCGGTTTCTACTTGTGCGGTCTTCCTCTACTGCGTCCGAAGACTGGCTGGGAATCGAAGACTCTGCGAGCCGTCCAATGCGTAGTTTCTTGACCAGGGGCATGACGCTGTACTTTATAGCCCGTCAACGCAAACGGACCGACTCTTTTTCGAAGAATTTTCCCTTCGAATCGTTCAAGGATTTCCTCATCCGCTTTTGTGACGGTTAGCAGGACTGAGATGATTAGGGTCTTCCATAAGATCTCCTAAGTAGTTCGAGTTAGGACTTTAGTACTGAGTTGCCTTCTAAGCCCGAAGAAACAGCGGTTGGCAACAATAATTCTTCGTTTAATTTCTGACGAGATTTTGTTGTCAGATTTAAAAGCGGAGCCGAGATAGAGAAAGTCCTGTACTACCTCAAAGTTATATCTGTCAATGGTGACGTTGTGTCCAATTCGTCGATGTTGTGTGTCCTTTCGTGTTGACAGCATATATTTTGTCTTGCTCTCATTTATCCATTATTTATCCGCTTCCTTCTCAATACTAGCAAACGTGCCTTTGACATCACGTTTAGTCCTACCAATGATGTCAATATCGTCGGTTGCACCGATTTTTGGAAATTTGTACCTCTGGTGTTGGCTCGCGAGTTTTACACAATCCTCTCATGAATCAAATTGAAGAAGTCACGTGACAGCGCATCACCTTGCCCAAATACTTTTTGAAATAAAACGTATAGGTGAGGTCGTTTCCAAGCCTGATGAAACAGCGAGAATTCACGATCATCATCCTATACAAACGGACGAGCTTGGGCGGTATACCAAAACTAGACATGGCTCTGTATAGTTTGTCTCTGTAAATGCTGTCGTATGCGGATTTGAATTCAATGAACAGGTGGTGGGTATCGATTTGGACTTCTTGGGTTTTTTTCAGGATCTACCGAAGTGTGAAAATTTGATCGGTTATGGACTTTCCAGGCCTTAAACCACACTGAAACCGTTTACCAATACGCCCTCTGGTATTGGTAAACGGTTTCAGGCGTTCACATATTATGGCAGATAGGATCGTGTAGACGATGTTGAGGAGACGTATGCCTGTGTAGTTGACGCTGTTAAGAGGGTCTCCTTTTTTGGTGGATCGGGCAACGATCTGGCACGAAACGAAGTGGTTTTTCCGTATTCTCAGCATCGACTGTATCTCTTACTTACTAACTTAAGTAGCGCTACAGTCCGGAATGAACCTGGGCCTCAACCAACATGCCTCTCCAATTAGCCAGGTCCTTAGCTAACTGCCTCCAGTTGCGCACTCCAAGTTGGTTGAGTTCGGTTTCTACTTGTGTGCGCCACTTATCTCATCTCATGTATCTCATCTTCGATATTTCCTTGTTCATCTCGACAGGATTCTGTTCGAGCCTTGTATCTTGGCTTTGACCTTAAACACTTTGGAAAAACTTGCGAACATCGTTACTGGAGTGGCACCTCTCTATGTCCTCGATTGCCGGTGTTGTTCCCTTCTTCTTTGCCTATAGAGCTTCAATGAAAACTCTTGTCTTCACCTGCAGCTTAGGCCTCGTTCTTGGCTGCGAGTATCTGTCGGCATACAGCACTAAACCAATTTTTTCTTGCTGGTGGGCGCGAAAAACCTAGCACATCAGTTGTGGCTGATCTAATGGCTTTTTGCAACGTTGCCATTGATCTTCGACATCGATGCTGGTAGTATGTTGTGAATCGAGAGGTTAAGGGATACGCGTTGCGCGAAGGTCTTGGCGGTCTCTTTGGATTTCAATCTTTCGACATTAAATTGGTCCACAGTATTTCTGGATTGTGTTAGTATGGTGGATATCCGCATTCTTACCTTGGCTGCAACAAGGTAGTGGTCCGAGTCGATGCTAGGTCCTCGGAATATTCGGACATCAAAAACACTGGATGCGTGCCTCATTTCTATCGCAATGCGATCAATTTGGTTGAGTCTGGTGGTTACTGGACTACTAAGCAGGGGGCCCCTGTTTCGAATACTGAAGCTTCTCCTTGTGACAAATACATAACTAAGCACACACACATTAATGTAGAAGCTAAAAGTAAGCGTGTTAGTGGACGGATTTCGTATTTTTCTTACACTTGCTCTGTAAATTTCATTATCCAAGTTTGAAATTTTAGGTTGATCTGGAGGCCGCCATGTCCCCTTATGGATATCGAGGTAAGAGAACCGTGAGCTGGCTATAGTCAATATAGATGTCAATTAGCATAAGTCTGTTACCAGATGCGTTGTGGTGTAGGCTATGTTTTCCGACAATAATGCTAAAGATGTCTTCACTTCCTACCTTTGCGTTAAAATCTCCCAGCACGATTTTAACATCGTACTTCGGTAGTCGCTCATAGGGTTTTTCAAGGAGTTCGTAGAAGAAATCCTTAGCTATATCATACATTCCTCCGTCGAGGCGTGAGCACATATAAGACTCATATTGGCGAATTTGGCCTTGATGCGGAATGTTACAATGCGTTCGCTAATGTTTTGGAAACATAACTTGGAAACATGTCTTGGAAACTCCGGCAGTTATAAAAAATTTGCATCCGAATAATCGCTGTTTCCGCTCACTATTACACGGTCCGGCTCATCCCAAAAAGAAGGACTACCCTGCATTATATTTTTTCAAAGAAAATTTTGCGAGAAGTTTTAAACTATAAAAACTATCCAGCATGCAAAATTGATAGTTAAAACTAAATCCGTTCCTGAGGTTAATAGTTTTTATACATAGTTTTTAACATAAAGAAATGATTTAGGTATATAGACCTTAAAGTAGCTGGATCGACTCATGATCGCTGAGTTGATATCTGTCCTTCCATTAGCCTGCCTCTACATCACCGTTTTTAGGCCTTAAATTTCGAACTTGGATAATGAAATTTGGTATATAGGATCATGGAATATAGGCATTGAAAAGCCTACAGAGCAAGTGTAAGAAAAATACAAAATCCGTCCACGGCATAAATATACTTTAGCTGCCTTTCACTTTTTATTAATCGATTGGTCTCTGCGCACTGCTTTTATATGCTTTTAAAAATTGTCGCTCACATTTAGTTTAAAAGTTATTAATAAAATAAAATTGCACTTTTTGGGTTATAATCCCATACAAATTGTCTGTAGTTTGACACTTCATTTATTTATTTTTTCTGCTGCGGTGTACGCAGCATTGCCATGTTGAAAAAAACATACCAAATAAAAATATTTTAACAAAAAGAAATGTTGACTAAGGCGCCTGCCTGACGACTTTAAATACCCTGAGCGGAGCAACGAAGTTGCGTGAGCGTGGACTGTCCACAGAAAGAGAGCTGAAATCCTTTGTTCCCGCGAAGCGGGCCACGCAGAGTACCGCTTAATAGAAAAACTGTTGACTTAGGCGCCTGCCTGACGACTTTAAATACCCTGAGCGGAGCAACGAAGTTGCGTGAGCGTGGACTGTCCACAGAAAGAGAGTTGAAATCCTTTGTTCCCGCGAAGCTGGCCACGCAGAGTACCGCTTAATAGAAAAACTGTTGACTTAGGCGCCTGCCTGACGACTTTAAATACCCTGAGCGGAGCAACGAAGTTGCGTGAGCGTGGACTGTCCACAGAAAGAGAGTTGCAATCCTTTGTTCCCGCGAAGCGGGCCACGCAGAGTACCGCTTAATAGAAAAACTGTTGACTTAGGCGCCTGCCTGACGACTTTAAATACCCTGAGCGGAGCAACGAAGTTGCGTGAGCGTGGACTGTCCACAGAAAGAGAGTTGAAATCCTTTGTTCCCGCGAAGCGGGCCACGCAGAGTACCGCTTAATAGAAAAACTGTTGACTTAGGCGCCTGCCTGACGACTTTAAATACCCTGAGCGGAGCAACGAAGTTGCGTGAGCGTGGACTGTCCACAGAAAGAGAGTTGAAATCCTTTGTTCCCGCGAAGCGGGCCACGCAGAGTACCGCTTAATAGAAAAACTGTTGACTTAGGCGCCTGCCTGACGACTTTAAATACCCTGAGCGGAGCAACGAAGTTGCGTGAGCGTGGACTGTCCACAGAAAGAGAGTTGAAATCCTTTGTTCCCGCGAAGCGGGCCACGCAGAGTACCGCTTAATAGAAAAACTGTTGACTTAGGCGCCTGCCTGACGACTTTAAATACCCTGAGCGGAGCAACGAAGTTGCGTGAGCGTGGACTGTCCACAGAAAGAGAGTTACAATCCTTTGTTCCCGCGAAGCGGGCCACGCAGAGTACCGGTTAATAGAAAAACTGTTGACTTAGGATTTAATTTATTTATTATATTATACTAATTAATGATGAATCGTCAGAATCATTAGAACATGGTTCTGGAATTGCTTCTTGCCCGTTGTAAAGTTTGCCGGCACATTTAAAAAATTCTTCGAGGGGGTCTAAATTTTCGTTACGGCATTTTTTTAAGATATTTTGTTTAGTCATTTTTTATTATTAATTAATCATTGTTAATAATTTTTTTTTTACAATTTTTTACATTTTTTACATCTTGTAATGCTCCATTGGAATGTTTTTCTTCATATTTATCACTCAGCTATGTGTGAACTGTCAAAAGTTGGTTGATTTCTATAGGGATTTTTGGAAATTTCATTGTTTAATAACTTTTTAACTAATTGAGAGCGACAAAAAAAAAATTGCTAAATTTTTAGCTTAATTTAGTGAGTGGAACAAAAAAAAAAGTGAAAAAAGTGATTGGAAGCTAAAGTAAAAATGTTCCCCGTCCACTAACACGCTTACTTTAAGCTTCTACATTAATTTGTGTGTGCTTAGTTATGTATTTGTCACAAGGAGAAGCTTCAGTATTTAAAACAGGGGATGATATTTTATTTCGTGCAGGTGGTTACTGGACTACTAAGCATGGGAGTCCAGTAACCACCTGCACGAAATAAAATATCATCCAAATGTTTGCTACAGCTTTCGTATTCAGTGGTCCAATCTGCGATTAACTTGGTTCTTAAATTTGCGGAACTTGCTTGATTTCGTTCGTTATGTTTACTCTAGGACCTTTAACTCTTTGGAGTTTATTCATATAAACTCGCAATTTAAGATAGCCCCACAAGTGGTTAAAGGCGGTTGTTTTTTTTTTTCAAATTCATAGAGAGGGCGGTTCATACTTTGTGCCCATCCGAATGCGAGTGTGGCTGTATGTAAACTCTGAATACGTGTGTAAGGGTATGCTGCCCACCTGTAATCCCCCCGCTTGGAGTTTATTCATAAAAACTCACAATTTTAAATAGCCCCACAAGTGGTTAAAGGCGGTTGTTTTTTAGTCCGAGAATGAATTATGTACTTAATTTTCTAATTTGGATTCATCGCAGAATAACATTTTAGTGCAGTCAAGCTTTCAAATACTGAAAAAGTGACGTTTCAAATTATCAGTTTTAACTAAAGATCCGACCGTAAAAAACTATGGCACTTACATTTTTGTAAACGGCGTCTAATGGATTCATAAAGATCGTCGCGTGCCTGTTTTGTTGTCAAAAACCAAAAGCAAATTTTTATCTGAAAAGTTTTTTTTTTAAATGTTTAGGTATACTTTTCCTGCTGGACGAAACAAAGAATTTGTGTACAAAATTGATATGCGAGTTTAAAATATATTAACTTATGGACGGATAGAGGTACAGACATGCTGAGATCGACTCAGCTTTCAATTCTGATTCGTTTAATATATTCTTCAAAGAAAAGTAAAGTCATCGAAATTTATTTAAAACGATAAAAAAACATAAAAAATATCCAAGAGCGTTGATTCAAAGAATTTTCAAACATCAATCTCGTTCATCTCACATTACACTGTTCATGCAACCGACAACTTGCGAGTTAGTTCGATATGAAAAGCCGCATCATACACTCGAACAACTGTCAAAACTCATGATGTCATATTAACATTACCTACAAATGATCGCAATTTAAATCGAAATGACATCGTTAATAGATGTCACAACCCGGTGTATGACATTCATCTCACAAAGTCAACAAATGGACTTCCGTCAAATGCAGATCGCTGCGATTTTTATAATGCAAATGATCAACAGATTCGTCAGAGAGTATCGAAGACGTCAGCAGCTTGCAACAAATGATATATTGCCGTTGATTTAATTTACAAATTGAATCTATTTGTAACAGTTAATTATATTGGTATTACTTTTATGTAGGTGCAAATCATTAAGGGAATAGACTTGTCAAACTGCATCGTCAGTTAAAAACACGCCTTAAGCTCCCACAGCTAATCAGTCATTTGGTTAAAATATGTTTACATTGCCCAAATATAAGTGGATACATAAACCTGCGCCATGTGGTATAGAACTCGTTCGAGGTGAAGGCTAGTCAATAGAAATAAACTGGAGACATATAAAAATAAAAATTGCAGTCGTGATTAGAATGTTGCCATATCCAGTGAGTGAATTCTTAATTTAAAGCTAACAACTGATAAATACGACAAAGCCGTAGAGCTTTGGGTTTTTAAGATTTCAACAGCTTTCTGTATTGAGGAAGTCCTTCAGATTGGCGTCTCGTCGATGAACTGATCTCTTAATTTATGCTTCTTGGATGAAGTGTTTCACTGAAAATATGAAATTGATACATTCCGGTATAGCTGTTTGAATTTTTTTTAAAGAGGTTTCAATCTGCATGTTATTTGCATTTGGATATCTGTGATCGAGTAAATTTGCTGACTAAGTATATGAACGAGTACTACGCAACTTGTAAAGCTATGCAAATATACTAATAAAATTTAAATACCAATAAGAAGTAAGATGACGTAAAATAGGAATATTTTATCGGGATATTGGAAAATGGTTGGGTTTGGTATAAAAAGGGTATACGCTGATTGGTTTAAACTCGGCAATGCCCAGTGGTTGTAGTTCGATACCAAAAAAGGATTTAGTCAAAGCGATGCACTGTCGTGTGAATTCTTTAATGTGCAGGATTGTGCAAAACTCCTCATCCAACCTCAGAGGCACAATCTTCCAAAAATCGGTGCAACTACCTAGCATACGATGAATTTATTGACGTGACATCATTTGTCGGACTCAACGTGCTTTAAAAGTAGCTGCGTAACAAAGTAATGGGTGATCCATTTGGAGGTTCCCTACTTTTTTAAAGAAAAAAATACAGAAAATTCAAATTTAACGGAGAATGTTTATTATCATTTGAAAGAACATTCTTTGGCATTTATTTTTTGAAGAGTATGTCTATCAAATGTTGGCCGTTGCTACGTCGCAGATGATCCATCCGTTGAGTCCAATTTTCGATCACTCGTTCGAGCATTTCGACTGGTAACTGGCGAATGACACGCGTGATGTTTTCCCCACATATCCCCACAGGAAAAAGTCTAACGGTGTGATATCACACGATCTTGGTGGCCAATCGACCGGCCCAAAACGTGAAATTATGTGCTAACCGAAATGTTCTCTCAATAAGTCCATTGATTGATGCGATGTGTGGGAAGTGGGGCCGTCTTGCTGAAACCAAATGTCGCCGAGATCACGAGCTTCAATTTCAGGCATCAAATAGTCGGTTATCATGGCACGATAACGGTCGCCATTGACGGTTACGTTCGCACCGGCATAATTTTTAAAGAAATATGGACCGATGATTCCACCGGCCCACAAACCACACCAAACCGTTGTTTTTGCTGGATGAAGATGCAGTTCTTCAATCTCTTCAGGTTGCTCTTCGTCCCAAAGGCAGTAATTTTGTTTGGTTACATACCCATTGAGCCAGAAATGGGCCTCATCGCTAAACAAAATTTGCCTCGAAAACGTCGGATCTTCTTGGAACTTTTCAAGAGCCCATAGAGCGAAGCGATGTCGCTTGGGAAGGTCGAGCGGCTTCAGTTGTTGCACAAGCTGTATTTTGTACGCTTTCAATTTAAGATATTGACGGAAAATGCGCCAAGTCGTTCCATACGTCAGTCCGAGTTGCTGCGAACGGCGCCGAATCGACTCTCTACGGTCTTCGTGTACACTCTCAGCTACGGCCGCTATATTTTCTTCACAGCGTGCTGGACGTGGTCTAATCGGTCGAATATTATCCAATAATGAATGCTGGGTCTCAAAATGGGTGATGGTGTTGCGAATAGTACGCTCAGTAGGCCGATTATGTTGACCATAAGTTGAGCGAAGTGCACGAAACACATTCCTCACAGAACGTGAATTTTCATAATAAAGTTGAACAATTTGTAAACGTTGTTCACGCGTAAGTCTTTCCATTATGAAATGCCAAACAATACTAAACAAAAATAACATGACAGCATGACACGACTCACACGTGATCTGTCAAAAAAGGCTATTGAAAAAAGTATCTCTACTTGGATCACCCGTTAGAACATATGCATATACTGCGTTAAGTCTTCGATTAGCATAAAGTCCTCACTGATGGTATTGTTGAATCCAGTAAACGATGAGAAAGAAGTTCATATGTTCTCCGCATTGAATATGGCACCAAAGCCATTATAACAGTTTTTCAGTTCTTTTCTTTCCAATACTTACTCACTTAAGTGGCGCTTTAGTCCGGCATGAATATGTGCGTCAACCAACATGCTTCTCCAATTAGCCCGGTTCGTATCTAACTGCCTCCATTGGCGCACTCCAAGTTGGTTCAGGTCTTCCTCTACTGCGTCCAAGGTCTAGCTGGGAATCGAAGACTCTGCGACCCGGAGTGTTGGTGTCCATTCGTTCTACATGTCCTAGCCACCTTAAATGTCCAATGCGGAGTTTTTTTTACCAGGGGCATGTCGCTGTACAGCTCGTATAGGTCTTGGTTGAGTCTTCGTCGCCATAGCCCGTCAACGCAAACTGGACCAAAGACTTTTCGAAGAATTTTAATCTCTAATCGAACAAGGATTTCTTCATTCGCTTTTGAGACGGTCCATGCTTGAGCACCGTAGAGCAGGGCTGGGAGGATCAGGGTCTTATATAAGATGTCCTTAGTAGTTCGAGTGGGGGCTTTACTACTGAATTGCCTTCTTAGCCCGTAAAAACAGCGGTTGGCAAGAGTAACTCTTCGTTTTATTTCTGAGAAGATGTTGTTGCCAGAGTTAACATCGGAGCCGAGGTTGGCAAAGTCTGTCCAATTCGTCGATGTTGTGTGTCCTTTCGTGTTGACAGCATATACTTAGTATTACTCTCATTTACTGCCTATTTTGCCTATTTCTTCTCTATACTACCAAACGTGTCATTGACATCAAATTGAGTCAATATCGTCGGCGTATGCTAGCATTTGTACATTTTTTGGAAGATTGTGCCTATAGTGTTGGATTGAGAGTTTTGCACAATCCTTCACATTAAAGAAGTCACATGACATAGTCAGTGCATCGCCTTACTAAATCATATTTTGGTATCGAATGTGGCAGTGAGGGTACCCTGAAAAACTTTGTAAAAGCGAAACAACGCTGAACATTGCTTGAGAAATGAACTCAAATTCATAGAGAGGACGGTTTATACTTTGTGCCCATCCGAATGCGAGTGTGGCTGTATGTAAACTTTGAATGCTGCCCACCTGTAATCCCCCGATTGGGCATACCGTTGGATTTCGGAATTCGGCGGTATTTCGCTCGGCATTTTTTCCTGGCACCGTCGGTGAGGTCGTTTCCGACCCTGATGCAGCAACGAGAATTCTCCATCGCCATCTTATGCAATCGGACGAGTTTAGGGCGGTACACCAAAATTAGGCATGACCCCGTATAGTTCGCCGAATGCGAGTGTGGCTGTATGTAAACTTTGATTACGTGTGTAAGGGTATGCTGCCCACCTGTAATCCCCCGCTTGGGCATAACGTTGGATTTCGGAATTCGGCGGTATTTCGCTCGGCATTTTTTCATGACACCGTCGGTGAGGTCGTTTCCGACCCTGATGCAGCAACGAGAATTCTCCATCTTCATCTCATGCAATCGGACGAGTTAAGGGCGGTACACCAAAATTAGACATGGCCCCGTATAGCTCGTCTATATAAATGCTATTGTATGCGGCTTTGAACGTGATTTCTTGGGTTTTTTTTTCCAGGATCTACCGAATTGTGAAGATTTCATTAGTTGACCTAAAATCACACTGATAGGAGCCAGTCAGGTTGTTGGTAAACGAGTTCAGGCGTTCACATATTACAGCAGATAGGATCATGTAGGTGATGTCGAAAAGGTTTATGCCTCTGTAGTTTGCGCAGTTAAGAGGGTCCCCTTTATTGGGGATCTGGCATACGATGCTGAGTTGGTGGTCCATTCTTCAGGCATACTTTCATCCGACCTGATTTGGCTCATGAGTTAGTGGATGTGATAGACCAAGTCATTTCCGGCAGCCTTATTAAGCTCTAATTTAGATATTGCTATCCTCACTTCACTTAGGTCGGATAGATTGTAGTTTTCGCTGTCGTCGCCAATATTGAATGGTTTGTTCTGCTTGACAGCGGAATCTTATTCGTCATCACAGTTTAAGAGTCTGCAGAAGTAGTTCGTCCATATCCTCAGAATGTCTCAACTACCATATTTATTTGTTCATCTCAGCAGGATTCTGTTCAAGCTTTGTATATCATTGGCTTTGACGTAAAACTTGGTAAAACTTGGTAAAACTTGCAGACATTGTTCCTAGACTATTTCTTACTGTATTTCTGATTTGTTGTAGTGTGGTGGATATACCCTTCCTAACCTTGGCTGCAACAAGGTAGTGGAGTGTTAGTCTTTTGAAATGTTCAGACATTCAAAACACTGAGTGTGTGCCTCTTGTCTATCGCAATGTGATTAATTTGCTAGACTGTCCGTTGATGTGAAGGCCGCCATGTCCCCTTATGGATATCAATGTGATGAAACCGTGTGCTGGCTATAGTGGCATTTCATTCCGTAGTGACGTTAATTAATGTTTTTCGACAATACTGCTAAAAACGCCTTCTATTCCTGCCTTTGCGATAAAATCCCCCAGTACGATTTTAATATGGTATTTCGGTAGTCGCTCATAGGTTGTGACAAGGAGCTCGTAGAAGCAATCTTTAGCTATATCATCTTTTTCCTCCATATGAGCGCATATTAGGCTTATGTTGATCAATTAGGCCTTGATGCCTAAGTCTGCCACTTATAACAAATCCGCATACGAATAGTCGCTGTTTCTGCACACTATACCACGGTCCGTAGTAGATGTCACAGTTTTACATCCTCTTTTTGCCCGGTCAATCCCATCGTATTTTATAGGTGTCTGCTTTGTAGCAGCT
Source organism: Rhingia rostrata (assembly GCA_949824845.1). NCBI lineage: Eukaryota > Metazoa > Arthropoda > Insecta > Diptera > Syrphidae > Rhingia > Rhingia rostrata. The sequence goes on from OX463758.1 coordinate 30,765,406, forward strand.
TAGGTCTTCCGCTTGTTGTTAGCTTGCACCTCTCCTGTTTAAGGTTCTCACATTCCAGGTGCAGATACGAACGTCGTTTTCCTGTTTTCGTTATGCATGGTCGTTAACAATAAAATCAATACACCCCGAGGCTATTGGTTGCTTCGTAACAATGGTTTTTCCATGAGTGGGTAGTTAATGAACAAAATAAAGTAAATATTTACATAATTCTAACGTGAATAGTGCGTACATGTCAGTGACATTAAAAAAATGTCTTAAATAAAACAGAGGTAGAACGCCAAATTTAAAGTCACTAGGTTAATGGTGGTATTGTTAGATCACTAAAATGAGTTTATCTTCATCATCAATCAGTCAGTCAATCAGCCACTTGAACATTTGAACGCACTTACCACTCGCACCCGAACTAAACAAAGATGAGGGCATTACTTTATAATTTTTCTTAGAGTTGTCAACTGATGATGCTCGAGGTTGTGCTTCGCAATGCAAATTAATTTCTCCAACTGTAATTGTTGATAATTATATAATTGATATGGTAATGAAATTCGACAATTCATTCACCATCGTTCATTGCAATTCTTTTGACAGAGTTCATTTGCCGAATATTTGGCAGTCACTCATCAATCATCAATGAGCACCTCAAAAATACGTCAGCATTAAGTACAATACCAGACGTCACATTGACATCGATTTCGCGTAACCAAAATTACTCAATAATTAGTGGCAGTGAATGGGACACACACCAATACTTCACCTTCCCCAAAAACGGTCCGAACCCGATCATCAACCTTCGCTCTTGTTAAACTCTTTCTATTTGTATCTGCCAGTCAAGACAAAGTGACAGAGTAGTACCCGTTTTTGGAATATCTGGCAAATCATTTTCCTCTCGTTAAATTAGTGGTAAAAGCTTTATCGCAACAACTTTACCATGTCAGTGAAGGAATTCGTTGACACCATTATTACTCTGGTATAACGTCGACTAAAGCGTGCTTGCCAATAGCACGGCTAAGTAGTTCAAAGAGGTAAGGTTCTTAGGAGTAACTTCTTGTGTACACAAGTCACTTGGCTAAGTGCAATCTAGATAGTTTCTTGTACGTGTAGATACAGTTTGACATAAGGAACGCAATTGGGAATCCAGAAGCAAATAGAGCACGATTGGAATGGTGTTCACAGCCGGTACGGTGAGTGTGAGCAAAAAGCATCGTTCAGGTGTTTTTTTTAGAATTTTTCCAATCTCATAAAAAAATAGGGTATTACCATCAATTAAAGGAATGTGGTACCATGATCAGCAACATATTCCAAATTAATCTGCAAGCTCAACATCAATATCAGCCCAGCAATATTTAATTTGTAAATCACGACTTTAATGAGATTCGCAAATATCCATTGGCATAGCGCTGCTACCTTGTCAGGTGTGAAATTAAATTAAATAAAACAGTTAAGTAAGCTGCTGAATATTAGTCTGCACTTTCTCGGCAATTTAGATACCTCCCTCCAGTTTGGTTTCATGCCCATAGACTGCGTGCTATGAATGTAATAAGCTCTGTGGAATTTTCAACATTCCATATGAACGCGCATCTGCCAAAATGATTGACTTCACTCAACCGAATGTTAACGAATCGCTTTTTATCTGCAGTTTTGTGTGAAATTCCAACAACAAGTTGTGATCTGAATATTTGTTTTTGTTTTTTTGTCCATTTTGGCAAAGACTCAGACATTGTGTGATCACGTGGAAGGTAAGTGTCTTGATAGCATACAAATTAATTTAATGTCTCATTTCATTTTAAATGAGGTAATTGAACGACCCCTAGGGCAGTAATTCCAATCAAATGATAAATGTTCGTTCAGTTTTGAGTTTATTTTGGAAAAGCGCACTTCACACTTGATTGCCTTGAAAGGCGAATTGAAAATAATTTGCGATAATGCACTAATACAGGTGGGATAATTGGAGTAATCACTTCTAAGGACTTCTGGGATCTTGAATTAAGGTCAATGTAGACCAGTTGTGATAGTTCTTTCACAAAGTCTAATGCAGTTGGGGTAACGTGTATAATCGGCATGGCCCGAAAAAATTATTTTGTGATTCGCGTTGTTCCATCCGCTTCAAAGAGATTTTTGCTCCATTCAGATTTGCAACAAAAACAAACGATCCGTGCTTTAGATATTGTTGCTAGCTCGGTCAGGTCCTCGTAGTAGAACCTACCAAGGAGTTTGTTACGGCTGTTGCCGAATTATCAGTCGCCACATTTCCTGTATAGTCAGTCTGTGTCAGTTAGTTTGATTTTTTGTAAGTGCTTTCCAAATAGGCTTTGTTCCGTTATCACTCTCACCGCTACGGCAATAGAAGCTCTATTCAGAGCGGCCATGGGTCTTCGGGGTGTTTACAAGTTTCATTTTGTTTCATTTTGCGTGTAACTAGTTATTTTCTGTTTTTTTTTTTAAGGCAGAACCCTTTTCATGCGGTAAGCCTTATCGTAGCGTGGGGGTGGGGATTGTATAGCTACGGCGATACTACGATAAAACCTAGAACTATGCGATGGTGGAACTCGTTTTCACAGAAGGGCCACCCAAGGTCTACAGGTCGAAGTGGAGTAGAATGTCGCTACTAATTACCCCGCAACGAACGAAAGATTTTTCCCAATAAGACACTCCCCCCAGATGAGGCGGCAGCGAAGGAATTCTCTAGATGGAATCAACGGTGGCGTTCCTTTCCAGTCAGGCGGAAATATTTCGCGAAAATGTTATATGGGCTACTCGGACATATCAGGAGCCTAATTCCAATAACGTGTGTTTTTTTGCGACCCCTTTTGTCCAAGGCATACAACAAAGGATCTGGCACTCCAGGTTGTGGGTTGTGCATCGGGGTAGCTTCCCTACCAACGGAAAAATTACTAGTTCCAAACCACTACAAGCCTCGAATATGGAGGATCTCAACGCTGACGATCACAGCAAACGAAACAAGGAAAATGTATCTGCACGTGGAATGTCCGGGCTCTTATAACAGACCAACAACTTGCGGAGACGGTGGCCTGTTACCAGTCAGACATTACAGCCATCCAGGAATTGCGATGAGATGGAGAAGTCATAAGGAGGATGAGATACTGTGACATCTTATACGGTTAGTGTCGCAAGGAGCAGAGTCTGGGGTTATTTGGATGTGAATTTGTGATCAGAGGAAGAGTAAGCCTTCAGAAATGTAAGCGAACGCCTGGTCACAATTCACATCAGAGCCAAATTCGAAAATGTAATAACAAAACAACTACAAGCCTCGAATATGGAGGATCTCAACGCTGACGATCCCAGCAAACGAAACAAGGAAAATGTTTCTGCACGTGGAATGTCCGGGCTCTTATAACAGACCAACAACTTGCGGAGACGGTGGCCTGTTACCAGTCAGACATTACAGCCATCCAGGAATTGCGATGAGATGGAGAAGTCATAAGGAGGATGAGATACTGTGACATCTTATACGGTTAGTGTCGCAAGGAGCAGAGTCTGGGGTTATTTGGATGTGAATTTGTGATCAGAGGAAGAGTAAGCCTTCAGAAATGTAAGCGAACGCCTGGTCACAATTCGCATCAGAGCCAAATTCGAAAATGTAATAACAAAAGAACTGCAAGCCTCGAATATGGAGGATCTCAACGCTGACGATCCCAGCAAACGAAACAAGGAAAATGTATCTGCACGTGGAATGTCCGGGCTCTTATAACAGACCAACAACTTGCGGAGACGGTGGCCTGCCACAAGGCAGACATTACAGCCATCCAGGAATTGCGATGAGATGGAGAAGGCATAAGGAGGATGAGAAACTGTGACATCTAATACGGTAAGTGTGGCAAGAAGCAGAGTCTGGGGTTATTTGGATGTGAATTTGTGATCAGAGGAAGAGTAAGCCTTCAGAAATGTAAGCGAACGCCTGGTCACAATTCGCATCAGAGCCAAATTCGAAAATGTAATAACAAAACAACTGCAAGCCTCGAATATGGAGGATTTCAACGATGAAGACCCCAGCAAACGAAATAAGGAAAATGTATCTGCACGTGGAATGTCCGGGCTCTTATAACAGACCAACAACTTACGAGACGCTGTCCTGCTACAAGGCAGGTATTACAGCCATGCAGGAATTGTGATGAGATGATGAACAGTGAGTGTCGCAGGAAGCAGAGTCTGCATATATTTGGATGTGGATTTGTGATCAGAAGAAGACTTAGGCAAGAAGTCATGGGCTTCAGAAATGTAGGCGAATGCCTGGTCACAGTTCTCATCAAGGCCAAATTCAAAAACATATCGCTGATATACGCTCACTCCCCCACAGAGCAGGAAGATGATGGAATTAAAGAAAGCTTCTATGATCTCCTTGAGAAAACATACGAGATGTGCCCGAAGTACGACGTCAAAAGCATTTTGGGTGATTTTAACGCCAAAGTTTGGAAAGGATTGCATCGGTTTCACAGTCGGAAAGCACAGTCTGTACGACATCACCTCCGGAAACGGACTTAGGCCAATCAACTAAGCTAGCACACGACTTGGCGGTCTCTAGATCAACAAACTAAAAACAAAATTGATCACGTTGCGATCAACGCCAGACATGGCTCTATTATCAAGTGCAGAAGATCAACAACTATGCCAAGAAGCCATCAGAAATGCCGCAACTGATGTGCTAGGTTTTACACGGCGACCACAACAAAACCCCTGGTTCGATGAGGAATGCCAGCAGGCTCTTGCAGCAAAGAGCAATGCTTATAGGGCTTTGCTGTAGAAGAAGACCAGAGCTTTCGAGTGGCTTACAGACATAAAAGAAGGGACAAACACCGACTTCGCCAAAAAAAGAAGGAACACGAGAAGCGGGCAGTTGAACAATTGAGAGGTGTTACTTCAGGGGTGATATTCGAAAATCTTACCAAGGTGTAAAGAAAACAACCTAAGGCTGCAATGCTCGAGAAGAAGCCTGCCGAGAATCCTGGGAATATGGTAGTAAATTCACAGTCAGTATGCTGATGGTGTTAAGTTTCGGCGTCCCTATAATCGTCCGATTGGAGAAATATCGCAGCTCTTTCAAAACCAATAAGAACACCACCGAACCGTTTGATGTCGGGAAAGATTTATACAAGGAGACGCGCTATCAGCTTCATTATTAACATCACACTTGAAGCAATTGTACGAAACTCAACCGCCAGAGGTACAACTTTTTAAAAATCTGTAGATGAGGACAAAACGAAATATATGCTGTCATCGAGAAAGGATTCTCTACATCGGCAACTCGTACAAAACGTTACCATGGGCAGCAGTCGTTAAGGAAGTCGAAAACATTAAGGATTTTGTCTATTTAGGTTCTGAGGTTACCACACAAAATGATGTCAGTCAAGAGATCAAGCGAAGAATTAAACTCTCGCTTATTGCTCTTTTCTTGGGCTAAGAAGGCACAGTAGTAAAGCCTTCTCTCAAAAAATCAAAAAGACTTTATATAAAACCTTAATCATCCCAGTCCTGTTATATGGCGTAACAGCTTAGACATAGACAAAAGCAGATGAAAATTTCCTTGGTTGTCCTAAAAGGAAGATTCTTCGCGTGATATTCGGTCCAGTTTGTTTCGATTGAGTGTGGATAAAAAAATTCTAATTCAGCGGCTAAGATAGCGGGGACACATGGAGCGCATGGACACCAGCGCCCTAACCAGTCGAGTTCTTAAGTCCACCCCGCAGGAGCAATGCAACAGAGCAGGACCCAACCTAAGGTAGCCGCAACATTTGGAGAGTTACCTCAACCAATTAAGTTTGTGAAACTAGAGGCAGCTAGCTATGGACCGAGCTGGCTGGAAGACATGTTTGTTGAGGCCGTGGTTCACCTCGGACTGTAAGCGTCATCAAATGTAAAGTAAGGAGTCTAACCCCACTGTCGCATGAGGAGATGCAACTAGACGGTCCAAGTCTGGCTCACCCGTCTGCTTTCTTATTTACTGGAATATTTTTATGTTCTGGCACGCAGATAATTTGGACTTTATCCTGGTTACATAGAGCCTATATCTCTGTACGGCAGCGTCCAACTGCTCGTGATTGTATTATGTTGGATGCCAAAGCCTTTATGGAATACATATCTTGTGATATGTAATACTCTATCCGGCTCTACTTGATATTCTGACTGAGTATTAAATATCAAAATCGTGATATGAGATGGTGTAGTCAGATACCCCATTCTCGTATTCATCCAGTAATAGTCGGTCCCGTTTGCTTTTACTGGATAAAGAGAGGAAGATTAAACTAAGAACTATAGGAGCTGTAGAGCGACATTCCACTAGTCAAAAATCTCCGCATTGAAAGTTTAAGATTCCTAGAACATGTAACAACGAATGGACACCAATACTCCGGCTCGCAGAGTCTTCGACTAACAGCCAGACGTTGGCTGCTTGAGATAACCACGTCTTAAGTGTGGCGCACAAGTAGAAAACGACCTCGACCAACATGGAGTGTTCAAATGGAGGAACTAAGCTGAGGACCGGGCTAATTGGAGCGGCATCTTCAGCTCTAGGCATTATATAGTTAGCAGTTTTTTTTTTTAGCATTAGGCGGGTTGTGCCGTTGGGGCCTTACGAATTGTAGGGCTCAAAGGTGCCGAGTGGAATATTTAAACAAGACATGGCTCTGTTGATATAGTTCATCTCTATAAATGCTGTCATATGCGGCTTTGAAATCGATGAATTAATTTGATCAGTTGTGGACTTTCTTAGGCTAGAACCACACTGATAAGGGCCGAACAGGTTGTTGGTAAACGGTTTCAGGCGTTCACATATTACAGCATATAGGTGCTTGTATTCGACAATGAGCTCACCTTTGCTTCCGTATTTGGTGCAGTACAGAGGGTTTCATTTTTTGTAGATCGGGCAAACGATGCTGAGGTTTCATTCATAAGGCATATTTTCATTCGACCAGATTTGGCATATGAGGTGCTGGATGTTGCGTTACAAGTCATCTCCGCCGGCTTTATAAAGCTCATCGGGAAGGTCATCCTCTCCGGCAGCATTATTTAGGCTTTAGTTTAGGATATTGCTATCCTCTCTTCACTCAGGTCGGGTGGTAGGCAGTTTCAAAATCCATCCACTTTTTAGAAACCGTAAGAAAATTTGCAAAAAGGTCCTGAGCAATATACAAGGTGTCGCAAAAATAACCTTCCGATGTTTTTTGGCTGTAATTTAAAAAAAATGAAAAACTTTGATTCTTCTTGTGGATTATTTTTATTTGGTCTTTTAATATTTTTTGCATCAAGTCGAGAATACGATGTCATGTAAATGGCCGCCGCCACAGTTGATTGTCATTTTAGCCCCTTTTATGGCATTTTCCATCACTTTGGCCAAAACTTCCGGCGATAGGTCCTCACATTCTTAACGGATATTGTCTTTAAGAGCTGCAAGAGTCTGAGGCTTGTTGACATAAACCCGCGACTTCAAAAAGGACCACAAAAGGAAGTCTGGAGAATTCCAATCAGGCGATCTTGCTGGCCAGTGCAAATCGCCAAAACTGGAGATTAGCCGCCCGGGAAACGCATCCTTCAGCATATCGGTTGTGGCACGTGCAGTGTGTGCCGTTGCACCGTCCTGTTGGAACCACAAGTTTTCCAATCCCAATTCATCAAGTTGCGGCAAAAGCACTCGTTGATCATTGCTCTGTAGCGCTCACCGTTCACAGTAACCGTTTGGCCCGCGACGTCTTCGAAGAAAAAAGGTCTGATGACACCTCCAGCGAAAACAGCACACCATACAGTGACTTTGAGCGGGTGTAATGGCTGTTCGTGGGTTACACGCGGATTTTCAGTGCCCCAGAAGCGTAAATTTTGCTTATTTACGTTCCCGCTAAGATGGAAATGGGCCTCATCACTCATGGCTATTTTCGATGAAAAATCATCTTCCTCTTGGTGGTGATTAAGGATGGCTTGACCGTATTTTAGACGCGATTGGCGGTCAGCAGCTAACAGCTGATGCACCGTCTGGACTTTGTACGGAAACATCTTCAAGTCGTGTACCAAAATTCGCTGTAAAGACCGTCGACTGATACCCATTTGCGTGGCACGTCGTCTGGTCGATGTCGACGGCGCTTCCATGACATCTTCGGCTACAGCAGCAATATTCTCTGCAGAACGGCTACTCCGGGGTCTGCCACGCCTGGCAGCATCTCGTGTTGTGCCAGTCTCTTCGAGGCGAGCGGCTAAACGCCGCAGTGTTTCACCGGTAGGCGTTGGATGGCTAGGAAATCTGCGACGAAATTCACGTTGTGCCAAAGTCACCGACCGATTATTGCTCAAATAAATAGTCACTAATATTCCGCGTTCTGGAGCAGTGTAGCGTAACAATGTTTATTAACGTGTATTTCGCATGTGTTTACTACACAAATGTCAAAACAGAACTGACATTAGGGGCCAATAGCAAAATTTGTAGCATTTTCTGATAGGAGGATTACTTTTGCGCCACCTTGTATTTAGAGTGTTTCGCATTAGATTTTAGTCCTGCCTATTTTTTGGGGTGTAATGTTACATGTTTTGCAAAAGATTCGCACAACTCACTGTAGCCTCCTCGTATGTTTTTTTTTAGAAAAGTTTGGTGGCATGTCTCACCTTAGTTGGAACAGTTAAGTATCGTTTTACACTTAATATTCTTGGCAAGGATATATGCTACGTGAATCAGGCCAATAATGTCTTACGTCGTCTCGGCTAAGACTACCTCTGAGTTTGGTCACCTGCCGTCATTTTTATCCTGATTAGCTCACACATAAAACCCGACCCTGAGTAACATATACATTATATATAAAATCATTAAAGACCTCAACATATTATTTACTCTTGCTCTTTGAGGTTTTTGGTATCTAAACAAGCTTTGCTATCATGATTGCGCAGCAATATTGAACATGATTCACCGCATCATAAAAATGACATTTCTATGAGATCAGATTTTCGAAACGGCAAATACATTAGCATATGACATTTGAAAATAAAATTAATTAATTATCATAAGATACCGCTGCAATCAAATGGGTTGATCTTGTTTCAGATTATATAGTTATTGTGTTCCAGGTAAATTAGATCTTAAGAACTTTAATTTTCATGCTAAGAAAATGTAGTCTGTTTAATAGCGACAAGAATAAATTAGTTAGCATCCCGCAAGATTTCGAATTTTTAATGCCCCGTAATAAATCACGAAACCATAAAGCCAAATTTTATTTGTTTTACTGATTTCAAATGCACACACGCACTCTTTTCAATATTTGATTCGAGTTATGACAGAAAGTATTTTTTTGAACGCAGAGAACTTAAGCACTGTAATTCGTTGAAGTAGATATCTATCTTCGAATTATATCTCTATCTGAATTAAGCCAGTGCTAGCTACATAATTTGTTATGTTACCAATGCACCAGGTTTTTAACTTTCTCTTCGCAAAAATTTCTAATACGTGTGTTTTTTTTTAAAGTGTTTTTTTACAAGTTCGTCTGTTGGTCCGTCAGTCCCTATTGGCTTTTCCAACCTAAACGGCTAAACCGATTTTCTTCGAACCTTGTATTGAGATTTTTTAACTTTCTCTTATAAAGATATTGTTTTCGTGAAAATTTTCGACCTCGAGATTTTGATTGATTCTAACATTACGATGATAGCGGAACTCAAACAATTGGTATTTGAAATTCCGTCCTTCGGTTCGTCGGTCCGTCTGTCTGTCTGTCCGTAAACGTCTCTCAAGAATAAACGACTTGAACAATTTTCTTCAAACTTCGTATCCAGCGCGTTTTTGGTCATAATTTTAGGCCATTTTTTTGTTTGCTTTTAGCCAAGCTATTACCGGTACCGGCCAAGCTAGGCCCTGGGTGCTAACGAGCCTGTTGCGCCATAAATTTTTTTTTTAGATGAGACTACGGCCGAACCAGCCATGGCGGTCATATGCCAGAAATCATCTTTAAATTATATTGCAAGAAGACTATCTTTTTATATACTTTATATCTGCATATATGTTTTGAGAAAAACAAAGTTTTTGATGACCACATCGTTGAAACTATTTTTGAAAAACAATTTGTTTTACAAAAAACCCTTATAGTGGAGGAATCGATAGTCTTGGACCTATAATAGCAATTCCAAAAATACCTGTGGATATTAGCCCAAAAACTTCATCTATCACATTTTAACTATATCTTTCCAGCCGTTCAGACTCCCCTTGCGTGCACAGACCGACAGACGGACGAGATTGGAAGCCCCACTATTTTGGACTTCCATATAATATTAATGTTAGGTTTGATCAAAATTTGATTTGTTTCACGAAAATTTTTTGTTGTGTAAAAATAAGTTGAAAGTAAACTTTTTTCTATACCTGCCTGGTCTAAACAAAGAAGAGAACCATGAAGTCAATAGCTGATTTCACCTCTGCGTCCATTTACAACCCACAATCAAGCAGGTAAATGACACCAATCACTCTTGAATTGATACGGCCGTCAAAATCTTACTCCATATTTAAGAGTTCATTTTCCATTGGGTACCCTGTCAAATTTGATCGAGACGGATTTAAATATCTATGGTTGCGATTGCGCTGGTCTGAAATCTATAACTGATTATGTCGAAGGTCATCGATCGTGTGATCGATTTAAAGCGATTGAAAAAGATTCCATGACTGCCGTGTCACACCAGCAAAGCAAATCCAAGTAAAGACTCAACTTGACTAATAGAAGGGAGGTTGCTGGACGCTGGTATTTTTGGTGCTTTACCTCGTAATGATTGGTGATGCTGCAGCAGTGGCTAATGAGTCAACAATACCAATAATCAGCCAGAAGTGGTAGAATTAAAACAAATCTCTGAACTAATCAGGTTGGTGCGCCGCTTAAGCATTTAAGGTCACTCTTGTGCGGTGTTTGCCATTTGATACCAATTATTGACAAGACAGCATCCAAATTAGTGCGGTACCTGTAAAAGGTATCGTCTTGATTAATCTGTAAATATTTTGATTTTTTTTTTTATATTGAATAGGTAAGCGCGCGGGTAGAAAAATGTAAACAAATTCATGAATATGGTGATCAGGTGTATAAATGAATGGCCTTGGCCGTTGAAATGTCATGCGAAATCGATTAAAGTGTAAGTCTAAGGAGTTGGTTGGTCAGACATCAGAGCACTGGCTGGCGGTTATCGAATTCGTATTAGCCTTGGAATTGCATAGGAGGTTGAACTGGCGCGGTTGAAATATTTCGGTAAAATGTGTGCTACTGGTGATTATTTTATTTATGGAGACACTCGTAATTCACAACGAATGTTGAATTGGCAAATAAAAATTAATATTTGAGTGCGCGTACCGATAAACATACAAATTGTTAATTAAAAATCACCTTATTGCAACCTGATTTTATGTAATTGGTGTATTTTTGTTATTTAACAATTTTTTTTGCTACCTTTGCAACATAAAGTCGTATTTGGGTTTGGTGTGCTCAATCTTATATGTTGTCAATTTGAATGTATAGGATAATAAGGACGCTTCACTTTTATATAGAAATGATTCGACTGGAAGGGGTACGACTGCATACTTGCTCCTTTCGCGCTAGACTTTCTATTACCTTCAAAAAAAAAAAGCTGGTGGTGGTCAAACGGTGGGCAATGCGATTATATGATATCTTGAGTTTTCACCTATCTGATGCCATTACAAACTATGACACACAGCCTTCTCGTGGCTACCGCTGAGGGCCTATCACCTTAACCACTTATCTTGACAAAACTTTTGTGTGACTGCGGTGATTTTTTGACGTAAACTGAAAGAAGAGAAGACATCTTTAGCAGTATTGTCGGAAAACACAGCCTACATGACAACACGTCTGGCGACGGACTTAGGCTAATTGACATCGCTGCGTAACGAATTTTCACTATAGCCAGCACATGGTTTCCTCACCACGTTATTTATAAGGGACGAAGAGACATTCAAATTAATCACATTGCGATAGACAAGAGGCACGCATCCAACATTTTGGATGTCCACACATTCCGAGGAGCTAACATAGACTTGGAGAACTACCTTGTTACAGCCAAGGTAAGAATACGTATATCCACCACGCCACAACAATCCAGAAATATTGTGAAAAATTAAATGTCGAAAGACTGCAATCGCAAGAGACCGCCAAGAACTTTTTGCAACGTGTATCCCTTTACTTCTTGGTTAACGCCATACCACTAGCATCGAATGTCGAAGAACAATGGCAAGGATGCCAAAAAGCCATTAGATCAGCCGCAACTGATGTGCTAGATTTCTCGCGCCCACCAGCAAGAAGCCTATGGTTTGATAAGGAATGCCCACAGATGCTCGCAGCCTATAACGAGGACTACAAGGCTAAGCTGCAGGTGAAGACGTGAGCTGCCATTGAGCTCTATAGGCAATGAAGAAGGGAAGAACACCGCTTTTCAGAAACAAGAGCGCGAAAAGCGTGCGATCGAAGATATAAGGAGGTGCCACTCCAGGAACGATGTCCGCAAGTTTTAGCAAGGTGTGAAACGTCAAAGCCAAGGATACAAGGCTTAAACAGAATCCTGTCGAGATGAACAAGAAAATATTGGAGTTGATACACAGTCGATTTTGAGAATTTGGAACAACCACTTCTGCAGACTGTTAAGCGACGATGGCGAACAACATTCCGCTGTCAAGTAGAGCGAACCAATCCATATTGGGAACGACAGCGAAAACTGCCAACCTTAGTGAAGTGGGGATAGCAATATCTAGACCCATGTTTCACAATGCTGCCGAAAATGACGACCTTCCGGCAGAGCTGAATAAAGCCGGCGGAGTCATTAAAAGGTCGGTGTAATACCTAAAAGTATGCACACCATCTTGAATTTCTTCAAATTTAACGAACACAAGAAAAAGTGACTCCCCGAAGCTAGTTCGGACACCACCCATGGAGTTTAAGTCTCCACTACATCCAAAACTTTCCTATCCTCTCTTTCTTCCCCTTCTCTAACGCTCGTACTATGGTAACATATAAGAGGGTATTCATAACCCCTTGAGTACGTGTAAATTATAAAAAAAAAAAAAAACTCATAAGCCAAATTTATTCGGCTGAAAGTATGCCTGAAGAATGTAGTCTCAGCGTCGTTTGCCCGATCCACAAAAAAGGAAACCCTCTAAATTGCGACAACTACAGAGGCATAAGTATCGCCTACAAGATCCTGTATCTGCAGTAATATGTGAAGGCCTGAAACTACCAACAACCTGATCAGTGTGGTTTTATGCAAGGAAAGTCCACAACCGATCAAATTTGCACACTTCGGCAGATCCTGGAAAAACCCAAGAAGTCCAAATCGATACCCACCACCTATTCATTGATTTCAAAGCCGCATACGACAGCATTTATAGAAACGAACTATACAGAGCCATGTCTAGTTTTGGTATACCGCCCAAACTCGTGCGATTGTGTAGGATGGCGATTGAGAATTCTCGCTGCTCTATAAGGGTCGGAAACGAATTCACCGTCACATTCGAAAACAAAATAGGATTTAGGGAAAGTGTGACTTCTTCAATTTGATTCTTGAGAGGATTGTGCAAAACTCCCGAACCAACACCAGATGCACTATTTTCCAAAAATCGGTGCAACTACTGGCATACGCCGACGATATTGACATCATTGGTCGGACCAAACGCGATGTCATAGCCACGTTTGCTAGTATAGAGAAGGAAGCGGCAAAAGCGGTTCAGCAGTTAATGAGTGTAAGACTAAGTATATGCTGTGAACACGAAGGGACACACAACATCGACGAATTGGACAGAATTTCACCAATGATAGATGTAACTTTGTGGTAGTGCGGGACTTTGTCTATCTCGGCTCCGATATTGCGCTGGCAACAACATTTCGTCAGAAATTAAACGAAGAATTACTCTTGCAAACCGCTGTTTCTTCCGGCTACGAAGGCAATTCAGTAGTAAAGCCCTCACTCGAACTACTAAGGAGATCCTCTATAACACCCTGATCATCCCAGTATGGATGGATCGTATGGAAGTATGGATCGTCTCCAAAGCAGATGAAGAAATCTTAGGTCGAACGTAAAGGAAAACCTCGCCTAAAGACCTCGCGCACAGGTAGAAACCGACCTCTGGAGGCAGTTAGCTAAGGACCGGGCTAATTGAAGAAGCATGTTTTTTGAGGCCCAGGTTCATTCCGTACTGTAGCACCACTTATGTAAGTAAGTAGGTTAGGAACTGGAACTGATGTCTAAACTGTGTCCGACAAATGTGTCCAAAAGAAGAAAGACTTGGCTTAGGTAATGAACACATTTCCACACGCTTCTAACTAAGTTTATCACGTGTATTGTGCTATGATCTAGTTGGGATATTGCTTACATTTTTTCTTGAGGCTAATTATGGGTAGGATTCGGGGATTGCCACCCAGATTTGACGTTTTATTCGTTAATCTATCATGGATTGGCATATCTCTTTATATTCATTAAGCTCTCCAACATTGTAAATATCGGGTTTTTCAACAGGGACGCTACAAAAGTTGAGCGACAGGGACAGCAAACGACGCCATATTTCTTGCCGCTCTTTTGACATTTCTCTTCAGTAAAGTTTGCCATTTCATGATGGAAAGATATACGATCCAACAACGAGTCGAAATTATTAAAATTTACAACCGAAATTCGGAGTCAGTGGCCTCAACGTTAAGAGCGTTACGTCCAATTTATGGTCGTCATAATCGTCCTAGCAGATCAACAATTGAGCATGTAGTGGAAAAATTTGAATCCACTGGCACAGTACAAAATGTTCCCGTGCCAGTGAGACAAGGAAGTGCCCGTAGTGTCGAAAATATTGCTGCCGCTGAGGCTTCAGTTGAAGAAAGCCCAAATGTGTCTCTCACACGTCGTTCTCAAGCGTTGGGCATCTATCTGACGTCGTTGTGGCGAATTTTGCGAAAAGATCTTGGCCTACATCCTTACAAGATTAAATTGGCGCAAGAACTGAAGCCGCTTGACCATCAGAAGCGTCGTATGCTTGTGAATGGGGCCGAGCAACAAGTTGAAAATGATTCGGATTTTCATCGAAAATCATCTTCAGCGATGAGGCTCATTTCTGGCTGAATGGCTTCGTTAATAAACAAAATATGCGGTATTGGTCAGGCAGCAATCCACACGAACTCCTTGAGTCATCATTGCATCCCGAAAAAATTACGGATTGGTGTGGTTTATGGGCCGGCGGCGTCATTGGGACGTACTTCTTCCGTGATGATCAAGACCGGCACGTTACTGCGAATGGGAATCGCTACCGTTCAATGATAACCGAATATTTTTGGCACCAATTGGATGATATGGACTTGGACGACATGTGGTTCCAACAGGACGGCGCCACAAGCCACACAGCGAATGCCACAATCAATTTAGAAATGGTCCAGTCGCTTGGACGCCTCGGTCGTGCGATTGACGCCGTTAGACTATTTTTTGTGGGGCTACGTCAAGTCTATGGTCTATGTCAACAAGCCAGCAACGATTGATGAACTTCGTACGAATATCGAACGTGAAATTGCAGCAGTATCGGCCGATTTATGCTTGAAAACTTGTCGAAAATTGGGTTCAGCGTCTGGACTTCTGCAAGCGCGCCCGTGGTGGCCATGCAAAAGAAATCGAGTTCCATACATAATGGCATCGAACGTCCTTTCACAGAAATAAAGAATTTCATTGATATCCAAAACCGTTTTAGTCTTATTAAAAAAAAACTTTTGTAGCGCTCTTAATGAAAAACCCTGTACAAGATCCTGATCATTCCAGTCCTGCTCTACTGCGCTGAAGGATGTCTTGGTTGATTCGAGAGGAAAATTCATCGAAAAATCTTCGGTTCCGTTGGCATTGGCATGGAGACGAAGATTCAAAGCAGACCTATACGAGCTGTATAGCGACATGCCCCTGGTCAAAAGACTCCGCATTGGACGTTTAAGATGACTAGGACATGTAGAACGAATGGACACTAATACTCCGGGTCACAGAGTCTTCGATTCCTAGCTAGACGTCGTAAGCAGTAGAGGTACAACTCGGCGCACACTAGTAGAAAGCGATTTCAACCAACTTGGAGTGCGTAACTGGAGGCAGTTAGCCAAGGATCGAGCTATTGGTTGGGGCCCAGGTTCAATCCGGACTGTTGCGCCACTTAAGTTCGTAAGTAAGTAAGTGTATCGGTGCGATACTGTTGCCGCAATCAACAAAATTTTTGTTTGCCCTAAATTGAGTTGCTGTACTTATTTGATTGAATGTAAACGAATTGTTAGCTATAATATCGCATTTGATCTATTGCCAGTAGCTTATTGCTTGTTGCCTAAGTGGGAGGGCCACTCAATGACTATTTTTTAGTAATTCTGGAATGTTCTTGCTTCACTAAAATCTAGCCTATAGCTAGCAGACAAGCCTATATTTCAAAGCTTGCTAAAACAGTTTACTGTTTACCTGAAGTGAAATTTGAAGAAGACATGATCATAAATCCGCAGCAAACATTTTGAAAATCTACAACCAACATAAAAAAAGTTTAAAAAGCTGTAGAAGCGTCATTAACATTAGGAAAATGAACATATGCACTGAAATCTGGTACCATTTCATGTTGAAACTGGGTGCTGTAGGATGTAGGTTCCTCCAAACTACACCACCAAAAGTAAGTATCATAACCAAAGGCTCAATTTATCATTTTATTCTCAAAATTAGCTCAATGGTTCATTACATAGAACTGTTCATTCAAAGAGACTTACATCGTCAAAGGGGTTAATTCTTGATAGGCCTGATGATAATGTGTTCGATATTCGGTTGCATTAGTCAGGTAACACTGTCTTAGTTTACTGAACATTTCAATTCTTAAAGTCTGACCTTCCACGTCATGTACCTACCACTGCAATGAGTTAAGACTATTAATCGTATATTGTTGAATAACTGTATCAAATTTCATTTGATTTTGCCGCAACAATAGTAACCTACTTAAGATTAATTGATCTGTCCACCATCATTATCCCTGAACAATAAATTACAGATTTCCAAAATGCTTTCGTTTCTTTCACTTAAACAGTGTAAACACCTACCATTTACGTTCATAGACGCTGGATTGTTCATTAACTCAACAACACCGTTACAAAAACCCCGAAACGAGAACAATTGATAAAAATTAATAAATTTCCCACCAATGCGGTATGTCAGACGTCAGTACCACAGGAAGCCTATTAGGTTGCTGACATAGCAGTTATCGCGTGTGGATTACATCAAAATTTCATTTTCGTTTGCAAAACTTCAACGACTGCTTTTACTTTCGATGGATGTTGCGCAACATTGCTCGGATACACTCGTTATTTATACTTGCACTGCCTGTGGGATTTCAAATGGGAATATGAAATTGATATTTGTAATTTGAAAACAAAATTCTGTTGTATTGCAGCCCTGAGGCTTGCCGAAATTATTGTGGAAATGTTTGCCTCTTTTTTTCTCGTTTGCAAAAATTACTTCGGGCTACAGGTCTAGTTTTTGATTTCTTCAGAGTAGGTGTGGAAGCACATCAATCAAAAGATGCTTTCAATTCTTTTATTTGTTTGCTTGGGTAAAAGTAAGTCTTGTATACTGATGGTACTGATGGTACTGACAAAACAATAAAACAAAAATCTGTGTTGTTGGTTAAACAATTAAGACACTTCGATGATTTTATAAAGATAATTTGAAGAAGATCTCCAACAACGCTGTTCAGCTACTGGGGTACACAGACGATATCGATATCATTGGTAGCATCCATCCTGCAATTGTAAAAGCATTTACGGCAATAATTGAAGACATGAAACGCGTTTTTTTGTATTTAACGAGGATAAGACAAAAGATTTGGTATCGATAAACATAGTACTTTCCATTCAGAACCTCGGAAGAAATTTCACTGTTGGAAGCAAACAATTTTGAAGTAGGTAAACAGTTCATCTACTTAGGAGTCAACATAAACCCCAAGAATTTCACCTCAGTCGAGATACGATGAAGACTGACCCTAGGCAATCGATGCTATTTCGGTTTATCAAAAAAATGCGATCAACAATTCTTAATTTTAAAAGCCAAATGTTTGCTCCTAACTATGCGCGACGAGTTAGATACTTTCTATCTTATATGCGAGGAAGGCGTATGGATGAGAAGATACAACTGCGAATTCAATGAGCCGTATCAATGTTGACTACATTGGCTGGGCACATCGATCGAACGAACACTAAAGCTCCAGAATCTTCAAATGCTAGCCTTCAGACAGGCTCGACGCGACAATGAAAATAACGGGTGATCCAAGTAGAGATACTTTTTTCAATAGCCTTTTTTGACAGATCACGTGTGAGTCGTGTCATGCTGTCATGTTATTTTTGTTTAGAATCGTTTGGCATTTCATAATGGAAAGACTTACGCGTGAACAACGTTTACAAATTGTTCAACTTTATTATGAAAATTCACGTTCTGTGAGGAATGTGTTTCGTGCACTTCGCTCAACTTATGGTCAACATATCACCCATTTTGAGACCCAGCATTCATTATTGGATAATATTCGACCGAATAGACCACGTCCAGCACGCTGTGAAGAAAATATAGCGGCCGTAGCTGAGAGTGTACACGAAGACCGTAGAGAGTCGATTCGGCGCCGTTCGCAGTAACTCGGACTGTCGTATGGAACGACTTGGCGCATTTTACGTCAAGATCTTAAATTGAAAGCGTACAAAATACATCTTGTGCAACAATTGAAGCCGCTCGACCTTCCCAAGCGACATCGCTTCGCTCTATGGGCTCTTGAAAAGTTCCAAGTAGATCTGACGTTTTCGAGGCAAATTTTGTTTAGCGATGAGGCCCATTTCTGGCTCAATGGGTATGTAAACAAAAAAAATTGCCGCATTTGGGACGAAGAGCAACCTGAAGAGATTGAAGAACTGCCACTTCAGCCAGAAAAAACAACGGTTTGGTGTGGTTTGTGGGCCGGTGGAATCATCGGTCCATATTTTTTTAAAAATTATGCCGGTGCGAATGTAACCGTCAATGGCGACCGTTGTCGTGCCATAATAACCGACTATTTGATGCCTGAAATTGAAGCTCGTGATCTCGGCGACATTTGGTTTCAGCAAGACGGCGCCACTTCCCACACATCGCATCAATCAATGGACTAATTGAGAGAATATTTCGGTGAGCACATAATTTCACGTTTTGGGCCGTTCGATTGGCCACCAAGATCGTGTGATATCACACCGTTAGACTTTTTCCTGTGGGGATATGTAAAGTCAAAAGCTTATGCCGACAAACCCGCTTCGATTCAGGCCTTGGAGGAAAACATCACGCGTGTCATTTGCCAGTTACCAGTCGAAATGCTCGAACGAGTGATCGAAAATTGGACTCAACGGATGGACCATCTGCGACGTAGCAACGGCCAACATTTGATAGACATAATCTTCAAAAAATAAATGCCAAAGAATGTTCTTTCAAATGTTAATAAACATTCTCCATTCAATTTGAATTTTCTGTGTTTTTTTCTTTAAAAAATTAGGGAACCTCGAAATGGATCACCCTTTATATAGAATTGGTTTCCGCATTGCTATATTTTTTTTGCGAAATGTGCTTAATTTGAACAAAGTAGGATTGATATCCTTAATCATGAACACAAATCATATCCATACAATATTTTTTTTACTGATAATAATAAATAATTTAAGTCATCAAGGTGATCTCTCTGAATTTTATTACGTATTTTGTTAATACAAAAAAATATAAACGAAGGAATTTCGTTTCAATTGCTTTGGGAAATTATTGAAAATGGTATTGTAAAAAAAAATCCCATTTAATCCAATCGACACAGCAAAAAGCCAACATTTTGGTTACCCCTGCAGATATGTCAAAAATTAGCCAGTGGATAAAATTTAACCCCCTTTTAAACGCAATTGACAAACGGCTTAAGAGGTGTTTTATAGTTAAACAACCTCAAAAAATTCTTTTTTAGTACGGCTGAATTCATTTTTAGTTTGGACCCACCTAGTTATTAGAAATATCGCACCACCTCTGATATGCTAGCGCTAGCACCAAGCTCTCACAATGATATTTAAACAGAAATATAAAAGTTGAACGAATAAATTTTCGAGCAACACCCAAGCCATTTGACAATTTGCCATTTTGTGCCAAAGTTTATTCCAATTATACTACCAAAAATGGCAGTCACAACGCAGATTGAGTCCCCTTGCACAATCAGATGCATTTGAACCTACAAATGCCGCCATGTCATGGTTAAGCAGCTGCATGAGCATAGAATTGAATACGATGTGCCAGTGTGCACCGCAAATGCCAATCGAAATTTTGTTGAAAATCATTTTTTATCGAATCATCCAAATATGGAGTCAAATAGTTGACGAAACTCAATTGACGTGTTGCCACAGTAAATGTCTAGCCTCGATTTGAATCGAATTTAATTTGTGCGGTTCAACCAAGAGCTGCTGGCTTCCAAGCCTCTGACGCGGGACAGCTCATTGCGTAAAAACGCAAATCGCTACAGCTACCAGGCGCATATTGCACTAGGATCGAATCCGTCTCGTATCTCGTTGTCTTCTGTTAGAATGGTGACTGGTACTGCGGAGCTGTCATTTGATATGCGATTTCTTAGTGTCGCTTGGGCACCACCACCGTATGACCAACACCGCATGGCTGAGCCTTTGTGTGGTGCTCTTTGGCCAAAACCGTTTTGCATTGTTATGCTGGTGTATGGTTCCTTTTTTTTTATAAATTCAGAGCGCGTGTCAAAACTTTCAACTCAACTTGGTCAACAATTGGCCGCTTAACTGTTTTTTTTTTTTTTATTTATTTCAGGTGGCCAGGCTACTACGTGTTGCTGTCGAGTAATGAATTATAATATGTCGACTGCTATTAGGTTCCCCACCTGAGAGAACAACAAAAACATTGCATTACAAACTTACCGTTGTTTTAGCCTTGAGATAGAAATAGGTGAGCACAACGCTAAGGCAACACAGTATCTATCTGTAGCAATAATTTTGTGTGTATGTGCCCCAATATCGATATGCATTGGCAGCCCGATAACAATAACTCAGGCAATCGGAAATTGTTAAAACGAAATTGTTTGCCCACAGAGTGGAGGGCAATAGAAGCAGACAATGCACCAAGATTGGGTGAATAATTTGACAGCAACATTAACAAGATACTTTGGGGCGGGTGAGTTAGCGAATTTTAGTTTTTTTTTTCTTTTGAAATCATAAAATTTAATTGAACAAGGTAGGGGTAGCGTGTATACTCCAGTATGTAGAGACTACATGGTATTGAACATGAGATATGTTTTCAATTGAAGTGGGTGTGGTGGCCTACAATGGTCAATCATTTCCTCATTGGGAATGAAGAAACGCCACTGTATGTTATGCAAACTGAGAAGCAATGTATCTACGAAAAAAGAAGGGAAAATTTTGCTTTGGTCTCGTACATTTAATTCGTTGATTGAATTGGAATTCAATTAATTTGATGGGTTAACACTTTTTTTTTAAATCACCTTTTACTTGGAAAATATACACCATTAGCCGATAATTGGTTAAAAGTTTTATAAAAATATTTCAAAAAAATGCAAATTGTTGCATTTGATAAAAAATTTGGCTTATTACGGCGTGCAGAGTAGTTTGTGGATGGATTTAGTTTAAAATTATTTTTCTGGTATTGGGTGTCCATTATCTGGTTCGACCGTAAGACGATCGTTCATATTGCCAATACTTTTCAAACAAGACATACCAAGGAGCATTTTGTTAGATGTCGACTTTCCAATTTAAGGAAAAGAATAACTGCGGTTACACAATAAATGACAAGCATCAAATCATTTAACGTCTAAGTTAGCACACTCTGTCAAAGTGTTGCTGGCTCATGTAGTATATTGGAATGCTGTTTCCTCTTTATATTTTATTTAAGGAAACTCAGTTTGAAAGGCTTTCGAATAATCGTGGAGAAATTTCAAAGCTTTAAAATTTTCATATATTACACTTACTAACTTACTTAAGTGCCTCCAGTTGCGCACTCCAAGTTGGTTGAGGTCGGTTTCTTGTGTACGTCACTAAAGGCTAGTTCTTCTTCTACGGCGTCCGAGGTCGGCTGGGTATCGAAAACTCTGCGAGCCGAAGTATTGGTGTCCATACATATGTTCTAGCCATCTTAAACGCCCAATGCGGAGTTTTTTTTTACCAGGGCATGTCCCTGCTGAGATCGTCTAGTTCTTGGTTGAATCTTCGTGGCCATGGCTCCGAGGAGTGCGTAGTTGACTGCTAAGCCAAACGCTGTGGGTTCAAGCCCCAGCTTCGGCAGCATTTGTTTTCTACGAAAATTGCCAGCTTATCTGAGGCCACCTGTGCGATGATATGAGGCAATATAAATCTATGTCTCCTCCTCTGTGCCACGTAGGTGTATGTCATATGGCTTTCCTTCTACGTATCTATCTGTCTCTCTCTGTTGTATTAATGTCTTGATCTGTCCCAGCCGATGGCCTCACTCGCCAGTGCTGTTACGTGTCTGTAGTTCGTTGCACTATGTGCGAAGTACTGTGATGTCCAAGTCAAAGTCCATAGCCCGTCAACGCAAACGGGACCGAAGATTTTTCGAAGAATTTTCCCCTCAAATCGACCAAGGATTTCTTCATCCGCTTTTGAGACAGTCAACGCTTCAGCGCCGTAGAGCAGGACTGGGATGATCAGGGTCTATATAAGATCTCCTTAGTAGTTCGAGTGAGGGCTTTACTACTGAATTGCCTTCTTAGCCCGAAGCAACAGCGGTTTGCAAGAGTAATTCTTCGTTTAATTTCTGACGAGATTTTGTTGTCAGATTTAAAAGCGGAGCCGAGATAGATAAAGTTCCGTCCTATCTCAAAGTTATATCTGTCAATGGTGACGTTCTGTCCAATTCGTCGACATTGTGTGTCCTTTCGTGTTGGCAGCATATATTTACTTCGTCTTGCCCTCATTTACTACTGAACCCATTTTTTCCGCTTCTTTCTCTATACTACCAAACGTGGCTATGACATCACGTTGAACCTACCAATGATGTCAGTATCGCCGGCGTATGCTAGTAGTTGTACCGATTTTTGGAAAATCGTGCCTCTGGTGATGGCTCGTTAGTTTTGCATAGTCCTCTAAAAAATCAAATTGAAGAAGTCACATGCCAGCGCATCGCCTTGCCTAAATCGTTTTTTGGTATCGAATGTGTCGGTTAGGTCTTTTCCGACCCTGATGGAGTAGCGAGAATTCTCCATCGTCATCCTACACAAACGGACTAGTTTGGGCGGTATACCAAAAACTACACATGGCTCTGTATAGTTCGTCTCTAAAAATGCTGTCATATGCGGCTTTGAAATCGATGAATAGGTGGTGGGTATCGATTTTGACTTCTTGGGTTTTTTCCAGGATCTGGCGAAGTGTGAACATTTCAACGGTTGTGGACTTTCTTGACCTGAAACCACTCTGATAAGAGCCGATCAGGTTGTTGGTAAACGTTTACAGGCGCTCACATATTACAGCAGATAGGATCTTGTTGGCGAGGTTGGGGAGACTAATGTCGCTGTAGTTGGCGCAGCTCGGAGCGTCTCCTTTTTTGCGGTTCAAGCAAAAGATGCTATGGTTCATTCTTCAGGCATTCTTTCATCCGATCAGATTTGGTTTGTGAGTTGGTGGATGTTATTTACCAAGTCATCTCCGCCGGCTTTATAAAGCTCAGCGAAGGCCGTCATTTCCAGCAGCCTTATTAAGCTTGAGTTTAGATATTGCTATCCTCTCTTCCTTCAGGTTGTATGGTTGACAGTTTTCGCTCTCGTTGCTTATAAGAAATGAATCATTCTGCTTGACAGCGGAATGTTGTTCGTTATCGCCGTTTAACAGTTTGCAGAAGTGGTTCTTCCATATACTAAGCATCGACTATGACTCAACTACGATATACTTGTTCATCTCGACAGGATTCTGTTTGAGACTTGTATCCTCGGCTTTGACTTTTTACACTTTGGTGAAACTTGCGAACATCGTTCCTGGAGTGGCACCTCTCTATATCTTCGAACGCGAACTTGTCTTGCTCCTTTTTCTTCTTTCTGAAAAGCCGTTGTGCTTTCCTTCTTCTTTGCCTATAGAGCTCAATGGCAGCTCTCGTCTTCACCAGCAGCTTAGCATGGTAGGCCTCGTTCTTGGCTGCAAGCATATGTCGTCATTTTTCATCAAACCAGGGGTTTCTTGTTGGTAGGCGCGAGAAAGGTCTAATGGCTTGTTGTGATCGTTGCCATGTCGAAGCAGCTTGTCTGGGTTCGCTTGGGGCAGCAGGCCGGGTATTCATTTCGTGCCGTTCCGATCTGGCTGTTTATAAGATCGCTATTTTTTTCAACACTGACACTTATCGTTTAGCAAGTCCTGTCCCTTTTGGATAAGACCAGTACCCGATGGTTACCGCTTGGAGGTAAAAATAAGCACATTTGATGCGTAGTCTGCAGAGTTACAACCAATGGGCATTGCCAAGTTAAAGCCAATCAGAGTCTTCCTTTGCTCTACAACACCCAACCATTTTATATATTATGCTGTAGGAAAAAGAAATCTATGATGTGTCAACCGATGATTTGCGTTATCTGTATGTCGCGTTGTATACGGCATGTTGCATTTGGGATACACTGAAAGCTGTTGAAAAG